>CM077160.1:74349832-75549832 GCA_039583875.1 Platanthera guangdongensis | reverse complement strand
GGTCCTCGTCAATGGTGATGTAGCTTCTTCAGAGGATAATCATGAGTTGAGGAATAGGGTTCTTTACAACAAAAACATAGGCCCCTAGTGCAAAAATCATGGTACTCTTGTTTGGTCATTCGGAGGTCGTTCGATGGTTGGGTGATCAAGGAGGTGGTATGAGACACAGAGGATTCATGGTTTTGCCAATCAATAACTTCACCAACGATTCTTGCATCTACGGCAGACATCATCGTTTTCTTATTCCCCCTCATTGTACTCAGAGCATTGCACCTTTTGGTTTAGTTCATTCTTACATTTATTGATTATTACTCTCGCATGGCCTAGCTGTATTTACTTTGTGAGCCCTCTGAACTACCTCGCATGTTTCGCGCCTTTATCGTTGAGACGTGTATGCATTTCTTTAGCTCTATAAAAGCTCTTCAAACTAATAATGCACGCGAGTAAACTAGTCGTCCACTTCAAAATATATGTACAGAGTTCAGTATCATTCATCAAACATTGTGTACTTACACACCGCAACATGGCATAGCTGAATGCAAGAACCGTCACCTTCTTGAGGTCGCTCGCTCACTTATGTATCAAATGCAAGTTCCCAAGCTTTATTGGCAATTCGCGTGCCCTCATCTATTTTCAACTTTGTGATAGTCTATAAGCCTTCTCTTCCGATCCACACAACTCTTTCCCTTAACCTCTCGTGTCTTTGGATGCACCTACTATGTTCATTGTCTAGGCCCCTCTACGGAGAAGCTTGATCCCCGAGCTACCAGATATATGTTCGCTAGATATTCCTGAACTCAGAAAGGCCATGTATGTATTCTCCCACCAATCGCAAGTTAGTTACGTCTGCGGATGTGACCTTCCTCGAAAACCAACCTTTTCATTTCTCGCATACTGCCTCTCCAACAACTCATGCACCACCACGCTCTGTCGTTCCTGTCAGCTGTCTCTACACCTCTCCTTCCCACAACCATACCCTTCAACCGACCTCTTCGTGTGCACACTCGTCATCGTCCTCGTTCAAATGCTCTACGACAATTATTCTCTACTAATGATGCTTTGTGGTATGTTGATCCGATATCGGCCTCTACAGCTCACCCCCCTGTAAAATTATGTTTCATTGCATCAACTACCTCTGCTGCTTCACAAATTTGCGACTTCTTAGTAGTCTATTTTCACCCCTACTTCTTTGCAGGAGGTTCTTCGACATCCAGAGTGGCGGGCCTCATGAGAAAATGACTGCTCTCTAGGGAAATAAAACTTGATCTTGTCCATCTTCCTCTTGGTCAAACATGTGTTGGTTTTAAGTGGGTCTTCGCCATAAAACATGGTCCGAATAGGACAGTTTAACGTCTAAAAGCTCTTCTTGTGCTCCGTGGGTTTACTCAGCAACACGGCTTTGACTACGAGTAGGCATTCTCACTCATTGCAAAGTTGAATATTGCTCGTGTCTTGATCTCCTGGGATATTCATCTCCATTGGCAGTTGCATCAATTGGACATCAAAAATGTCTTTTTGAATGGCAATCTCGTTGAAACTATCTACATGAAATAGACTCCCGGTTTTGAGACCACGAGGGAGTTCCATGTATGTCACCTCGAGAAATCTTTTCATGGTCTCAAACAATATCCTCGGGCTTGATTTGACAAGCACAGTCAGTTTGTTTGTGATGTCGGGTTTACTAGAAGCTCGACCAACTTCTCTCTATTCACTCATCATTGTCTGATAGGCACAGTGATACTTTTGGTATATGTTTATGATATTTGATTACGAGTGACGATCTCAAAGGCTACTTGCCATCTGGATTTTAGACCAAATATTTAGGAAATTTCTGATACTTTCTCAGTATCTAGGTAGCTCACGATCCTGATGGTCTTGTCCTGTCTCAACGAAAATACTGTCATGATCTTCTTCATGAAGTTGGATTCCTTGAATGCAATCCCGCTGAAACACCTATGGATGTCAACCATAAGCTCTGTGCACATACCTCCAACTCTGGTTTTTTCCTTACTAACTAATAGTGATATCGTCGTCTTGTGAGCAAACTGATTTATCTTATAGTTATAAGACTTCATATATTTTTTTATCGTTGGGTTTGTCAGTCGTTTTATGCCTACTCCACGGATTTCTCACCTTTGGGGAGTTGAGCGCATCCCCTGATATTTGAATATTGCCCCTAGACAAGGGCTTATGTATAAGCCCTCATCCTCCTTATCTCTCATTGCCTATTCTGATGCTAACATGGCTCTCTAGATGATCACTGATTCACAAGTGGATACTACACATACTTTGGTTGACACCTTGTCACATGGCGATGCAAGAAGTAAACTGTGGTTGCACGCTCATATGTAGAAGTATCGTTCAATGGCCTCCGTCATTTCTGAACATACATGGTTGGAAAGTCTTCTGAAAGAGCTGGATGTCAAATTCTCCTCTCTGGTCACTGTGTTTTGTGATAGTCAAACTGCTATCCATATTGCCAAGAATCTCGTGTTCCAAGAAAGCACAAATTCGGGAAAAGATTCAACTAAAGAAATTGGACAAAATGTATGTTCCTGTTGTTGGGCAAATTCCTGATATTCTTAGCAAGACCTTATAACGCTCACTATATCACCAGTTCTTGCCCAAGCTTGGTTCCTATGTTTTCTATGCTCCTGTTTGTGTGTGGAGTATTAAGATAATTTATACAATGGCACATACAATAGCCCATTTTAAGCCCATTTCAGCCTTTGGGATTAGTCAAATATCTCATAATGGAGTTTAGTCTTCACTTCTTCCTATATATATGTACAAAAACTTGTAATTGTTTAAGATACTTTTATAAGATATTAATAAAATATTGATTCTCTCTTCTTCAATGCTTTTTGGCAATACAGAAGATTAATGTAAGTATTATGGGATAAATGGACCCATAAAGATAACTACGGCTCTGTTTGCTTCGGCGGTGACAGTGACAAAAGGAGCAGTGGGAATGCAACGGTAAAAAATGGAGAATCTGTTTGGTAAATCAGCGTTTGCAGAGTTGTTTAGAACTAAAAATCTGTTTGGTAAAATAATGGTGGCATTTTTGTTAGAGACCATATGATAATAAGCTTTAAATAATAGCAATAAAATTAAAACAATATATAATAAGTTTTTGAAGGCAAACATATAGAATTTAAAGAAACATAATGCGCAAATATTTAAAGAAACAACGGCAAATATTTAAAGAAACAACGGCAAATATTTAAAGAAACAACGGCAAATATTTAAAGAAACAACGACAAAAATCCTCTTCACCTCATAGAATTGTCAATCACCTACAAAATGTAGGTGAACAAGAGAATTATGAGTAAAATTTATTAATTTAAGTATGATAATAAAAGTTTATTTGAAGTGAAATGCATTCATAATATACATTAGTTTAATTTCAAACTACCTTCAGGCGGATGAGGACAATTCCAACATGGGTCCATTGTGGCTTTTTTGAAAATTTGACTATCATGTGTCGAGCCCCTCCCCCACCCCCTCCCCCACCCCATGATGAATGCGAAGCACATATTGAAATCACATACATCCATAATATTATGGGTGGGCATATACCAAGGCGACCCATATATCATTTTTTTGTTTTCTCTACTCGTACCCTAACTTTTGATAACGCACAATAACTACAAGTAGAGGCCACCACGGACCCATCTGTTGGGTCAAGCACCGGTAAAGGTTATTCAACCACCATACCCTCTTATCTTTATCCAGACAAAGAAATATTTAACTATTGTTTTTTTTTGCACCATAAATACAATTATGAAGTTGTAAAGAAAGTGGTCACAAACAATTTCATCGTGTTTATTTTATTTTGTTATGACTTCAGCAATTATATATGATTGTGCGGATGGATTGGTAGCTTCTGTAATAGCAAGTCAAACATCGTGTTTATTTTATTTTGTTATGACTTCAGCAATTATATATGATTGTGCGGATGGATTGGTAGCTTCTGTAATAGCAAGTCAAACGGACCTTTGTCTTGCCCCTGTTTACACATTTTCTCTTTGTGACATTTGACTCTTCATTTCTATTAGTTGAACGGGTAGGTACATGAACTGAAGTCGCTCGCATTAATTGGAGTAGAGATAGGCTCCACCTACTCGTTATCGTCAGTATTGGAAAAGCCCATGTAAAAGGCCCATTTAATGACCCACTTTATTTATTTTCTTTCTCCTCCTTCTTTAGTCCCACATCATGTATAGGATTTATTCTTCTCTCTTCTCTCCTATATATTTGTATTCTCTCCTTGTATTTGAATACTTGAATAATACATACAAGCTTTGGGCACTATCAACATGGTATCAGAGCCAGGTTACGTCTAGCTGCGACCTGCCTTTTTTTCTGTCCGCCCGGTCTCCTGCGGACTGCCCTTCTGCATCCGCCTCTCTGCGGACTGCCCTTCTGCATCCGCCTCTCTGCGGACTGCCCCTCTGCATCTGTCCGCTCGGCTACCCTGCGGACTGCCTTCCTGTCCGCTCCGGTCTCGTGCGGACTGCCCTTCTGCTTCTGCCTCTCTTCTCTCCCTCTGTGGTTCCACCCTCCTCAGGCTTCTTATAGCCATTTTCTGCTCTGACTCGTGGGGCCCACCTCTCCTATCCGCTCCGGACGATCCTTCCTGTCCGCTGCACTCTTTGTTTGTGTCCGCTCGAGCCTCTTTGCTCGCGGACTGCTCCCTCTAGCCCGCTCTATTTCTGTCCGCTCGAGCCTCTGTGCTCGCGGACTCCCTATCCGCAGTCTCTTGCGGACTGCTCCTGTCCGCAGCGGGCACTCCTTGTGTCCGTTGTGCGCTCTTCTCTTGCTGCGCGGCTTCTTCCTCGCGATCTCTTCTTCAGTCCGCCACGGTGTTTTTCAGCGACCTGCCCCAGTCCGCTGCGATCTACTCCACACTGCTGCGACCTCTGCCGCGGACTGCCCCCAGTTCGCCGCGACTTCCGCCAAGCTCTGCTCCAAACCGCTGCGACCTCTGTCGCGGACTGCTCCAGCTCTGCTCTAAACCGCTGAGATCTGCTCCACACCGCTGCGACCTCTTCCAATTCGCCGCGACCTCCTTTCGCGGACTGCTCCTGTTCGCCGCGACCTCACCCAGTTCGCCGCGACCTCACTCAGTTCGCCGCGACCTCCTCCAGTCCGCCGCGACCTCCTTTCACCCGCTGCTTGCCGCGCGGTTTGTTCTCTCCGTGCCCTGCTGTCTGCTCCTCCTCAGTCGCCATGTCCTCCAGCGACTCCACTACCGCTCAACCCCCGGCCGACCACGTGGCTCCTCTCGAACTCCGCGATGAGCTTCGGATTACTACTATTTCCCACTCTGGCAAGTCCAACTTCATCCCATGGGTCCACTCCGTCCGCCGGGTCTTACAGGCCAAGGGTCTTGCATGTCACCTTACCTAGGGCTCACCAACTCCTCCTACTGATGCTTGGCTCCGAAATGACGGTCGCGTCCAGACCTGGATCCTGAACTCGGTGGAGGGTGAGCCGTACCAGATGATCATGTATCATGAGACCGCCAAAGCCATGTGGGATGAACTTCATTCGTTGTACTCAGGGAAGGACAGCCTTCAGCACCTTTTTGACATCATCACTGATCTTCAAGCCTTGGATGTTGGCAAAGCTCTGGACATGACCTCCTTCGTGGCCCGTGCTAAAACTCTCACGGAGGCCTGGATTCAGCACCAGCCCGCGACTACTGATCTCGCTGCCCAACGCGCCCAGAAGGAGGCTGTTTGTATTGCTATGATTATGGCTCGCGTCCCGCCACACCTGCACAGTATCCGGGCCCAGGTTCTGGCTTCACCCACTACCCCTTCCTTCTCCGATGTCTGCTCGATGTTACTTCGCGTACCACCTCCACCGGAGGCTCCTGCACCACCCTCGCCGGCCCTTCTTCAGCAGGCCCTTCCTCCTTTACTTCCACAACCCTCTTTTACTCGGGGTGGACGTACGGGCTCCCGTGGGCGGGGCCGTGGTGGCCGCGGACGGCCCAAGTGCACCTACTGCGGCCGGGATGGCCATACTGAAGCAGTCTGTCACAAGAAACATGGCTACCCTCCTCGCCCGCCTACTGCTGCTGTTACCGATAGCTCTCCTCCGACTGGTACGGATCTTGAGGCTCTTCGCCTTCAGCTGCAACAACTCCAGGGGCTCCTCAACCCTCCCTCTGCTTCCATTGCCTCCACCTCTCATGCAGGTATTGTCTTCACCTCCACTGCAGGTACTGCCTGTCTTTCCTCCGGATCTCGCTGGATCCTGGACTCGGGAGCCACCCACCACATCACTTCCATACGGCCGCCCCAGTTCTCTGCTGCTGCTCATCCCCCGTCTATTACTGTGGCCAATGGTGCGCTTGTCCCGGTCTCCGGCTGCGCTGATCTCTTCCTCCCTCCCTCTCTCTCTCTTCGTTCCGTTCTTTATGTGCCAGCCTCACCTTTCAATTTACTCTCTGTTGGTCGTATTACTACTGATATGAATTGCTTTATCACCTTCACCTCTTCTGGTTTTTTGATACAGGATCGGCAGACGCGGATTACCGTTGGTAGGGGTCGACTGCAGAACGGGCTCTACCTCCTCGATGTCTCTCCCACATCCCTTTCCTCTGTTTCCTCGTCTGATTGGCATTGTCGGCTTGGGCATGCCCCTCTACCTATCCTCCAGAAGGCGCTTCCAGACCTTTCTCTTCCTGCTTTTAAATGTGATTCTTGTATTATTGGCAAATAGCCTCGCTCTTCTTATCCCGCTCATTGTACTAGGAGCTCTGCTCCGTTTGATTTAATACATTCTGATATTTGGGGACCGTATAAAGTTTCTAGCATTTCTGGTTATCGTTATTTTATAATATTTATTGATGATTACTCTCGCACTACCTGGTTGTATCTCCTACATGATCGGTCTGAGCTTCCTCGTGTCTTTCAGGCGTTTGTGTTAGAGACTCGTACGCAATTCTCTACCACCATTAAAACTTTCCGCTCTGATAATGCCCGGGAATACACTAGCCACGAGTTTGCCACTCTCTGCGCAAACTTCGGTATTGTTCACCAGACCTCTTGTCCCTACACCCCTCAACAAAACGGGGTCGCCGAACGAAAGAACCGCCACTTGTTTGATGTTGCTCGCTCCCTCATGCTTCACATGCACGTTCCAAAAGTATTCTGGAACTTTGCGGTGTCCACTGCATGTTTTCTTATCAACCGTCTCCCCTCTCCGGTTCTCCAGAACGCTACCCCCTTCAGCCTTCTTTTTCCCTCCACACCCGCCTTCCCCCTCACCCCCTGGGTTTTTGGATGTACATGCTTTGTCCATCACCTGGGCCCCACTCTTGACAAACTGGATCCCCGTGCGGCCAAACACATTTTCGTCGGCTACTCCCGCACCCAAAAGGGCTATGTTTGCTACTCTCCGCTCACCCGGAAGGTCTCTGTATCGGCTGATGTTACTTTCCGGGAGGATCAACCCTTCTTCCCCCCCCCCCTTTGCCACCACTTCTACCACCACCTCCTACAACACCCTCCCTCCCACGGCCGGTGATCCCCGTTCAGTCACCTCACACCATCCCTCCGCCTCCTCCCACCCTTGACCCTCCTCGACCCCCCGTCATTCGGGTCTATACTCGTCGCCCTCTTCCTCCCGTTGCTCCTCTGCAGTCGGCTTCGACCTCGGCTTCTCCGTGTTCTGCTGCTCCGGTGTCGGCCTCTACCGCTCATCCAATGGCGGACTATGTTTCTCTCCATCGCCACTCTCCACCTCTTCAGACCTTGACTACTTCGCTATCCTCGGTCTCTATTCCTACTTCTGTTCAGGACGCTCTTCAACATCCTGGGTGGCGTGCGGCCATGGAAGACGAGATGGCTGCTCTTTGGGCCAACCAGACTTGGACCTTGGTGCCCCTTCCTCCCGGCCAGAAACCTGTTGGGTGCAAATGGGTCTTCGTCATTAAACATGCTCCTGATGGGACCATTGATCGCCTCAAAGCTCGTTTGGTTGCTCGTGGCTTCACCCAGCAACAGGGGCTGGACTATGACGAGACTTTCTCTCCGGTCGCTAAGCTCAACACGGTCCGCATTCTCATTTTTGTTGTTGTCCATCGCCAATGGCCCTTATTTCAACTCGACGTCAAGAACGCTTTCCTGAATGTCGACCTTCAGGAAACGGTTTACATGCAACAACCTCCCGGGTTTGAGACCACGGGGGAGTCACGGGTTTGTCATCTTCTCAAATCACTATATGGTCTCAAACAATCCCCTCGGGCATGGTTCGACAAGTTCAGCAAAGCTCTCCGGGAAATTGGCTTCACTCGCAGCTCGGCTGACTTCTCATTGTTTACTCGCCACCAGGCCACTAGTACGGTTCTCCTATTGGTATATGTCGACGACATCATTATTACTGGCAGTGACTTGGACAGCATACAGGTCGTTAAGCTACATCTGAGCTCTGTCTTCCAAACTAAAGATCTGGGACATCTTCGGTACTTCCTCGGTCTGGAAGTGGCCAGACGGTCAGATGGGTTGGTTCTCTCTCAGCGCAAATATTGCCTGGATCTTCTTCATGATGCAGGCTACTCTGGCTGCAAACCTATTAACACTCCCATGGATGCAAATCACAAAATATGTGCTCAGGGCTCGGATTCTGATTCGCTTCTACCAAATCCAGAATATTACCGTCGTCTAGTTGGGAAGCTTATCTACCTAACAGTTACAAGACCTGATATATCCTTCGATGTGGGACTTGTGAGTCGCTATATGCACTCTCCTCGAAGCTCTCATCTCCAGGCTGTGGAACGCATTCTCAGATATCTTAAGACAGCTCCTGGCCAAGGACTTGTATACAAAACCTCATCTTCCATTCCTACACTAGTGGCATACTCTGATGCCGACTACGCTGTCTCCCTCGACGATCGACGATCTACTAGCGGGTTTTGCACCTATTTTGGAGGACATCTGATTACTTGGCGAAGCAAGAAACAAGCAGTGGTTGCTCGATCCTCAGCAGAAGCAGAATATCGGGCAATGGCTGTTGTGGTCTCTGAACTCACATGGATTGAGAGTCTCCTTACCGACCTTGGAGTTAAACTACCTTCACCAGCTCTCCTCCTATGTGACAGTCAAGCTGCCATACATATTGCTAAAAACTCGGTCTTTCATGAAAGAACGAAGCATATTGAGGTAGATTGTCATTTCATCCGAGAGAAAGTCCACATGAAGAAGATCGAGCTCAAGCATGTTCCGGGTACTGAACAGGTTGCTGACATCCTCACCAAAGCTCTACCTAGTACCCTCTTCTATCAGTGCCTATCCAAGCTTGGCGCATACGACTTGTACGCTCCAGCTTGCGGGGGAGTATTGGAAAAGCCCTATAAAAGGCCCATTTAATGGCCCACTTTATTTATTTTCTTTCTCCTCCTTCTTTAGTCCCACATCATGTATAGGATTTATTCTTCTCTCTTCTCTCCTATATATTTGTATTCTCTCCTTGTATTTGAATACTTGAATAATACATACAAGCTTTGGGCACTATCAACAGTCAGCAATGAGTCGCTCATCTGTTGTAGAAGAGAAACGCTTCCCTAAGCTCGGTGCCCAACAATGTTCCTCGGTCGCTACCACTTCATTGAACATCATATTTAATTTCTCTTCCAACTCTGCAGAGATTCCGGCATAAGGGAATTTTTTTGCACCAAGAACAATCTAAGAAATAACAAATACATTATTTGTTAGGACATTTAGATTGGAGATTGAATGTTAAAGAAAATAAGATGAGCTAGCTTTCAACCTTCAGACGCTCTTCCCATCATTCATCAAATGCATCTACAGTCTTCCGTGAGGTGTTCCATCTAAAACCAGTCTTTTTCCCTTTAAAATATTTCCACAACTTTCATTCTTTTTTCAACATATCTTATTTATTTTTCATTTTCCCTCGGTTATATTCTTTGCTTGTGTGTGCTCGGAAATTGGTTAAATTATTACATCCTTCTTTGCTAAAGTGCATGGTATGCTTATTAACCAGTTCAACTTCTTTGACACAGCTCACAGTATATCCACAGGTTATTTGCTTCCCAAGTAGCCGACACTCCACCTTCCTTAAGTTTGCATATTTATGAAAAACATTTGATTCCCAAGTAGCCAACACTCCACCATCGTTAAGTTTGCACATTTATGAAAAAAAATCGAGAGTAAAAAGTTGCATATACTATGCAAAAAAAACAAATATTACTTCTTAAAGAACACAAATTCATCATCTGAACAATGCCCGCATCTTATGAACTTTTAAAACATTTCAAAGCATACCCCAAAAATAAATATTCATGCACATGTAGAGTATAAAGCCATTTCAAAGCATTTTAAACAAATTGAAAAAACAAGAACACATGTATACATAATAAAAAATGTTGCCTATAAAAAAACTGCGATTAATGAAGTGGATAGTAGCTGAACTGATTTCTCTTGAATGAATGCCTATTTCATTTAACATTCTAATGTTCAAACAGATTCCTCTGCAATGAATGCTTCAGAATAGAAAAGAAACATAATAATATAACCAAAAAAATTGACAGAAATAAAAAAAATCACATTCTGGACTTAAAAAATCTCACTCTGCAATAATAATATTCCTACAGATCTAGGAGTATTGAGGTGCAGATCTACGAGTAATGAAGTGCGAGATCTACAAGTAATGAAGTGCGAGATCTACAAGTAATGAAGTGCGAGATCTACAAGTAATGAAGTGCGAGATCTACAAGTAATGAAGTGCGAGATCTGAAGATCGGATGTCGGCAAGCTTCACCAGAAAAATGCAAATCTGCAGTCTTGCAAGGCTACAAATCGTGTGCCGGCAAGCTTCATCAGCACCGGATCCTCACCAACACCTACGAAGCAATGGTTATACTATTATTAGGCACGTATCCGTACCGGGTGAGTTTCCGGTACGGGTACGTGTACCATACGCGCCGATACCTGTAATATCGCGCTTTTAGGTTTTCTCAGTTCATTTTCTCCATCGACCCAATCCCGCAGCCACTCCTCTTTCCCGCAGCCACTCCTCTTTACTCTACCGATCCTGTTGTCGCTGCCACTGAAGATCCCGCACTGTCGTAACTCCTAAGTCCTTCAACTTCTTATTCTTCCTTCTTTTCTTCTTATTCTCCCTTATCTTCTTCTTCATCTTCATCTTCATCTTCTTCCTCTTCTTCTTCCTCGTCTTATTTTTTTCTTCACTTCTTTTTCTTCATATTTTTTCTTCTCTTTTTCTTCTTCCTCTTCCTCATCTTCCTCCTCTTCGTCTTCCTCCTTCTTTATCATGTACATTATTGATTACTGATTAGTGATTACTAGCCTCCACAGAAAATGGATTAGTTAACTATCTTCAAAGTTTGAAACTTGAAAGGCACTGCATTTAATCCTTTATCCCTTTTTATACCTCAACCAGCTGATTTGGATTTTGGACAGAAATCTACCAAATTTCTCTAAGAAATCTGGACAGATTTCTGTCCAGATTTCTTAGAGAACTTATAAACATATGTTACATGAATTTTATCTTCTTTTAGAAACTCATTTATCTCTCTCGTTCAACGAAATATATTTGTATTAAATAATATCTAGGTGTGTGTGTGTGTGTGTATATATATAGGGTTTGGAATATATAAGCTCAAGTTTTTTTAAGCCTAAAAAAGCTTGAGCTGGTTCTCCCACAATACATGTCGGAATTAGGCAAACAACATATGCATTTTGTAGCCAAGAACAAGATCTACAACTTTCATGTTAAACATTTTTCCAAAATTTGCACGGTGTGGCCGGAATCTGGCCCAAAAGATTGCTGGCTCGAATTTTGAAATATATATATATATATATATATATATATATATATATATATATATATATATATATATATATATCTTTACTATTTATATAAATATATGAAATGGTTTTTAAATTCATGCTTTTAAAAGTCATTCAAGTAATGTCATCCATTAATTTTAGGCATGATAAATAATAGCCGTCAGATCTATAATTAATGGAGAGAAAGAAATGTGTAGGTCTCCTATACCTATGTGAGAGAGAAAACGATGGAGAGAGAGAGAGAAAGAGACGGAGAGTGAGAGATGGAGGAGAGAGAATAATGATATGACAACCGTGGGGAGAGAGAACGAGAGAAAGAGATATGAGAGAGAGGACGGCAGGAGCTAAGCAGGCTGAGTGCTTTTAAAATATCTGAGAGAGAGAAAGAGAAAGAGAAATATATTATTATTAAGATGGAGGGGAGAGAGAGAGTTATTTTTATAATATATTTTTGATTAAGCCGCCAGTCTACAATTACTATTATACATATTAAGCCAACGCCAACGGTTATTATCTCTTTTAATTATTTTCTTATCAAATATATTAATTATGAGGGAGTTATTTAGGGCAGAGTCTATGCGGAGGCGGACGAAGTACGCCTGGAAGCACGCCATGGTCGGTCGGGTACTATAGCGCTTGGCCGTAGGGGCGGAGCCCCGTGTCGCGCTTGGCCGTAGGGGAGGGCGAAGCCCGCCGCCGCGACTGGGTACTGTCACGCAGGGCACGAGGGCCGGAGGCCCGTGCCTACCACTCGTGTATATATATATATATATATATATATATATAAACTCTAAACAATGATTTCTATATGCATATTTTATCAATTACTTAGCTACCTAATATTAGATTAGGGAGTTATACACTTATTTTTAAATATTAAGTGGATTATTGATTATGGTGAAAAAGATAAGGGAAGTCATACACATTTCTAAATATTAAGGGAGTTATTAACTATGGTGAAAACAATAATAGGGGTACACATTTGATGCACCCTACGATGCTTCTTAGCAATTGATGCGCCCTACGACGCATCTTAGCAATTGATGCGCTCTGCGACGCATGTTAACTTCGTTTTTTCTTTGCATTTATTTAATGTAATCATTTCTATTTGCAACCCCTCGGGTTGACCGTCCGATGAGATCTTTAATAAAAAAAGTCCGGTAATTTAGTAATTAGAACGTTAACAACAAGCTTATGATATTTTAGGGAACACATAAATTTAAATTAGAGCAAATAAAAAAGATTGTATTTTTGTAAACTATAATAATATTTCTTGCCAGATGTTGTGGTCTTAGGAACCGGTACAGCCAATATTCCTTTACAGAGTTAATGTCATTAATTTCTAAAGCCAATTAAAGTAAAATTTGTTTCCTGATGGAGCCGGTCAAGTTATTACAAAGTTTAAAATCTTTTGCAATTAAATTGATTGCCAAATTTACCTCTCACTGTGAGGTAATAATTCTGCTCGTAAACAAGCAAAAAGCAGACCAGAAAATACAGGAGAACGACATTACTTCGCTCTCCCTGTGTTGCCGGCAAATCCACTTCAGTCCTAGCCGAGTCTTGATCTGAAACTCTAGTCGTACGTCGTCGCTCCTATTACATGCAGACAGTCTGATCGTCGGATGAAACTGCTCCAGGACGCGATTGAAATGTCTGGCGCCGTCGACCTCGCCTCCTGATTCTGGCGCCGAACTCTCCTATCACGAGGGATTTCCGTCGACCTCAGCTCCATTTCCAGAACTCCCGCTAACGCCAACTGGCCGACGGGAAGCAGTCAACCAACCGAAGGCTTTTTTTCTCCCTTGTTCGACTGGCTTGGTCGGGACCAACATCCTTTGTGTTCCTTTGGGTATCCCCGCTTCAACTACTCGGTTTATTTTTATGTGCTCCTTTAGATAATCTTAAACTTGTCGTCAAACGTTCAACTACTTTATTACCGTATTTCATAAATTGTTGCGTGTAACTTCGGCTTGTGATTGCATAAATTTCGTGGAGGGTTCGAACCATAAAACACGTGAGATTTCTACTCGAGCGAAATTAACGAACTTGTCAACGTCCAAAGCGACGGGCTTGGCTATTGCGCGGAAAATTTCAGTTTTTGGTCACTCGACCCTTTTGAATTTTTCAAAAGTAACCCTAACCCGAGATTACATCAGTTTGGTATTAGAGGGAGTCGATTCACTTCTACCGTGGATCACTCGATTCGTCGATCTTAATTTTTCTATATTAAAAAAAATTAAAAAATTTATTTTTATCCTTTTTAAAAAAATAATTTGTTTTTTCTTCTTAAAAACCATTTTGCCTTCCGCTAGGGAGAGCGCTCTATTAAAATAATTTTTTATCAACAAAAAATATTTTGAATTTTTCGATGGAAAAGTGGGTCGATCAATTAGAGAACAGCGTGGGAGATTTGCCTCGACGCATGAGTGATTTGATGAAAACAGTCAAAACTCTCACCACCGATATAAGTAGTGTCACATATATCATGAACGGGTTGCGCACTTCGGTTAATAATATCAAAACAACCTTGCACGTCAACCGAACACCTGCCCCAGTGGTCGAAAACGACCCTGACCATAGATCTCGGGAACTCGCACACCCCGACCCGGAAGAACATAACGAACCACGTCACCAACACCGTTAGGATATGGGAATCAAGTTGGATATAGGTGACTTCAAAGGACGTGAATAGAGCCCGAGGGTTGTTTAGAGTGGTGTGAGAGGATGCATCATTCCTTGGCCTGGAAGCAATTGCCCCAAGATAGGCAGGTAGAGTACGCCACTCTTAGGTTGAAGGGATCTACACTAGTATGGTGGAGCCAGCTAGAGAGGTCTAGGTTCAATTTGGGCATGCCTCCTATCCCCACGTGGGCTGACTTTAAAACACATCTACGAAAGAGATTACCCTACCCCCCCCCCCCCGATTATTTGCAAACTCTCTATCGCAGATTCCACAATCTACGACTGGACAAAATGACGGTGGATGAGTATACGAGCGAATTCCTAGTCCTCCAGTCTCGCCTTGACCTCCGAGAGGACAATGACATGACTGTTTCCCGTTATCTGAACGGGTTACAATATGTCATTAGAGACCAACTAGAATTATTCGATTATAAGTACCTAGGAGAAATCTTGAGTCGTGCACGTCGAGTAGAGTCTTCAGAGAAGCGGACATCTGGAGTCAAGTCTACTGATAGGCCACACCCGACTCACACTTCCACTCCTGCCAGGCCCTCTCGACCAGCAGTATCCACAAGCACTCCAGCACTCTCTGCCCCTCCTGGCAAAGGCAAAGAGATTATAGGCACTAGACCACAGCCTGAGACGTTTAGATGTTTTAAGTATATGGAGCTGGGTCATAAATCTTTTGAATGTCAGCGACGTCACTTCGTCGTCATCATCGATTCTGAGAGTGGATCAGAACACGAGTATGGGGTCTTTCTTAGTGACTCACAGACTGACCCGACTCCTGAGACTAAGTTAGGGAGTGAGTACGAAATTGAGGGAGAACAACCTGATCAGTTAGTGTGTTCTCCAACATAGTCTCCTAACTCTCAAGACTCTTACTGACGGCGACTGGTTAAGGAACAATATCTTTCGTACCACCGCCCGCATACAGGGACGGTTCTGCTCCATCATTATAGACAGCGGTAGTATGGAAAATTTTGTTTCTCAACGCATGGTGGATAAGCTGAAATTAAAAACACAGCCCTTAGGAAAACCCTACAGTCTATCATGGCTCACTAGTAGCACTACCATTCCTATCACACACCAGTGTCTCGTAGAGTTCTCCATAGGCAGTACGTATCAGGACGTTGTATGATGTCATGTCGCTACTATCGAGGTTTGTCACATCCTATTAGGACGACCTTGGCAGTACGATAGATAAGTTGTCCACGACGGTGTAAAGAACTCTCACTCCTTCGAGCGCAACGGTCGCAAGATCGTTCTTCTCTCCCAAAAGAATAGTCTTGTACCCCAAGCCCCAGAGAGGACTTCACACCCTTTCCACCACCGTCTCTGTGTGGGCCCCAATTCTAGGAGGAGATGGAGGATAGTATGGTAGTCTATATGTTATCAGATATCGATTCCACCCTCACTACATGAGACATCCCTAGTATGGTGCGACCTCTCATAGATGAGTATTCTGAGATCATGCTGGAGGAGCTTCCCGATCAGCTACCCCCAATGGGAGAAATACAACACTGCATCAACCTCATCCCAGGAGTTAGTTTACCTCATTTTCCCCATTATCGCATGAGTCCGAAAGAGCATGAGCAGTTACATAGGCAGGCGACCGATCTGATTTTGAAGGGTCACGTTAGAGAGAGTATGAGTCTGTGCGCTGTCCCCGCACTTCTAGTTCCTAAGAAAGATGGGACATGGCGTATGTGTGTGGATAATCGAGCGATAAATAAAATTACAATCAAATATCACTTTCTGATTCCCCGATTGGATGACATGCTAGATATGATTAGTGGATCCCGTGTATTCTCAAAGATTGACTTAAAAAGTGGATACAGCCAGATTAGAATTCGACATAGGGACGAATGGAAGACTGCATTTAAGACTAAGTAAGGATTGTATGAGTGGCCGGTGATGTTCTATGGTCTCTCCAATGCACCCAACACGTTTTTGCGAGTGATGAACTAAGTGCTTAGACCACTAATAGGAGTTTGCAGCGTGGTGTATTTTGACGATATTTTGATTTATAGCACTGATCAAAATCAGCATATGATTCATCTTAGGCTGCTGTTAAAGATCCAATGAGAAAATAAGTTATATATACATTTGAAGAAATGCATGTTTTTGACTAATAGCCTGACCTTCTTAGGATATATCATTTCTTCTGAGGGCATTAGAGTTGATAGAGAGAAAGTCAAGGCGATAGAATCATGGCATAGCCCTAGGACGATTACTGAGGCTCGAGGATTTCATAGGCTAGCATCTTTATATCGGCATTTTATTCGAAATTTTAGTACTGTGATAGCACCTGTGACTGATTGTCTGAAGGGATCGTTTATTTGGAATGAAGAAGCCGAGCCAGCGTTTCTTTTGGTTAAAAAGAGACACACAAGTGCACCTGTGTTAGCGCTGCCTGATTTTGAGAAAATTTTTAAGTTTGGCTGTGGAGCATCGATCGTAGGCCTTAGCGTAGTTTTGAGTCAGGAGGGTCGACCCATCGCATTCTTTAGTGAGAAGTTGAATGAGGCGAAAACTAGATATTCCACCTACGACTTAGAGTTTTACGTTATTATTCAAGCTCTCCGTCATTGGAGACACTACCTGATTCAGCGCGAGTTTCTTTTGAACACTGATCACGAGGCTCTAAAACATCTAAACTCCCGGAAGGAGATCAAGCGTCATGCCAAGTGGGCTACTTAGTGCAGGAGTTCACTTTCAATCTGAAGCACAAACCCGGAGTCACGAACCGCGTAGCCGACGCACTTAGTCGTCAAACTCATTTATTAGTCACCTTGCAGCCGTGCATTACTAATTTAGATTCACAACGCAACCTATACGTCATCGATCCGTTCTTTCACGATATTTGGAGCTCATGTCAGCATAGTGAGACTGATCCCACCACACAGTACGTCGTGAGTGAGGGTTATCTGTTTAGGGGCACTCGCCATTGCATTTGTGAAGGACCACTTCGAGAGACATTACTTAGGGAGCTCCACTCATCTGGGTTAGGGGGACACGTAGGTCAATCCAAATTGATAGATCTCGCTTGTGCACGATATTATTGGCCCAATATGAAGCACGATGTTATCGAGTTCGTTAGGCATTGCATGACTTGTCAACGATACAAAGGGCACGCGCAAAACACTGATCATACACTCCCTTACCGATACCTGAGCGGCCCTGAGATGACATGTCGATGGACTTCATGGTAGGACTTCCTCGCACTCAGAGGAAAGTTGACTCCATTTTTGAAGTAGTAGATCGATTTTCAAAAATGGCGAATTTTATTCCTTGTAGGAAAACTTCTAGTGATGTACACGTCGCTGAACATTATTTAAAAGAAATCGTCAGATTGCACGGAATTCCTATGTCGATCACTTCTGATAGAGATACTCGTTTTATGGGATATTTTTGAAAAACATTGTGGGCTCGATTAGATACCAAACTCGAGTTTAGTAGTGCATATCATCCTCAGACCGATGGACAGACTGAGGTCATTAATAGGAGTTTGGGGATCTTCTTAGATGTTTAACTGGGGAGAATTCAAAACAATGGGATCTTACACTGTCACAGGCTGAATTTGCATAAAATAATTCTACTAACCGTTCCACTGTTAAATCTCCTTTCGAGATTGTTTACGGGTTTCTCATACCCCATATACTTGATCGTCACTCTCTCCCGCATTGTTGAAAATGAAAAATCGATCTCTGTGGAGTTCGACCCGTGTGGAAGGGGTGATCGCACGCTTACTTCTCTCTCACAAGCTAAACGACCAAAGACTTAACACAAGCAACAGACCCCAGGCTCCAGCACGGAGGTCACACCACACGCCCGGAAGATTTTAGAGCGCTTCCCCTCCTTAGCCAAGTGCTAAGCTAAGGATACCTCAGAAAGCGCAAGAAGACCAGGACACAAGTAAGCATGCCTTCTGAGGTACCCCCTGCGGTCTATTTATAGTTTTCTGAAAACAGTCTGCCAACAGCTAACCTCCGTTATTTTAAACAGCTATATGCAGTCCAGGTTGGTCTGCCAACGGCGCAACTTCGCTGTTCTGAAAGGCTATGGGCAGGCCAACGGGAGTAAAATGGTAAGAATACATCATACAACACTGGGCGAGTCATCCATGAAAACTTCCACTTGCATGGGGTGGCGAGTGCTTGATGGTGCTAGCACTCGACGCCTCCCTATGGCCCTGGGCGAGTGCATGCCAAAATTACCCCACTCGCCAATGGTCTGTTGAGATCTATGGGGAGTGCGAGCCTGCTGCTCCACTCGCCCCTGCACCGCTCCTCCCCACCTGGGTGAGCTGACGGATGCCGATATCTCACTCGACGCTAAGAGGAGTCGAGTGAACAACCCTCACTCGACGCCGGGGCAGAAGGCGTCGAGTGGACTCGACGCCAGGGGCCCGGCTCACCTGGCTTGACTAGTCTGTCTCCTGTCGATACTCACTCGTCGGATATGGGGTTGTACACAATCTCCGCTCTTTGCAAGGTTGCCCCAAACTCAGAAAGAAACATTCAACCCCGCAAAATGCGGCGAGTGCGGCAGGAACCAGAGAGAATCTTTTGGTGGGATCCACCAACGACTATATATATGTGTCCTCATACCTGGGCGACCTTTGTCATTCCTCTAAATCTAACCTTGCTGAGATGCCTCTTTCCAAAGAGCTCCAAGAGAGGCTGGACCGTGCTCGCAGGCTCAACGCCGTTCGTGCTGCTAGCTTGGTCGTTGTAACCCCCAGCGCTTTATCGCGCGAGCCTCCTAATCCTCAGCCCGCCAAAAAGGCCAAGTCAGCTCCAAAAACTGCCGAGTCGGTCTATCGTGACTTGGCCTCCACCCCCGATCATGTACTAGCTTCTTCCTCTAGGCCAGCTCCAGAACAGAAAGGAAAGGGGATCATCGAGATTCCTGCCGACCCGGACAATCATCAGATTGACGGCGAAGCCTCCACGCCGCGAGTCGACACCCTCCGCGATGACTCGCGGCCTCAAACTCCGCTTGCTACCCGCCTGCGAGACCCATCTCCCCCCATTGGGACAACGGGGCTGGACTCGCTGAGGCCAAAGTCGCCAGCCTGCACACCTTCTCAGCAACCCACAGCTGCTCCTGCAGTCGCGGGGAGAGTTGGCGGGGGCATCCCTGTCCCGAGCTTCGAGCTCATCTCCCCAGGATCTCATCTTCCGGGTCGCGGCAAGAGCTTTACCTTGCCCCCCTCATACACCCTACGAGCGCAGCCGAGCTCATCCCGTAAGCTCCACTTTCATCGGACCATCTCGCATAGTTCTTTTGAAGCACTCGCCCATTATACATTCACCGGGATCAATTGTCCTTGCAGGTCTCCCTGGCCAATCTGAGGTGGAGGAATCTTCTGAGCCGACTCGCCACCTCTTTCCCCCAGCGTGATCGAAAACTTCCTGGATGTCTCGTTAGACTCCGCCGAGCTGAGAAGGCAAGTCGTTAAAGTCTTGAAGAAACAGGGACTCGCGTTGCGCAGGATCCAGGAGCAAAACGTTCTCAGTGAGCAGAGGCTGCAGGGCTGGAGCGGGACTATGTGCTGCTCGCGGACGAGGTGAAACGCAGCTCGGCAAGCGGGATGACGCCCCCCACCCCGTTCATAGACAGGATCAGCGAGAACATGCGGTTCATCCACCATGATCTGGAGTTGGTTAGCGAGTTCAACAACCGCGCCGACCTTCGGGGATGGGGACGCGAGGCCGGGGTAGGTGGAAATGGCTCCCTAGCTGAGCCTAGCGGCACTCGCCCCCAGCCCCCAGCCCCTAGCTCGCACACGCTGAAATAACTTTCTCTTCTTGTTGTACTTTCTTTTTCTGAACTGCGAGAACCCCCGTCTGTAATAACTTTAACAATTTTTAGATTTTACTGCTTATTGATTCTGCATAATATGCTGCTCTTTAGATTCAGCTCGTCATAGGATACACCAGGTCGCAGGGGTCGGCGAGTCGGGGTCGGCGAACCGGACTGACCGGTCGGCTCGGCCATTAGTTCTGTTTTCTATAAATAGGTCCTCTCACCTATCCCCAGACCATCGCCTTTACTGCAGACATACACCCTCTGCTTATTGCCCTTCTCGCCACTTCCACTCGCACCGGAACTTTTGGAACAATGGACAAGACGCGACCCGATGCCGACGGGAGGTCCAAATGTGCTCGGCAATACGCCGAGTACAGCTTCTATGAGGGAAACACCAGCGAGCTCGCCGACTACGTCCTTACGGGGTTCTCTGCGCGCCGACCCGCGGTAGGCGGGGCCATCAACTCATTATTTGAGAATTGATTATTTATGTTACATATTTTATTGTTTTGAGAATTTATAATTGCATTGTGATATATGCATATATATTTATTATATTTAATACAGCAGATCTTATCATACCTGTATCCTTATTTTTTTTAATTTTGTTGTGTCGTCGTACCGAATATGTATCATACCCCGGTACTCGTGCCATTGCTTCCTAAACCAGCACAAACGGTGACCGGCAGCCGAAACAAATGGTGCAAGATAGTTGTAGATCGGGTGTCGACAAGTTTCACTAACTGTGGTCAGAAGACCCTTTTTGCACATTCCAACGACGTCGTCATCAATGGAAGGCTAGCTTTCGGCCGGCAAGAGATCGGAGAGGAACAAGAAGGGGAGAAAATTACCTGTTGAGAAGGTCTTCGGAGGGTCGTTGGTTACTTCTTGTACGCGTCGAGAGGGAAGAGACGACCAAAATGGAAGATGCTGCGTTGAAAAGAAGCTCGGGAGAAAGAGTCCACAAACCTACATTGGAACGGAAATATATTTGACATTGCGGACGCAACGTGAACCAAACGGCTAAAAACACACTATTGCATTTTTTGACAACAGAAAGACGTGTAAACAAACGGGCCCTATATTGGTCTAATTTATATCATAAAATTTTCGAATTATATTTAAAATTTTAAATCTACAAATATCAATGTGAACCAAAAATTGTAGTAATTTGACTGGACATAAGTAGCGGGAATCCAAACAATTGTGTGGAATTAAAATTATAGAACTAACAAAACTATACTAGAATTGGATTTATTAAAATCTGATTTTTTAAATCCGAAATGGAACTGTCCCTAAGGTTTCTAAAAACTCACACATTAGGTTACCATAAACCTAGATAACATTGCAACTTAGTCATCCATATCTGGCTAGCTACAGACCCACACATAAATATTTTTTTGTTTACTATACTTATTGGCGTAGGGCGTATCTATAGGCGACGGAAATCCAATTGACGTGGGGCGTATCTATAAGCGGCGGAAAATCTGCGACCTAACCCTACATGTTATGCAAAAGTCCGACGGTTAGATCACAATTGGATAATAAATAAAATCATCGCGCGCAAATAATTCAAAAGCAAGGCGCAATAATTAATTTGGGCGAAGCAAGCTTAGGCTTTACTCCGCGTAGAGGGTCAAAGCGAGAGCGCACAACGAATAAATCCTGTAATTCACAATAATCATCTAATAAACAACTATCATGCAAGATATTCAAAACAAATACAAGACCCAATCCAATATAAAAATGCTAAAAATGATAATCCAATACAACAATACTCACTAAATAATGGGCTGACCAAGACAATGAAAAACCCGCAACCGGAGATGTGTGTACGACGATCCGAGGTGGAACCGACGGCGTGGAAAATGGAGTAGGTGGCTGTCCCCGATGGTGGATGGTCGAATCGAACCGAAAATGTATAGATCCGGCCACGTATGGGCAGATACGAGCAAGGGATGAATGGATCCAATGTTTGGTGGCGGATCAGGGTTAAAGAATGAAGTATGGGTGGAGGGAATGATCTCAGATCTAGACTGATCCAAGATGTAGAGGGAATTGGATGGTGGTTCCACGAGGAAGACGGGATGGTGGCAAAGAAATATTTAGGGTTTGAATGGGAGCTGCAGTAGGGATTAAAAGGGGTTGCTGGTCGTGGAATTAGGGTTATGGGGAGGGGCGGACTGCAGGGAATATTGGTGGGAGTAACGGCTTGGTGGAGGGAAGACGGGAGGCAGGGGGTTGTTTAGGAGCAGGCGGCTAAAGGATAGAAACAGCAGGCGGCGGTGGTGCTGGAGGAGGGGCCTGGAAGCATCTGATTTAAACTTTATAAATGAACAGTTAATATCATTTTTGAACAGTAACAATGAACAGAAATAAGGTTTTCTGGACAGCCATTGTGGTTGGATTTTGGGGGTTGTAGAGACTGCGGGTGAGGGTTTTGGAGGGGGAAAAGGAGCCTAGGGTTAGGGGGTACCTTGGGGAGGAAGATATAAACATAAGAGTCGTCACCTAGGGTTCCACGGAGTCGGCATCGTGGGATGATCGCGGGAATCTAGGAATAGCTTTCTCCAAATTCTGCAATGTCTTCCACCAGCCCACAAACCATCTATTTATAATAAAAGAGGATTAGGACATCTCACCATCGATGGCTATGATTGGTCGAAGGTGGGTCCACCTAAATACATCCAAATAAAATGCAAAATAGTGAAATAATACATCAAATTGATTCGCAACGCGAATCCGGACACATCTACGAAGTCTGATCATTGATCCGGGCATGCTATATATGGAAAGTCGCCAAATCATCCCCGAATGGGCCCAAAACTCGTCATCCACTGCAAGTGCTCGTCTATGCTCCGCATCACTTATACTTATCTAAAATAGGATAAATTGTTTCACATATTCACAAAATAGGAGAGAGAACCTGAAAGAATGTATAAAATAAGAAACTCGCACTATACATCAAGAGAATAAACCCTGCAAAGGCTTTTTAAGTTGAAAATGACAAATGATCCAGCACCGTAACCACAAACAAGAACACTGCTAGGTAGAGCAATAGAAACAAACTTCGAAGCATAAATTGAAAATTAAGGCTCTGTTTGGCACGATGATGGCGGTCATGAACATGGGGGGTTAAATTGTCATTTGTTAACGCTCACCTAAAGAATTTCATCCACATTTATGTTCAAATGGATGATGTTTGTTAGGTGATCCTTAACGAATGACGGTTTAACACATGCATTTACGACTGTCGCCACCATGCCAAACGGAGCCTTAGAGATCTCTGCAGAACTAAATTGCAAGATAGTGTGGCTTACAACAATGCGTCCTTCAATTCTAAGATCCTTCTGTTCATAGAGCCAGATCTGAATCCGTGCTTTCTGGATGTTTAGCAATAAAGGATCAACAACTAGAAATAGAAAGACTCCTAAGATATCAAAGGGCAGTGTAAAAATACTAATCTAAGACTTACGCTCTGAAGGAACCTAAAGATCAGATTCTGCCACGATCCGCAAGAAACAAGCAAGCACAAAGGAAAAAAACAACAACATATGAGAATGTAAATTGAATGGTTAGTGAGGGAGAATAAAAACAAAGAGCTTGCAGCGGAGACCGTACGATGGGTTGGGTCATAATCCTCTGGACTTTGGTGGTTGCCATGGCGCCTCTCAGTCCTCTGTAATGAATGCTTTAGAATATCAATGAACAATAATAACATAACCAAAAAAAACTGGGACTTTTGGCACAATGCACCCCCCCCCAATTAATGAGGTTTTAGCACTATGCACCCTAAAAACTTAAAATTGGCACAATACACCCTCCAAACAGCTTTAGTCTTGCACATTGCACTGTAGACTTGTAAAAAAAAGGGGGTATTTCGGTCATTTCTGGGCGTTTTTTTTTTGTTTCAACCCAAATCCTGAAATTTTCAAACCGAAAATTTGGCACAATGTACAGTGAGCCAAACAATAACCTGCAGTAATATCGTTTGCTACTTCTCACAGCAGCTTTACAGGAATTTTCAAACCTCCAACTGCTGTACATACGAAAGGCCAAAATTTTTCATATAATAGTGAAGTGCAAGATCTGAAGATCGGGTGTTGGAAAACTTCACCATAAAACTGCAGATTTGCAGTATTGCAAGGCTGCAGATCGGGTGTCGGCAAGCTTTACCGGCACCGGATCCTCACCAGCACAAACGGTGCAGGATAGTTCGGCCGCCGAAACAAACGGTGCAAGATAGCTACATATCGGGTGCCAGCAAGCTTCACCAGCAACAGTTCTGTCGCCGGAAGCCCCTTTTGGCACATTCCGGCGACGTCTTCATCAATAGCGGGCTAGGTTTCGGCCGGCAAGAGATCGGAGAGGAACGAGAAGGGGAGTAATGAAAGCTACCTGTTGAGAAGAAGGTCGTCGGAGGGTCGCCGGTTACTTCACGCGCGCGTCGGGAGGGAAGACACGACCGAAATAGAAGACGCGACTTGAAAAAGGAGGTCGGGACTGCAGCACTCGACAAACCTACGTTGGAACGCCAATTATTTGACGTTGCGGACGAACAGCGTTTTTTTTTAGTGTTCTTATTCATAAATTGAATTTGACAATATACAAATTTTTATTATTTATAAATTGGTACAAATCAAAAATTGATATGTAAATAAAATTATTATATATAAACTAATTTAAAATTTTAAAAATAATTCCTAATTTGTAAACATCATATAGCAAAATTAATGTATTCATTAGATAGGCATTACAAAAAATTTAAAATTCAAGATGTAAATAGAGAATGCATTGAAACCCATAAGATATATGCAATCATGTCATTTCTTTCGATCAATAACGTCAATAGATTAGTTACTGCAATGAAAATAAAAAATTAGATATGTTTGAAGTGTATCCAAATATATTAAAATAAAATGAAAAAGAAGTCCACTTCAGTTCAGTTCTATGATGAACAAAGTCCAGTTCAATTCTGCAAAAAGAAGTTCATTTCTATGATTGGTTTCAGAACTACAAATTAACAATGATTGGTTTCAGATCTACAAAAAGAAGTCCAGTTCAATTCTATGATGAACGAAATCCAGTTCTATGATCTACAAAAAGAAGTCCAGTTCAGTTCTACAAAAAAGCTCATTTCCAGTTCAGTTTATATAGGCTTAGGGTTCATAAACAAAGTAACAAAAACAAAAACAAAAGCGCTGCGACGGGAGAAAAATCGCGGAGGGTGGCGATGTGAGAAAAATCGCGGAAGGCCTAGGGGAACAAAAAAAAGGTAAATCAAATACCTTGAAATGGCCTGCAGCGAGGAGCTGTGGCGGGAGAAAAATCGTGGAGGGTGGCGCTTCTTCTTTGAAGTACGGTAGCTTGCTTCTTCTTCCAACACGAGAAAAATTGCGGAGGGTTTCAGTTGTACGGTTGCGCTTCTTCTTCGAAGTACGATGGCTCTTCTTCTTCGTGGTTGGTGGCTTTACTCCTTGTGAGAACGACGACGGCTTCCCTCTACCCGATTGAAGCGGCGATCGTGAGAAAAGATCTGAAAATCGAGGGCACGGCAGAGAAGGAAAACGAGAACGGCTAGGGCTGGAATGAGAGGATTTTAGGTTTTTAAATGGTTTGTGTATATTATATAAAAAAGGACTAAAAATTTCAAAATATTGCTTTGTATACGGTCAATTTTGGTTTGTTTATAACAACATCATTTTTTTGTTATAATTGTTAACCGCACTGTTAATATGGATAATCAGACTCAATTTTAGGTATTTTTTGTTTTCATTTCACGGTATCTGCAAACAAGTTTTCAACCCGAGCTTTTCCCCGTTTTCACGATGTAACCCTAAGTCGGCGAACGACGCTTCCTCGTCGAACAACGTTCCCCGCTGGACGACGCTTCCTCGTTGGAGCGACACAACCCCGCCGGAGAACCACGACCTCGCCTGGATCTTCATTTCTTGCGAGCCACAGAGCCGACTAGGCTGCTTCTTCCTTTCCCTCCCGCCTCTTCATACTCCTTTTTGGTGTTTCTTCTCAGCCGACGGTGAATCTATAGTCAGGTAAATTTAACATCTGTGTTTGAACTTTGTAATTTAACATCCGTATTATAGTGTTTTTCACCAAGCAATGGTTATAGATTTTTTACATAAGCAATTCTTCACCTCTTCATCAGGGGTGGACCCACCTTAGGGCGAGGGTGGGCGGCCGCCCACACTCATTTTTAAAAAAAATTAACAGTATTAGTCACGATTTAAACCGTGGCAAATACCCTATTTTTTAAAAAATTTCATATATTAGCCACAGTTTAAACTATAAACTATGGCTAATACCATATTTTAAAAAAGTAACTGTATTAGCCACGATTTAAACCGTGGCTAATACCTCATTGTTCGAAAAAAATTCTTTTTTGTGTGTTTTAATAGTATGAATCAAGCAATTTTTAAGCACGCCCACACTGAAAAAAGTTTCTGCATCTGTCACTGCTCTTCATTCTCCTTTCTGGATTTTTTACAGTCAGGTAAAAAATGTAGTTTCTTCACCTCTTCACTGACTAGACTGCTTCTTCCTTTCCTGCCCTACTCATCATTGGTTCTAGATTTTTGTTAGAAAAATTGATAGGCTTTTGTTGTTTTGGGATTTGGTATGATCTTTGTTATTTTTGTTAGGTATTACCAACATGACGGATACTCAAATTTTGGATACTACTTCATGTCTAAATATAGTCAGTGCGTA
This sequence comes from Platanthera guangdongensis, assembly GCA_039583875.1. NCBI lineage: Eukaryota > Viridiplantae > Streptophyta > Magnoliopsida > Asparagales > Orchidaceae > Platanthera > Platanthera guangdongensis. The sequence continues at coordinate 75,522,755 of CM077160.1, read as the reverse complement.
AACAATCATTTTTTGTTTATAGATTTTGTTGATGACATTGTGATTATTTACTCATGTGCATTTGTTTTACGTGAAGATAAAAATGTGATTAATGAAGAGAAAACATCAAAAGTTGATGTTGATGTTTGTTCTCACTTTAATACTAAAAATGTTTTTTGATCAATGGAAGAGTTAATAGATTGTGCACGTCGCGTTGGAAGAAGTCTTGGACATGTTGTTACAATTAAGGCGTCTGATAAGGTGGTCGGTCGTTCCACCTACTAAGCGATTTCCATCTCATTTTGTGTACGCTTTGTTACAGGATAAAGTACGGTTTTGGAAACAAAGAAAAGAAAGAAAAAAAATTAAAATTGTCTATTCGTTGGAAAATTAAATTGTTTGATAAGGTTCGGCATCACTTTACCTCATTTTGGTCAGAGCACATATCAGACGCCTTTGACATGTTGGGTGATGGTCATTGTGCGTACCGAGTTATTAGTGAAGCATTGAATATTTCGGTGGTCGGCTGCAAATGAGAAATAGCCTATGTAAGGAGCTACAAAGCCGCAATATTTTATATGATGTCATCTATGAAAGCAAAAGACGCTTGGAGTTGTTAAAATCTTTACAATGCACAGAAACTCTGGCTCCACTAAGTAAGTGGATGATACTACCGGATATGAGGCTTGGTATCTCTTCATGCTACAACGTAGCCTTGGTTGAATTATCAAAAGTACAAAGTTTGACATTTCTTCCTCTACATTTTTTTTCTAGATGTTCCAACACTTATTTGCATTGGACTTCTAAATAACAACCATTTCATTCGGTTGAATATGGGTGATTGCTCTCCAATACCCACCATTATTCCATCTTGGATGAAATATCATGAAACTATTGCAGAAGGTTGGGGAAGACACTACCGCTTACGAGAATATCAACTAGTTACAGGGACAACTACTATGGTAGACTTGGATGATCTAAAATTCTAGGAGGTACGTACTATTTTTGATTTATTAAATTTGCACTCTTTCGTTTTGAAAGCTATAAAATTAATTTGATTTTTTTCATCATTATTTCAGTTAGAAAGGTGGATGTGAAATCATGACAACTTGAAAGATTATAAGGACATGAAGTTATTTGAAGATAGGAGTGACTTATTATGATTTTGTTTTATTAACCACTTATATGTACTTTAAAGAATACTTTTTGGTTATTTTTGATAATGTGTTTTGTATTGTTTAACGATTATAAATCATGAATGAGTGAATTTGAACTTATTAAAAAATTTTAATATTTGTTTGTGTATTTCAAATTTGTTTACGGATATCATTTCTTTAAAAACTGTAGTGCGGATATCAAAAATTGTGAATATCCATATTTGAAGTGCGGATAACAATCTCCTTTTTTATACAATGCATGTCATAGTCGAGTTACAATTCAATATTGATGTGTCGTAGTAATATTGATGCATACTTGCTTATTAATGCATCACACAACTTCACGCGGTCCATTTCAGTCAACTTGACAAAACTATATTTGTTGCGGCTCACTCGAGGCTCCTAGTAGACCGGACTAAATTGAACCGACTTAGCCCGGAAGGTGGGAGCGATTGAGCGCGCAAACAGTCACAAGAATTGAGTCAGATGGAAATACAAATTTCTTAACATGAAAAACTTCGGAAATGAGTGAAAAATCATTTGATTGAATCAGTGTCAGCCAAACGTTCACTGGCTCTAGGTTTGTTATAAGGCTTTCTAAGAGAATCGAGGGAGGCATGTTGCTCTTCGTTATATCTTGTAAAAGGAAGGAGATAGAAACACTCGGAGGGTGACAAACCACCACTCACAGAGCTAAGTCTTTTGACCGCTACCGTGGGGAGTATTGCACCTTGACCGTCCTGGAGACTTCGACTGTTGTTAGACTGCTTGAGTGGTGCGTCATGCGCGCCTTAGTTTCAGCGACGCCTTATCTCATGCTGCGTACAAAGGGGTGTGGAGTGTTGGTCTTTTTGTTAGCTGGAATGTTTGATCTTGGGTGCGCAAAGTGCTTGTTATTGAGTACATTGAGTGCTTGTGGTCTTGAGAGCGGAATGCATGGAGGCACGCTTGGAGCGCTCTTGAGAGCGGAGCACGCGGAGGCGCACTTCGAGCAGTCTTGAGAGAGGATCACACGGAGATGCGCTTAGTGCGGTGTGTGCGGGGGCGCGTGTAACACCTCCATCCGTCACATGAAATATAACAGAGGGCCCTGCCGGGGCCCCATGCCATATCCCACAGACAGTAGACGAATTAACATGTTAATATCAAAACTACATGAATCATAACTCAGAGCATTCTAGCGGAAGATTTAAGGGCTCACTTTTGAACTCAAGCATATACAAATATCCAATATATATATATATATATATCAGGAATGTTTTATAGAAATGCACCAAAGTCAAACGGCCTTAAGGCCTTACAACTGTTGTATTTTACAAAAGTATTTTCATACATCGGCACGCAAATCGGTCACACATGAAAACACTAAAAATCATTCGCTTAGCCTTCGTGGGCCGGCATAGCAACAAGGGCAGCAACCCGCTATTTCCCGCTCAGCTCTCTAGCGCCTACACAGGGACAATCCACCACAAGGGCGACAAACAAGGCAACGACCATCTTTTAGCCGACCAATTTATAACGACCCTACCTCATACTCAGGGCAGCAGTATTCCTTCCCTACATGCATAACATCTATACAACAGATATAACACAAGGAGGCGCACTTAAGCACCAATCAATATATCACAAACGAATGCCTCAAAGACCAAACATTTCGTACACTCAGGGCACATTCTCGATGTACCAAACTTCTCCGGGTACCATCACCATCCACAGTCCCGGACTTGATGGTATACTTGAGCATTCTGGTCTTTCCGACACAGGGCCTAAGACACTCATTATGCCAACGACGAAAGCCAGTTACTTTAGGCAATCTAGTCCGAACGACATAACGTGGGTACAATTTAGCTCTTTCCCATTGCTCAAATCGCCAGGTCACGCCGATGGTGTAACACCCAAAATATAATCGGCAAAGAGTTGGTCTGGCTGGGCGAGAAATCGTCGAGCGGAGCTCGACGAAAATCCTCCGCTCGACGAAAATCGTCGAGCGGAGCTCGACTAAAATCGTCTAGTGGAGCTCGACGAAATTGTCCCGTTTGATGAATTTTGCTCAACGAAATTTGTCCCGTTCGCCGAATTGCCGAAAATATGGATATGACTGAGAGGTGTCTCATGTCAGGTGGGTGTGTGCATCCACTGAGTGGTGGTTCACTTTTCAGCTTCAACCCCGAGCCGTTGATGTGTTTTGAGGGTAAGAAATCGTGTGGCTGGAAGATAACTGATGCCTTATCTGTAGAGAATGTGTTGGATCCCTAGTTTGGATTTGTGCTAGGTTCACTAATTAAGATGAGTTTGACCCACATTGTATAATCAGGGTCAAGTCTATGAGTCCAAGAGTTTAGGCTAGTCATTAGGTTCAACCTTCGTGGACCAGCCAGTAGAGGACTTCAGTAGACTCAGACTTAGAAGAATTCAGAGTTCAAAATTATCAGTTCGAAACTCTTTGAACTCAGCTCGACGATCATCGATCGCAGATCGACGAACTCAGAAATCTTTCTTTGGGTTGAGCTCGACGATATTCGAGCTCAGGTCGACGATTTCTGGCTCAAGGCAGATTCTCTGCTCGACGAAATCTGGAGTTCAGCTTCAACAGATTCTTTCCAGTTTATTTTCTATGAACTCAGGTCGACGAGGACAGATTCTTTGTTCGACGAACCTAGAGCGTATATTTTATAATTTATTTCCAGAATGCAGTTCACTGAGCTCAAGTTGATGAACAGGATCTCTCAGCTCGACGAACTTGGAACTCCAGTCGACGAATTCTGTTTAGAGCTTGATGAATTCTGTCCCGAGCCAGACTTAGAAGTTTTCCTTATTTCTGTCCTTATTTATTATATTGTTTAACAGTAATTCTCTAAGTAATTAATTCTTATATTCTCAAGAATATAGCCGTTATTGGCAGCATTAATTATGGTCTTCATCATGGTTAATTACTTGCTTATTTTAATGAGATGGTTGGGGAAACTCATTAAAGATTATATTCCAGCCGTTTTATTCTCCAGAATCAGTCAGTGATTAATGCTTGAAATTCAAAATTCAAAAAAGGAGAATTTTGACAGAAGAGTATATACGAGAAGTTTCTTTCAGACAACAAGATAAAAGTGATATATATAGAAGAGATACAAACACATACTGAAGAATATATGATTCTTCTCTGTGCTGAAAACATTCGGTTTTCCCCTTGTTCTTTCTGAAGACGGAAGAAGAACAACCATCAAATATCAAGAATCTTCTTCTACTTTTACTCCAGGAATATTCAAGGTCAACAACTTTGAATCAATCAAAAAGTTCCGGGATCTCTTCAAGACAAGGCTGAAGACCTACCCCCTGAGCAAGGCTCCAAGCTTTCTGAACCATTCATTACTTTAGAAGGAGCTTTGACAACAGAAATCCACAAGTCTTCTCTGTTGTATAGATAAAAGAGAAGACACCATCAATTCTCTCAACCTCCTATAAAAGGGTTTATTAACTCCCTTCAAAAGTTTATTCTTGGTTTTGGGCACCTAATCAAAAGCCTAAAGGGTTGTGAGATCTCCGTATAAATAGATCTTGTGGTGGCAGTCACCTTTCCAAAAACCTGATAGTGGATTCTTAACAGGGTGGTAGAAGAGTGGATGTACCCAGTTTGGGGAATCACTATAAAATTCTTGTGTTGTCTGTGTGTGTTCATTTTCTCTTTGTTCTTGCTGTGTTATGATAGATTAGCTTAGACTGTTTCCATTTTCTATTACTACTATTGATATCACCTACTTTACTCTGATAAATTTTAAAACAGACAAATGTTTTAAGTTACTCTATTCACCCCCTAGAGTAATCAGATCTATCCCCTATCTTTCAATTGGTATCAGAAGAGTGTTCATTTGGTTGTGCAAGCTAACATTTGAACCAAAAGATCCTTATTAGATCTGATTTTCCTTTTTCCTAGTTTTCTATTTATTTTGTATCATGACACAAAACAAAGATTATGCAAGCACCAGACCTCTAGTTTGCAATCTGAATAAGTTTGATATCTGGGAGGCAAGAATTAAACTATATATGAATTCTATTGATGATGATATTTTTAATGCTATTTTGACAGGACCACCAATTCTAGAGACTACATCTACTTCTACTTCCAGTACACATGTTGTTCCACCACCTTAGTGGACAGATACTCAAAAGAAGGCCAAGATAGCTGATGTCAAGGCCGTGAATATTTTGGCTCAAACAATATCTGATGACATCTTCTAGAAAGTGGCAGAGTGCACATCAGCTAAAACTATCTGAGATTCTCTTAACTAGATGGTTGTTGGTTCTGTAGATGAAAGAAAGGACAGGAGATCAAATCTCATATCACAAAATGAGAACTTTAAGAAAGATGAGTCAGAGTCTGTGAGTGACATGTACAACAGACTAAGCTCAATCATCAATGAGCTGAAGGCTTTGGACAAGGACATCACCCTCACAGAAATCAATGACAAAATCCTCATGTGCTTCCCCAGCTCATGGGATTCCAGAATCTGGCCAATCAAGGAAGCCAGAAGTTTAAATGAGATTTCCACTGAATCTCTTCTTGGAAATCTCAAGTACTATGAACAACTAATAAAGACAAGAGAAGCTGTAGAGCAGGAGACTCCTTCAGCAGCAAGAAAGGAGCAAAGCATAACATTCAAGGCATCTGAAGAATTAGAAGCTCCAACAGCTAATTAAGAACTTCTAAGTCTCTTAGCCAAGAGATTTTACAAGATGAAAAAGAAGGATTTCAGAAGAAAGTCATCTAGGTAAGATGATAAGCCAAGGTATGAGAAGATCCCAACTAAAGAAGTTGTTTTCTTTGTTTGTAGGAAGCCAGAACACTTTATATCAGAGTATCCAGAGAACCAAAAGAAGAAGAGAAGAAGAGAAAAGAAACCCAGGAAGAAGCTATACAGCTAGCCCTCCTCCAGTAAGGATAAAAGGAAAGAGAAAGGCTTCGTGGCTGAAACATGGAGTGAAACTGAAGATGAATCTTCATCTTCTAGCTCCAGTGAAGATGAAGAAGAGGCTAAGGCAAAGGAGATTTGCTTGATGGTCATTAATGCATCAAGAAGCTTATCTGAAGCTGTGCAATCAGTCAGTGAAGAACCTCTATCTGAAGAGGATCAGGTACTATCTTCCTTTGATTTCAATTCAGAAAATTTTAGAACTGAATTTAAATCTTTATGTATTGATTTAATTAATTCTGAAAAAAGAGGTTAAACAACTTAAAGAAAAACTGACTGAACAAGAAAACTTGATTTCTGAAAATATCAAATTAAAAGATGAATTAACCATAGCTAATAAACAAATCATCACATTAAAAACTGAATTAGCTGAGGCTAGGCAACTTGAAAAATCCCTAAATGAGAGAAGTATTAAGCTGATGGACATCACAAGCACAGTGAATGACAGACTTAATGGCAAGCTGGGCTTAGGTGCTTCATCAAGCCGGCCCCCACTAATTCAGAAGAATATCTTAACAACTCTAATAAAATTTGTTTCAGAAAAAGGCAAGGAAAAGATAAATGATAATAATGTTAAACAACCAGAATTAAAAAAAAAAGAATAAGAAAAAGAGAAAGAATAAAAAAGATCTCAACTATAACAATATTCAGCAGACTTTGTCGAACTCAGATCGATAAAATCTGTACAGTTCGTCGAACTCAAGTCGATGAACTCAGAATGCAAACTTTTATTACAATTATTCTCTGAACTGCGATCGACAAAACCAGTATGGTTCGTCAACCCGAGATCAACGATATTGGGGCCCAGAGAATGAATACTTTCATTCTCTGAGTGGAGTTCGACGAACTCATCCCCATTCATCGACCTCAGATCGACGAACTTACCAAGATTCGTCGAACCCAGTTCATTATAATAGAAACTTTAATTCCTATAGAACATTTAATCAACCAGGACAATATGTTAATTCATTCACATAGTGGATAATTCCTCCTAGAAGATTTCACCCCTTAGGTTATAAAAATCAACCAGAATACTCATACATTTCCAGCTTTAATTATGTAAATAAACAAGGACCCAAGGTAACCTGGGTCAAGAATAGCTAATCTGTTTTATTGTAGGTGAAAGACTATCCCACCACAGAGCAACAGTGGTATCTGGATAATGGCTGTTCAAAGCATATGACTGGAAACAAGGATAACTTAATCAACTATAAGTTAAAGCTAGGACCCAAAGTAATATTTGGTGATTCCAATTGTGGCAAGACTGAAGGATATGGAAAGGTCAAAATTGGAGCAGTCACCTTCAGGAAGGTTGCTTATGTAAGTGGACTGAAGCACACCATGATATCCATAAGTCAATTATGTGATGAAAGGTTTCAAGTATCTTTTAATAAAATCTCCTGTATTATTACTTCTGTAGATAACTAAGTAGTATTAACTGGTACTAGAGTAGGAAATATCTATGTAGTTAACTTTAAGTCAGCTAAAACTGAAATATGCATGTTTAACCAAACTAGTAAAAATAATGATCTTTGGTATAGGAGATTAGGACATGTAAACCTGAAAAACATTGCTAAATTCTGTAGGGATAACCTTGTTAGAGGATTGCCCTCTTGCCCCTACAAGAAGGAATGCCTTTGCAGGGCTTGTCAATTAGGCAAGCAAACTAAAAATAGTTTTAAGTCATTTAATAAGAGTGATTCATATAGGATTCTGTATTTACTCCATATGAATCTCTTTGGACTCATTGTTGTACAGAGCCTAGGAGGGAAATCTTATACCTTAGTAATTATTGATGACTTCTCAAGGTTCACTTGAGTGTTCTTCTTGAGAAACAAGTCAGATAACTTCAAGTTTCTTACAGATTTTCTTAAGAACATAAGGATTGAATACTCTACTCAAGTTATATTGATTAGAAGTGATCATGGTACTGAGTTTGAGTCTCTTCCCATGCAAGAATTCTGTGAGAAGGAAGGTATCAGACATTGTTTCTCTGCTCCTAAAACTCCTCAACAAAATGGGGTAGTTGAGAGGAAAAACAAAACACTGATTGAAGCTGCAGGCACATTACTTGCAGATGCTCACTTGCCCCTATCCTTTTGGGCAGAGGCTGTGAGCACAACAAACTATGTACTGAATAGAAGTTTGATACACAAACTTAAGGGCAAGACCTCATATGAACTACTCAAAGGGAAGAAACCTAAGTAGATTATTTTAGAGTCTTTGATTGCATTTGTTATATTCATAACAATAACAAGAAACACATTAGAAAGTTTGAAGCCAAGGTTGATATAGGAATTTTTCTTGGATATTCCCAAGTAAGCAAGACTTATAGGGTATATAATAAATCATCTATGAAAATGGAAGAGTCTATTCATATTTCTTTTGATGAAACTAACATATTTTACAATGAGAAGATTCCTTCTACCAGTGTGACTTTGTAGGAACCATATCTATGTGAGAAGTTGGATGAGTTGACCCTCGCCAATGAGGTTGTTGCACATCCTTCTCCACATGTTATTGAAGACAGCAAAGATTATGACACTGAACTCAGTGAAGAGTCAACAATAGCTATAATTCCACAAGAGGAATTAATTTCCCAAGCTGTTGCACAACCAACTCCTCCTACTGAATTAGTCACACTCAGAGATCATCCTGTATCTCAAGTGATTGGAGACATATCAATGGGTTTGCAGATAAGACATCAACTCCACCAGGACATGATACATGCCTGCTTCATATCTCAAACTGAGCCTCAATCCATTAAAGATGCTGAGTAAGATCCACACTGAATCATTGCAATGCAAGAGGAGCTCAACCAGTTTGAGAGATGTAGAGTTTGAGATTTAGTTCCAAGACCCAAAGACTATCCAGCCATTGGAACTAAATGAGTATTTAGAAACAAACTAGATGCTCAAGGTCTTATCATAAGGAACAAGACAAGATTAGTTGATCAATGATATAGACAAGAGTAAGACATAAATTATGACTAAACATTTATCCCTGTTGCAAGGATCGAAGCTATAAGGATATTTCTAGCTTATGCAGCCTACAAGAAGTTCACAGTATACCAAATGGATGTCAAAAGTGTATTCCTAAATGGTGAACTCAAAGAGGAGGTATATATGGAACAACCACCAGGTTTTATTTCTCCTACTCATCCCTCTTATGCTTTTAAATTGCATAAGCCTCTCTATAGTCTAAAGAAAACTCCAAGAGCTTGCTATGAAACCTTAGCTAGTTTTCTCTTAGAACATAACTTTTCTAGAGACATAGTAGAGAAGACTTTATTTATCAAGTATCATCATGATAAAATCATGTTAGTACAAATATATGTAGATGACATTATATTTGGTTCTACAGATTCCAAACTATGCAAAAGGTTCTCCAACCTTATACATTCCAAGTTTGAAATGAGTAGCACGGGTGAGCTCTCCTACTTCCTTGGTCTCCAAGTGAAGCAGTCCTCTGATGACATCTTCATATACTAATCCAAGTATGCTAAGGAGGTGATAAAATGGTTTGGGATGGTTGATGCTTCAGCTAAGAAAACACTTATGACAACAAATATTGTGATTGATTCTGATGAACATAGGAAACCTGTAGATCAGAAATTATATAGGGTCATTATTTGGTCCCTGTTATATCTTACAGCAAATAGACCAGACATTATGTTTGCTACATGTCTTTATGCTAGGTTCCAGGTGAACCCTAAAGAATCTCACCTTATTTTCTTAAAAAAGATTTTTGAGATATATAAAGAGTTGCCCATATTTAGGACTCTGGTATCCAACTGAGTCAGGATTTGAGATGACTGGATACTCAGATGCTGACTTTACTGGATGTACAGTGGACAAAAAGAGCATATCGGGGACATGTCAGTTCCTTGGTGATAGGCTAGTGTCTTGGTTTTGTAAGAAACAAACATCTGTGTCTACTTCAACAGCAGAAGCTGAGTACATAGCAGCTAACAGTTGTTGTTCACAGATGTTGTTGATTTAGAACCAACTCTTAGATTATGATGTCAACTTAAATAATTCAACTCTACTTTGTGATAATACTAGTGCAATTTCCATTGCACAGAATCTAGTGCATCATAGTAGAACTAAGCATATAGATATAAGATATCATTTCATTAGAGAGTGTGTTGACAAAAAGAAAATTAATCTCACCTTTGTCTCTACTGATTTACAAAAGGCAGATATCTTCACCAAACCCTTGGATGAGAAGAAACATCTGTTCTTTATGAATCAGCTAGGTATGATAAATGGAGATGCATTAATTTAACTTTCTGTCTGTGGTCGAAGAATTTGCCACAACTCATCGAACGGAGATCGACGAACTTAGAAAAGTTCTTGAGAAAATTCGTCGACCTGAGATCGACGAACTCTTTGTGTGTGAAGTTCTATTCGTCGAACGGAGATCGACGATATTGCTTCAGAAATTTTTTGTCGAACTGTGAACGACGAAAACTTTTCCCTTCTTCAGACTGAGATCGACGAACTCTTTTGTCAATAAAATATTTCGTCGAACTCAGATCGAAGAAATTTGTTTATTTCGGAGGATGGAGTCTGCCGCTTCATATTATAAAAACCATATAACTAGGTTTTCTTCGAGCTTCATCACGCGCTTTTTGTTCCCCTTGCACTTGATCTATCTGTTTCCTTTTGCATGCGATCAATGATGATTCCGACGAGCTCTCTTGCGACAATGAAATTTGACATGAGATTCGAAATAGACTTTGAATCATTTCAACATTCTGATCAAATTTTCATGGATATATTGTAATTATTTGAGGAATAACAGTTGAAGAACTTTATGACAACCAGGATAAAGATAGCTGCTGCTGAAATCAGAGAATAGGTGTTCACCTCCTCTACTCCAGACGCCGACACAATGACAGAAACAATATTTGGTAACCAGGTTTCTTTAATCCCTGCAATATTAACTAAAAGTTTTGGATTGATAAATGGTGACGAAGATATAGAGCTTGATAGTTCTGAGTTTGATGACATGCTGAATAAAATGGGTCATATTGGAGAGAACCCTAATAAGTTATTAAAGAAAAACTTGTCTTTTGAATAAAAATTTTTAGCCGATGTGGGGGGCAAAGTATTGTTAGGAAAGCATACTGCCCATGATTATATTACCAGGCAACAGTTTTTGGTAATGTGTGTTGTAGTAAATAAGAAACCAGTGAATTGAGCTAAAATCTTGTTTGACTTGATAAAAAAGAAGAATAGTAAGAATAAAGTGTGTTTTGGAAGAATTCTTGGAATTTTCCTACAGGAAAAAGCTGTTGAATTCCTGGTCTCTCAGACCATATTCATTAATGCTTCCAAAAGGCTAACATGTGCCTTGTTTGGAAGGTGGGAGAGGACAATCCCAAAGCCATCCAAGGATTCAACCTCTTCCAGAGCATCTGAGGATACAAGAGCTGTTACAGCTGATCCCTCACCCACAGAAGTTGTCCCCTCCATCAGAATTCCATCCACCCTGATTCCAACACCTCCATCTCAACAACATACACCTCCACAAATTTCAATTCCTTCATCAACCCTCCATCAACCATCCTCATCTCCAGCTCATACTCCAACACCACCAATTCAATCTCCTGAACATCAACCAACACCAGTTCAATCTCCAGAGCATACCACACCACCCCAATCCCTACTTCCTCATCATCTAGCTGACATCCCCCTTCATAACCTCTCATCCATTCCATCTTTTGATCTGCTATCATCTCCCATCAATACTCCATCACCTCATGATGAGCCCATGACATATACTACTCTTTTCCCTTCATCATCCATCCTCCATCCTTCTGTATCAACTCAGACACCCTCTGAGTTTATGCAAATGGATTCCCCTTCCTTTCCCTCCCTTCTGGAACTCATCACTCCCCTTCTCTCAAAGCTTATAGCAGAGGCCATTAAACCTCTTGCTGATTCTATTTCATCCCTATCTGCCCTCATTTCTGCTGCCCCCATTATCCCTTCTTCTGGGGGCCTGACTTCAGGACCCTCTAAAACCAGGTAGGGGGAGATATCCAGTGAAGAAGCTCCAGTCTCCTCTCCTCTAGCAGTAGCAGAAGCAGCATCAGTTTTGCAGTTAGATGAGCCAGCAGATGTAGATGCAGATATAAATATGATTACAGAAGTTGAGATAGCAGTTGATTTTGATATGCTTTGTACAGATGAGCAAGTTGACTTTCCAGAAATTTTGACTGTTGGTGATTGCCTTGTCAATCCTACAGTAGATTTATTCAATTTGTTAAATTCTTTTGATACAACTTATTTGAATTACCTTCCAGAAGTTTGCCCAGAGCAATCTATGATTATAGTTTGCTACACTTCCCCAATAAACCCTGAAGTTGTTAAGCAACTAAAGGCAAGTTTTGCAGTTATTGAGCCACTCACAGAAGCAGCTCCCAAGGCTATCTCCCCTCCTACTTTCTTATTCCAGACCTGGATGATATTATACTTGCAGATATAGCAGAAGAGAATAAAACAGATTCTGAAAGTTTTGTTGTACTAGAAAATTTAGAATCTCAAGTGCTACCTCAAGCTGAAAAGCAAATCTCAAAGGAAGCCTTGAAGGCAATTGATGCTATGTATGACAACCCTCCAGAATCCTCTGATGAAGATAATGATGATGAAGATTCTGATGAATCTAATGATCCTAAAGCCAAGAAGAAGATTGCTAAGAAAAGGAAAGTTGTTCCTAAGGCTGCTCCCAAGCCAAATCCAACACATGACACTCCCTACTATATTCTACAAAAGATTACTCCTTACCCTGGGATGCCACAATGGATGTTGTTATTAAAGAATGAGCAAAAAGAAAGGAAGAAGAGAAGAAGGTACATGTCTCCTCCTAAGTACTTCAGGAAAGACCCTCCTCCTCCTCCATCAGCTGGGGCCTTTGGAAGTGTGACTCAAGGATCAACACATATTACCAAGACCTATTAGAGACACTCCAAGCCAAGTTCACAAGGCAGCAGTCAGCGACAATCCTCTTAGTGCAAGCCTCCTCCTACTATAGATAAGAAAAGTACTTCAGCCTCTCCTGATAATTCAAAGAAGGACTCTAGTCCTAAAAGGCCAGAATCTCCACCTATTCCTTTTATAAATCCAGAACAGGAAACAACTGCAAAAATGGCCAGGTTTCAAGAGCTGGTTGGACTTTCTATGATCAATAAAGCTAAAGAAGAAGGAAAAGATCCATTACAGTACACTACAATGTCATCTTACAAAAAAGAAGAGCTCAAGAGGTATGCTAAAGCTAATAAGTTTTTCAATGTAGATGATTATATGAGTCTGCATCCTGAAGCAGTAGCACCAAGGGCCACCTCATGCAACATAATTGGAGCATCAGACATGACAATGTCAAAAAGAGAAGCTGCAAATCTAAATAGAGAGATTAAATTCAGATAGCCCTCTGAAAAGTCTGACAGAGCTGACAAAGAGAAGCCAAAAATGAACAAATGACTGTTGTGTTTATTTTTTTTATTTTTTGAACTCTATTTGTTAATCATTAAGCACATGTGTACATATCTGCTGAATATTTTATTTTCTGCCAGATATATTTTATTCTGCTTTGTGATTGTTTTCTTTTGTTTGTATTAGTGACCTCACCCAAATATGAGGAGATTGTTGGATCTCTAATTTGGATTTGGGCTAGGTTCACTAATTAGGATGAGTTTGACCCACATTGTATAGCTAGGGTCAAGTCTATGAGTCCTAGAGTTTAGGCTAGTCATTAGGTGTAAGACCCTATTTTTTTTTCTTTTAAAACCCCGGGGTATTATGCCTAGGACCGCCGTTTTGCGGTGACACCGACACTCGGGAAGGTCGCCACTACAAAATGCCGATCCTGTCGGCCTTTACGATCACCAAAGATAAAGAGAAGTATACGCATAGTTTGGATAAAACTAAGTCCACAATCACATGTAATATATATGTAAAGGAAAATCACATCAAGTCCACATATAATAAAAGTACTGAAATAAAATAGTACAAAGAAATATAAACGGGCTTAAGTCTGGTACATCAAATCCTCACTACAACCTCTCGCAGAAGCTATAAGAAAGAACTAATCACTCACGGAGCTAATCACTGGTGCTCCGGTACTAGACTAGCCCACCTCCATGCGCATCGTATTCTGCTGGTGCTGGTCCCTGTGCTGCTGGTCCCTGAGCTGCTGGTCCCAGTCTCCCATCCGAAGCCCCTGTACTGTTGTGGTCCGAAAACCATTAGTCATAAAGACTAAGTCCTATCATCTCCTACCCCTCCCCCATGGCTCCTAGGTACCGAGCGGGGAGGATGAAAGACAAGGTAAGAAGTAAGTAACCTTAACTTATATGAATGCCCATACAAACTTATAATTTAAGGGGTATTCTGCAAGGCTCCCATCGTATAAAAAGTCTCATACCAATTTATACGCTGGGGTGTCGGTTGTATGTAAGTATGAGTGTAGTGATATGCTATTCCATGATTCATGCAAGTGCAACTCACACACACGACTCTATGCACACAGACCTTTAGTTTCCCCTATTTGGGCAGCTAGCTTCACTCCCAGGAACCTCCGTAGTGGCAAACAGAGATAGTGGGTCGCCGCCCCACTCCTAGGCGGGTATCCACACTACCTGGCCTAGCCATTACGTACGCCTCTAGAAGGACACAACCTAGAGTCTCCGCGTACTAATGTTGGCCATATCCACCATACTTTCTTTGGCTAAGTGTCCTACACCACCGAGTCAGCGTATCGACATCGGTGTGAACGACCGTCCAATACCGAAGACCCACCACCTTATTTTTATCCAATTCCTTCCGAGCCATCGGCTCCCGGACTATCCCGTCCGTTACATCTACCTTCCGAACCTACCGTCCGGATGGTCAATCAAACTAACCTAACCAACCTTCCGAGTTACCAGGGTGTGTTAATGTGAAACCCTAGTTATACTAGTTGCTCTTGAAGCTTATTATTCCTAAGGTTTAGATTAGCCCAGGACTGCCCAAGGTATTCCCCGTGAAGGGCTCTCGAGGGCACTAGGAACTATGATGGTAGCTGAAGCCCATCGTTCCCTTTCACAAGACACTTACTATTATTCTTTGTTACCCAACTCCCAATCCCTTTAAAGTTGTACTAGAACATATCTAACCCTAGTGTATTTTGACCCTTTCTCTCCCCATGGGGAAGACGATGTTTCGTCGACCCCGAGCACCTCTTAACACTAGTCAAACCTCTCACTCCTCATCACGACTCCCGATGATAATCTCATTTCAGTAACCAGATCAATACACTAATATCCCATCTCCCTAAGTTCATTTTGCACCATGTTATGATTCCTGCAGTTTTTACTAAACGCAGACCATCCTAAGCTATATGATGTATACAATGGGAGGTACTCCAAATTATCATCCAAAATCACTATAATATTTATTGGAGGTCTACCATGGTATGATTAGCCTAAATATAGAAGTTTATAATTTTTCTAATTTACTCGATTATTTATTTAATTTCCAAAGAGATCCGAATGTCTTAGTTTGAACATGAAGTATTATTTTCAAGCATGCAAAATGTTTCACAAAATTATGATAAATAAATGACAGCTATTTATCAGTAAATTCAAGGTCTCCAAATTTTCAGTAAGACTTAAACCTTTAAACATGATTTTTTAAACATAACCTATATTAACCAAAATAAAGAGACAAGTACTGCCAATATACTTATAAAAATTTTGAGAAAATTCAAGGATGAATATAATGACATAAAAGCACTCCAAGTCAAGTTTCACAATTTATCAGTGAATAATGAACTCTAAACTTGATTTCCTCATAATATTCTAGGTTAATAGGTTAATGAACTAAGTACACTAATTATTCATCTAAAAATTGCAATAAAATTCCCATATGAGCATATTGACCTAGAAACACTACTGATCAAGTTTCATAATTGTCCAATATAAAGGGAGCTCTAAATCTATTATTGATCATATTCCCGTATTTATACACATGTGAAGTAGGTACTGAAAATTTACATCTGAAAATTACAACAAAATTCATGTAAGCTTATAATGGTCTAAAACTTACTCTGCCCCAATTTCATAGTCATCTAATGGATATAAAGATAAAAAAAAACATAATTAATAAGAGCTAATACTGGTATTACAATGGTGATACTAAAATTATTAATCTAAAATATCCGACAAAATTATCCAAGACTTATAATGACATTATGAATACACTACCCAAATTTCACAAGTTTCCATAGAGTTCTAATTACCTACCCTTCAAATTTAAGAATTATGACCTAAACTAGGGTTAGGGTTTTGAGGGGTTGAACCATCTCCAAATCCTCTAATATTTTTACCAGAGAACTTTGGTTACCCTAGAGTCCTCTCTACAAAATTTCAAGTCCATACAAGGGCATTTGTCCATATGCCCTTCACAAACCCCCAAAGTCCAAACTTAGGGTTTGAACTTGGGTCCTAGGGCAATCCTACCCCAAACCATCACATAACCCATATGAGGGTGTAAAAAGTCATGGCAATAAGTAGACAAGGTTTCAACCTCTGCTGAGGTGATTTGTCCACTTAAACCTCAAAGTGCACTTTTGACCTAAATACCCTTTATTAGGGCAATGCTAGGGTTTGCCCATTTCCCAACCAAATCAAGTCAAAATGAGGTGAAAATTTATACAGAACCTCTTGATGACCTAGGGACCACTCACCAAAATTTGGGAGGGTTTGGAGGTCTTTAGGTCTCTAAATTAATTTACCCTATTATATTTAAATGATTTCAAAAACTATAGAAAAATTATCCCCAAACATTCTCATTTTTGGGCAGGACTAGGTATAGACTAGGGTGACTCCCTGTCCAAATTTCAGGTCATTTGGACAAGGGATGAAGTGGGGGCACCCATTTTAAATTCTGTCTAACCCTAGGTATAGATCCCACCAAAATAAGTGCACTGGTCAAACCAAGCACCCAAATTGGCTCAAACGAATTTTAAAATAAAGTAGACATATAGGGCTATAATTTATATGTTGACCACTTTTTCAGAGTTTGAATCTAGGTATTTTTAATAATTAGAAACTTTAAAGACAAATAGTTTGATGGAAAAATTCAGAGGCTAAAGTTTGATTTAAATAAATCCCGCACGAATCTTGGTGCAGGATTGGACGGCGCTGGGTCATATTCTACCTCCAGCCGACGGCCCCGATTGCTTCTTCCTGGAGCAACTTCCAAGTTCTACCGCCAGCCAACCACCCACCTCCCCGACCGGCCACCACCACCACCACCTCCGTTGAGGTGGTGGCTATCACCAGGCGGCAGCACAGCCGCCGGAGGAGCCTATTCCGGCGAACCAGAGAGTTTGATTTTCATGAAAAAGCAGGAAAAATTCCTTTCCCGATTGGGCTCAATTGAGCCCGATTTTTATCCCTAGTGATTGCTACGATCTACCCATAGAGAGAGAAGGAGGGGATGACCTTGCTTGCTGTCTGGAGACACATCGATCACCAGGATGCCATTGGTGGTGGAGGAGTCGCCAGCGTTCTGCAACTGCACAGTGAAGTTGCTCATCTCCTTCGGGTAAGGTGTGGAAGAGCTTGCCCTGGATCCCGGGATGCTTTTAAAATAATAAAATTGGGGGGGGGGGGGGAGGGGAGGGGAGGGGAGGGGTCTAGCTGGTGGTGGCCATTAATGGCCCCTTCATGTAACTTTCGGCCATGGTGTGGGGGGGGGGGGGTGAATTTGGGCTCAATCCATCCGAGAAACCTTCTGATAGCTTTGACAGTAGTAGTTGGCCGGTTAGAAATGACAGCTGTCAAGTCATCCAGTCACTTCTTAAAATCACTGTCTCTGTCTGAAAGTGTCGAGACTGATCTTCATTATGTGTCGACACAAATAGACTAAGTGTCGACACAAGTGGACTAAGTGTCGACACTAGCCTTGATGGTGTCGACACAACTCCTTTTGTTGTTGTAACAGCTTCTCGACACTGCTTCTTCAGAATGTGTCGACACTGATTCTGTGTGTCGACACAAGCCTTCTGTTGAATGTGTCGACACTGATTCTGTGTGTCGACACAAATACTTCTTCTTTAAAACTTAGTTGAATTCTGTTGTGTGTAGACACATCTCCTTTGTGTCGACACATGCCTTCTTGTATTAAAACTTGCTGAGTGTCGACACATCTCCTTTGTGTCGACACAAGTACTTCTTTTACTTTAACTTTATTGAAGCTTGCTGAGTGTCGACACAGCCTCCTCGTGTCGACACATTTGATGTCGACTAAGCTTCTCTAGGTGTCGACACTGCTTCTAAGTGTCGACACAATTTATGTTGACAATTCTTCACAGTGTGTCGACACTGCCTGTATCTGTCGACACTTTTCTTCTAGTGTCGACTCTGCCTTTCCTGGTGTCGACACAATTTACTCCAAGTGTCGACACAGCTTTTCTTCAGTGTCGACACAAGCCTTCATAAGTGTCGACACTGCTTCTCTAGGTGTCGACACATGGACTTAGAAATTTTCTGTATTTCCTGCAATTACTTAACCTGCACAAATAAACTCAAAACACATCAAATACACCTTGATGTATATCATTGAGTAGGGTAAGGCTTCTTCAAATCTGGTACACATTTTCCAATGTACCCAACAATCTCCCCCTATTTGGAGAAGTCATAACCCTCAGTCAATGATATACACCATACATAACAAATACACAATATGATGTATAACAGCATTATATGACAATGTAAATACTAAACAAAACATGTATAAACAATCTTCACAGAATAACAATGTAACAGATTGAACATTAAACATTGTTCTGTTACAACTTCCAATAGTTTCATCAATCAAAAGTTTACATGGATTTTAACACAAATAATTATAAAGTTGTAAACTTAAGAAATTTCTATTCTATGGCTGCTCTGGCTCCTTGATGATAATGCCCTTGCCAGACTGAATCTTGGCTTGAACTGGAGCATCAATGTCATCAGCAGGCTTCTTTCCCTTAAGATCTCTCTTCTTTAGTTCTTCAGCCCTTATCTTTTGTCTCTCAAAATAATGATAAGACTTAGGGAAATACTTGCTAGGCTCCTGTGCATTAGGAGGTAGCTTCCCAAGTTTAGCCTTTCTTCTGTACTGTACAATAGCCTCTTGCCTGGCTTCATGCTTTCTCCACTCTTGTTCAGAATACCATTTACCCCTCTCTAGAAAATTGTCCTTTGCAGCTTTCCAAGCAGTCAGTATAATATTTCTAGAAATTGGGCTCCACTGTTCAAAATCAGGCCTTAACTCTGCCTGTTCTCTGAATCTCTTCTTAGATAATTGAACTTCTTGCTCTTTCAAAATTTCCTCAGGCACAGACTTATCTACTTTATCAATAATAATATTCTTATAACCCTCAGGAGGGCTGTACATAGATTGTACTTCTTGATGAATCATTTCAAAATCTGCAGGAGGATAGATCACCTGAGCTACTTCAGCTTGTTCTCCTCCAAAATATGCAGGATTCATTCCAGATTCAGCTACATTGTCATCATCACACAGGGGGGGGGGGATATCCAAGTGTGGCTCTGATGCTATTGGAAATCCATTTAGCATGGTCAGATCCAACTTTGACTAAAACCCTCTCCCCCTTTATGACTTCTCTTTCTATATGATCTCTGAGATCATCCTTTTGGAATCTGATCTGTTCATCTAGAAAATTAACTCTATCCTTATAAAAACCATTTAACTTGAGAAGCAGTTCAGAAATAGTCTTTTGAGACTCTGTAATAGTTGCTTTGACAGCAGTTATGCCTTCCTGGAAGTTTTTATCAAATTTCTCCTGATCAAACTCTGGCTTGACTGTAGACTTATCAGCAGGCTGGGCTGGTGCAACTTTTTTCAATTCTATAACAATGGCATTATGAGAGGCAGTCAGATTATCATTCATTCTAAGCTGATTTTCCAGAACATATCCTTGTTTGACAGCCATGTCATCTACTTGTGTTTTGATCTTTTCTTGGTGAGTGGTAAGGTAAACAATAGCATTTCCACCCTTGTGGAAGCAATCCGTCATCTCCTTCTTATTTTGATTGACTTCAAATCTTATAGATTTTATATCTGTAGCCAAGGAGAATTGGAGATCTTTGTGAGTTTCATCTATATACTTCTCCATTACTACCCTTTGTTCATCCAATTTCACTTGCATGGATACTAACAAAGAACTGTAATCAATTGATGGAGCAGGCTGTGGAGCAACAGTTTGTCAAGCTTTCTTGTAGCTTTGACTCCTTCTTTTGAAGACCATAAGCTTTCTTTTCTTGGCTCTAACAGATTCATCATCCTCAGAAGCAAAAGTACTAGCAATGTCAACTCTATCTTTAGGACTAGGTTGCAAGTCCTGTGTAGTCTTAGGTAGCTCCCCCTGCACCCTTTGCTCCTCATTCTCATTTCTTTCAGTCTCCTTATAAGACTTTACATGCTCCCCCTCAAGATTTACCTTCTCCCCCTGATAAATTGCTTTCTCTCCCTCAAAATCAGTTTGTAGCAAATTAGGGAACATCTCTTCTAGGATATACTCCTGTTTAGAAGGGACTGGAGAGTTTCTTATCTCAGGAGCATTATCAGCAACTGAAGTATCTTCCATGATAACATCTTGTGGTTGACTATTTAACTGAGTTTGCTGATTAACATCAATTAAAGACTCAGTTAATACTTCATCCTCAATATGGAAAATAGATTGATTAACTTCATGTATTACCTCAAGGATTGTTTGAGTAGCCAGTTCACTATCCAAGTGAGTTGACTCTTCCACATGTTGAGGCTCCCCTTGGAGTGAATCCAGATGGATGGGGCTAGCAGATGGTTACTCCCCCTGCCTCTGTGCATCTTCATTCCTTACTGGTGACCTTCCAGTATTATCAGTTTCTTCTTCATTAGAACTGAAAACTACTTGCTCCTCTGAGCTACTGGATGATTCAGGAGCCCTTTTGGTTTTCTTCTTCTTCTTCTTCTATGGAGGTGTTTCCTTCTCTGGAGTAGGCATGTCCTTATTTAACACCCTATCCCACCTTGAGATAATTCTGACATCCATTCTCCTCATGTGATTAATTTTAGAACCAGCAGCTTGGTTCATGACTTCTGAAATAGTTCCAGCCAAGTACAAGCTCATAATCCTACCCAGATTGGGCCTCTTCAGACTTTCCTTAATCTTTTCAAACATCACAGCTGACCAATCAATTTTTAGCTTAAAGATAATTCTTGTCATTAAACTGAACATGTGAGCTGATATCCTATCATGCCCACCTGGCTTGCTCAGAATCACTTTACCTACCACTTCAGACAAGAACTTGTCTTGCATGTTCATGTCTTTCCTGTTTAAAACTGATCCAATCTTCATGTTTGAATCTAGTCCACACCATTGCAGTGCCTCCCTTGTCTTAGATGTAGGTACATCTTCCTCTTCTTTAGTTCTTGGTAGATGTAGAACTTTTCTTAGACTCTTCTGGGTGAGTTTTACTTTTTCTCCATGGACTATGGATTTAATCTTGAGTCCAGTTTCATCAAGAGTAGCTGCACCAAAGAATTCGAGTACTTCCTTCTTCCAAATCTTGATGGGCTCAGAAACTAGATACTCCAAACCAGTCTCAGCAACTAGGGTTACAACACCTTGAATTTCTGGTTCCGCATCGTCAAAGGCATGTCGTACTCGTTCATAACCTTCATTAATGTTCTCTTCTAGCTTGGGTGCCATTAGGGTTTAGAGAAATCTTGAATTTAGATAAGAGAGATGTCGACACAAAGTCTCGGTCTCGAAATAATGGAAAGCGTGTCGACAAGCATTGTTGAAGACCTAGTTATACCTTCCTCAAAATGAAGGTGAAAAGGCGCGTCAAAATACTCTAAATGTGTCGACACTATTGAAAAGTGTCGACACAGACTACTTAAGTCTCGACAACGGTGTTGACTTATATGTGTCGACACCAATTATGATGTGTCAACACTTATACAACTGCATTCGACGAATAGTCGATACTTCACTCGACGAAATTAGTGTTAAACCTAAGTGTCGACACCTCCCTGGATGTGTCGACACCTACTCTGGATGTGTCGACACTAATTCTCTGAAGTGTCGACACAAACTTTCTAGATGTGTCGACACCATTTCTCTGAAATGTCGACACCACTTCTATGTGTCGACACAGACAACTCCTTGTGTCGACACCATTTTACTTAGCCAATTTTATGAAACTATTCTAAGTTTAACATTCCTAATTCAATTTTAAACTTATTGAATTTGGTTTCATCTAGAGGCTTGGTAAACATATCAGCAATCTGATTATCTGTTTTAACATATTCTAGGGAAATTTCCTCTTTTTATACATGTTCTCTAAGAAAATGATATCTAATTTCTATATGCTTAGTCCTACTATGTGAGACAGGATTATTAGCTATAGAAATTGCACTTGTAGAATCACAAAGTAAAGGTGTTCTACTTACTTGAATACCATAGTCTTCTAGCCGGTGTTGAATCCATAAAAGTTGTGCATAACAGCTTCCTGCATCAACATATTCTGACTCAGCTGTGGAGATTGTCACACTGGTCTGCTTCTTACTACTCCATGACACCAGTCTTGCACCTAGAAATTGACAGGTTCCTGTAGTACTCTTCCTATCTTCCTTGCAGCCTGCAAAATCTGCATCTGAATAACCTGTCAGTACAAAATCTCCATTCCTAGGGTACCAAAGGCCTAGATAAGGTGCGCCCTTAAGATATCTCAAAATCCTTTTGACTGCAGTCAGATGAGATTCTTTAGGGCATGCTTGGTACCTAGCACAGACACATGTAACATACATAATATCTGGTCTACTAGCAGTCAAATACAGTAGGGAGCCAACTATCCCTCTATACAAAGTTTCATCTACAGGTTTCCCTGCATCATCTTTGCTTAGAGACATGCTTGACCCCATAGGAGTTTTCATGGTAGTGGATGATTCCATACCATACTTCTTTATCAACTCTAGGGTGAACTTAGACTGACATATGGACAGGCCATCTTCAGTCTGTCTTACTTGGAGACCCAAGAAGAACTTAAGTTCCCCCATACTGCTCATTTCAAATTTTCCTTGCATAAGTTTTGCAAACTTTCTGCAAAGATTACTTTCAGTAGACCCAAATATTATGTCATCTACATATATTTGGACTAGGATAATCTTGCCTTTAGATTCCCTAAGGAATATAGTCTTGTCTATTTTCCCCCTTGAGAATTTGTTCTCAATGAGGAAACTAGACAGGGTTTCATACCAAACCCTTGGAGCTTATTTTAACCCATACAATGCTTTTCTAAGTCTATAAACATAATCAGGTTTAAGAGGATCAACAAAACCTGAGGGCTGCTCTACATAGTATTCTTCCTTTAGATTTCCATTTAGGAAAGCTGACTTTACATCTATTTGAAATACCTTGAACCCTTGATATGTTGCATAAGCAAGGAACATCCTGATTGCTTCCAGTCTTGCTACTGGGGCAAAGGTTTGACCAAAATCAATACCTTCTTCCTGCCTATATCCTTTTGCAACAAGTCTAGCTTTATTCTTTATAATGATTCCATTCTCATCCAATTTGTTCCTAAAGATCCACTTTGTTCCAATGATGTTATGGTCTTTGGGTTTAGGAACAAGCTTCAAGACCTTGCATCTTCTGAATTGATTCAACTCCTCTTGCATGGCATCAATTTAGTGAGGGTCTAGAACTGCTTCTTCAAATTTCTTTGGTTCCACTTGTGATAGGAAGCTGGAGTAAAGAACTGTACTCAGATTCCTGCTTCTAGTTTGCACTCCTTGTCTTGGATCACCAATTATTTGATTGGCTGGATGATTCTTTAAGTGTCTATTAGCTGGAGGTAGTCTTTCTTCAGGTTGAACCCCTCTAGTCTCTTCAACATGCTGCACCTCTTGGTCTTCTTCAGCATCTAGAGAGTCTTGTACTCCCCCTGGACAGTAGCCACCATTTTCCACTTGCAGAGTTGCAGTAGAACCTTCTGTAATGGTAAGCTTATCCATCTTCTCATTTATACCTGTAGAGCTGCATACACTACTTGGCAACTCACTATTAATCAGTCTTGTTTCATCAAAGACTACATGTATAGACTCTTCTACAACTTGAGTAATCAAGTTGTAGACCCTATAAGCCTTACTATTGTTGATGTACCCAACAAAATCCCCTCTTGAGATTTGGCAGCAAACTTGGTCAGATAAGACTTGCCATTGTTAATTATATATCACTTGCAACCAAAGATCCTGAAATAGGATAAATTTGGTTTTCTGCCTTTCACAATCTCATATGGAGTCTTTTTGTGGCACTTGGTGATAGTAGCCCTATTGATCACATGACATGCAATATTTACTGCCTTAGCCCAGAAATATTCTGGGAGAGAAGGTCACTCAATAGGGTTCTACCAGCCTCTATCAATGTTCTATTCTTCCTTTCAGCAATACCATTTTGCTGAGGTGTTCTTGGTGAGGAAAATTTCTGAAAAATCCCAAATTCTTCACACAGTTTTGTCATACTTTCAGACTGAAATTCAGTGCCATGGTCACTTCTGATTTTGACCATTGTACTGTCCAACTCATTCTGAATTTGTTTAACAAAACTATATAAGATACTTGGGGTTTCAGATTTTTGTCTTAAGAAGAACACCCAGAAATATCTAGAATAGTCATCTACTACCACAAATGTGTAGACCTTCCTACCTAGACTGTGAACTGGCATAGGACCAAATAGATCCATATGCAAGAGGTATAGACACCTCACTGAATCCTTGTTTTCAAGGCTATGAAAGGTGGATTTGGTCTGCTTGCCTTTTTGACAAGCTGAGCATATCCCATCCTTTATACACTTAACTTGAGGACCATTCCTCACTAACTCTTTGCTAAAGAGTTGGACAATAGTCTTATAGTTAAGATGAGTCAGCCTCTTGTGCCATTTAACACAATATGAGACTCTCTCATTCGTTACAAGACAAATAGGAGAAACATTGTTCTCACATACAAAGTCAAGACAATAAACATTCCTCTTCCTATATCCCGTCAGAATGATCTTTTGATCACTTGATCTTTTGATATGACAACCATTCTTGACAAATGAGATTTCATATCCTAAATCACTCAGCTGACTTATGCTAATGAGGTTATGTTTCAAACCCTTCACATAGGCCACTTGAGTGATAGTAATCTGGTTACTAGAAATGTTACCAAAGCCTTTGATGATTCCTTTTTCTGAACCACCAAAGATAACTTTAGGGCCATCCATGATAGGTGTGTGGTCCTTCAGCAATCCCCTTGTTCCAGTCATGTGCCTGGAACATCCACTGTCCAAGTACCATATTGGGGCATGGCCACTTGGACTCACCTACAATAAAGACTAGTTAACCTTAGAACCCAAATGAGTTTTGGGTCCTTGGTTCAGATTAGCCTGAAATCTAACAAATCTGCCTGTAGGTCTTCTCATAGGCAGACTGTTATTCTCCTTGACACTAGAATTGTGCCAAAAATCTATGGCAAAGTGGCCTACCTTGCCACAACACCAGCACTCAAACCTGTTGTACCTTTGTTTAGGTACAACCCTAGCTGAATTATCTACAACAGGCTTCTTGTTCTGTGCTGGGGCTTTGCCTTTAGATTTAGACCTAGCAGTCCAGACAGGTTTTTTAAACCCTAATCCAGCCTTACCCTTTTGAGGTACAAACTCATCTATCAAGGGTAAAACAGATTTAGGTTTAGAAAAGCTAGCCACAATCTCTTTCTCCTTCTGAAGTCTAACCTCCAGTTTTCTAATCTGATCATTCTTGAAATTGATTGTGCCCATTTGAATAACAGTTATGTTTTTCAATCTGGCAATCTCATTTAGTTTTTGATCTAACAACTTCTCTGAATCTACTGCAGCCAACTTAAGACTAGCAATCTCTTTTGCCTGAGTTTTGGCCAAGGTTTTGCTTTTCTTCAAGGCCTGCAACAATTCCCTATATTCATCAATTAACTGATGAATATCTCCTTCAGATTCAGACCCACCCACATCACTTGATGCAGATGTATCTGACTCTGACTCAGTACTATAAATTGAACTAGAAGAACAACTTTGTACCTTACTTGGTCCAGGCAGATCCTGGATCTTGTCTCCTTCAGATATAGCCATCAGTCCCTTGCACTGATGGTCTTCATGCTCATAAATTGAATTCATTAGCTGCATGAACTCATCTTCTTCCTCTTCAGCAATTAATCCAATGTAGGCTTCAGCTTCTGATTCTGTTTCTGAAGATGACTGGACTGTCAGACTCTTGTCTTTCTTAGCAACAAAGGACTTTTCCTTTTTGCTCTTAACCTGAGTCTTCTTTTTGTCAACTGACTCCTTCCTCTTTTCAGGACAGTCAGCCACTACATGTCCCTGTCTATTGCAGCAATAACACACAATCTTTGAAGATGTAGCTTTGCTTGGCTTCGACCTGCTTCTGTCATTCCTGGATGACTTTCTCTTCTGATAGTAGTCATCTTTTGGCTGAGAAGTGGAAGGCTTAGACTTCTACTGCCTTTTCTTTAGAAATCTTTGAAAGTGCCTAGTAAAAGCAGCAAAGTCTTCATCACTTTCACTGCTATCAGAACTCTTGCTCACTAAATTATCAGTGATAGCCTCAGCAATTATCTTAGTTGAAGATGGAGACTTGCTTCTATACTTCTTAGTGGCTTCAGTCTTGAAGGCCATAGTCTTTTCCTTGTGCTCCACTCTAGTATTCTTCTCTTCCTCCTTTCTAGCCATTAACTGCATCTCGTAAGATAGCAGTTTTCCAAACAAAGTTGGAGGAGGTATATCAGCAAGTTTGGCCACTTCCCTAATGACACAAATCTTATTGTCCCAGTCCTTAGTCAGGGATCTTAAGAACTTGTCATTCAGCTCATAGTTACTGAAGTCTCTTCCATAGGACATCAACTCATTAACAATCCTATAGAACTTCTTATAACATTCTGTAATGCTATCAGACTTTCCTTGTTTGAAGCTTTCATATTCCTGATTTAACATTGAATTCCTATCTTGTCTTACTTCCTCTAATCCCTCCATATAGACTATTAATGTGTCCCACATTTCTTTAGAGGTTTTACAATGAATTAAGTTCTGAAATGTTGAATCATCAATGACACTAACAATTATATTCTTGGCTCTCTTGTCCATAGTGACCAGGATGATTTCATCTTTAATCATTTCAGAAAAGTCCTTGGGAGTTTTCTGATTTGCATCCAGAATGGATATCTTCATTGGCACATATGAGCCTTCTTTGACTGTAATGTATATCCTTGGGTCAGAAGCTTCCATAAAAAGTCTGACCCTCTCTTTCCATTTGCCAAATATCTCTTTTCTACATATTAGCAATTTCATTGACCCCAGCTCTTTGTGATTCTCACTAGAACCCATTTTCTTAATTCTTTCTTGATTCTTAAATCTGCCTTAAGGATCTAACTCTGACTGTTAAGTCCTTTCTTGAGTAACCTCGCTTTGATACCACTTGAAAGAATTAGTGTCTAATCACCTAGAGGGGGGTGAATATGTGTACTTTTTCTTCTACTTGTAAGACAGATAATCTGTTTTGTAAGTTAAGCAGTAATTGCAAATTCTACTACTATACAACACAGCAATCACAAAAATATTTCGACACAGAGTGCACACAGATTTTTATAGTGGTTCCCCAAGGTCTGGGTACATCCACTTTCCCCCTTCGCCTATCCAGCAGTGTACTAGATTCAGCCTAACTTCTGCACTTCACCTCAGATCCTCAGATCTTATAGCAGCTCAGAACCCAAACCAGGTTCCTACAACTCAGAGTGTCCCCACTCTTACAACTCAGGCAAACAACCCTACCTCAGCCTTCACCAATGCCTACACTCAGAGAACAAAGTCTCCTACAACTCAGGCACAAAGCCCTACCTCAGTCTTCAACAAGACCTACACTCAGAGATCTAAATCTCCTACACTCAGCATTTATAATATAGGCTTACAACTCAGATCTATAATAGATCCTACAGAAAATTGATTAAACAAAGTTTATGACCACTACCCTGAATGAGAGAGAGGGGATAAATGACTTCTTGATGAGTTCTTGAAAGAACTTGGCAGAGATCAACCTCCCTTAGCTTTCTTCAAAGCTTCTTGAATCTGAACTCAGTAGGGTTGAATCTTCTGTGAAGTTGATCTTCAATCAGCTTCTGACTTAAGATCCAGATTTCAATCTGAATCTTTCTTTGCAGCCTGGTTCAGCAACTGCACTTCTTAGATGAAGCTCTCTCTCTCCAACTTCTTCTAGATCTTCTGTCGAAAATCTTCTGTGTAATTACTTCTCTCTTAGTTGTTGTTAGTTGGTTGTGATTGATCTTCTATCATTTTCTTCTATTGAAGGAGAAAGCCTTTATATAGTCTTCCTCCATGGTAACCGGCTGATCCAGTTTCTAAGAACCTTCTGACAGCTCTGACAGTAGTAGTTGACCGGTTAGAAATGGCAGCTGTCAAGTCATCCAGTCACTTCTTGAAATCACTGTCTCTGTCTGAAAGTGTCGAGACTGATCGTCATTATGTGTCGACACAAATAGACTAAGTGTCGACACAAGTGGACTAAGTGTTGACACTAGACTTGATGGTGTCGACACAACTCCTTTTGTTGTTGTAACAGATTCTCGACACTGCTTCTTCAGAATGTGTCGACACTGATTCTGTGTGTCGACACAAGCCTTCTGTTGAATGTGTCAACACTGATTCCGTGTGTCGACACAAATACTTCTTCTTTAAAACTTAGTTGAATTCTGCTGTGTGTCGACACATGCATTCTTGTGTTAAAACTTGCTGAGTGTCGACACATCTCCTTTGTGTCGAAACAAGTACTTCTTTTACTTTAACTTTGTTGAAGCTTGCTGAGTGTCGACACAGCCTCCTGGTGTCGACACATTTGATGTAGACTAAGCTTCTCTGGGTGTCGACACTGCTTCTAAGTGTCGACACAATTTATGTTAACAATTCTTCACAGTGTGTCGACACTTCCTGTATGTGTCGACACTTTTCTTCTGGTGTCGACTCTGCCTTTCCTTGTGTCGACACAATTTACTCCAAGTGTCGACACAACTTTTCTTCAGTGTTGACACAAGCCTTCATAAGTGTCGACACTGCTTCTCTAGGTGTCGACACATGTACTTAGAAATTTTCTGCCTTTCCTGCAATTACTTAACCTGCACAAATAAACTCAAAACACATCAAATACACCTTGATGTATATCATTGAGTAGGGTGAGGCTTCTTCAAATTTGGTAATATTTTCCAATGTACCCAACAGATAGACAAGACATTATTTCTTAGGGAAATAAAAGGCAATATTTTGCTAGTGGAAATCTATGTCGATGACATTATTTTTGGTTCTACTAACGACAACCTCTGCAAGAAATTTTCAAAACTTATGCAAGGGAAGTTTGAAATGAGCAATATGGGCGAGCTGAAGTATTTCTTAGGGCTTTAGGTGAAACAATCTGAAGATGAAATTTTCATCTCACAGACCAAGTTCACCAAAGAGCTAATTAAGAAATTCGGAATGGAGAACGCAACCTCGATGAGGACTCCAATGGTCAACAATGTCTCTGGACAAGGATGAAAAAGGGAAACCTTTTGATGAAACCAAGTACAGAAGCATAATTGGATCCTTGCTCTACCTTACTGCCAGTAGACCTGACATAATGTTTTCAACATGTGTATGCGCTAGATTTCAGGTGAACTCTAAGGAATCTCACTATGCTGCTGCAAAGCGGATTTTGATATATCTTAAAGGCACGCCAAATCTTGGCTTATGGTACCCAAGAAGTAATGATAGCGAACTAATAGATTTTCAGATGCAGATTTTGTAGGGAGCGAAGATGATAGGAAAAGTACTTCCGGGACTTGCCAATTCCTAGGAAGAAGGCTTATCTCCTAGAGTAGTAAGAAGCAGAACTGTGTAGCAATCTCAACGGCTGAGTCAGAGTACATATCTGCAGGCAGTTACTGTGCACAGCTGCTATGGATAAAGAATCAATTTGAAGATTATAACATGAAGTTACAGAAGATTCCGTTGTTTTGCGACTCTTCCAGCGCAATTGCAATAGCCAACAACCCAGTCTCGCACAGCCGGACAAAGAATGTAGAGCTGAGGTATCACTTCATCCGGGAGCATGTGGAGCACGGGGACATAAATCTCTAATTTGTCACTACAGACAGACAAATTGCAAACATTTTCAAAAAACCGCTGGACGAGACCAAGTTCTCGTTCTTCAAAACAGAACTTAGGATGCTTAACAAAGAAGATTAGAGAAGATGGACTCAAGGAAGCTCAGAGATCAAGAATCAGTCAAAAGTTGGAATTCCACAAATTTCTAACTATTTGACTCGAGTAAGAAGTAAGGTACACGAGTAAGAAAAATGACCTACTCGAGCAGTAAACTTGACCTACTCGAGTACCCTATCAGCCACTCGAGTAACCTACTCGATTAGCAAAATGGCTTACTCGAGTAGTCAAATCACCTACTCGAGTAGTGAAACTTCACTCGAGTACCTGAGTAAAACTACTCGAGTACTTCGGCACAACTACTCGAGTACATCAGCTCAACTACTCGAGTACTTCAACCCAACTACTCGAGTACTTCCAGCCTATCAACTCGAGTATCTCAAATACTTCACTCGAGTAATATCCAGTCTCTCGAGTATGTGACAATCCACTTTTATTCCTTGATTCAAATTCTCTTATTCGCAACCCGAGGCTTATGTCGCCTCTTCTAAGGTATGATTCCATCATTTCTATTTTCATAAGACATAAAACTAGGGTTATATAAATAGGAAATTCCATAATCCTTCTACACGACATCATTTCCGCTCTCGAGTACCCCAACTGTATCTTCGCCTTCCGTCCAAAAGTTGCAGAGCCGTATCTTCTTC
This sequence comes from Platanthera guangdongensis, assembly GCA_039583875.1. Taxonomy (NCBI): domain Eukaryota; kingdom Viridiplantae; phylum Streptophyta; class Magnoliopsida; order Asparagales; family Orchidaceae; genus Platanthera; species Platanthera guangdongensis. Next base: position 75,491,669 of record CM077160.1, on the reverse strand, counting down.
ATCCCCGCCGCAGTTTTTCCAAACATTTCTGAATCATGACCGCCTCTTCAAAGATTGGCATAGGTTCCGAACTGGTTGCCGCCGGAATTGCAGAACTTTCAGATGATTTTCATAACCTTATGATCCTACTCGACACCACCAGACTTACCTTCATTCTCCAAGAACGCTGTAAAATCCTCTTTCCAGAAGTTGCCGAGTTCTTCAGAAATGTCAAGGTTAAGCGTCATGGTGCCGTTCTCAAATCAAAGGTCAGAGGTATCAAAATCAAACTTACTAAGACATCGGTTTCTCAACTTCTTTGATTGTCGATTGTGGATGAAGAAGATCATCTAGGCCCGGATGAGTCTGACAGAACATGTATGTTCTGTGGCATTTATCCCGATGAACAATATATTAAAAGGTCTCAGCTCAATCCAGAAGGAAAATTACTGGTGGATATTATAGGGAAGGTCCTTATTTACAAAACTCATTCCATCAGAGATATCTCTCTCATTCTTTGATATAATGCAAGCCATAGTCTGTCGGAAGAAATTCCAATTTGGTATGATGATCTTGGATAAGATCAGAGACAACATTAAAGCCCCTAATTATACCAGAATTCATCCTCTGCTCCTACATGAAATCAATCCAGAAGTGTTCAATTTCTCAAAAAGGACTGTTCTTCATCACATGAAGAAAGTTTCCATATCTTCCATTCAAAGGTGGGCAATTGAAACTGCAGAGTCCCACTCAGGCTGCCAAAGCTCCAGAGATTCTAGTCACAGAGGTCAGGACCCCATCTCCCTCTCCACATCAGATTGCCAGCTCCTCTGTTGTATCTATTGAGGGGGATCCTTCTCCTTCTGTCCCAGCAAGGATACCTACACCTCCAGCAGTTTCTCCTCCACCGCAGACTCCAGAAGAAACACCATCTGAACAGCAACTTCAAGAAGCCCTTCTCTCAACAGAAGTTGCAATCAGTGAAATGATTGAAGAGCTGATTGCACATGATCTTCCTCCTCCTCCCTCTCCAAAGGAAACCACCATTGAAATACCACCAAATTCCACTCCAGTCAAATCTCCAGTACATATTCCTTCTCTAGCCAAGTCTCCTGCTGCAAACCAAGAGAAAGCTGAAACCATTTTCATCTCTGATGAGCAATCTCCTGAGCCAGCTGAAGCTCCCTTAAGAAAACTGGACTTCTCCATACCCTCAGTCACTAATGAAGGGGATGCCCTGATTCACACTACTAGAGCAAAGAGCTCAGTCTTCATTGCAGAAATAGCTCCATGTGTTGCTCCTCCTTTTCCAGTTCCCCCTACTAGTGCTCCTCCAACTGCTGCTGCTTCCTCCAATGACTTGATGAATCTGTTTGTGCTTATGCTTCAAGAGCAAAGAACCTACTTTGATGCTTCTCTTAAAGCTATTACTGATAAAGTCACTGCTCTAGAGACTGAGATGAGCAGGAGATTTGCTGAAATTCAACACAATACTGATCAGCTAAGACACCTCTTCCAACTTGGTGGAAAAGCTCTAGATCACACTATTACTAGTGTTGGTCAAGTTATGGAGCAAGGTGTGACTCTTGCTAACAATCATATTGAAATGGATAAAAGAACTGAAACTACAAAGCTGAAGATATGTGAAGAAGTTGGAACATTCAAAGAAGATGCTATCAGTAAGCTGACTGTAGAAGTCAGAAAGGGCGAGAGTTCGGTGAAAGAATATTTAGAAAAATCAGATGCCCTCCAACAAGAGCTTTGGGAAGCCAAAATAAAAGAGATCCATGATGATGTCTTAGCACAAATTTAGAGTGTCAAATTCCATACATATGACACTGTTGTCTGGATGCACAATCAAATCCTTCCTGAGTTTGTTGCTGATCCAAATATCATTCCTCATCATCTCAACCCTCTAGCTGTTGCTGTTCCTGCTCCTCCTCAACAACCTACCTTCTCTCCAAGACCTGAAGGCCAAGAAGGCCCTCCTCCAGATTCTTATGCCCAACTTTGGGAGGATTACCCTGCAGATATTTTTTCTCCAAGCTCCTCCTGAGATCCAGACTTCTAAGAAGAAAGAAAATATGGTGATGGTGCCTCTGCTAGCAGGTCTATCCCAGTTCTAGATTCAGAAAAGAGAAAAACTCCAGAATTTGCAGAGATATGGTCTCCTACCTCTAAGTCCCTCATTTTGGATACTCTCAAACTTGTTATGGACTTCCATGAAAGTAAGAATATTCATTACAGCTCCCAGGAATGGGAACTATATGAGAAGTCTATGACTAAGAGGAGACTGTATGACAAAGAATTTGGTAGGAACAACCCTGCTGCTCCTCCAAGACCTCCTAAATACTACCCCAAGTCATACAGCTATCAGAGGAGACAATAAGAAAAGCAAGACAGGCAGCACCACCAAGTCTAAGCTACAAGGGCATATGAGGATGTGGAAATGATCTTTTGTAGAAATAATACTTTGGAAATCACATTTATATAATTCTAAGTTTTTGATCATATAATCTTGTTTCTAGTCTTATGCTTGCTTACACTGATTTATCTATTTAGCACTTTTCATGTCTATAATTCACCTTAGTGTAAAGTGTTCTAACTTCTACAAATAGGGGGAGATTGGTGGGTATTGTATCCACATTAACCCAGATTTGATGAAGTCACCCTTGAACTAAGATGAATTAAGTTGTATTTGATGCTTTGTTTGAGTTAATTGTTTGTAAGATTCTAATGCCAAGTGTAGACCAATGTCAGTCTATAATGGGTCACCAAACACATGACCATACAATGTAATTCCTCATTGTGTGATCCAAGGTGTTGACTCATGTGTAGCCTCTCTATTGGGATACACTTCATATTCAAGCACTAGGACTAATTGGAAAAGATTTGATGCTGGTTTCACCAAAGAAGAAGAGATTTCTATTAAGAGAATTTACTAAGTACTTTACTCGAGTAGATCAATTCCTAATCGAGTGAGTTGCTTAGTTAATACTCGAGTAAAAATCCTAATACTCGAGTAAGGAAGTTAGATCTCGAGTAGTCAATTTAAAGCTCTCGTGTAACTAAGACAACTACTTGAGTAAATTCCTTCTCTCTCTCAGGTTAACAAAATTTCTTCTCCAAATATTTTTTAAGTAAAATACTCGAGTAGCCATATAGATACTCGAGTAGTTTAAACCTTCTTTCTCGAGTAACATAAGTCCGTGTCTCGTGTTCTTTCTCTTCACTCGAGTAGGCTAAGTCATGTACTCGAGTAGCTCATCTACTACTCGAGTAGTCCAGAGTTTACTACTCGAGTAACTAGAATTTCTTCCCTCAGAATTTCTCCAAGTCAATTACTCGAGTAGCTAGTTCCATATACTCGAGTAGTTCTTATTCACTCGAGTAGTTCTGCTTTACTACTCGAGTAGCCCAGAATTCCATTGCAGAAGATATTCTAAGTCCATGAGTCGTGTAGTTCCTCTATCTCTCGAGTAGTTCATCCCTTATTACTCGAGTAGTATTTCTTGTACTCGAGTAGTCCAACTCCGCTACCCGTGTAATTGCTTAAGCACTCAAGTAAGTCATTTTGGTACTCGAGTAGCTGGTTATCATTTCCAATTTCTTCTTCAAGTATATACTCGAGTAGTTATCTTCAGCTTACTCGAGTAGTTTTCTATAGTACTTGAGTAGTTATCTTCAGCTCACTTGAGTAGTCCTATAAAGTATTCGAGTAGTCATTTCTTCGCTCGAGTATGCCACTCCACTCTTTTTCAGAAAAATTTCGTTAAGTGCAGAATTGACAGATTTCTTAATGAACCTTGATATGATTGGTCCACGTGTACCTCATTAAGATCTAATTATGACCGTTATCGCAGATCCTATATAAGGTCTTGTCAAACCGACAAACCCTAATAATAATAATAATAATTTTTGCAGCCGATTACTTCAAAGTTCTCTGAATTTCTCTCTCTCTCCAAGAAGCGAAAGCCAGCGCCGCCGATCTTCATCGTTCACATCCGGCCAGAGTTTTCATTTTTAGAGGATTCAGATCAAGAAGGCTTACAGATCGAGATCGCCGCTTAATTCCTTATTATCTATCCGATCGTGTGAGGCCATGGATATCCAGATCTATTTTGCCTAGGTTTTCTTCATCTCTCTGATAAAGCCGCAAAGTTTACAAGAGGAAGATCTAGGCCAATTATTTGTAGATCTGATAAAGATTCATTGTTTGTATTTCTATATACGCTCAATTTCATTCTTGTAGCAGAATTTTCTCCGAGTGTAGGAGCTTTTGTCTCCGAGATTGTAGGAAGTTTTATCTTCTGAGTGTAGATCCGTTTTGTGGATCGATATTGTTGGAACTTTGTTCCGAGGTGTAGGATTGGTTTTTCAATCTGAGATAGTGGAGTAGTCGAGTCTAGTTTATTGCTAGATCAGTGAGGGAAAGTGGATGTACCCAAGGTTGGGGAACCACTATAAATCTTGCTTCGTCTGTGATTGATTGGTAGATAGTTATGTGCATAGTTCTTAAATTTTTATTCCGCAAAAGACGCACATCTCACCTATTCACCCCCTCTAGGTGATTTGGGTAGGCAACTAAACACTTTCAACTGATATAATAGTTTTTGTTTTATTTTGGAAAGAACATAAAATGTTGTAACAAATTTTTTGAAGAAATGTTATGTTATAACCTATTGGCTTCTGTGTTTTGTTGCTGTATCCAAATTTCAGGATGAAATTTTTGTTAGGAGGGGAGGGTTGTAACACCCCAAATGTAACATGCAAAGAGTTGGCCTGGCTGGGCGAGAAATCGTAGAGGGGAGCTTGATGAAATCGTCGAGGGGAGCTCGACGAAATCGTCGAGGGGAGCTCGACGAAATCGTCGAGGGGAGCGCGACGAAATCGTCGAGGGGAGCTCGACGAAAATCATCGAGCGGAGCTCGACGAAAATCATCGAGTGGAGCTCGACGAATTTCGTTCTACGAAATTTGTCCCGTTAGACGAATTGTCGAAAATATGGATATGGCCGAGCGGTGTCTCGTGTCAGGTGGCTGGTGTGCGACAATTGAGCGGTCGTTGACTTTTCAGCTTCAATCCCGAGCCATTGATGTGTTTTGAGGGGAAGAAATCATGTGGCTGGAAGATAACCGATGCCTTATCTGTAGAGAATGGAAATTGGAAATCATTATTCCCTATGTCTATTCTCTTTCTTCCCGAGTTCTAGAGTAGGCCCTCTCGGCTATTCGGGTTTGAGTGCTCTGGTTGTGCTGCTGAAGGAGGATTTGGGGCTGGAATCTAAAGCCAAAGCGAGATTTGGGAAGATAAAAGTGCGATGATCATTTCCATCCAAGTAGAAACGCTTTGTCATGGCTCCAAAGAGATCTTCAAGGGTAATGATCTTTCTTCTTGGACAAGTGAAGTCCTTCTTTTGTCATATGCGTGGAATCCCTCACCAAAAAGTGGAAAGTCGAGGAAGTTCCTTTGGGTTGATCAATGAAATCCCCAATGAGTCTTGCATATAGATCCGGAAATGTGTAGTACGAAATATGCATACTGTGTGAAGCCCATCTGGACAGGTTGGTATGGATTGGTGATGTTTTATTTTGCGCACCGGAGAAGACTCCGCGTATAAGCGAGTATTTTGTGGAGTCGGTGGGTTGTGCCTGTGAAGGGTAGTAGCAGGAAGTACAGGAGTGGAATTCCAATAAAATACCCGTAAAGTGCATGTACTGTATGCTATGAAAGACCAGTGTTTCTGGCACTGCAGGTGGCTGCAGGGATTTCTGAATGGTTGGTCCATATGAGGTTAGGGCTGGGGACAGAAAGAGAGTTCTGTCGCTAACGCCGGGCGATAGTGAGTGTCGCTGGTGATGGCTCCTAGCTAACCTGTGATTATGAAGCCAGTCCTTAGGGTACAGTGTGGCTATTGTGAGCTATATGAGCTCTTAAAAAGGCTTCGTGCCGAACAGGCAAGGGGATGCCGACCCGCGTCAGTCTAGTTTTTGAACTGATGATTTGAGCAATGGGCAAGGGCTAAATTGTATCCGTGTTATGGTTGTATGACATGAGTGCCTGAGATATTGGCGTTCGTCAGGTTCACATAATGAGAGTCTTAGGCTTGTGCTCCATTAATACTAAAGTCTCCGGCTGTAGGATGTGGTGAGAAATGCTCAAGTTTGCCATTGGAAATGGTTGTAGGACCCTGGTTTTACAGTACACCGAGAATGTGCCCTGAGTGCACGGAACGTCGGGCCATGTGGTCGACGTTTGTGATATATTGGTGCTGGGTGAGTGCACATCTTGTGATTTATCTGCTTGTGAAATGCTATGCCTGCATGGAAGGAATACCACTGCCCCGGGTAAGGGGTAGGGTCGTTATAAATTGGTCAGCTAAATGCTGACCGTTGCTTTGTTTACCACCGTTGCGGTGGATTGTCCCCATGCAGGTGCTGGAGAGCCGAGTGGAAAATAGTGGGCTGAAGCCCTTACTGCTACTGCTGTCCCTCGAAGGATGAATGAATAATTTTATGATTTTCATGTATGGTTGGCTTGCGTGCTGATGTTTGTAATCCACACCCGTCAAGCTTAACTATAAGGCCTTAACGCTAGACTTGTGTATTTTGTATACATTCCTTTGTGGTGATATATATAAATGCTGGTTTATATATTGTGGACATTCAAATGAGTTGAGTTCAAATAACTTAAAAGCTTCCGTTAGCATGCTCTGTATTAGGATGCAAATAGTTTTTGATATTAACCTGTAAACTTTGCCACTTGTTTATGCTATATGGTGTGGGGCCCCGGCCGGACCTTCTATTATATGTCATGTAACGGATGGAGGCGTTATAGATGGTTCCAGCCATCATGGTGAATGACAAGATGCGGGTCAGCCTCCCCTTTCCCGTTCAGCTCTCCGGCCTTTCCTCGACTGTCGCCCACCAGGTCCCCATGACCAGAGCCTGCAATCGAGACACAATGACACTCACGACCATAGTTGGGCACCCAGGCTCACAACTCACTTGCTAGCCCTTCAATCTCCATGAGACAGGCTCTACAAGTCCAAAGCTATCTGGATGCTATCTCCAGCGATAACCATTATTGCCTGGCGTTAGCGACAGAACTCTCATCTGTCTCCAAACTCTGTTACAACTGGAACATCTGTCCAGAAAACCCTGTAGCATCCTGCAGTGCCAGAAATATTGGACTTTCACATCAATTACAGCTCACCAAGAGCTATCGCCAGCGATACTCGCTTTCGCCCGACGATACCGACAGTTATGCAAACTGTGGTACTTTTTGGGTATTTTCCTAGAGCACCCCCAGTACTTCCCGTGTAACACCTCCTCTATAATGACCGTATAATATGGGTCCGGCTGGGCCCCCACAACATATAGACGCCACAGCTTAAGCATTATAAGATGATATAAATTACCCAACTCAAAACTCAGACTAAATATAGCGGAAACAAAAAAGCAGGACCAGAAGTTATCCACTAACATATGAGTATCAACACAACCTTATGGCCTTAGAACATTTTAGAGTCCAAAACTCAATCATAACCTTAAGTGTCAATGTGCATAAGCACTCCTAAGCTACCTCGGCGTGCAAGCCGAAAAATATAGAACATAAAACATTACATTCCACAAACAGAGCTATAACACATCTTTTAACACTTTATGAGGCTTAGGCCTTTTTGGTCGACGAGCTTGCTCTCGCTTGCAATCCTTTCCCTATAAAAATTTGGTTGTAACGTGGGTCAGCAAAGGTTGACCTCAATTGTGTAACCAACACATCTCCTCCCGGCCGTCCCAAGCGGACCCCGAGGTACTCCATCACACTGCAAGTCAGCACTTCGTATGCAAAATACAAGTACATTTAAAGTAGTAAAACAGGTTTGGATGTCTCATACAACAAACACATTTCTATGTTGAGCATATAATAAAAGGGGGCCTACAATGCAACATGTATGCAAACCTGAGCTTCACCCAAGGCACCCTAAAGCATATGCTCCTAACACAACATCAATCAGGTACATCCAATTTCCCCATCGGCGTTCAAGCCACAAACACAAGGGTACTTCCAATTTCCCCATCGGTGTTCAAGCCGTAATCATAAGGGTACTTCTAATTTCCCCATTGGCATTCAAGCCGCAAACACAAGGGTACTATGGTTTTCCCAAACGGCATACAAGCTGCCACACGGAACGCTCGCCTAGGCCCCACCCGCTCATGGGTCTCAAACCCCGGGCTTGCCTGCAAACTTTGACTTCTTAAGTCAGGATTCCGCCACACAAACAAACTAATGCTAAGAACCTTTGCTAGACCCCACCCATTCGCGACGACCCAGGCTCGGCTCCAATATCGGTACCAAGTCCACCGAAGGAGACCCAGTGGGACCCAGCTGGATCGTCCGGGCTTGTCCAAAGCTTGGTGTTCTCGTCAGTTCCACCGAAGGGGACTTGTCTCACCGGGACACTCTCCACACGTGACTTTGCAACGTCACGGGCTAGCTAGCCGACAATAAAAACAAACCAGTCCTTAGCACATCACAATCCCATGCCTTTCCCACCCTATTCCAACACTTGTACCGTACCATCCCAATGCCCCAGCGTGTACTCTAATTACCACCTGGTCCGGTTCTGACCACACGTACTCATACGAGAAAGGGGAAAAACAACACCACAGGCAGCATCTTGCCGCTAACGGATTTTTACAAAATCCTTAAGGCTCGCAATGCAACATCACCGAGTCAGATTAACGGTCGCGACTATGTCTTCACCCACAATGCCTAATCTGCTATTGGAGCGGATCTCTAATGCAATATCATGCTGGGGACGAACACAATTGACCCGGTGGCTCCTCTTGAACCATAACAACCCGAATCCCTCTCACTTGAGATATCCGGTGCCCAAAATTCTTGAAAGAAAACAAGAAATGCATAGATGCCATGCACACATCCTAAAACCGAGAGCAGAAGTGTCGTTATCCTTCGACTCCTCTTCCTAGCCATGAAAACTTACTTTGCACGGATGAAAATGAGTGCCTTCAAGTCCTCTCCACGGATCTGGCCTCAGAATGATGATCGAAGGTTTGAAACTCCGTTAATGGCAGAAGAAAGCTCTCTTATTCCTCCTCCACTCTCCTTCTTAAAACCCTAACACCAACTTCTCAAATGATAAAATGAGGGGAAACAACCGGTCATCCCTATAAAAGCACTATGGAGGGAGAGTCTTGGGCCTTAGGATCAGAACCTAAATGAAATTGGACGGCTAAAAAGCCAAACAACGAATCTGCTTCCGTCCGCTATCGCCGGGCGTTAACGCTAACACCAGGCGATAGCTTCCCGAGCCGAATGCAGAAAAATAATGCCGCGCTAACGCTGGCAATACGACTAACGCCGCACGGTAGTGTTTTTCTCGAGGACTCGATGTCTTCTCAAAAGCTCAGCGCTCTACGAATTGGGCCCTTCGTTCGACGTTCCACGAAACAGGGCTATCGCCGGGCGACAGCTACTATCGCCGGGCGGTAATCCTCCAGCACTCAATGAATGGATCTCTTGTTCGGCGCTCGACGAAACTGGGCTATCGTCGAGCCGTACCTAGCCAACGTCGCGTGCTAGCATTCAACTCTCTCAATGCCTGGCCACTAAACGATATCAACGCCGGGCCACTCAACGCTAAGCTACCGCCGGACGATAACTTCTATCGTCGGGTGATAGCTTCCAGAGACTCAGGATCTTAAAACTGGGGTGTTACAACTCCTCCCCCCTTAAAAGAATTTCGTCCTCAAAATCAAGCATGCACTTAAACAAAAGCATACCTGAAGTAAAGAGTCCCGGGAAGTCCTCCCGCATTGCTTGCTCACGCTCCCAAGAGACCTCATCACGCCCGCAGTTGTCCCATCACACCTTCATGAGCTTAACCTCTTTTTTCCACAACTGCAGAATCTCTGAATCCTCTGCGCCACTGGGCAGACTTTCATCCGCAAGTCCTCTTCTACCGGCACCATCGCCGGTTCAATCACAACACTAGCCTCCACCAAGGATTTCCGCAAGACAGAGACATGAAAGACATCGTATAATCCGCTTAGCTTTGCAGATAACGATAATCGATAAGCTGCTTCTCCAACACGTTCTATAATCTCGAACGGTCCCAAAAACCTCAGACTCAACTTCTTGAGTCGGCGAATCCGCAAAATGCCTTTGAACGACTTAATCTTGAGATAGACCCAGTCACCTACCGCAAACTCCACATTCCTATGACGAGCATTAAAATACTTTGCTTGCCAGTCCTGGGCAACCTTCATGCGGTCCAGAATGGTTCGCACCAACTCGCATACATCAACCACCACTTCTTTTCCCAAAAGTTTGGTGTCTCCCGCCTCTACCCAAGACATTGGCATTCGACACTGCCTTCCATACAAAGCTTTGTATGGCGCCAAGAATGGTTTGTTATAACTGTTGTTATAGACAAACTCTACCATGAAGAGGTGATCTACCCACTTCTTCCCGAAGTCAAGAGTACCAAGAATGGTTCGTTCTTTTTGTCTGTCCATCTGTTTGAGGATGGAATGCTGCACTGAACTTAAGCTTTGTGTCCAGACTCTTATGAAACAACCCCCAGTCATTGGAAGTGAAACGTCCATCACGATCACTAACTATACTCTTAGGAATCCCATGTAGTCACACAATGTTGTGAACAAACAACTCTACCAGCTTCTCTACACTGTCCTCTTTCCGATTTGGGATGAAGTGAGCCACTTTGGTCAAGCGGTCCACGATCACCCAAATCACATCCTTACCCTGCTGCGATCGAGGTAAGTTATGCACAAAATCCATGGAGATGTCATCAAACTTCCATTTGGGGATCAGAAGAGGCTTCAGGAACTCACCCGGCTTCTGACACTCGGCTTTCACTAAGGCGCAAGTTTGGCATCGACTCACGTACAAAGCTATATCATGCTTCAAACCAGGCCACCAGAAGGATTTCTTCATATCCAAGTACATCTTTGTACCGCCCGGGTGAATGGAGTTCTTCGTAAAATGAGCCTCAAACATCAACTCCTCATGGAGATTGCCAAACAGCAGTATATATATCCTTCCGTCCTTCCTCAAGACCCCATCAATCATCTCTCAGGCGCTACCCTTGCCCTTTTGGGATTCCACCATGAATGGCTGAAACTCTTCATCCAAACTAGTCGCTTCCCAAATACGATCGGATAAGTCATTTTTCAACTCGATCCAGTTCAATTGAGCCACGCTTGACTCGTCTCTTGCTACACACTCAATGCCAAGGGACTCACAGTCCCGCATCAACCGCTCATCATGAGCTTCGATCTAACTCCCTTGACCAGAGTATTTCCTGCTCAAGGCATCCGCCACCACGTTGTCTTTGCATGACATATACTGAATTGCCACTTCGTTGTCTCCAAGGAACTCGGACCATCTATGCTGCCACATATTCAAGTTCTTTTATCCTAGAAGATACTTCAAGCTTTTGTGGTCCGTGAAGATCTCCACCTTCGCACCATACACATAGTGCCGCCACAACTTTAATGCAAAAATTACCGCCGCCAACTCTAAGTCATGGACGGGGTAATTCCTCTCGTAAGGCTTCAACTGCCTAGACCCAAAAGCTATAACACAACCATGTTGCACCAACACGCAACCCAACCCATATCCTGACGCGTCACTGAAAATTTGAAATCCTTTAGTCCCTTTAGGCAGACTTAGGATTGGAGCAGTCATCAGCCTTTCCTTCAGGGTGTCAAACGCCCGATTGCACTATTGAGTCCATACAAACTTTTGGTCCTTATGAGTTAGAGAAGTGAGGGGTAGAGCTATCCACGATAAGTTTTCCACAAACCTTCTATAGTACCCGGCTAGTCCAAGGAAACTTCGGACTTCCGCCATGGTTCTAAAAACTAGCCAATCTTTGATGGCCTCCATTTTTGCAGGATCCACTGACACCCCATCACCACTAATCACATGGCCCAAAAATGCCACCTTCTCTAACCATAACTCGCACTTCGAGAACCTTGCGTAAAGCTGGTTCTCTCTCAATACCTGCAAGACTACTCTCAAGTGAGTCTCATGTTCCACCTCCATTTGGAGTAAACCAGAATGTCGTCAATAAAGACAACTACAAAAGAGACCAAGTATTCCCGAAATACTCGATTCATCAAATCCATGAATACTGATGGTGTGTTCGTCAACCCGAACGACATCACCGAGAACTCGAAATGACCATACCTCATACCAAAAGCTGTCTTGGGTATGTCCTCATCTCGAATACACAATTGATAGTATCCTGACTTCAAGTCCAACTTAGAATACACCACTGACCCTACCAACTGGTCGAACAAGTCATCTATCTGAAGAATCAGATACTTATTCTTGACAGTCAGTTTATTCAACTCTCGGTAGTCTATGCATAACCGCATACTACCGTCTTTCTTCTTCACAAACAACACTGGCACGCTCCATGGTGAAGAACTGAGTCTAATATACCCCTGATCCAACAGTCCCTACAACTGTACTTTGAGTTCGACCAACTCTTTTGGTGCCATCCTAAAAGGAAGACGTGACACCGGCCTAGCCTCTGGCACTAACTCAATCGAGAAATCAATTTCCCATCGAGGAGGTGCTCTAGGAAGCTCCTCGGGAAACACATCCTCGAATTCTGCCACTACCGGCACATATCCAAGTGACAACCTAGAAAGGCGAACCTCCAACAATGCTATAAGAGCTACTCCACCCTGGTTAACTGCCCGCACTAACTGCATGGTCGAAATTAAGGAACATGCCACTCCACTAAGGCCCTCAAACGTAAATTCCGCCTGCCCTTCACCTCTCAGGGTCACCCCCTTAGATAGGCAGTCAATACTGGCACGCTTCTCTGCAAGACAGTCCATACCCAACATTAAATCAAACTCAACCAACGGTAGACCGCCGCTACCAACGTGAAGTCAACTCCGTCCAGACTCCAACAAATGCGCCCCTTCGCCACGGTAGTCATTGATGACCCATTAGGTATGCTCACCTTCAGCTCTGCGTCCGCCGAGAATGGCTCAACTCCAATCCTCAGAATAAAACTTTCCACAAGGAAGGAGTGCGACGCTCCCGTATCAAATAATACCCTAGCGGGGTACCTAAAAACTAACATAAAGCCTGTCACCACATTGGGTTGGTGGATCGCTTCCTGCTGCCCAAGGTTGTATTCCCTTGGGTGCACAGGTTGGAAACGAGAAGCGCTAGACTCCTCTATCTTTCCTTTCTCTGTTGTACTGGGCCCTGAGCGCACCGACTATTCTTGTCTCGGCTCCTACTCAGCGGCACCCTTAGTATAGAAACAAGCTATGTGGCCCGATTTGCTACACTTGTAGTATGTTCGTGGTCCCTTGAAGCAAGACCCCCTTGACGCCGTACTATCCTTCTCCCAATTCTTGTAGGGATAAGACTTCTTCTTCAACTTACTCCCGTCAATCCTTCCTTGATATTGAGAAGACTTTCCTTCTCCCTGCTTGGCCGCAAAACCCTTTCGACGTTGGGTTCACTCCAAATCGCTCTCCAACGTTCTAGCAGCCTTAACCAATTCATTGAAACCAACATTATTCATAGATACGGGGGGTTGTCTCAGATTCTCCCTCAGACCATGGTAGAAGAGGTTGTCCATCTCCACATCGTCAGCCATGGTTGTTCCAGCATAACGACCCAACCGAGTAAACTCCTGAACATACTCATCCACTGTCTTGTCCCGCTGTACCAAGTATAGAAATTGCCTCTGAAGGGCTAACCTCATCGATGCAGGAATGTACTTTTTAAAGAAAGCATTCCCAATGTAACATCCCCTATCTGTCACATAGCATATAGCAGTAGGTCCGGCCGGGGCCCGACGCCATATACCACAGACAGACCGAAAGGTTACGCAATGGAAACCATCCTACCAATAACCAACATCCTACACAGAGTATATTCTAGCGGAAGCAATTTAAAAGTTGCATATTAAGAACCCAGCCAACAACATAAATGTCCACTACAAAAACCCAACAGGAATGAACGTACAAATACACAAGTACTTGGCCTTATGGCCTTACAATAGTTTACTCAAATATAATTGTCTTCCAAACCTCAGCACGCAGGCCGGTCATACCTGAGAATAAAAGAAAACACTCATAATTAGGCCTTAGAGGCCCGAGTCAGCAACAAGGGCTTTTGCCCGCTATTTGCCACTCGGCTCCGCAACACCTGCAAGCAACAATCCACTGAAGCGGTAGCAAACAAAAGGAACGGTCAGCTATGCTGACCAAATTATAACGATCCCACCCCTAAACTCGGGGCGGCGATGCTCCTTCCCTGCACTTTATTAACATAGCCATATAATAGAGAATTTACCATCATCACAGGCGTAGGCTTGCACCACCACACACCCCGTTCTCTCAGGGCACATTCTCGGTGAACCCGGTCAAAGTCCGCGGTCTCACCACCGCCCCTTGGACGGCAATTTCTCGTGAGCATTATGGTCTTTCTGGCCACTGCCTAAGACCCTCAATCTATGCCACCGGCAAGTCCCACGTACTTTAGGTCGCTTGTACCGAATGACATAGAGCGGGTATGGTTCCGTCTAACCTGTTTCTCACACCGCAACGTCAATTTAAGCCATATGCGTGGGTCAAGCTTTCTTGAGTCCCAAATCGATCACACACTTTACATAACTCAGTTATGTACAAGTTGGCTCCCATGCCACCATGTTGGCAGAATCACGCATCTGCCCAGTTTTCCGAGTGCACCTTGGAGTTAGTCCCCAAGATTCCCTGTTGCAATCTACCGCGTAGAAAACCAGAAAAACAACCATCGGTGCAGAGTCTTCCCTGGCCATTCATGCAATGCAACATCACCGATCCAGACCAACTTGTCCGGGTAGGCTTCACACATCATGCCTATGTCCATTTCTCGATTACGGACTCTACATGCAAAATAACGGGGACTATTCATGTCTACCCGAAGGAACACCTCTCACTCACCGTAAACTCGCGAGAACGGGCTTCCTATGTAAGGGAAAAGAGGACTTCACATGTCCAAGATGAGAATCGTTACCCTAGCATTCCTCTTTGGCGCCATGAAGATCTATGCGGATGAAAAGCACTGCAACGTCCTCGCCTCTGTAGATCCAAAATCAGCTTGTGATTTGGGGCTTTGAAGCTCCACCGGTGGCCGGATCTCTCCTCCTTCTTCTTCCTTACTCTCCCCTCTCTCTAGAACTCTTAGAAAGATGAAATCCAAAAGAAATGAGGGTTTATAATCCCAAAGGAATGAAATGGACGGCTACGATTCGCACTTAAAATCCAAAACCTGGGCCGAACACGGCTTGTGACACGCTCGTGTCCAAGGCCGTGTGCCCCATTCGACGCCGAAACCATCACATCCTGAAAAGTACATGGGCTCTCGACACGCCCGTGTCAGGATTGACACACCCGTGTCATCCAGTACACGCCCGTGTAGCTGGGCGTGTTCCTCCATCGACACAGGACCAACACCAACCAGAGGAGAACATGGGTATTCGACACGCCCGTGTCCCATTTGACACGCCCGTGTCAAACCCGAACACACCTGGGCACTAAGCCGTGTTTCTCCCCCGACACAACTTGGCCAGCTACCCGAGTAGGACACGGCCTGGGACATGCCTGCGTCGCAGGCCGTGTTCCCTATTCGACAATCATCGACTGCATTTTTGTCGACCACACGGCCGCCGTCGAACCCGAGCATGACACGGCCCTGGGACACGCCCGTGTCACACGCCGTGTGACCCCTACAAAGTTCCAAACTTGGCTCAAAACGCTACCCGTCCCTCTTTAGAGTTTCGGGGCGTTACACCCGAACTCCTCTATGGTTGGGGTGCGTCCAGGTAACTGTCGACCGCTATAGCTCATCCACCACAGCTTAGCATCGCCTTCAACATGAAACTTGTAAACTCGGCTTGCTTCTCCACCAGCGTCTCAGCCGCCCTCAGCAGTTCTTGAATTCTCGCCCACCAGTCCTCTGCATCGGTCGATGTGCCGACTCCCTTAAACGTTGGAGATAGAAGCTTAGAAAATCTTTCATTTGTCGGTCTCCATGCCCGACAACCACTCTTTCAGCCAACGGCTCTGCTTGCCTGGATCCTTCACCCCGCGTGACCGGTGTCGTACCTAGGGTAATGGGAGTCGTTACCTGCACAACTGGGGTCAAACTTGTGTTGCTGTTGCAGCTTGGGCCGCTACCATCGCTTCTGCAAGCATGCGACAAAAATCGGCAGGGGTTTCCCCCATGCCCAAAGGACCCTAAGCAGTAGCAATACTCGTCGAAGGCTCTTCTCGTAGCTTCGACGTCCCTGCCTCGTCGCTTTCACCCTTCACAAAAGCAAAGTAGAACAAAAATCTGCTTCTAGTCGCACAATTAGACACAAGGACACTCATACTCCTGTGATACTCTGAGGTGGATAACTTCTTAACGCGGTCCGATTAGGACATTCGACCACGAAAACTCACCTTGGACACTAACCTCCCTCTGATACCAAATTGTAATGCCTCCTTTGTAATGACCGTATAATATGGGTCCGGCCAGGGCCCCACAACATACAGACGCCACAATTTAAGCATTATAAGATGATAAAAACTACCCAACTCATAACTCATACTAAACACAACGAAAACAAAAGAGCAAGACCAGAAGTTATCCACTAACATATGAGTATCAACACGGCCTTATGGCCTTATAACATTTTAGAGTCCAAAACTCAACCATAACCTTAAGTGTCAATGTGTATAAGCACTCCTAGGCTACCTCGGCGTGCAAGCCAAAAAATATGGAGCATAAAGCATTACATTCCACAAACAGAGCTATAACACATCTTGTAACACTTCATGAGGCTTAGGCCTTTTCGGCCGACGAGCTTGTTCCCGCTTACGATCCTTGCTCTATAACAATTTGGTTGTAATGTGGGTCATCAAAGGCTGACTTCAACTGTGTAACCAACACATCTCCTACCGGCCGTCCCTAGTGGACCCCGGGGCACTCCATCACCCTGTAAGTCAGCACTTCGTATGCAAAATACAAGTACATTTAAATTAGTAAAACAGGTTTGGATGTCTCATACAACAAACACGTTTCTATGTTGAGAATATAATAAAAGGGAGCCTACAATGCAACATGTATGCAAACCTGGGCTTCACCCAAGGCACCCTAAAGCGTATGCCCCTAACACATCATCAATCAGGTACATCCAATTTCCCCATCGGCGTTCAAGCCACAAGCACAAGGGTACTTCCAATTTCCCCATCGGTGTTCAAGCTGAAATCACAAGGGTACTTCCAATTTCCCCATCGACGTTCAAGCCGCAAACATAAGGGTACTCTGATTTCCCCATTGGCTTTCAAGCCGCAAACACAAGGGTACTCTGATTTCCCCAAACGGTATACAAGCCTCCACACAGAAAGCTCACCTAGGCCCCACCCTCTTTTGGGTCTCAAACCCTGGGCTTGCCTGCAAGCTCTGACTTCTCACGTCAGGATTCTGCCACACAAACAAACCAATACTAAGAACCCTTGCTAGACCCCACCCGTTCGCGGCGACCCAGGCCCGGCTCCAATATCGGGACCAAGTACACCGAAGGAGACCCAGCGGGACCCAACTGGGATCGTCCGAGCTTGTCTAAAGCTTGGCGTTCTCGTCAGTTCCACAGAAGCAGACTTGTCTCGCCGGGACACTCTCCACGCAGACTTTGCAACGTCACGGGCTAGCCAGCCGACCACAGAGACAAACCACACCTTAGCACATCACAATCCCATGTCTTTCCCACCCTATTCCAATACTTGTACCGTACCATCCCTGTGCCACAGCGTGTACTCTAATTTCCACCCGGTCCGGTTCCGACTACACGTACTTTAACGACCCTAGCTGATACAACGTGACAATGTCATGGCTCCGCTCTAGGCGATGTTACTGGGCTGCAGCCCAAGCACCGCAACCCCTCTCCTGCCCACTGGGGGTTGTTGGTGGCCACAACCTCCCTTTAATGAGCGAACTCAACAGTTAAGTTGGGCCGTACGGGGACTTCCCAGGAGTTCACCTATCACTATACTGCTCTCGCCCAAGCACGCTTAACTATGGAGTTCCTTCAACTCTCACCACCAGTTGAGCTGCAAATCAATTGGTGATGAGAGTTGAAGGAACTCCATAGTTAAGCGTGCTTGAGCGAGAGTAGCACTGGGATGGGTGACCTCCTGGGAAGTCCCCGTACGACCCATCTTAACTGTCGAGTTTGCTCATCAAAGGGAGGCTGTGGCCACCAACAACTCGCCTGTGGAGGGAGATGTAGTCCCCCCAACCTTTTTCCCGGGTTGGGCCGGAGGGGTACTACTGGCCCAAGACGTCCACTCAGTGCTTTTAGGGGAAACGATCCACCCTATCCAAGCACTTGATGGTTGCCTTGCTCAGCTCGAATCATAACATTCACAACCTATTAAAGTATAGCGGAAGCATTAACAGGGAACCATTGCAGATATATATAATAAATCAATATCATATAGGTTCTAGGGCCGAAGCCTAAGTGATTATATAAGATAGTGGGTTGTACATGATCTACATATATCGCTCATACTCCCTCTCTCTACGCTGCCCGGTGTTACTCACGTCTCTAAACTCCGGAGACGGCAGGGGTGCATCTACTTGAGTAATCCTAGCCTCCTGCGTAGTCTCCTGCGGCAGCGAGTCACTACGATGCTCCATTTCCTATGAATGGTTAACCAAATAACCGTTAGTTACAGAGCTAAGTGGAAACAAATCTCCTCCCCGCATCCATACCCCGGGGACGAGCACACACCCACTTGACAGAAGTAAATAGCTGAAGCAAGAAAGAGTTAGCACAACATTTCATATATGTACAATTAGGAGCAATTATAAAAAAATGCAGAATAATATAACTGGAAAGGAAAGCAGCAGCAATATAAATCAGTTATAATGAGGCTCCACTAGCTCGTCAGCACATCAGGTGTTCATATCCTGAATTCTATCACAGACATTCACAACCGCGCATATTGTATCCCTAATTGGATTTGGTCTAGGTTCACTAAGTTAGGATCATGTAACCCATCATGTATAGCCAGGGTTATGGTTGTGTCATAGACTCTCGGCCAAGTCCTTTTAATCACCATCACATGGACCAGCCTTCAACAGACTGCCAGAGACTCAAGCAATTGTGTCGACACTTCGAAATTGCTGTGTCGACACCAAAAGTCAGATTGTGTCGACCCATAGGACTTGTGTCGACACACAAAACATCTGTCGACATCTACTGTGTCGACACCCGAAGCCAGATTGTGTCGACACATAGGACTTATGTCGACACACAGAACATCTGTCGACAGCAATTGTGTCGACACACAGGACTTGTGTCGACACACTCCAGATTTCTGTCAAAATAATAACTATGTCAAGACAAGAAGCAATTGTGTCGACACACAGGACTTGTGTCGACACATTGCACAGAAGCTGTGTCAAGAAGTTAAAGAAGAACTGTGGAATCAGTTCGACGAACTTAGACCACTTTGGTAAGCGTTATCTAGCAGCAGTTAGAAGTTCTCAGCCCAACGAAACTAGTTCTCAGTTCGACGAACCCAGTTCTCAGGTCGACGATTTCTGGATACTCTACTTTAGCATTTCATTCCAGAAATATCTAAGTCCAAAATCACTTCACTGAACTCTGGTCGACGAAGTCAAATTCTCAGCTCGACGAACTTGATGTGCAGAAAAGGCAAGGTTCTAGAGAATGCAGTTATCTGTTATCAGCTCGACGATCTTGGAACTCAGCTCGACGAACAGAAGCCATCTGGTCGACGAACACAACTTCTCAGCTCGACGAACTGTGGTCTCAGATCGACGAATTCTGTTCTCTGTTCGACGATTCCAGACTTAGTTATTTTCATCCAGCTGTCCTTATTCTATTGCAACAATTCCTGAGTAATTAATGCTAAAATATTCTCTGAATATTACCGTTAGACGGGGCATTGATTATGGTCTTCTTCAGGATTATTGTTTGTTGTTTTTCAATGGGACAGTTGGAGAAATCATTCAATGCAAAATATTCTCCAGGCCGTCAGCAATGAATGCAGAAGAATTTCAAATTTCAAAAGGAAGATAATATGGAATATACAAAAAAGGGATTTTCCATCTCTTTCTTAGACACACACACACAGAGACACACAAATAGTCAGTCTGAAAATCAAGAAGCTTCTACTGCTCTCTCTCGACAACACTCTGAGACAAAAGGAATATAAAGCTGATACAGAAAAAGGAAGCCCTAACCAGAGAAAGAACATCAAGCTGAAGAAGAAGAAGAATAACCAATCCAAATCAAGAGTCTTCTTCTATCTTCTGCCAGGACTCTTCAAAGGACAACAAATCTTCTATCTATCAAGAAGTTCCTGGAGTTCATCTGGTTAAAGCAACAGTCTGAAGGCCTATCACCCTGAAGCAAAGCTCTAATTTCTTGAACCATTCAATATCTCAGGGGGAGCCTTTGCTAACATAAAATCCACAAAAGTCTTCTCAGTTGTTTTGATAAAGAGAAGACATAATCAATCTCTCACCCCCACTATATAAAGGGTTCTTAACTCCCTTCAAAAGTTATTCCTGGTTACAAGTCACCTGACCAAAAGACTTGAGGTTTGGTTTTTGAGCACCTGATCAAAAGCTCATTGGTGTCAGGCACCTGATCAAAAATCTGAGTGGATTCCTACCAGGGTGGTAGAAGAGTGGATGTACCCAGGTTGGGGAACCACTATAAATTTCTTTTGTTGTCTGGTTGCTCTTTTCTTTTGTTTCTTGCTATGGCTGTGATAGTTAGGATAGTTGTGTTTGTGCTTTAATTTAATTCCTACAGCACTAGGACTAGATTGAAGTAGTTAGAAAAATTTATTAAAAATCCTAAATATTCTATTCACCCCCCCTCTAGAGTATTCCAAATCTAACCCCTCACTTTCAATTGGTATCAGAGCAAGATTCCCTTGGTTGTACAAGCTAACCCTTGAACCAAAGATCCTATGTTAGATCTGTTTTTTTTCATTTCTATTAGATATTCACATACAACATGACACAGAATAAAGACTATGCAAGCACCAGACCTCCAGTTTGCAACCTAAATAGGTTTGTCATCTGAAAGGAAAGAATCAAGCTATATATGAACTCTATTGATGAGGATATTTTTAATTCCATTGTGACAGGTCCTCCTCAAGCATCTACCTCTACAGCAACCTCCAGCAACAATGCAGTTCCAGCACCTCAGTGGACTGAGGCCCAAAAGAAGGCAAAAATTGTTGATGCCAAGGCCATGAATATTCTGGCACAAACAATGTCAGATGACATTTTTCAAAAAGTTGCTGAATGCACATCAGCCAAAGCCATCTGGGATTCCCTCAATCAAATGATGGCTGGATCTGCTGATGAAAGAAAGGATAGGAGATCCAATCTCATATCCCAATATGAGAATTTCAAGAAGGAGGAAGCTGAATCAGTAGCTGACATGTACAATAGGTTGAGCTCAATCATCAATGAGCTAAATACCTTGGACAAGGACATCACCCTCACAGAGATGAATGATAAAATCCTTATGTGCTTCCCAAGCTCATGGGATTCAAGGATCTGGCCCATCAAGGAGGCCAGGAGCCTGAATGAGATTTCCACTGAATCTCTTTTGGGAAAGCTAAAGTCCTATGAGTAGCTTATCAAATCCAGAGTAGCAGCTGAGCAAAGAACACCTCCACCAGCAAGGAAGGAGCACATCATTGCATTCAAAGCTGCTGAGGAGACAGAGACTCCAACAATGAATGAAGAACTGATGTCTCTCTTTGCCAAGAGATTCTACAAGATGGCAAGGAAAGACTTTAGAAGAAAGTCATCCAAACAGGATGACAAGCCAAGGTATGACAAAACCCCCACTAAAGAAGTGGTGTGGTTTGGCTACAGGAAATCTGGACACTTCCTCTCAGAGTGTCCAGAGACTCAAAAGAAGGAGAAGAGAAGAGAGAAGGACACAAGAAGACAACAAAGCAGCAGGCCTTCCTCCAGCAGACATAAGAAGAAGGAGAAAGGTTTTGTAGCTGAAAGCTGGAGTGAAACAAAAGATGAATCCTCATCTTCCAGCTCCAGTGAAGTGGAAGAAGAGGCAAGGGGCAAAGAAGTCTGTCTCATGGCAATTGATGCTTCCAGAACTCATTCAGATGAAGAAGAGTCAGACAGTGAAGAAGCTTCAGAATCTGAGGCTGACCAGGTACTTTCTTCTTTTGATTATAGTTCTAATTCCTTCAAATCTGAATTTAAAAACATGTGCATTGATCTAATAAATTCAGAAAAAGAAATTAAGACACTTAGGGAAAAACTAGGACACCAAGAAAATATTGTTTCTGAAAATAATAGGTTAAAGGATGAATTAAATTCAGCTAATGAGCAAATTATCTTCTTAAAGACTGAGTTATGTGAGGCTAAACAACTTGAGGAAACTCTTAATGGGAGAAGCCTCAAGCTGATGTACATTACAAGCACTATAAATGCCAGACTAAATGACAAGCTGGGCATGTGTGCTTCATCAAGTTTGTCCTTAATTCTTAAGAAGAATATTTTGTCAACCCCCATCAAGTTTGTTTCTACTAAAGACAAAGAGATAATAACTACTAAACAAATCACAGAAGAAATGCCAAATCTTAAAAATCAAAATAACAGAAACCAGAAAACATGTAAAAACAAAGTTCAGCAGATTTCGTCGAACTCAGATCGACAAAACTTAAACAGTTCGTCGAACTCTAATCGTCGAACTCTGAGCGCAAACTTTAACTATAATTATTCGTCTAACTGCGATCGACGAACTCTGTATGGTTCGTCGAGCAGAGATCGACGAACATGGGGCATAGAAAATGAACATGTTCATTCTCTGGGCAGAGATCGACGATCTCATCCCAATTCGTTGAACTTTGGTCGACGAACTCACAACATTTTGTCGAACCCAGAAAGACTTAACAAAAATCATAATTATAATACCAACTCTAATAAACCCATGAAACCATTTAATCCATTAGCTGATTGGATAATTCCACCAAGAAGATATCATCCTTTAGGATACAAATCTCAACCATAATTCTCTGTGATATCCAGTTTCTCATATCAGCAATATAAAGGACCCAAGGTAACAATTATTCAGTTGGGAACAATTATATTCAAAAATGATCAGATCAAGGGTCTGGAAGTCAGACTACAAAGAGAAAAGGAATTTGTGGATAAATTCTCAAAGCCAAAGTTTGTCTTACCTTTGATTGATAACTTCATTGCACAAAAGGGTAAGACAGGTCTAGGTTTTAAGGGAAGAACTAGGGAAGCAAATTCTAAAAGAAAAGGCAAAGCCCCAGTTCAGCCACTAATCTCCAAACCCCCTATTTCTTTCAGAAAAGTGGTGCAGCCTACTAATAGGTATGACCATGACATTACACATGGTCACTGTAAGGTTGGTATTCTGAATGACAAGGTTGCAAATGTCAATAGGGCAGCCCATGTACAAACACACCATGTTCTTCAGGAATCATTGGTATTTGATGCACCAACCCCAGCACTAAACAAAAGGACAGCTGACAGCAAGGCTGTTAAGACTGTATCTAAAAGAAGATACAATAGATATGAGTGCTGGTGCTGTGGCAAGGTTGGGCATTATGCCATAGATTTTTGGCACAACACCAGTGTCCGGAAAAATGTCAGCTTACCTGTTAGAAAGACTGCAGGGAAATCAGTCAAGTTTCAGACTAACCTGAACCTAAAACCCAATACTTATTAGGGTTCTAATGTTAAGTAATTGTATTTGATGTAGGTGAGTCCTAGTGGCCATACCCCAATATGGTACTTGGACAGTGGATGTTCCAGGTACATGACTGGAACAAGAAGGATGTTGAAGGATTACACTCCTATAGAGAATGGACCCAAAGTGATCTTTGGTGGATCTGAAAAAGGGGTCATCAAAGGGTTTGGTAACATTTCCTATAGCTCAATCACTATCACCCAAGTGGCTTTTGTAAAAGGTCTGAAACATAACCTAATAAGCATAAGCCAACTGAGTGATCTTGGTTATGACATTTCTTTTATGAAGAATGTGTGTCTGATTAGAAGGACAAGTGATCAAAAGGTCATCTTGTCAGGTTATAGAAAAGGAAATGTTTATTGTCTAAGTTTTGTGAGTAAGAATATAGATTCTCCTGTTTGTCTTGTTGCAGATGAGAAAGCTTCTCATTGTGTCAAATGGCACAAGAGGCTAGCTCACCTCAACTATAGGACTATAGGTCAACTCTTTAGTAAAGAGTTAGTGAGAAATGGACCTCAGGTCAAGTGCATCAAGGAGGGTGTGTGTTCAGCTTGTCAAAAAGGCAAACGGACCAAATCCTCCGTCCACAGTCTTGATACCAAAGACTCAGTGAGGTGTTTGTACCTCTTGCATATGAATCTATTTGGTCCTATGCCAGTTCATAGTCTAGGTAGGAAAGTCTACACATTTATAGTTGTGGATGACTATTCTAGATTTACATGGGTTTTCTTCCTGAGACAGAAATCTAAAACCCCTGCTGTTTTCCATAATTTTGTTAGGCAAATTCAGAATGAACTTAACAGTTCTATGGTCAAAATCAGAAGTGACCATGGGACTGAATTTCAATCTGAATACATGACAAGGTTTTGTGAAGAACTAGGGATTCATCAGGAGTTCTCCTCACCAAGAACTCCTCTGCAGAATGGTATTGCTGAAAGAAAGAATAGAACTCTTATTGAGGCTGGTAGAACACTACTAAGTGACACTTCTCTCCCAGAATATTTCTGGGCTGAGGCAGTAAACACTACATGTCATGTTCTCAATAGAGCATCCATCAATAAAAGCCACAAAAAGACACCCTATGAGATTATGAAAGACAGAAAATCAAACGTATCCTATTTTAGGATCTTTGGTAGCAAGTGTTTTGTTCTTAATAATGGCAAGTACTATTTAACTAAGTTTGCTGCCAAATCCCAAGAAGGGATATTTGTTGGGTACAGCAATAGTAGTAGGGCATATCGAGTCTACAACTTGACTACTCAAGTTGTAGAAGAGTCTGTACATGTAGTTTTTGATGAAAATAAACTAATAAACTGTGAGCTGTCTAGTATTTCTTGTAGCTCTACAGGTCTGAAGGAAAAGATGGACAAGCTAACCATTAGTGAAGACCAACCTGCAAGGCAGGATGAAGAAAATGTTGGATGCTGTCCAGGGGGAGTACATGACCCACAAGCTGATGATGAAGAAAATGTAGTATAACTTGATGGGGAGATTGGAGAAAAACAAGGTGTAGATAGATTGCCTCCAGTAATAAGACATCTAAAGGATCATCCAGCACACCGAATTATTGGTGATCCAAGACATGGTGTCCAGACAAGGAACAAGAACTTGAACACAATTCTTTACTCAGGTTTCCTGTCCCAGATGGAACCCAAGAAATTTGAAGAAGCCATTGGTGTCATGAAGCAGCAAAAAACAGACAAGTGTGGCTATTTCCACTACTGAGTCTGAATATGTTGCTGCAGGCAGCTGCTGTGCTCAGCTATTATGGATTCAACATCAGCTTGAAGATTATGACATCCAAGTAAGTAGAACTCCATTATTTTGTGATTCTACTAGTGCCATTTCTATTTCTAGAAATCTTGTTTCTCATAGCAGAACTAAGCACATAGAAATAAGATTTCATTTCCTTAGAGATCATGTAGAAAAAGAAGATATAAGTTTAGAGTTTGTCAATACTAATTTTCAAATTGCTGACATGTTCACCAAACCACTGGATGAAACTAAATTCAATTATTTTAAAATTGAATTTGGCATGCTGAACTTAGAATAAGAAAGATAAATTTAACTAAGTAAATTTGTGTTGACACATAAAGACATGTGTGTCGACACTTAAAGACAAAGGTGTCCACACTTAGTAGATGGTGTCGACACATAAGAAAACATTCTGTCGACACATCCAGAAGATTGTGTCGACACTCAGAATTTGGTGTCGACGCATAGCTATCCTGATACTTAAATGTTGGTGTCGACACATACAGTCGTCTGTGTCGACACACAGAGATTAGTGTAAGCAATTAAGATTATTTGTGTCGACACATCGCAATTGGTGTCGACACATAGAATAGTAATTCTCTGTCGAGACTTTAGTAGTCTGTGTCGACACAATCCCAACAGTGTCGACACAATAAGAGTATTTCAACCCGCCTTTTGACCTTCTTTGATTAGAAACATATAAATAGTTGGAAGTAAAACCCTGTCTACTATAAAGAATGCATGGGGTGCAGGCTAAGACCCTGTCTATAAATAGGTGGAAGTAAAACACAATGTAGGTAGAATCCCGAGTTTATATCTGGCTAAGAATATTCCTAAAGTAATGAATCAAATTGCAGGATCTAAGATCAATCATATGAGAAGAATAGATTTGAGAATACTATCAAGATGGGATAGAGTTCTGACCAAAGATGTTTCTACCCCTCAGAAGCAATCATAGCAGATTCAGAAAAAGAAGAAAACAACTTCTAAGACCACTGAATCTTCCAGTGATTCAGATGAAATGGTTGTTTTCAGCTCAGATGAAGAAGGAGCTGAAAGGACTAACAAATCTCCAGCTCAAGAAACTGAGACTGATAGTCATGTGTAGGGGGAGCAATTCCTGCAATCAACATCCAACTGGATCAAGTCTAGGAAGTGCCTCATCAAGGGGGAGCCAATGAGCTTTCTCCAGTTTCAGCTCAACAAGAAGCATTACCCTCAGGGGCAGCTAATGAGCAACAACCACCTGTCCATACAGCTGTGCTGGATAGTGAAGCAGCTACACAATCTATACTTGAGAATAATCAAGACGATGTCCCTGAGGATATCATTACCAGGGAAGAAACTTTGGAATTTGAGGGAGAACATCTGCTAAAGAGACAGATATACCTCCAGTACAAATGCAACAAGAGTTCACTTTAGAAGAGTTATTTCCTGACATATAAGATGCAAGGACTGAGGGGGAGCTGCTAAGGACTGAGAAGGAGATGCCCATTATAGCATCTAGTCCAAAAGATACAGTGGACATAGCAAGCTCATCTGAGTCCTCAGAAGATAAAGAAGCCTCTAGGGCAAAGAAGAGAAAGCTTATGGAGATAAGGAAGAGAAGATCTGGCTATAAGAAAGCCTTGTAGGCTATTCCAAAAACTCCATCTTTAGCAGTAGACTTTATTTCACTTTTGGTGCAACTGAAAGTAAAGTTGGATGAACAAAGAGCAGCTCTTGAGAATTATGTAGATGAAAGCCATAAAGGGGGAGAGAATTATTCAGATCATTCTATAAGGAAGGCACTAATTACATAGCTAATCAAATTAGATTTCAAAAAGATGATCTCAGAGTCCATATTGAAAGAGAAGTCATAAAGGGGGAGAGTGTGTTAGTCAATGCAGGCTCTGAACATGCTAAATGGATAAAAAATGCTATCAGAGCAACTCTTAGTTATCCACCCCTGTGTGATGATGATAACTGCTGATTTTGAAGGAATTCAATCTGTAGTACAACAAATCCACAGTCCTCCACATGAGGTTCAGAATGTGGTTATTGAGAAGGTTGAGATGTCTGAAGCTCAACTTTCTAAGAAAAGATTTAGAGAGCAGGCTGAATTGAAGCCTGATTTTGAAACATGGAGTTTCCTGACAAGCTATCAAAGACAACATGCATGATAGAGGCAAGTGATACTCTGAACAAGAATGGAGCAAGTATCAAAAACGGCAAGATGCCATTTATCAGTTTAGAAGAGACATCAACGCTGGGAAGATACCTGCTACCTCTGTGGAGCCCAGCAAGTACTTTCCAAAGCCTTATCATTATTTTGAAAGGCAAAAGGTCAAGGCTGAAGAGCTCATGAATAATGAAGAAGCCAGCTGAAGACACTGAAGCTAGTGTACAAGCTAAAGTTCAGTCTGAAAAAGGAATAGTTATCAAGGAACATGATCAATCCTAGAATTAGATGGTCTAGGTTTTGGTTAATGTAAAATTTTTTGGACTAAATCATTGTTATTCTGAACTTATATTAATAAAATTCCTTGGTTTAGTCTTAATTTGATATTGAATACTTAGAATCTTATGATGCATGTTCATTGTCTTATAACATATTCTGTGATAATATTGTTACATGCAATGATTGTTTTTGGTTACTCTTGTCCTTGAAATAAATGCTTACATCATAATCTTGATTTTATTATAAGTGATGTATATTATTGACAAAAGGTTATGACTTCTCCAAATAGGGGGAGATTGTTAGGTATATTGGAACATGTGTACCAGATTTGGATAAGCCTCACCTAACTCAATGATATTCATCAATGTGTATTTGATGGTGTTTTGAGTTTAATTGTGCAGGTTAAGGAAATGCAGAAAAATGTTTCTAAGTACAAGTGTCGACACTTGGGAAAGGCTGTGTCAACACTTGAGAAGAATTGTGTCGACACTTGTGAAAGGCTGTGTCGACACCAGGGGCCAGATTGTGTCGACACACAGGACTTGTGTCGACACACAAAAAATTGTCGACAACAACTGTGTCGACACCAGGAGCCAGATTGTGTCGACACACAGAAAATCTGTCGACATCAACTGTGTCGACACACAAGACTTGTGTCGACACATTCCAGAATTCTGTCGACAACAACTGTGTCAACACACAAGACTTATGTCGACACACACCGGAATTCTGTTGACACCAACTTTGTCGAGACTAGGAGTTATTGTGTCGACACACAGGACTTGTGTCGACACATTCCACTGAAGCTGTATCAAGAAGTTAAAGAGAAGCTGTGTCGACATTGTGAAAGCTGTTTCGACATCATCAAGAGTTGTGTCAACACATGGACTATTGTGTCGACACATTTGAAGTATTGTCTCGACACTTTGCTGCTGAGTTAAAGTATAATGAAGTTACTGGAGACTTGACAGCTATCATAACTGACAATGCTGTTGTATCTGTCAGAGCTGTCAGAAGGCCGTTAGGAACCAGATCAGCCGGTAACCTCGGATGGAGCCTATATAAATACATGTTCTATCATCAGATAGAAGTATCCAAGGATTGAACAAGAAGAGACAAACAACAACTAAGAGGAAGAAGAGAAGTCTTCATCCAGAAGAATCCAAGGATTGAACAAGAAGAGACAAACAACAACTAAGAGGAAGAAGAGAGGTCTTCATCCAGAAAGAAACAAGTGCTGGAAGAATCCAAGGATTGAACAAGTGCTGGAAGAATCCAAGGATTGAACAAGTGCTGGAAGAATCCAGTGCGGGAAGAATCCAAGGATTGAACAAGAAGAGACAAACAACAACTAAGAGGAAGAAGAGAAGTCTTCATCCAAAAAGAAACAAGTCTCTAAGGGCAGATCCTGAACAAGTCTGCCAGAAGAATTCGGAGTCACATCTAAAAAGGAGAGTGTTGGAAGTATCCAAGAGAGTGGAACAACCAAGAAGAAGAAGAGAAGTCTTCATCCAGAAATCAAAAAGTATTTGGCAGATCCTGAACAAGTCTGCAAGAAGAATTCAGATTAAATTCTGAATAGAAGAAGGAAGCTGGATTGAGGATCATCTCAAACTTCAAGAAGATCAACTTTATGATAATACGATTTGCAGTCAATTTTATTAGGATATTTTCAGGGTTTTAAATCAAATCATGTCTTGTAAAGTACTTATTTTGATTCCCCTTTGTATATATTTTTGTCGATAATGCATTTTTTCTGCTTTTTGCAGGTTTTCACGGCTTTCAGCCGAATTTTGCTGTGACACGCCCCAAGGTCACGCCCTACCCGGGCGTGTACCTAGGGCGTGTAACCCAGAGGAATGAAGAAATTGGTCTGAAACTGCATTCCGTGGAAACTTAGTGTACACGCCCTCGGTCACGCCCCTGTCACACCCGACACGGGCGTGTACTAGAGGCGTGTCCCCAGGTTCCGAGGAATCGCCGCAGCGCGCTCGTTTTTCCCGCTCCACCATCGCACCGAAAGTGTCACGCCCCAGGGTCACGCCTGACCCGGGCGTGACATATGGGCGTGTACTTCAGCAATTCCGCCCGTCACCTCCAGCATTCAATTTCAGCTCAACAAAGTCACGCCGCAAAGAACACGCCCTACCAGGGCGTGACTTGTGGGCGTGTACCGCAACTACTTCGTCAGAATTCAATTCCTGCCCGAAAACGTCGCGCCGAATGTGTCACGCCCTAGGGTCACGCCCGACCAGGGCGTGACAGGGGGGCGTGACCCGACCCGAAAAATTCTATAAATAGAGCCCAACTCTAAGGGTTCAGGGACACCTTTTGCTTTGAGAGGGGAGGTTCTGTCCTTTGTATTTCTGAACTTTTTAACCATGTCTTTCCATTTTTAGTTCTTAGCTGTAGCTTTATGCTTTCCATGTAGTAGTTCCTAGCTTTGTTCTGTAGTATAATGTTAATGATATTGTAGTTTACCTTTCCATGCACTTGTAATCGTTGGTTTTCATGTTGTAAGATCCCTGTTTCTATTAATAAAAAGTGTTGTTTTCTTTTACGTTTCTGCTCCGTTTTCATTATTCTTCTTCTACTCATCCCCCCTCTTCCTCCTCACCATGATTAACTAATCCTCCACGTACTCGATCTTAATGATCCGAGGTTCGAGTGATTGGTTATGATGCTTTGAATCTTACCTTTTCGTTTTAGGGTTTAGCTTTGAATTACTCTTGATTTATCACGGGTTGGAGGTATATCATCGATATATACTCTCCACCTTTGCTTTTATTCTGGGCTAGCCGAGAGGCCGAAAGTTTGAAATGAGCACTCAAGAGTAAAGGGAGTTGTTCGCACCCCTCGAGAGAGGCAGACGTTCAAATCTCCCGGATTGGAGTAAAATCCAATAGCGTGGTTCACCGCGTAAAGCGAGTTTTAGGCCTCCGATTTAGGCGAGAGTCGGTCGGACCTTCCTAAACTCAGTTAGACATGGCCTTCGAGAGAAGCGTGTCAATATTCATGTAACCTCCACGGTCAAGGACCTTTACCCTAATTAGCTTAGGTTTATTTATCGTATTTTTCTAACCACTCTTGCCGAGGTGATTTCTAATCGAGTGCATTTTCCCCTTCATCGTTACTAAGCTTAAGTTAATCGCTCTTTTAGCTCTCTTTAACTTTTCATGCAAGTAGCTCTCTTTCATTGCAAGTAGTTCTCTTCCTTTAACACGTTTAGCTTTCTTCTAAAAAACTTAATTTTTCCGTCGATAAAATAATAGATTTCGTGTGAGTAAGCTTACTTAACTATTCCCGGATTTCAATACGACACTTGTGTCCCCTAGCTGCATTTCGATAGGTATACTTGCCTTGATGAATTGTTAGTTTGGTTATTTTCTCCTTGCAGATATCTAAGAGACAATCAAGTTTTTGGCGCCGTTGTCGAGGAGGCAACGCTCGTTGATAAATTGAAAACGCGAATATATTAATTTTATCACTTCTCTTTCTCAGCCTCCTTCTTAAATTTTTTCCGCCTACTCACTTGAGTTAAATGGCTGGATTTTGTTAAGTGTGCGTATTTTTAATTTTTCCGCCTACTCACTTGAGTTAAATGGCTGGATTTTGTTAAGTGTGCGTATTTCTAATTTTTCCGCCTACTCACTTGAGTTAATTCGCGGGATTTATTTCAAGCAAGTGTGCGTATTTTTATTTTTCCGCCTACTCACTTGAGTTAATTGACAGGCTTTATTTCAGTAGAGTGTGTTTACTTTCTGTAGAGTGGGTGTGTTTTAATTTTCTGTCGAGTGCGTGAGTGTAGCTTTTATTTTCCGTCTACTCGCTCAGAGTTAAAATGGCTGGATTTTAATTACCGCCGACTTAGTAGAAACACACATCACAAATTTTTCTACACCACCTAATTCTCTCGAAAAGGGCAAAGTGGCTCTAAATGCCACTATCTTGTCTAATACCTTGCGAACCCTTCACCGGGTAGCCCTTGGGAAGTTCGGGAGTTAAAACATAAAAAAATCTATTTCAAAAATTTTTTTTCGAACTTCATTAGCTCTTTTATTTTCTAGTCTTTCTTCTCCTCTCTTCTTCTAGTGTATGACCCGCGGAAGTCCGTCGGTTACTTTGGACCTGGACCACGAAATTGAGCGTACTCTTCGGAGAAGATCGCGATTTCAAGGCCCTATTACCCAAGTGCCGGTTGAGGATTCCGAGTCATTTTCTACCTTAAGAATGGCAGAACCCAACGTGGAGGAAGTCGTGCAAAGGCCTATGTCCTATTATGCACGACCGAATCTCGAGGGTACAGAATCTAGTATAGTTCGCCCTGCAATAGCAAATAATAATTTCGAACTGAAGCCTAGCATAATTCAAATGGTGCAGCAGTATGTGCAATTTGACGGGCTTCAAGATGAAGATCCGAACGCACACCTAGACAACTTTCTTGAGATTTGTGACACCTTCAAGATAAATGGTGTCACAAATGATGCTATTAGGCTAAGATTATTTCCTTTCTCTCTTAGAATTAAGGCTAAGCAGTGGCTGAACACCCTTCCTAAAAATAGCATAACTACTTGGACGCAATTAACTGAAAAATTTTTGGCCAAGTATTTTCCGCCTGCTAAAACTGCAAAACTTAGGAATGACATTTCTGCCTTTGGACAAATAGACTCTGAGACCCTTTACGAAACTTGGGAAAGATTTAAAGAATTATTAAGACGATGCCCACATCACGCTCTGCCTGTATGGTTGCAGGTGCAGACGTTTTATAATGGGCTAAATCAAAGCACGAAGCAAATGATAGACGCAGCTTCTGGCGGTACTTTAAACCATAAGACCCCGGAAGCAGCTCTTGAGCTGTTTGAAGACATGGCCATGAACACTTACCAGTGGAATGTGCCTAGGTCCCGCCCAAACAAACCTGCAGGTCTCTTTGAAGTGGACAACGTCTCACAACTCGCACTGCAAGTTGAAATATTAAGCAAAAAAATTACGGAGATGACTGCTACCTCCGCCCCTCAGGTATGGGAATATGCAACTCCTCCCGCCGAACATTTGGATTATGTAAATAATATGCCTAGAACTGCTTTTAATAATTTTTCTACTGCGAATTATCATCCTCCTGGTTTTAATTTTCCGAATAGTTATAATCCTGTGTTAAGAAATCATCCGAATTTTTCGTGGAGCAATCCATCGAATGCTGTGCGCCCGCCACCGCAAAGTGATTTTTCTGCACCACCACCACCTCCTCAAAGTTTTCCAAAACCTCCAAATTTGGAGGAAGTGTTTTCAAAATACATGAATGCTAATGACGCTACGATTAGGACCTTAACCGGAAGTGTTAAAAATTTAGAAAATTAGGTAGGACAGCTCGCTAAAATGATTTCTGAGCGACCCGTAGGGTCTCTTCCTTCCAATACCGAGCCCAACCCGAGAGAGCAAGCGAAAGCTATAACTCTTCGGAGTGGGAAGAAAGTTCCCGGTATGATAAGTGAAGAGCCCGAGGCAATCTCCGCTTCCGCTTTAAAAAATCAAAGCTCCGTTCCTGTTTTAAAAATTCCACCCTCTGCCGAAGAAAGTATCACTCCTATTTTAGAACAACAACTCACTCCACCACCCACCTTTAAAAACAATCCATCCCCGCCATACCCTTCCGAACTTAATAAACAACGACAGGATGATCAATACACCCGTTTTTTAGAAATGTTTAAACAAATCCACATAAATCTGCCTTTCCACGAAGCCATATCCCAGATGCCTAAGTACGCAAAATACCTTAAGGACCTCCTAACCAACAAGAAGAAGTTAGAGAACCTTTCTCATGTCACGTTAAATGCCGCGTGCTCTGCGGTTTTGACAAACGGATTACCGAAGAAAATCAGTGACCCGGGTAGTTTCTCTATCCCGTGTGTCTTTGGTGATCTCTTTGTCAAACACGCTTTAGCTGACTTAGGTGCGAGTATTAATCTTATGCCCCTCTCGTTGTTTAAAAAGTTAAGAATTGGTAGTCTCAACCCCACACGCATGAGTATCCAGCTAGCCGACAGGTCAGTCAAATACCCATTAGGAATAGTGGAGGACGTCCTAGTCAAAGTTGACAAGTTCATCTTCCCGGTGGACTTTGTCATTTTGGACATCGAAGAAGACGTCGAGGTTCCCCTGATCCTTGGCCGACCCTTCCTTGCCACCTCCCGAGCTATCATTGACGTAAGCAATGGTAAGCTCTTCCTTCGAGTGGGCGACGATGAGGTAACTTTCTCTATCACCCCCTTGATGAAGAACACACTAGCTAATGACGACTCCTGTTTTTTCATGGATACCATAAGTGAAGAATCCTTCTCTCCCACCTCTGATTTTGAAAAAGAATTTTCCAATTTTTGTTCCTCTCCTCCTCTTCCAACTGAATCTCTACACCTAAGTGAAGAATCCTCCATCCGCCCCTCTGATTTTGAAAAAGAATTTTTTGATTTCTGTTCCTCTTCTACTTTTCCAACTGAATCGCTGCACGAAGCCGCCATGGCCGCTAGCAACACCCCTTTTAATTTTACATATAAAAAAGTGTACGAGGACATAGTTTTTGAAAAAGAACAAATTTCCAAAACCTCGTATGATGACCCCCCTACCTTGGAACTGAAAGAACTACCAGAGCACCTTCAATACGCTTTCTTAGAAAAGGACTCCAAGCTGCCTGTCATAATTTCGGCCTACCTCACGGATGCACAAAAGGATAAACTTCTTTCAATTTTACAAAAGCATCGCCAAGCTATTGCTTGGCAGATATTTGATATCAAGGGCATAAGCCCATCTTTCTGCACTCATAAAATCTTAATGGAAGATAATTTACGTAACTCTATACAACCTCAGCGCCGTATAAACCCAAACATGAAAAACGTAGTTAAGGGCGAGGTTATGAAATTGTTAGACTCAGGAATTATCTATCCTATATCCGACAGTAAGTGGGTTAGCCCAGTACAGGTAGTACCAAAGAAGGGAGGGATAACGGTCGTAAGTAATGAAAATAATGAATTAATCCCGACTCGGACGGTGACCGGATGGCGAATGTGTATAGATTACCGTAAGTTGAACGACGCCACCCGCAAGGATCACTTCCCCTTGCCGTTCATTGATCAGATTTTAGAACGACTTTCCGGACATAGCTTTTATTGTTTTCTCGATGGCCTCTCGGGGTATCTTCAAATCCCCATCTCCCCCGAGGACCAGGAGAAAACTACGTTTACTTGTCCCTTCAGCACCTTCGCCTACCGAAGAATGCCGTTTGGATTGTGCAATGCGCCTGCTACATTCCAACGATGTATGCTCGCCATCTTTGACAAGTACGTAGAAAGCATTATGGAAGTCTTCATGGATGATTTCTCCGTCTTCGGGAATTCCTTCGATAGTTGCTTAGAGAACCTTGAAAAAGTCTTAGAGCGATGCGAAGAAACTAACCTCGCCTTAAATTGGGAAAAATGTCATTTTATGGTAAGGGAAGGGTTAGTTTTGGGACATAAAATTTCTGAAAGGGGTATTGAAGTAGACGTTGCGAAAATAGAAGTTATCGAGAAACTGCCGCCACCTACGAACATAAAAGCCATAAGAAGTTTCCTGGGTCATGCGGGTTTCTACCGCCGCTTCATAAAGGACTTTTCCAAAATCACCAAGCCCCTTACCCATCTCTTAGAAAAAGACGCCCCATTCATCTTTGATGACCTCTGTCTAGCTGCCTTCAATTTAATAAAAGAAAAATTAGTTAATGCGCCAATCATGATAGCTCCGGTGTGGGATCTTCCATTTGAAATAATGTGTGATGCGAGTAGTTATGCGGTGGGAGCCGTACTAGGTCAACGTATTTCCAAAAACTTCCACCCCATTTATTACGCTAGTAAAACACTCACATCTGCACAGGAAAATTACACCACAACCGAGAAGGAGCTCTTAGCTGTAGTATTCGCTTTTGACAAATTTCGCTCTTATATTACTCTTTCGAAAATTATTGTTTTTACGGACCACTCGACCCTCAAATATCTTCTCTCTAAAATGGATGCCAAGCCTCGCTTGATTCGCTGGGTCTTACTCCTCCAGGAGTTTGACTTAGAGATCCGTGATAAGCGAGGTGCCGAGAACTTGGCCGCCGACCACCTTTCGCGCCTAGACAACCCGTTTATAGAACAATTAGACGAAAATTCTTTTCATTACTATTTTCCTGATGAGAAGCTGTTCATAATTAACACATCTACTTCTCCTTGGTTTGCCCGCATCGCCAACTATCTAGTGACCCGTGTGCTCCCAAGAGAGTTTTCATCTCAACAAAAGAAGAAATTCTTTTCTGAGCTAAAAAACTATTTTTGGGAGGACCCGCATCTTTTCAGAGTTTGTGCCGACCAAGTGATCAGGAGGTGTGTTTCTTTTGATGAAGGATTAGATATTATTAAACATTTGCATGAAGGACCGATAGGTGGGCACTATCAAGCTGCTCGCACCGCTCACAAAGTGTTAAGCGCGGGTTTTTACTGGCCCACCCTGTTTAAAGATGTGCATGCCTTTGTGAGTAGGTGTGATAGTTGCCAACGGTCGGGGAATATTTCGAATAAAAATGAAATGCCACAAAATTATTTCCTAGAGTGTGAAGTTTTCGACCTCTGGGGGATTGATTTTGTCGGCCCTTTTCCTTCTAGCTTCGGGAATAAGTACATTTTAGTTGCCGTTGATTATGTTTCGCGTTGGGCCGAAGCCCAAGCTCTTCCTACGAGTGACGCCCGAGTCGTAGTTAATTTCCTAAAAAAATTATTTTCTCGATTCGGTACGCCGCGCGCTATCGTTAGTGATAGGGGTTCCCATTTCTGTAACGTGCAATTTTCAAAAATCCTAACTAAATATGACGTTACTCATAAGCTTTCCACTGCCTATCACCCCCAAACTAACGGACAAGTCGAAGTAGTCAATAGGGAAATAAAAAGAATTTTAGAAAAGACTGTTTCAACATCTAGAAAAGACTGGTCCGCCAAATTAGACGATGCTCTATGGGCCTACCGAACAGCGTACAAAACCGCCCTCGGATGTACGCCATATCGGTTGGTTTATGGAAAATCGTGTCATTTACCCGTAGAGTTAGAGCACCGCGCCTTTTGGGCCTTGCGATTTTTAAACTTCGATCCCCACTCCGTCGGCGATTTTAGAAAATTTCAACTTAACGAACTCGACGAGTGGCGCTCTTACGCGTATGAAAATAACAGACTTTATAAAGAGCGGACGAAGCGTTTACACGATCGACATCTTAGACACCCAAAAATCTTTAAGCCGGGCGACCAAGTGCTTTTTTATAATTCTCGTTTACGTTTATTCCCGGGTAAATTAAAATCACGTTGGTCTGGGCCTTTTACTGTTTTAGAAGTCTTTTCTTATGGTACTGTTTTAATTTCCCACCCTGATAAGGGTACTTTCAAAGTGAATGGTCAGCGTCTTAAACTGTATTTCTGTGATGATGTCAGTCTCAACCCTGTTAACTCTATCTTTCTGGTCCTGACATTTGATTAATATGAACTTTATTTTTCTCCACAACTTTGAACTTTATTCGAACTTTATTTTTAAACAATATTTGGGACACTCTTATTTTGATGCGTCGAGCTCAAACGACGCTTTAAACAAAGGGCGCTCTTGGGAGGCAACCCAAGTTATCTTTTTCTGTTTTCTTTCTTTTACACTTTTTGCCCTGAATGGCTCCGGCAAGCTGAACCTTCTGCGATCGCCTGCTCCAACGGTTCTGCTTCCATGACAAAGTCCACCAGCTGACGTTTCCTGAAGATCCACAACACAGGCATGGAGGAGCGGCATCACTCAGCTTGCCCTGCAAAATAAAACCGGGGAAGTACCTGTTTTTCAATTCTGTCTTTCCTTTCTGTACTTTAATTTTCTCTCGTTCTCCAACCTCCTTCTCCATTGAGTACAATGTAGATTTTAAGCTTGGGGGAAGACTTCCTCCTTCTTTTTGTTTTTTTTGTAAATATCCAAATAAATCAAAAAAAAAAACACAATTCAAAAAAAAAAAATTTCAAAAAAAAAATTATATAGCTGCATTTTGGTATTTCAATAAGTACCCCATGTTTATGTTTTGTTTTTCTCAAACTTCTTTATAAACAACGTCGTTAATTATAATTTTTCTAATCATTCTTTTTAATCATATTTCACAAGTAAAATGTTGGTCATGCTGTGTTTCTAATTCACGGTAGCATGTTAAGGTAAAATATTTCTCTAAAACGTGCATTTCTATTATGGTTTTCCGTTCTTTATTTTCTTTACTTTCTCTAAAAATTTATCATCCACTATTTTCTTTTTCGTCTTTAGATAATTTTTGTAAGAACAAATTTTGAATAACGTACTAGTTATGAACGATCCAAGTCACATATTATTTTTATTTTCAAGATAATTTCATCAATCTTCTTTTATTATCTCGAACATGCTTTTTGAAATTTATCGACTCTATGTTTTAAATAAATTAAAAAAAAACGTGAAAATGATTTAGGCCATTTTTGTTTACGTTTGAGCTTTCCTGCCAACCTAAACTCTTTTACCACTAGTTAGCCGCTTTTGAGCCTTTTTTCCAAATTCATTTGATAACTCCACACAGCATTTCATTTTCACCAAAGCCCAAATTCCTACCTATCTAATCACGCTAATTTTTTTGATAGGAAATTTTGTGTTATCTTTGGAGAAATTGTTGAAAAAAGTGTACTCAAAAGCAATAAATTGAAAAAAAAAGAAGAGAAAAAAAAATGAATGAAAATAATAATAATAATAATAAAAAGAGATAAATAATCATAAAGAGAAAAAAAAATAAATTTATTTATACATATTTTGTTTAAAATAAATTTATTTTTTTTGAAACTCGTTGTTTTGGTTTAGTGTGATTTTTAAGCCTCCGTGTTTATATTTGAATTCCACTCCTATTCATATTCCTAAACCAAACGTTTCGGTCCTATTAAGTCCTTTTCTTTCACGCCTTTTTTTAAATTTTATTTAACAACTAAGAAAAGAAGAAAAGTAAATCAGTTTTAGTTTTGGATTTAACCTTAGATTTTTGTTATTTAATTGATATAATTATAATGCGTTGCTTGGATCTAGTAATAACTCAATACGTTCTTTTCATTTTCATTGCCTTGCTTAAATCTATTTAAAGAATTTCGTCAAAATTCTGGATGATTGATTTTTATTAAGTTTATAAAAGTTAAATCATACCAAAATAATTGTTTTAGATTTACGTTTTACATTCTCCCTACCTAGAATTTCGCATAGTACTTGTGTAAGTATGATTAAAACTTTTTGAATTAGTCACTCTTATGATTAGCTAGTCTTTATATCTTTGCTTGGGGACAAGCAAAACTTAAGCTTGGGGGAATTTGATAATACGATTTGCAGTCAATTTTATTAGGATATTTTCGGGGTTTTAAATCAAATCATGTCTTGTAAAGTACTTATTTTGATTCCCCTTTGTATATATTTTTGTCGCTAATGCATTTTTTCTGCTTTTTGCAGGTTTTCACGGCTTTCAGCCGAATTTTGCTGTGATACGCCCCAAGGTCACGCCCTACCCGGGCGTGTACCTAGGGCGTGTAACCCAGAGGAATGAAGCAATTGGTCCGAAACTGCATTCCGTGGAAACTTAGTGTACACGCCCTCGGTCACGCCCATGTCACACCCGACACGGGCGTGTACTAGAGGCGTGTCCCCAGGTTCCGAGGAATCGCCGCAGCGCGCTCGTTTTTCCCGCTCCAACGTCGCACCGAAAGTGTCACGCCCCAGGGTCACACCTGACCCGGGCGTGACATATGGGCGTGTACTTCAGCAATTCCGCCCGTCACCTCCAGCATTCAATTTCAGCTCAACAAAGTCACGTCGCAAAGAACACGCCCCAGGTACATGCCCTACCAGGGCGTGACTTGTGGGCGTGTACTGCAACTACTTCGTCAGAATTCAATTCCTGCCCGAAAAAGTCACGCCGAATGTGTCACGCCCCAGGGTCACGCCCGACCAGGGCGTGACCCGACCCGAAAAATTCTATAAATAGAGCCCAACTCTAAGGGTTCAGGGACACCTTTTGATTTGAGAGGGGAGGTTCTGTCCTTTGTATTTCTGAACTTTTTAAGCATGTCTTTCCATTTTTAGTTCTTAGCTGTAGCTTTATGCTTTCCCTGTAGTAGTTCCTAGCTTCGTTCTGTAGTATAATGTTAATGATAGTGTAGTTTACCTTTCCATGCACTTGTAATCGCTGGTTTTCATGTTGTAAGATCCATGTTTCTATTATTAAAAAGTGTTGTTTTCTTTTACGTTTCTGCTCCGTTTTCATTATTCTTCTTCTACTCATCCCCCCTCTTCCTCCTCACCATGATTAACTAATCCTCCATGTACTCGATCTTAATGATCCGAGGTTCGAGTGATTAGGTTATGATGCTTTGAATCTTACCTTTTCTTTTTAGGGTTTAGCTTTGAATTACTCTTGATTTATCACGGGTTGGAGGTATATCATCGATATATACTCTCCACCTTTGCTTTCATTCTGGGCTAGCTGAGAGGCCGAAAGTTTGAAATGAGCACTCAAGAGTAAAGGGAGTTGTTCGCACCCCTCGAGAGAGGCAGACGTTCAAATCTCCCGGATTGGAGTAAAATCCAATAGCGGGGTTCACCGCGTAAAGCGAGTTTTAGGCCTCCGATTTAGGCGAGAGTCGGTCGGACCTTCCTAAACTCAGTTAGGCACGGCCTTCGAGAGAAGCGTGTCAATATTCATGGAACCTCCACGGTCAAGGACCTTTACCCTAATTAGCTTAGGTTTATTTATCGTATTTTTCTAACCACTCTTGCCGAGGTGATTTCTGATCGAGTGCATTTTCCCCTTCATCGTTACTAAGCTTAAGTTAATCGCTCTTTTAGCTCTCTTTAACTTTTCATGCAAGTAGCTCTCTTTCATTACAAGTAGTTCTCTTCCTTTAGCACATTTAGCTTTCTTCTAAAAAACTTAATTTTCCACCGATAAAATAATAGATTTCGTGTGAGTAAGCTTACTCAACTGTTCCCGGATTTCAATACGACACTTGTGTCCCCTAGCTGCATTTCGATAGGTATACTTGCCTTGATGAATTGTTAGTTTGGTTATTTTCTCCTTGCAGATATCTAAGAGACAATCACCTTACTTTGTTCAGATTCAAGAAGCTAAGACAGGTTGATTCTAAAGTTATCAGATCTATCAAGAACTGACCAAGAAGCCTTCTACCCATTCTCTTTCTACCTGGGTGAAGGATTTACTCTTGTTATAATCAATTTCTCTGTAGGATCTTAAAAAGATCTGAGTGTAGGAGAGTAATCTCTTTGAGTTGTAAGCCTATATTTATAAAGGCTGAGGTAGGGCTGAGTGCCTGAGTGTAGGAGAGTTATCTCTCTGAGTTGTAAGCCTAAATCTATAAAGGCTGAGGTAGGGCTGAGTGCCTGAGGTAGGAGAGTTTTCCCTCTGAGTTGTAGGCCTTGTGGAAGAGGTTGAGGTAGGGCTTGATTGCCTGAGTTGTAGGTCTTATGGAAGAGGCTGAGGTAGGGCTTGATTGCCTGAGTTGTAGGCCTGGTGAAAGAGGCTGAGGTAGGGCTTGATTGCCCGAGTTGTAGGAGTGTGGACTCACTCTGAGGTAGGGTTCTCTGGGAGAATCTGAGTTGTAGGACTTGCTGAAGTCTGAGCTGTAGGGACCTTTCAAGGTTCTGAGTTGTAAGATCTGAGGATCTGATGAAGAAGAAGGAAGTTGGGACGAATCTAATATACTGCTAGATAGGCGAAGGGTGAAGTGGATGTACCCATCACTTGGGGAACCACTATAAAACTGTGTGCACTCTGTGATTGGCTGTGATTTTTTTTATATACTGTGCTGTGTAAATTGCTGAATAAGTGATCTAATAGTAAAAATAGTATCTGCCTTAAGGAAAAAGAATTGAACATATTCACCCCCTCTAGGTGTTTAGGATATCTTGAAAACCAATTCTTTCAAGTGGTATCAGAGGGAGGTTCCTCAAGAATAGACTTAACAGTTTGAGTGGATCTATAAGGCAGTCATCAGTTAGACAAAATAGGTTCAGGTGAGAATCAGAAGGAACTTGGATCCATGAAGCTTCCCATCTGTAGGAAAGAAAACTTTGGCATATGGAAAGAGAGGGTCAAATTGTTCATGGAAGCATCTGATCCAAGAATTTATATCACAGTGCTAGAAGGGCCATTTATTCCTATGAATATATCAGTTCTTGATGCTAACCTCAAGGCTCCAAAGAGTTATTTAGAAATGACTAAGGAAGAGATCATTCTAGCAATCTTAGACAAGAGAGCACATAATATAATTGTGAGTGCCATAGATGACTCTACATTCTAGAATCTAGTCCATTGCAAAACCTCCAAGGAGATATGAGACACTTTGATTGTCTACATGGAGGGAACATAAGAAGTGAGAGAGGCTAGGAAGTCCATGCTAAATCAAGAATATGAAAGCTTTAGACAAGCTAAGTCAGATAGCATAGCTGAATGCTATAAGAAATTCTTCAGAATTGTTAATGAGCTAATGAGCTATGGAAGAGTCTTTAGCACATATGAATTAAATGACAAGTTTCTCAGATCCCTAACCAAGGATTGGGATACTAAAATATGTGCCATCAGAGAGATGGCCAGGCTTGTAGATACACCTCCACCAACCTTATTTGGAAAACTGCTATCCTATGAGATACAACTCACTGCCAGAAAGGAAGAGGAGAAAAGCAACAAGTCTGAATACAGAGAAAAGTCAGTTGCCTTTAAGACTGAAGCTACAAGAAAGGGCATGAGAAAGTCACCATCTCCTCCCAGGAGAATGACTGAAGTTGAATCAGAAAATACTGACATCAACACTTTAGACAGTCATAATTCTGATGAAGATTTTGCTGCCTTCACAAGGCAGTTTCAAAGGTTCATGAAGAAGAAGAAATGGAGAACAAAGCCATCTTCATCCTACTCCAAGGATGACTATTACAAGAAAAAGAAAGCATCCAAGGATGACCGGTATGACTCAAATCCCAGTAAGCAAATTTCTTCTAAAATTGTTTGTTATTGCTGCAACAGGCTAGGGCATGTCATAGCTGATTGTCCTGATAAAAGAAAGGAATCTAAAGATAAAAAGAAGCAGCAAAATAAGGGCAAGAAGGAGAGATCCTTGGTTGCAAAGAAGTAGAAAAGCTGGACTGATTCCTCATCATCAGATTCAGGAGAAGAGACAGATGCTGAAGCCTACATAGGATTGTTCACTACTGAAGAGGATTCAGTAGAATCTGAGTTCTTGCAAATGCTGGACTCTATTAATGTGACTGAAGATCATCACTGTAGAGGGCTGATGGCTTTGACTGAGGAAGATCATTGCCAGGATCAGCCTGGTCCTAGTAAGGTAAACAACTTTTCATCAGTTTCTAATTATTATACTGATCAGAATCAGAAGCATCTGCATCAAGAGATGTGAATGGATCTGAATTTGAAGGGGATGTACATCAACTTATTGATGAGTATGGTGTCTGTTGCATGCACTTGAGAAGCAGAAACCTTGTCAAAAACCAGGCTAAGGAAATTGCTACTCTTAAGTTGGCTGCATCTGATTTAGAAAAATTACTGGATCAGAAGATGAATGAGGTTGCCAAGCTAAAAAACATAACTGTTATTCAGTTGAGAAC
This sequence comes from Platanthera guangdongensis, assembly GCA_039583875.1. Classification (NCBI taxonomy): domain Eukaryota; kingdom Viridiplantae; phylum Streptophyta; class Magnoliopsida; order Asparagales; family Orchidaceae; genus Platanthera; species Platanthera guangdongensis. Next base: position 75,447,930 of record CM077160.1, on the reverse strand, counting down.
AATTATATTCAAAAATGATCAGATCAAGGGTCTGGAAGTCAGACTACAAAGAGAAAAGGAACTTGTGGCTAAATTCTCAAAGCTAAAGTCTGTCTTACCTTTGATTGATAACTTCATTGCACAAAAGGGTAAGAAAGGTCTAGGTTTTAAGGGAAGAACTAGGGCAACAAATTCTAAAAGAAAAGGCAAAGCCCCAGTTCAGCCACTAATCTCCAAACCCCCTATTTATTTCAGAAAAGTGGTGCAGCCTACTAACAGGTATGACCATGACATTACACATGGTCACTGTAAGGCTGGTATTCTGAATGACAAGGGTGCAAATGTCAATAGGGCAACCCATGTACAAACACACCATGTTATTCAGGAATCATTGGTATTTGATGCACCAAACCCAACACTAAACAAAAGGACAGCTGACAGCAAGGCTGTTAAGACTGTATCTAAAAGAAGATACAATAGATATGAGTGCTGGTGTTGTGGCAAGGTTAGACATTATGCCATAGATTATTGGCATAACACCAGTGTCAGGAAAAATGTCAACTTACCTGTTAGAAAGACTGCAGGGAAATCAATCAAGTTTCAGACTAACCTGAACCTAGAACCCAATACTTATTGGGGTTCTAAGGTTAAGTAATTGTATTTGATGCAGGTGAGTCCAAGTGGCCATACCCCAATATGGAACTTGGACAGTGGATGTTCCAGGCACATGACTGGAACAAGAAGGATGTTGAAGGATTACACTCCTATGGACCCAAAATGATCTTTGGTGGATCTGAAAAAGGGGTCATCAAAGGGTTTGGTAACATTTCCTATAGCTCAATCACTATCACCCAAGTGGCTTATGTAAAAGGTCTGAAACATAACCTAATAAGCATAAACCAACTGAGTGATCTTGGTTATGACACTTCTTTTATTAAGAATGAGTGTCAGATTAGAAGGACAAGTGTGTTAAATTTTCTCAACGTGGTCAGCAAGATAGCCCAAACGCCAAATTAATATCTTCGGTACTACCCAGTTCTCACGTTGAACCAGCGGAAAACCGAGTAACAAAGGTTAATACCAACAAACAATGGAAGCACAAGCAGGTCTTTTATACATTCACTTCTTTACAATACGAGGCATACATAGCGAGACATGATTTCGCTAGTATAACAGCTATAAACAGAAAGCACCAAAAAACAAGCCGGGCGGACAGCACCGGAGTCCGCCGAGACCGCCGAGGTCGCCGAGGTCGCCGAGTCCGCTGAGATCGCCCGAACTTAAGCTGCAATCCGTCGAATAGCCACGGAGTCCGCCGAAGCCGCGAGGCCGCACGGACACACCGTTATTCGTCTCCTGCTGAAGCTGAACTGAGGAACACCCCTACCCACCTGAAGCCGGCGGACAGGTTATTGAAGCTGACAAAGATGAAACAGAGCTGACAAGCCGCAGAGCGAACTCCCGCTGAATCCGCAGAGACCTCACACTTCCAAGTACTTGACCGAAGTCATAGCCAAACTCCTGGCTCCTTGAAGCTACCCGCGCGACCTGCACACAGCAAACGTCAGCACTGAATCAATCCGCGCGAACTGACAAACTCAGACCATAGCTCCTTGCCCAACCCAACTTACTGTTCACTCAAGTTACTGTAGACCTTCCAGGGGGGTCCTATTTATAGTCGAGGTGAGGAGTGTGGTCACCGCCCTAGAGATAGAGACATCGCCCCAGCCCGCGCGATAGCAAAACACCGTCCGCCGAGTCCGCAAGGACTTAGCCGGATACCAAGGAAAACCGCCAGGAGCAAGACAACATTGGCGAACCCTCTCCAGTCCGCCCAAGCTATGCGGACAAGGCATCAGCCCGCAAAGCTTCCGACCACTGTAGGACAGCAACCCCCTTCAATATCTGTCCGCACCAACCCGAGGCAGTCCGCAAGACTCAAGCCTCAATCCGCCACAAGTCCACGACCAAAGGCAGATAGCAACAGTCCGACCGGTCACAGTGGACTTGGCGGATACGGCGGACACCATGATCTTGGCACAGAGTGTGACCAAGTCCAAAAGCCATCAAAGGCCAGTGCGAGCATGGAGGACGCAAACACCCATCCGGCAAACACCAAAGCACAGACCGCCAGCAGTCCGCAAGTTCCTCGCACTCCTACCCCATCGCAGCAGCCATCTCCCGGTCTCCAAAACCAGTCTGCCAACGACCTCCACAGTAAAGCACCTGCTGTACCGCCAGAGCTCGACAAGGACTCAGCCAAGCTCTAAGCCCAGTCCGCAACAGCCCAAACAGCGGACACGCCAGTTCGCAAGCTTCCCGCGAACACGAGCCAAACCGCCTATCAACACAAGCTTGCACCGCGACCACTGAGCAAAGCATCAGTCCGCAAGCCTCTATCCGCTCGGGCCGCTCCTTGGCAAAACCAATTAGCAACCGCCGTATCCACAGATAACAGACCGCATAGTCCGCGGACTTCATGCAACCAACTCGCTCAGAAGACAGCTGGCTTTTCACGAGACCTCCCACCAGGCCGCACATCACAGTCCGCCCAGTCTGCCCAGTCCTCCAAAGCTATCCGCCCAGGCCGCCCGGCCTGTCCCGTCAACCACTTCCACTTCACAAATTTCAACACTCCCCCTTGAAGTGGGAAGTGGTGACCAAGCCCAACAAGCTGTGCAAGCGTTCAAAGGGCCCCTTCGACAGTGGATTTGTGAAGATGTCAGCAAGATTATCTTCACTCCGAACATGCCCGACCAGCAGAGACCCCTCCAACACCTTCTCCCTGATGAAGTGGTGATCAATCTTTATATGCTTGGTCCTGACGTGACACACTGGATTGTTAACCAGTTTGAGAGCACTCTCATTGTCACCCCGGAGTAAAGTAGGCCCTTGCACTTCTTCATGAACATCCTCTATAAGCCTCCTCAACCAAACGGCTTCCCGAGCAGCCAAGGCCGAAGCCTTATACTCCGCCTCCGTGGTTGAAACCGACACCGAGTCCTGCTTCTTGCTACACCACGAGATGCTAGCTGAACCGTAAGTGAACACATAACCTGAAGTAGACCTCCGATCATCCGAATCACCGCCATAGTCAGCATCCGTGTACCCGAGCAACGCAAACTCCGAGTCCCTTCTATAGAGGAGTCCCATGTCAGAAGAAGCCTTGACATACTTCAGAATTCCCTTTGCCGCCACTAGATGAGAATGCCTTGGTTTAGCCATATACCGACTTACTCGACCAACAGTATAAGCAATGTCCGGCCTTGTAATTGTCAGGTAAATCAAGCTCCCAACAAGAGCCCTGAACACCAAGGGATCATGAAGAACCCTTCCCTCATCTCGTCGAAGCTTCAGCCTAGGTTCCAGTAGAGTAGAGCACTTCTTCCCTTCGCCCATGCCGAACCGCTTCACAATGCGATCAGAATACCATTTCTGGCAAATGAGAACCCCGCACTCCTTCCTCTCCACTTCAAGACCGAGAAAGTGATGCAACTCTCCCAAGTCCTTCATCTCGAAGCGTATAGCAAGCTCAGCCCTGAGCCTTGCTACTTCCCCCTCCGAATTCCCTGTGATGATCATGTTATCCACATACAACAGGACCAAGACTTGTAGCTCCCCCTTATTCTTGACGAACAAGCTTGAATCCGAGTTGGAATCAAGGTATCCACAGAATTGCAAGTACTCTGCAATCTTCCCATACCACGCTCTAGGAGCTTGCTTCAACCTATAGAGAGCCTTCCTGAGTTTACAGACATAGTCCGGATGCTTTTCAGAGACAAAACCAAGCGGCTGATCCATAAAGATGTCCTTGTCAATCTCTCCGTAAAGAAAGGCATTCTTCACATCGAGTTGCCACAACCTCCATCCCTTGCTAGCAGCCAAGGTGATCACCACTCTTACTGAAGTCATCTTCGCAACTGGACTGAATGTCTCCTCATAGTCTTCTCCATACTGCTGTGAGAATCCTCTAGCGACCAGGCGAGCCTTGAATCGATCAATTCTCCCATCAACCTTCTTCTTCAACTTATACACCCACTTGCAAGTAACCAGAGTAATGCCATCAACCTTGGGCACAAGGTCCCAGGTTTCATTCTTCTTCAGAGCATCAATCTCTTTTTTCATGACATCTTCCCACTCCTTCACTCCAGTGGCCTCGTTGAAGTTTGCAGGCTCTTGCTCATCCAGAGGACCTGCAAAGAAGCAGGAGACAAAGCTCACTATATTCCCATCACACTACAGAGCCGGTGGCTTAACCACCCTCTTCGATCTCCGAAGAGTCAGCTCCTTGCTCACTGCTTCCGTTGCTTCTTCGGGCTCAACTCCTACCAGGGGCAAGCATTGAGCAATGCTCCCCCTGCTTCCTGAGCCAGAAGGCTCAGCCTCGGAGTTAGAAGCAACGAGAGCTGCTGGTGAAACAACAAGCTCCTCTTCCAAGCCTTCAGCAGCCGCCACCGATGGTTAATCAACCTTGCTACTTCCGGTTAGCTCAACCGAGCCACCTCCATATGACGCCAGCTCGTCAAAGACAACGTCTCTTGACACCACGAACTTCTTCGTCACAGGGTCCATGCATTTCCATCCCTTCTTCCGCTCATCGTAGCCAACAAAGACAAGTTTCCTTGCCTTCGCATCCAGCTTTGTCCGTGAAGCATCCGGGACATGCACATAGCAAGTTGAACCGAACACCCAAAGGTGTCCAACACTCAGCTTCTCCTTCAGCAACAGCTCAAGAGGAGTCTTCATGTTGATAGGGATGAGTGGCATCTGGTTGATGACATAAGCAGCACAAGACATCCCCTCCGCCCAAAAGGACCTTGAGATATCTTTCGCATGAAGCCAACATTTGCAGGTCTCCGTCAGATGACGGATCTTCCGCTCCGCTACCCTATTTTGTTGTGGAGTGTAAGCACAAGTAAGCTCCCGTTGGATCCCGTGCTTCCTGCAGAAGTTAGAAAACTCGGAGGAAACAAATTCACCCCCGTTATCAGTTCTAAGCTTCTTAATCCGCAAGCCAAGCCAGCCTTCTACCAACTCCTTGAACTCCACAAACAAACGGAAGGCTTCCGACTTCTCCTTTAAGAAGTACACCCAAGTATACCTTGAGTAGTCATCAACCAAGACAAGCATGTAACTGCTTCCACCAAGGCTGGCAGTAACCGTCGGTCCCATCAGGTTGCCATGAATGCACTCCAGTGGTTTCTTGCTCCTTGATTGTGATTTATCAAACGGAAGGCGATGTGCCTTACCGTATTGACAGCCCGCGCAAACATGCCCATCACCAAAGGAGGACAACTTCGGCAACCCCTTCACCAGACTTCTACTCGTCATCGCTTTCAGCTTGTCCATGCCAACATGCCCCAGCCTCTCATGCAAGATAGCAGCACTATCATTGGCCCTCATCCTATCAACATATGAATTTGTGGCAAGAACAAACAAGTTCTTCACCCTCCTCCCTACATGAGCAACATCAGCCTTCACCGCTGATACGTTGCGAAGGAACCTCACGTTTGTTGGCCCAAACAGAACGTGATAACCAGCATCCACCGCATTAGTCACCGAGAAGAGGTTTTTCTTCATGCCCGGCACGTGATACACACTCCTTAACGTGAGTGGCCCCTGATCACTACCCAAAGACACGACCCCCTCTTTCTCTACTGCATAAACAGTATTATCAACAGTGATAATAGCTTCATTACCTGAGTACGCCTGCATGGAGGTGAACTTCGATTTGTCTCCGGTGAGGTGATGACCATACCCAGAGTCCACGATCCACTCGCCGTTGAAGTCCTCAGCAGACAAGGCCCGGACACAAGTGTCCGTCATAAAAGCTCCACCCCATTCTGCTTCTTCACTTCTCGAGCAAGCTTCCTCCTTTCCCGCAGCATGCCCAGGCTACAGTTTGACCTTGCAGTCCCGCTTGAAGTGCCCTCGCTGATGACACCGGTAGTACTTCAAGTTCTTTTTCCAGTCCTTAGGAGCATTGCTCCTCTCCGGCGGATATGAAGTTGAAGTCTCCTTCTCACCAACGACCTGCACCTTCTTCTTCTTCTTCCCTTCCCATCCTTTCTTCTTGCCTGAGAAGAGAGCTTCGCTGCCTTCCTGATTCAGGTTCACTCCAGCCATCTGCCTTGCCAAGCTCTCCTGCGATGCAAGCAGATTCTCCAGCTCCAGTAAAGACGGCTGAGTAGCCCACCCTTGAACAGATGTAACAAAGGCCACATACTCCTTCCGCAAGCCACAGATAATGTGCCTTTTCATCTTCACCTCAGAGATAGGCTCATCAGGATCCAGTGCCGACAGCTCCGCACACAAGCTCTTCATCTTTAAGAAGTACTTGGAGATGGAAAGGTCTCCCTGAGTTGCCCTGGCCAACTCATTCTCCAGGAACTGAAGCCGCGCCACATTCTTCCTATTGAACAACTCATCAATGGTTGTCCAAATATCAGCAGCCGACTCACATCCAACGATGTAATCAAACAGTTCCGGAGACACGGCTCTTTTCAGAATGAACTCCGCCTTAGCATTTGTTCTTCTCCAGAGCCTAACCTGCTCAGCAGTACCAAAAGCAGCAGTGACTTCCTGCCTGTCGTCACCACCGACAACTTCCCACAACTCCTCGCCAAGAAGATAACTCTTCATGCACGACTTCCACTTCTTGAAGTTAGTCGGCGTCAAGAGTTCAATGCCCATACCTCTTGCAAAACTCCCTTCCATTGCAACACCTGTTGGCAACCTTTCAGAAGCTCCGAGCAACAACACAGGTTGATCACCACTCAATCACTGAGTAACAACACTGGATGACTTCCGCTCACGCAACTGAACCTCCCTCTGATACCATGTTAAATTTTCTCAATGTGGTCAGCAAGATAGCCCAAACGCCAAATTAATATCTTCGGTACTACCCAGTTCTCACGTTGAACCAGCAGAAAAACGAGGAACAAAGGTTAATCCCAACAAACAATGGAAGCACAAGCAGGTCTTTTATACATTCACTTCTTTACAACACGAGGCATACATAGCGAGACATGATTTCGCTAGTATAACAGCTGTAAATAGAAAGCACCAAAAAACAAGCCGGGCGGACAGCACCGGAGTCCGCCGAGACCGCCGAGGTCGCCGAGTCTGCTGAGATCGCCCGAACTTAATCTGCAATCCGCCGAATAGCCACGGAGTCCGCCGAAGCCGCGAGGTCGTGCGGACACACCGTTATTCGTCTCCTGCTGAAGCTGAACTGAGAAACACCCCTACCCGCCTGAAGCCGGCGGACAGGTTATTGAAGCTGGCAAAGATGAAACAGAGCTGACAAGCCGCAGAGCGACCTCCTGCTGAATCCGCAGAGACTGCACACTTCCAAGTACTTGACCGAAGTCACAGCCAAACTCCTGGCTCCTTGAAGCTACCCGCGCGACCTGCACACAACAAACGTCAACACTGAATCAATCCACGCGAACTGACAAACTCAGACCGCAGCTCCTTGCCCAACCCAACTTACTGTTCACTCAAGTTACTGTAGAACTGCCAGAGGGGGTCCTATTTATAGTCGAGGTGAGGAGTGTGGTCACCGCCCTAGAGATAGAGACACCGCCCCAGCCCGCACGATAGCAAAACACCGTCCGCCGAGTCCGTAAGGACTTAGCCAGATACCAAGGAAAACCGCCAGGAGCAAGGCAACATTGGCGAACCCTCTCCAGTCCGCCCAAGCTATGCGGACAAGACATCAGCCCACAAAGCTTCCGACCACTACAGGACAGCAACCCCCTTCAATGGCTATCCGCACCAACCCGAGGCAGTCCGCAAGACTCAAGCCTCAATCCGCCACAAGTCCACGACCAAAAGCAGATAGCAATAGTCCGCTCTGTCACAGCGGACTTGGCGGATACGGCGGACACCATGATCTTGGCATGGAGTGCGACCAAGTCCAAAAGCCATCAAAGGCCAGTGCGAGCATGGCGGACGCAGACACCCGTCCGGCAAACACCAAAGCACAGACCGCCAGCAGTCCGCAAGTTCCTCGCACTCCTGCCCCATCGCAGCAGCCATCTCCCGGACTCCAAAACCAGTCCGCCAACGACCTCCACAGCAAAGCACATGCTGTGCCACCAGAGCTCGACAAGGCCTCAGCCAAGCTCTAAGCCCAGTCCGCAACAACCCAAACCGCGGACATGCCAGTCTGCAAGCTTCCCGCGAACACGAGCCAAAATGCCTATCAGCACAAGCTTGCACCGCGACCACTGAGCAAAGCATCAGTCCGCAAGCCTCTATCCACTCGGGCCGCTCCTTGGCAAAACCAATCAGCAACCGCCCTATCCGTAGATAACAGGCCGCATAGTCCGCGGACTTCATGCAACCAACTCGCTCAGAAGACAGCCGGCTTTTCACTAGACCTCCCACCAGGCCGCACATCACAGTCCGCCCAGTCCGCCTAGTCCGCCAAAGCTGTCCGCCCAGGCCGCCCGGCCTGTCCCGTCAACCACTTCCACTTCACAAATTTCAACAAAGTGATCAAAAGGTCATCTTGTCAGGTTATAGAAAAGGAAATGTTTATTGTCTAAGTTTTGTGAGTGAGAATATAGATTCTCCTGTTTGTCTTGTTGCAGATGAGAAAGCTTCTCATTGTGTCAAATGGCACAAGAGGCTAGATCACCTTAACTATAAGACTATAGGTCAACTCTTTAGTAAAGAGTTAGTGAGAAATGGACCTCTGGTCAAGTGCATCAAGGAGGGTGTGTGTTCAGCTTGTCAAAAAGACAAACAGACCAAATCCTCCTTCCACAGTCTTGATACCAAAGACTTAGTGAGGTGTTTGTACCTCCTGCATATGGATCTATTTGGTCCTATGCCAGTTCATAGTCTAGGTAGGAAAGTCTACACATTTGTGGTTGTGGATGACTATTCTAGATTTACATGGGTTTTCTTCCTGAGGTAGAAATCTGAAACCCCTACTGTCTTCCATAATTTTGTTAGGCAAATTCAGAATGAACTTAACAGTTCTGTGGTCAAAATCAGAAGTGACCATGGGACTGAATTTCAGTCTAAATGCATGACAAGATTTTGTTAAGAACTAGGGATTCATCAGGAGTTCTCGTCACCAAGAACTCCTCAGCAGAATGGTATTGCTAAAAGATAGAATAAGACTCTTATTGAGGCTGGTAGAACACTACTAAGTGACACTTCTCTCCCAGAATATTTCTAGGCTGAGGTAGTAAACACTGCATGTCATGTTCTCAATAGAGCATCCATCAATAAAAGCCACAAAAAGACACCCTATGAGATTATGAAAGGCAGAAAACCAAACATATCCTATTTTAGGATCTTTGGTAGAAAGTGTTTTGTTCTTAATAATGGCAAACATTATTTAACTAAGTTTGCTGCCAAATCCCAAGAAGGGATATTATTGGGTACAACAACAGCAATAGGGCATAGATAGTCGACAACTTGACTACTCAAGTTGTAGAAGAGTCTATACATGTAGTTTTTGATGAAACTAAACTAATAAACTGTGAGCTATCTAGTATTTCTTGTAGCTCTACAGGTCTGAAAGAAAAGATGGACAAGCTAACCATTAGTGAAGACCAACCTGCAAGGCAGGATGAAGAAAATGATGGATGCTGTCCATGGGGCGTACAAGACCCACAAGCTGATTATGAATAAAATGTAGTACAACTTGATGGGGAGATTGGAGAAAATCAAGGTGTAGATAGATTTTCTCCAGTAACAAGACATCTAAAGGATCATCCAACACATCAAATTATTAGTGATCCAAGACATGGTGTCCAGAAAAGGAGCAAGAACTTGAACACAGTTCTTTGCTCAGGTTTCTTGTCCCAGATGAAACCCAAGAAATTTGAAGAATCCATTGGTGTCATGGAGCAGCAAAAAGCAGACAAGTGTGGCTATTTCCACTGCTGAGTCTGAATATGTTGCTGCAGGCAGTTGCTGTGCTCAGCTATTATGGATTCAACATCAGCTTGAAGATTATGGCATCCAGGTAAGTAGAACTCAATTATTTTGTGATTCTACTAGTGCCATTTCTATTGCTAGAAACCCTATTTCTCATAGCAGAACTAAACATATAGAAATAAGATTTCATTTCCTTAGAGATCATGTAGAAAAGGAAGATATAAGTTTAGAATTTGTCAATACTAATTTTCAAATTGCTGACATGTTCACCAAACCACTGAATGAAACTAAATTCAATTATTTTAAAATTGAATTAGACATGCTGAACTTAGAATAAGAAAGACAAATTTAACTAAGTAAATTTGTGTTGACACATAAAGACATGTGTGTCGACACGTAAAGACAAAGGTGTCGACACTTAATAGATGGTGTCAACACATAAGAAAAAATTCTGTCGACACATCCAGAAGATTGTGTCGACACTCAGAATTTGGTATCGACACATAGCTATCCTGACACTCAAATGTTGGTGTCGACACATACAGTCGTCTGTGTCGATACGCAGAGATTAGTGTAAGCACTTAAGATTATTTGTGTCGACGTATCGCAATTGGTGTTGATACATAGAATAGTAATTCTCTGTCGAGACTTTAGTAGTCCGTGTCGACACAATCCCAACATTGTCGACACAATAAGAGTATTTCTACCTGCCTTTTGACCTTATTTGATTAGAAACATATAAATAGGTGGAAGTAAAACCCTGTCTACTATAAAGATTGCAGGGTGTGCAGGCTAAGACCCTGTCTATAAATAGATGGAAATAAAACCCAATCTGGGTATAATCCTGAGTTTATATCTGGCTGAGAATATTCCTAAAGTAATGAATCAGATTGCAGGATCTAAGATCAATCATATGAGAAGAATGGATTTGAGAATACAATCAAGATGAGATAGAGTTCTGACCAAAGATGTTTCTACCCCTCAGAAATAATCACAGCAGATTCAGAAAAAGAAGAAAACAGCATCTAAGACCACTGAATCTTCCAGTGATTCAGATGAAATGGTTGTTTTCAGCTCAGATGAAGAAGTAGCTGAAAGGACTAACAAATCTCCTGCTCAAGAAACTGAGACTGATAGTCAGGTACAGGGGGAGCAGATTCCTGCAGTCAACATCCAACTGGATCAAGTCCAGGCAGTGCCTCATCAAGGGGGAGCCAATGATATTTCTCCAGTTTCAGCTCAACAAGAAGCATTACCCTCAGAGGGAGCTAACGAGCAATAACCACCTATCCACACAGCTGCACTGGACAGTGAAGCAGCTACACAATCTATACTTGAGAATAATCAAGACAATGTCCCTGAGGATGTCATTACTAGGGAAGAAACTTTGGAATTTGAGGGAGAACCATCTGCTAAAGAGACAGATATACCTCCAGTACAAATGCAACAAGAGTTCACTCTAGAAGAGCTATTTCCTGACATACAAGATGCAAGGACTAAGGGGGAGCTGCTAAGGACTGAGAAGGAGATGCCCATTATAACATCTAGTCCAAAAGATACAGTGGACATAACAAGCTCATCTGAGTCCTCAGAAGATAAAGAAGCCTCTAGGGCAAAGAAGAGAAAGCTTATGGAGCTAAGGAAGATAAGTTCTGTCCATAAGAAAGCCTTGCAGGCTATTCCACAAACTCTAGCTCCAGCAGTAGACTTCAGTTCACTTCTGGTGCAACTGCAAGTAAAGTTGGATGAACAAAGAGCAGCTCCTGAGAATTATGTAGATGAAAGACACAAAGGGGGAGAGAATTATTCAGATCATTCTATAAGGAAGGCACTAATTACCTAGCTAATCAAATTAGATTTCAAAAAGATGATCTCAGAGACTATATTGAAAGAGAAGTCATAAATGGGGAGAGTGTGTTAGTCAATGCAGGCTCTGAACATGCTAAATGGATAACTAATGGTATCAGAGCAACTCTTGGTTATCCACCCCTGTGTGATGATCATAACTGCTGATTTTGAAGGAATTCAATCTGCAGTACAACAAATGCACAGTCCTCCACAGGAGGTTCAGAATGTGGTTATTAAGATGGTTGAGATGTCTGAAGCTCAACTTTCTAAGAAAATGTTTAGAGAGAAGGCTGAATTGAAGCATGATTTTGAAATATGGAGTTGCCTGGCAAGCTATCAAAGACACATGCATGGTAGAGGCAAGTGGTACTCTGAAAAGAATGGAGCAAGTATCAAAAATGACAAGATGCCATTTATCAGTTTAGAAGAGACATCGAAGCTGGGAAGATACCTGCTACCTCTGTGGAGCCTAGCAAGTAATTTCCAAAGCCTTATCATTATTTTGAAAGGCAAAAGGTCAAGGCTGAAAAGCTCAAGAAGAAAGAAGAAGACAACTGAAGACACTAAAGCTAGTGTACAAGCTAAAGTTCAGTCGGGAAAAGGAATAGTTATCAAGGAACATGATCAATCCTAGAATTAGATGGTCTAGGTTTTGGTTAATGTAAAATTTTTTGGACTAAATCATTATTATTCTGAACATATATTAATAAAATTCCTTGGTTTAGTCTTAATTTGATATTGAATACTTAGAATCTTATGATGCATGTTCATTATGTTATAACATATTCTATGATAATATAGTTACATGCAATGATTGTTTTTGGTTACTCTTGTCCTTGAAATAAATGCTTACATCATAATCTTGATTTTATTATAAGTGATGTATATTATTGACAAATGGTTATGACTTCTCCAAATAGGGGGAGATTGTTAGGTATATTGGAACATGTGTACCAGATTTGGAGAAGCCTCACCTAACTCAATGATATTCATCAATGTGTATTTGATGGTGTTTTGAGTTTCATTGTGCAGGTTAAGGAAATGCAGAAAAACATTTCTAAGTACAAGTGTCGACACTTGGGAAAGGCTGTGTCGACACTTGAGAAGAATTGTGTCGACACTTGTGAAAGGCTGTGTCGACAGCAGGGGCCAGATTGTGTCGACACACAGGACTTGTGTCGACACACAGAAAATCTGTCGACAATAACTGTGTTGACACTAGGAGCCATATTGTGTTGACACACAGGACTTGTGTCTACACACAGAAAATTTGTAGACATCAACTGTGACGACACACAGGACTTGTGATGATACATTCCAGAATTCTGTCGACAATAACTGTGTCGACACACAAGACTTGTGTCGACACACACCAGAATTGTGTCGACACCAACTTTGGCAAGACTAGGAGTTATTGTGTCGACGCACAGGACTTATGTCGACACATTCCACTGAAGCTGTGTTAAGAAGTTAAAGAGAAGCTGTGTCGATATTGTAAAAGCTGTGTCGACTTCATCAAGAGTTATGTCAACACATGTACTATTATGTCGACGTATTTGAAGTATTATCTCGACACTTTGCTGCTGAGTCAAAGTACAATGAAGTTACTGGAGACTTGACAGCTATCATAACTGACAATGCTGTTGTATCTGTCAGAGCTATCAGAAGGCCGTTAGGAACCAGATCAGTCGGTAAGCTCGGATGGTGACTATATAAAGACATGTTCTATCATCAGATAGAAGTATCCAGTGCTAGAAGAATCCAAGGATTGAACAAGAGGAGATTATCAACAACTAAGAGGAAGAAGAGAAGTCTTCATCCAGAAAGAAATAAGTCTATAAGGGCAGCTCCTGAACAAGTCTGCCAGAAGAATTCAGAGTTACATCTGAAAAGGAGAGTGCTGGAAGTATCCAAGAGAGAGGAACAACCAAGAAAAAGAAGAGAAGTCTTCATCCAGAAATCAAAAAGTATCTGGCAGATCCTGAACAAGTCTGCAAGAAGAATTCAGATTAAATTCTGAATAGAAGAAGGAAGCTGGATTGAGGATCATCTCCAACTTCAAGAAGATCAACCTTACTTTGTTTAGATTCAAGAAGCTTTGAAGAAGCTAAGACAGGTTGATTCTAAAGTTGTCAGATCTATCAAGAACTGACCAAGAAACCTTCTACCCATTCTCTTTCTACTTGGGTGAAGGATTTACTCTTGTTATAATCAATTTCTCTGTAGGATCTTAAAAAGGTCTGAGTGTAGGAGAGTAATTTCTCTGAGTTGTAAGCCAATATTTATAAAGGCTAAGGTAAGGCTGAGTGCCTGAGTGTAGGAGAGTTATCTCTCTGAGTTGTAAGCCTAAATCTATAAAGGCTGAGGTAGGGTTGAGTGCCTGAGGTAGGAGAGTTTTCTCTCTGAGTTGTAGGCCTTGTGGAAGAGGCTGAGGTAGGGCTTGATTGCCTGAGTTGTAGGCCTTGTGGAAGAGGCTGAGGTAGGGCTTGATTGCCTGAGTTGTAGGCCTGGTGAAAGAGGCTGAGTAGGGCTTGATTGCCCGAGTTGTAGGAGTGTGGACGCACTCTAAGGTAGGATTCTTTTGGAGAATCTGAGTTATAGGACTTGCTGAAGTCTGAGATGTAGGGACCTTTCAAGGTTCTGAGTTATAAGATCTGAGGATCTGAGGAAGAAGAAGGAAGTTGGGCCGAATCTAGTATATTGTTAGATAGGCGAAGGGGGAAAGTGGATGTACCCATCCCTTGGAGAACCACTATAAAACTGTGTGTACTTTGTGATTGGCTGTGATTTATTTTATATACTGTGCTGTGTAAATTGCTGAATAAGTGATCTAATAGTAAAAATAGTTTCTGCCTTAAGGAAAAAGAATTGAACCTATTCACCCCCCTCTAGGTGTTTAGGATATCTTGAAAACCAATTCTTTCAACCCATTGTTGTACAAAGCCTAGGAGGGAAATCCTATTTCCTAGTCATTGTAGATGACTTCTCAAGGTTCACTTGGGTGTCTTTTCTGAGATCTAAGCCAGATACCTTTTAAGTTCTTACAGATTTTCTCAGGACCATACAGATTGAGTACACTACTCATGTTGCATTGATCAGAAGTGATCATGGTACAAAGTTTGAGTCTCTTCTTATGCATGAGTTCTGTGAGAAGGAAGATATCAGGCACTACTTCTCAGCTCCTAGAACTCCCCAACAAAATGGGTTAGCTGAAAGGAAAAATAGGACCCTAATTGAAACTGCAAGTACATTACTTGCAGATGCTTACATGCCCCTATCCTTTTGGGCAGAGGCTGTAAGCACAACAAATTATGTCCTGAATAGAAGTTTAATACATAAACTAAAGAATAGGACTCCCTATGAATTACTTAAAGGGAAGAAACTTAAAATCAACTATTTTAAAGTATTTGGTTGTATATGCTATATACATAATAACAATAAGAAATACATTAAAAAGTTTGAATCCAAGTGATAAGCCCGGAATCCGCGACCTGCCCGCGCAGCTTTCCAGACCGGGCGGCCTGCCGACTCAAGCCGCCAAGCCTCCCAAGCCGGGCGGTCTCCATGTCAGGCCGCTGCCAACGCCGCCCATGCTCGGCAACAAGTCTCCAGGACTCGTCCGTCAGCTCGCCAGGAGGAATCCGCCAGGCCGCGCGGCTTCCCTCCTTTCTTTTTTCTTTCTCTTTTGCTTCCCCTCACCTCTGTCTGGTTCTCTTGTACCCCGGGCAGCCGGTAACTTTAGCCCTGCCCGTTTGGGCAGGCCCCCGAGCCTATAAATAGGGGGAGGGTGCACTCCCCAAGACACGCTGACTGGGATCCAGGAGCTCGCCTGTTAAGAGCTGCGGTCTCAAGTCTAGTGTATTGCGGCTTGTAGTCCGGCCGGCTTCCTCTTTTACTCGTTGTAACTGTTTCTCATTTTTAAGTAAAGGAAAGCCCGCCGCAAGAGTGGCATTTAAGCTGCGACGGGCGAACTCTGCTGTTGCCGCTGCCAGCGGCCTCCCTCTTTTCCGGTCCTTTAGCCGCGACCGCTAGTAACCGATTGGTCGACAGTCTTCTCCTTTCCTCCCCTATTCCCCGGTGTTCGAACCGTTAGCTGGTGGTGCCCGACTCCCTGTCCGTTTTCGTGCATCAACACCAAGGCTGAAGAGGGAATTTTTCTAGGATATTCCCAAGTAAGCAAAGCTTATAGGGTATTCAACAAATCATCTTTAAAAATAGAAGAACATATTCATGTTACTTTTGATGAGGCTAATATGTCTTGCAAATAGAAAGAGATTTCTACCAACAATCCTTTGCAGGTACCTCACTTGTGTGAGAACTTGGATAGACTAAGCCTCACCCAAGAGGCTCCAACACATCCTTCTCCATAAGATGAAGAAGAAAGTGAAGAAGAAGGAACTGAAGTGACTGAACCACATCCAACAACAATCTCAATTCCACAAGAGGAATTAATTCAAAATGTTGTTGCTGAACCAACTCCACCAACTGACTTTGTCACACTCAGGGATCACCCCAGAACCCAAGTAATTGGAGACATGTTAGCAGGTGTATAGACAAGGCATTAACTCAACCAAGATTTGATGCATGCCAATTTTCTCTCTCAGGTTGAACCTCAATCTATACATGATGCTGAG
This sequence comes from Platanthera guangdongensis, assembly GCA_039583875.1. NCBI lineage: Eukaryota > Viridiplantae > Streptophyta > Magnoliopsida > Asparagales > Orchidaceae > Platanthera > Platanthera guangdongensis. Next base: position 75,431,566 of record CM077160.1, on the reverse strand, counting down.
CAGGATCCCCACTGGATCATTGTTATGCAAGAGGAACTAAATCAATTTGAGAGATATAGAGTTTGGGATTTGGTTCCAAGACCCCAAGACTACCCAGTCATTGGAACCAAATGGGTATATAGAAATAAAATAGATGCCCAAGGTATAATTGTGAGGAACAAGGCTAGGCTTGTTGCTCAAGGATACAGACAATAAGAAGGTATAGATTATGATCAAACCTTTGCACCCGTTGCAAGGTTAGAGGCCATCAGAATTTTTCTGGCCTATACTGCCTACAAGAAATTCAAGGTTTATCAGATGGATGTGAAGAGTGCATTTCTGAATGGAGTACTTAAAGAAGAGGTTTATGTTGAGCAACTTCCAGGTTTTGTCTCTCCAACCCATCCTTATCATGTTTTTAAATTGCATAAAGCTCTCTATGGTCTAAAGCAAGCTCCAAGAGCTTGGTATGAGACCTTAGCTAGCTTTTTGATAGAGCATAAATTCATTAGAGGCATAGTAAATAAAACACTTTTCACTAGACATCATAAGGACCAAACCTTGTTAGTACAAATCTATGTGGATGACATCATATTTGGGTATACTGATTCCAAATTATACAAGAGGTTCTCTGACCTCATGCATTCTAAATTTGAAATTAGTAGTATGGGTGAGCTCTCCTACTTCCTTGGTCTCCAAGTGAAGCAGCTCCTTGATGACATCTTCATCTCCCAATCTAAATATGCTAAAGAGCTTATAAAGAAGTTTGGGATGGCTAATGCCTCAGCAAAGAAAACACCCATGGCTGCAAATACTGTAATAGACTCTGATGCACATGGTAAACCTGTGGATCAGAAACTATATAGGAGCATTGTTGGGTCCCTACTATACCTTACAGCAAGCAGACCTGATATTATGTTTGCCACATGACTTTGTGCTAGGTTCCAGGTGAACCCTAAAAAATCTCACCTAATTTTCTTAAAAAGAATTTTGAGATATAAAAAGAGTTGTCCTAGTCTAGGCCTATGGTATCCTACTGAGTCAGAATTTGATTTAACTGGATATTCAGATGCTGACTTTACAGGATGCAGGGTGGACAGAAAAAGCACCTCAGGAATTTGCCAGTTCCTTGGGATGAGATTAGTGTCCTGGTTTTGTAAGAAATAATCATCTGTGTCTACATCAACAGTTGAAGCAGAATATATAGCTGCTGGGAGTTGCTGTTCCCAGATATTGTGGATCCAAAATCATCTCCTAGACTATGGTCTCAACTTTAATAATTCAACTCTATTTTGTGATAACACAAGTTCTATAGTCATATCACAAAATCCAGTTCATCACAGTAGGACCAAGCATATAGATATTAGGCATCATTTCATTAGATAGTGTGTACACAAAAACAAAGCTAATCTTGTCTATATCTACACTGATTTACAAAGAGCTAATATATTCACCAAACCTCTGGATGAGAGAAATCACTTGTTCTTTATAAATCAGCTTGGAATTATCAATGGAGAAGACTTAGTTTATTTTCTGTCTGCACTCGACGAATTTTTCACAGTTCGTCGAACGGAGTTCGACGATATGGGAAAAGTTCTTGAGACATTCGTCGAATGGAGATCGATGAACTATCTGTGAGTGAAGTTGTTTTCGTCGAACGGAGCTCGACGAATCTACTTCAGAAAACTTTCGTCGAACGAAGCTTGACGAAATATCTTCAAATCTTCACACTGAGCTCGACGAATTGTTTAACTCTAAATTATTTCGTCAACATTAGCTCGAAGAATTTTTTAATTTTCGTGGAACGGAGTTTGTTGATTCATATTCTAGAAAACCTTATATCTAGGTTTTCTTCGACCTCCGTCCCGCGCTTTCAGATACTTTGCACTTGATCTTTGCCTTTCTCTTGCAGGTGCTCTCATGGCGATTCAAGTAGGAACTCTTGCCGCAATGAAATTTTACACAGGGTTTGATGTCTATTTCGACTCCTTTCAACATTCAGACCCTATATTCCTGACAGTCCTGCAACTACTTGAAGACCAACAACTGAAGAATCTGCTGTCAACTAGAATCAAGATATCTGCCACAGAAATCAGGGAATGGGTGTACACCTCTGCCACAATAGATGACAATACCATGACCGACACTATAGCGGGTAATACTGTTTCCCTAACTCCCGCCATTCTCATTGAAATATTTGGATTAAATAATGGTGAAGAGGATTTAGAAATGGATATTGAAGGGTATGATGAGATGTTAAGTTTGATGGGTTATTCTGGACAAACCACTAATAAATTGCTGAAGAAGCATCTTTCTGCTGAATTCAAATTCCTAGCAGATATAGTGGGCAAAATCTTGCTGGGCAAGCACACTGCACACGACTATATAACCAGACATCAATTCTGGTTATGTGTGCAGTGGTGAACAAGAAAAGGGTAAACTAGGCTCAAATCATGTTTGATTTGATAAAGAAAAAGAATAATAAGAAGGAAGTCAGTTTTGGAAGGATCCTGGGGATCTTCTTGAAAGAAAAAGCTGTTGAATCCCTAGTCTCCCCGACCATATTCATTAATGCTAGCAAAAGGCTCACTTGTGCCCTTTTTGGCAGGTGGGAGAGGACCATCACAAAGCCATCTAAGGCTTCCTCCTCTGCCACCAAAGCTTCTGAAAGTACAAGCGCTGATCTAGCCATTTCCCGCCCTTCTGAAGAGATCCCCCCTACACCTCCATCATCTTCCACCATCCCTCCTCTCTAACAAACAAACCAACAACCCCAACAACAACCCCAACAACCTGCTCATGTTCCTACTATAGCTACATCTCCTGCCACCTCTCAACCAATAGATATCACTGGCATCCCCTCTTCCCCCATTCAGGAATATCATCAACCCTCTCCCTCACAATCCCCACAACTAACCCCACCTCAATCACCCCATGTTACCCACATTCCCTCACCACCTTCATCTCCCTTACCCCCTTATTTGGACACCATCCCATTCTTTACTCTACCTACTTACCCTCCTCATACTTCCTCCCTTTCAGATATTCAAATGCAAGATGCTATCCCTCCTACTACATCATCAACTTCCATTCCACCATCTGCAAATCTACCCTTGGAACCCTCCACCATTTCATTTCTTATTGCACTGCTTACTCCTCTCCTCAAAAATATTATAGCAGAGGCCATTACACCTCTTGCTACTTCTATATCCTCCCTTGCTGCTCAAATAACTGCCCTCTCTGCTGCCCCCTCTTCCGTTAGGGGTCTGGCTCCAGTTATCCGTGAAACCAGGCAGGAGGAGATACTTGATGAAGAAGCAGCAGCAATAGCAGCAACAACAGCAGCAGCAACAACAGAATTAGCAGCAGCAGAATTAGCAATAGCAGAATTAGCAGCAGCAAATGCTGATTTAGATTTGGATTTATCTGATTTTATTGATTTCATTGATACTGAAATGGATGTGGATGAGATTGCCACAGAAGAAATCAGTACTGGTGTTGATTATATCATTAATCCCACAATTGATTTGTCAAGTCTGTTAAGAATTTTTGATATAGCTTATTTGAGCCTTCCTCCAGAAGATAGTACTAAGCCATCCTTGGCTATAATTCCATATACCTCACCAATAAGCCCCAAAGTTTCCAAGCAACTCAAGGCAATTTTTTCTACTCCAGAGTCTCTAGCCATCTCATCTCCACCTAAGGTTGACTCAGTCATCATTTCATCCCCTCCAAAAACTATTTCTGCTCCAGTTTTTATAATGGATGACTCTCCCATGCCTGATCTGGATGAACTGATCATGGCTGATATACAAGAGGAAAATAAGTTAGTTGCTGAAAGTATTGAAGTATACAGCTCTCCAGCTCCTGCTCCAGCTCCAGTTGCAGCTCCTCTTCCAGCTCCCTCTCAGGAAGATAAACCTTTGATTTCTACAGAGGCTCTCAAAGCACTGGATTCACTGTATGACAATCCTCAGGATTCTGATGATGATGATGAGGATGAAGATGAAGACTCAGATGAGGAACCTAAGGAACAAAAAGTTTCTAAAAAGAGGAAAGCACCTCCACCTCCTACTAAAGAGAGCAAATGACACCCCCATACTACATCCTCCAGAATATCACTCCTTATAAGGGAATGCTTGCTTGGATATGGTTATCTAAAAATGAACAGAAAGAAAGAGAAGTAGAAGATATTCTCCACCTCCACAAAGATTCAAGAAGGATCCTCCTCCACCGTCTCCTCCAGCTGTTGGTGCTTCAGGCACAACATCTCAAAAGGTCTACCCAGTTTCAAACATACCAAAGACATCCGGGTAGATCTTCATCTTTAGGAAGCAGCCAACAGAGATCCTACTCTTCAAGCAAGAAGCACCAACAACAACAACGACAACATCAACAACAAAAACAACAACAACTCCCTGAACATCAAAAAGCTAAAAGCTCTAACAGACCTGCTTCCCCTGTACCATTTGAAGATCCTGAAACAGCTACAGCTGCAAGGATTGCCAGATTTCAGGAACTGGTTGGACTTTCCATGATTAACAAAGCCAGAGCTGAAGGGAAGGATCCATCAGAGTATACTACCATGCCAAAATACAGGAAGGAAGAGCTCAACAGGTTTAAAAAAGCTAATAAATTTTTTAATGTTGATGATTATATGAAACTGCATCCAGAAGCAGTAGTGCCCAGAGCTACATCTCTAAAAATCATAGGGGCTGCTGACATGACAATGACTAAGGTGCAAGATGCAGATCCCAACAGGGAAATCATATTCACTAAGCCTGGAGACAAAGGCAAAGAAGAGAAGCTCAAAGGGAAAAAGCAAAAGAAATGATACTTTGATTATCTTTAGTTTTTCTGAGTTTGCTTAAAACTGCTTTCTAATTTCTGATACAAAGCTTATTGTATATATATATATCTGCTGCATGTGTTAATTTTCTCTGCCAGATATATGTTTTCTCGCTTTGTTTACTTTCAAGTTTAGTTTGAGTCTATAATTAGTGACCTCACCCAAATAGGGGGAGATTGTTGGATCCCTAGTTGGATTTGGGCTAGGTTCACTAAGTTAGGATCATATGACCTATCATGTATAGCCAGGTTCATGGTTGTGTCCTAGAGTCTAGGCCAAGTCCTTAGAATCAACATCACATGGACCAGCCTTCAACAGACTGCCAGAGACTCAAGCAATTATGTCGACACTTCAGAAAGGCTGTGTCGACACCAGAAGCCAGATTGTGTCTACACACAGTACTTGTGTCGACACACAGAACATCTGTCGACATCTACTTTGCCGACACCAGAAGCCAGATTGTGTCGACACACAGGACTTGTGTCGACACACAGAACATCTGTCGACAGCAATTGTGTCGACACACAGGACTTGTGTCGACACACTCTAGATTTCTGTCAAAACAACAACTATGTCAAGACAAGAAGCAATTGTGTCGAAACACATGACTTGTGTCGATACATTCCACAGAAGCTGTGTCAAGAAGTTAAAGAAGAACTGTGGACTCAGTTCGACGAACGTAGACCACATTGGCAAGAGTTATCTAGAAATAGTTAGAAGTTCTCAGCCCAACGAAACTAGTTCTCAGTTCGACAAAGCCAGTTCTCAGGTCGACGATTTCTGGATACTCTACTTCAACATTTCATTCCAGAAATATCTAAGTCCAAAAACACTTCACTGAACTATGGTCGATGAAGTCAAATTCTCAGCTCGACGAACTTGATGTGCAGAAAAGGCAAGGTTATAGAGAATGCAGTTATCTGTTCTCAGCTCGACGATCTTGGAACTCAGCTCGACGAACAGAAGCCATCTGGTCGACGAACACAACTTCTCAGCTCGACGAACTGTGGACTCAGCTCGACGAATTCTGTTCTCTGTTCAACGATTCCAGACTTAGTTCTTTTCATCCAGCTGTCCTTATTCTATTACAACAATCCCTGAGTAATTAATGCTAAAATATTCTCTGAATATTACCGTTAGACGGGGCATTGATTATGGTCTTCTTCAGGATTACTGTTTGCTGTTTTTCAATGGGACAGTTGGAGAAATCATTCAATGCAAAATATTCTCCAGGCCGTCAGCAATGAATGCAGAAGTATTTCAAATTTCAAAAGGAAGATAATATGGAATATACAAAAAAGGGATTTTCCATCTCTTTCTTAGACAGACACACAGAGAGACACACAGACAGTCAGTCTAAAAATCAAGAAGCTTCTGCTGCTCTCTCTCGATAACTCTTTGAGACAAAAGGAATAGAAAGCTGATACAGAAAAAGGAAGCCCTAACCAGAGAAAGAACATCAAGCTGAAGAAGAAGAAGAACAGCCAATCCAAATCAAGAGTCTTCTTCTGTCTTCTGCCAGGACTCTTCAAAGGACAACAAATCTTCTATCTGTCAAGAAGTTCCTGGAGTTCATCTGGTTAAAGCAACAGTCTAAAGGCCTATCACCCTGAAGCAAAGCTCTAATTTCCTGAACCATTCAATATCTCATGGGGAGACTTTGCTAACATCAAATCCATAAAAGTCTTCTTAGATGTTTTGAGAAAGAGAAAACATAATCAATCTCTCACCCCCACTGTATAAAGGGTTCTTAACTCCCTTCAAAAGTAATTCCTGGTTGCAAGTCACCTGACCAAAAGACTTGATGTTTGGTTTTTGAGAACCTGATTAAAAGCTCATTGGTGTCAGGCACCTGATCAAAAATCTGAGTGGATTCCTACCAGGGTGGTAGAAGAGTGGATGTACCCAGGTTGGGGAACCACTATAAATTTCTTGTGTTGTCTGGTTGCTCTTTTCTTTTGTTTCGTATTGTGGCTGTGATAGTTAGGATTGCTGTGTTTGTGCTTTAATTTAATTCCTGCAGCACTAGGACTAGATTGAAGTAGTTAGAAAAATTTCTTTAAAACCCTAAATAATCTATTCACCCCCCCCTCTAGAATATTCCAGATCTAACCCCTCACTTTCAGCGCACATGCCGCAGGCATTCATAGCTGCGCACACACCGCAGGCATTCATAGCCACACACACAAACCCTATGTTGACATAGTTTGGGCCGCTTCTGTTCCAGTAGGGTAGCGAGCCCCGCGGGCCTCACCGATGTGGACGTCGGTGACAGAGGCCAGTCCTGCCACTTCTGGGGGTGATCGTACTGTACAACCCCAGGCCCTAACATACAACGTTGTTTACTCTTGGATGTGAGCGACATCCGACAAATCTTTTTGGCTGACCAGCGAAGGAAAACTCGACGGGAATATAACAGCCGGTCACCCGTGGTACTCATCTCCCTGTCGCCTTGAGTCGTCTACCTTCCCGCACCGATACGAACAGTCTGCGGAAGGGACTGACCCGCCACTATTTCACCGCAAGCAATCTACAATCAATCAAACAAAAGGCAAACAATATAAACATAGGTTCTACGTCGGCCTGCCCTACTAGGTTTAGACTTTGGGCGTCGACACTCAGCTCTACTTTCGACAAGGAGCGTGAGAGTATATTTTTTGGGGCTAGACCTAGAGGACTACTTCAACTGCGGTTATCCCCAATTAAGGCTCGATAACTGCTCATCAGAGCAGGACCCAAGACTATAATAGTAAATTACAATGGGAATAAGTGCGGTGATTATGCTGCTTATTTAAAGTGCTGGAATGAAATGTGACCAATATGCGACTGGAGTAGTACTGAATAAAAAGTACTAAAATAAGCTTGACCAGTACGAGACAGAAGTAGTACTGAATAGAAAGTACTGAAATAAGCTTGACCAGTACGAGACTAGAGTAGTACTGAATAGAAAGTACTGAAATGAGCTTGACCAGTATGATATTGGAGTAGTACTGAATTGAAAGTACTAAAGTAAGCTTGACCAGTACGAGACTGGAGAAAACACAAAGAAAATGGTCAGTAGTCCAATCACTCATATTCAGGAGGTTTCGAGATTTAAGGAGATTTGATTGGGTTACAATAACCATTAAGATCCAATTAATTTGGTTGCGCCATATTTATTACGTCTTAATTAGATCAAGGGTTGGATAGGAGTTACATTCTTATTAGCCTTCAGGGACAACTCCAAGTCATCACTCCTACACTCATCTTCCGAGCGTGCACTATTCATCTAAGAGTCGAGGAGCTCGACGGTTTAACGAAATCTTGGAAAATCCGGAGATTAGTCACTTGCCTCGGCTGTTCTCATCGATAAAATAGTTTAAAGTACTTATTTAATTATAAGGAGTGGTCGCGCACTCCAATTTCCGTCTTTTAGCGAAAACGAGCGGATAAAGGATCCGTGCCCGACCCTAGGCTTCAATATTTTAGGAAAATTATCAAAACTTATCCCCATGACCCCAAATTTTGAAACAACCCTTGGGAGGGCCTAAAATGAGCATAGTAATTGTTTTATAATTTTCCAAGGTGTTTTGGGTATTTAATTTAACCAAACAATCTTTATTTTAGCTTTTAGAAATACTAAATTAATTCCAAAAATTCTCAATTTTTTTTGTAGGTAGCCCTCATCATGGGGAACATTTTGCATGTTGGTCACTTTTCCCTTAGGGGCCTAGATTTTGCCCAGAAATTTCTGGAAATTTCTGGTATAAACGATGATCTGCATTTAGCAGATCACCAAAATCCTGCGGCTGGGATTGAGCCGCAAAATGAAAAAGACCAGCGTTTCCCCACAGCGGATCGGCCACGGATCCGCTTTGGGGGGCACAAAAATGGAGGCGGGGCGGGAATCGAGGAAACACCAGCCGCCCGATCTTCATCACCAGATCGGGCGGCTGCTGCTTCTCGCCGGCGGTACAGGGGATGAGCTGCCTCCACTGTCACCGGCAGGTCGCCGCAGACACCGGCACCGGCCTCGGTCGGCTCGCCGGAGGCCGGCGAATCTCTGGGCGATGGTCCAGCATCCTGCCGCTGCCGGCCGTCGCCGGAATTAACCATCCCAAGAGCTCGGGGTGGCGGTGGCCCTGCTCCCGGCGCCACCGCGCCACCCCCGCTCATCGGGCAGCCTGTGATGAGTCCGATTTATATAGGGTTTTTCGGACTCATCTGGGTTAGTTTTCACGCGTTTGCACTTCACTTTTAGTTCTATATCATTCATATTTCTTCTAGCTTTATTTCCACATGAAGTGCACACTTTGGCTCGTTGTGGTGTGCAATTGCGCTCTATTTTGCTGGGGGTATGCACTTAGTGCTCCCCGAGGCTCGTTACAGTAGTTTTATTGCTTTTTGTTGATTACTGGAGGGTCCTCCATTGCTAGTGTTTTTGTGTGCAGGTGGTCAATTTTCCCCTCTCCAGTTTACTGATTTGAGGAAAACGCACGACCGTTTGTTTCCATCGTGCATTTTCCTGCGAATTATTTTGGAAGATTGACCGGCTCGTGCGATTGCTTCACGCACGGTTTCTTCGGAACCGTGCGCGAAGGAAACGCACGGTTTTCCTGTAGCTTCTTGTTTTTTGCATTCTGTGGTTAATCGTGCGATTTGTTCACGCACGGGCAACATCGCTCGTGCACGAGTAAAACACACTGTTCCACTGTTTTCTCCTGCATTCTTGTGCTCTGTGTTTACCCGTGCGAATTCCTTCACGCATGGGTAGAATCTCCCGTGCGCGAGTAAAATCGCACGGGTCAACACTTCTTCTTCCTCACGCCTCATCTGCGTGCGAATATCGCATGGGTCACGCACGGTCGTGCGCCAGACCGGGCGCGACCAATTTTTTGACTTTTCTATTTAAGACGCAGATTTTCGGCCATTAAGGACTTGTTCCAACCACTTTCCTCCACCGATTTAAGGCGAAACTCTGACGTTTCACCTCCGCCCTTCATCTTCCACTAAGGAGAGAAGCTCCAGCCATGCTTGCGAAGCCTAAACCTTGTCGGTGCTTGCTCTCGGCCTTCTCCTTCATCTTCTAAGCTCTATTTAAAGCTTTGACGCCATTGCCATCAAGTAAAGGGAAGCTTGCAACCTTCTTCCGGATCGTGACACGAAGAAGACGGGTCCACTGGAGGGTCGTGACAGCCTTCTCTACCCCGGATGCAGTTGAGGACCGAGCTTGGACGCGGATTGACAACCTGATGATTCCTACCGCAAACCCTTAATAAGGCTTCAGATTTGGTCGATCTCTTGCCTTGTTCTTCCTTTATTGGTGTATATGTGCTGTTAAATATTTCCATGTAGATGATTTGCACTTTGGTTGTATATGTTATGTGTTTCATGTCTACGTGATTCCTATTTCATTTTACTTCTTAAGTTGCTTGAGTTGCGCCTATTTGTCCATCCACCGTCCATCCGTTCTTGCTGCACTAGCAATTGCTAGTGGCGTGTGTTGCGAAGAGGTGCTTATGACCCTCAAATTCTGGTTCTTATGCTTGCCTACTCGTCCATCCGCCCAGCGATTCGGTGCATAGCGGCTCGTGTAGTCTTCCATCCCGTCTGGCGAAGCATCGCATAGCGGCGTTGCATAGGAGTAGTTGATAGTGTTTTATTTTCCTTTTCCGCAATATACCAAAACCCCCCTTAGTTAACTCCAACCAAAGGACTTCAATCTCAAGTCCTCCTCGATATTAACTCCCCCCTTACTATGTTCCTTGAAGAGATCGATGCTGGGGACATCCCATTTTATATCACTTGTGCGACCGGTACACTTGACGTTCAAACGCATTAGCCTGCCACCTATCAGTCCACCCCTGGCCGACCCACCGGGGGTCGGGCTTCACACCGGTGGTGGTCCGGCGGGCATGCGCCGCCGGCCTCTGCCGTCGATTTAAAACAGAGAAAACTCTGTTTTTGCGGGTGCCGCCGGAACTGCATTTTTCGACAGCACCACCGCTCTCCAACGTTGGGGGCCGCTGCCCCTAGTGGTATAACACTCCCCCAGTGCCACCACCAGCGTTGTGGGAGGATCTATCCTCCTTGGGCACCACCAGGACTGGAATTAGGCTCGGGTGGCGCCGGCGGCGCTCCGGCCGTCGGGAGTACAATGCATCACGTCGAAAATGGGGAGGGGGAGGGAGAGAAGGTTCCACCTGGGTTTGGTGGGCTCGGGATGGGCCGGCCTAGTCGACCATGGCTTGGTGGTGGTGGTGGAGGGGGAGGGAGGTCTCGGCTTGGCATTTATTGGCCACTAGAGCTCCAGCAGGGGGTTGGGCAGGGGGAGGAAGGTTGCTCTGAAGCTTGGGGGGAAGGAGAGGGGTGCAGTGGTCTTTATAGGGTTGGGACGTGGTGCTCCCCTCCCTTTGGCAAGGTGGGACTAATCCCTCCTTAGGGAGGGATTAATCCCCACCCTCCAGCTATCCAAGTACAGCTGGAGGTCCATATTTTCCCCCATGTGGGGAAAAGGATGAAGCCCTTATGGGCTTGGGCCTTATGGGTGGGAAAGAGAGAAGGGGAAAGAGAAGAGAGGGGGATAGGGTAGGCCTTCACCTATCCTAGTGGGGCTTGCTGGTTTGGGGCCCAAAAAGAGTGAGGGTGGGCATGGGCCATCCTCCCTTAGAGAGGAGGTGGGCCCCTTCTTGGAGAAAAATACAAAAATAGAATTTTTAGGGGTGTTTGACCAAGTCAAACCTAGGCTGGGTCCCCCTTGCTGGTCAAAGTCAAAGTGGGTCCAAGTCATCGGGGTCGGGTCAAAGTTCGGGTGTCGTGTCATAATTGGGGTGCGTACGCTTTTTGGTGCATGACTACGCTTGATTTGACCACGGGTTGACCAGTTGTTGTCTAAATTGACTGGGACAACTTTCGTTGACTTCGTATTGACCACACGAGTCCAACACCACTAACTGGAGTTGAATCGGAGTCTGTTTGGCGAAAGTCCAAAATTTGCGGGTCGCAGCGCGCTAAAATGGTCGAAGTGTGTAAAACTGTCGTTAGACCTCAGATTGTGACGTGACGGGTTCTGATGCACCTGTTTAGGTTATATGAGGTCACAGGAATTGACAGGACTCAATTTGGAGTTTTCTAGGTCGATATCCAAAATCTGCTCTCGTTGCGTTTTATGAGAAATGGTCACATTCACTCTATGACCTCGGGGTCTAACTGAACGAGTTTCGATGCACTCGCATTGACTACACGAGGTCACAGGAACTGACAGAACTCAATTCAGAGTTCTCTAGCTCTATTTCCCGCCTAGGGTTATCTCCCAATGGGTCATGGGTAGGGTTCGGGCCACTTTTATTGGGCCCACTAGGGCTCTGGTGGCCTAATAAAAGTCGGGATGTTACAATCCAATAAAAATAAAAGGATTTTCGTCCCCAAAAATTTGCTTGAAGTAGGGGGGAAAAGTAACATACCTGGGGAAAGAGCTCTGGGTGCTTATCTCGGAGGAGTGCTTCAGGTTCCCATGTGAACTCCTCTCGTCCGCAGCTTGACCATAACATCTTAACAATTGGAATGGTTTTGTTACGTTGTGTCTTCACCTTGTAATCTACTTCTCTGACGGGTTTGAGCTAGAAGGATCTATCTGACTGTAGTTGTGCCGGTGGGGTAGGAAGGTGCTGCTCTGGTTGCCGGAGGACCCGTCTCAAGGAAGAGACGTGATCGTGAAGATTCCCCAACTCTAGGGGCAAGGCTAAACGATAGACGACGGGGCCAACACGCTCTATCACCGGATAGGGGCCCAAGAAGCGGGGATCTAACGTTTTCTGCTTTCTCAACCGGGAGACACCATGCATGGGCTTTATTTTCAGAAACACCATTTCCCCCACGCTGAACTCCACCGGTCAGTGTCGCACATCATAGTACTTAGCCTGCCGGCTCTGCGCTTCCCGCATTCGCTCCTGGATCAGCCATATCGCTGTCATAGTGTCATCAATGTAAGCCATTCCCAAGGCTTCCGGGTCCTCTTCCTGAGCCCAAGTCAACGAGGTTTGGCAACGTCTTCCATACAATGCCTCGTATGGAGCCATGTTAATGCTAGCCTGGTAGCTGTTATTATAAGAGAATTCGACTAGCGACAACAACTGCTCCCACGGCCCATTGTGCTCCACTATGCACAATCAAAGAAGATCCTCCATCATCCGGTTCGTCCTCTCCGTCTGTCCATCTGTCTGTGGGTGGAAGGCGGTGCTGAAGGCCAATTTGGTTCCTAAGTACGCCTGTACTTGCCTCCACTCATTAGATGTGAAACACCCGTCATGATCTGATATGATGGACTTTGGTACTCCGTGAAATTGTACCACTTGCTCTAGGAACATTCTGGCCATGATATCCACTCCATCACCCTGTCGAGTTGGTATGAACTGCGCTACCTTGGTGAGTTGATCTAGGACCACCTAAATTGAGTCATTACCAGCGCGGGATCGAGGTAGGCCGTGGAGGAAGTCCATGGAGATGTCTTCAAACTTTCACTCTGGTATCGGCAGGGGCTGTAATAGGCCTCCTGGACTGCGGCATTTGACTTTGACCTTCTGACAGGTCTGACACCGGGCCATGAAGTTGGTGACATCTCTTTTCTTTCCAGACCAGTAGATGGTCCTCCGCAAGTCCACGTACATCTTAACTACGCCAGGGTGAATTGAGTACCTGGACCGATGTGCCTCTTGCAGAATTTCTTCATGAATGCCTCCGGTAGCGGGAACGAATATGCAATGTTTGAATTGTAGAATCCCGTCATGCAGATTATAATCCTCATGTGCCCCGCTTTGTAGAGATCGGATGATTGGCATTACCTCTGGGTCGATCTTCTGGGCTTCTTGTATCTGGTCCTGGATGTCGCATTGGATCTCCATCTAATACAGCTAAGAGTAGTACTCTTCCGGATCTCTTCGGACAACCAGGGTAATCTCCAAGTCTATCAAAGACTGGAAAAGTTCCTTAGGGATCTGCTCCATCCAACTCCCGGCTATCGCAGGCTGGCGGCTAAAGGCTTCAGTGACTCTATTAGCCTTCCCAGGGTGATATTGGAAAGCGAAGTCGTAATCGCATAAGAATTCCAGCCATCGGCGCTGCCGGAGATTCAGCTCTTTCTGCGTGAAGATATACTTGAGGCTCTTGTGGTCGGAGAAGTTCTCACATCTTACTACATACAGATAATGCCTCCAGATTTTAAGGGCGAAGATGATGGCGCCCAACTCTAAATCGTGCGCTGCGTAATTTAATTCATGCGGATTTAATTTCCATGAAGCGTAGGCCACTACCTTGCCATGCTGCATTAAAACAACTCCCAATCCCTTCAGGGAGGCATCAGTGTAGATTTGGAATCCCTCGATTCCTGTGGGGATCGTAAGGATTGCCGCGTAAGTCAGCTGCTTTTTTAGTTCGACGAACGCAGCCTCGCATTTCAGCGTCCATCGGAATGCGACGTCTTTCTTGGTGAGAGCAGTTAGGGGTAGGGCAATCTTAGAAAATCCCTCGACGAACTTCCTGTTGTATCCGACAAGGCTGAGAAAACTTCGAATGTCTGTAGCCGTCCTGAGTGGCGACCAATTTTGTACTGCCTGAATCTTGGCTTGGTCAACTGCCACTCCTTCCTTGTTTATCGTGTGGCCCAAGAATCAAACTTCTTCTAGCCAAAATTCGCACTTACTAAATTTGGCGAAGAGAGAGTGCTACGGAGCTTTAATAGTACCATCTGCAGGTGCCGAGTATGATTCGTCTTGGTCCTTGAGTAGATTAAGATGTCGTCTATGAAGACGATGACAAGGTGATCCAAGAAGGGTTTGAAGACTTTATTCATTAGGGACATGAAGGTGAAGGGAGCGTTGGTGAGCCCGAAGGGCATCACTAGGAACTCGTATAGACCTTACCGGGAGCTGAAGGTAGTCTTAGGAATATCTTCCTCTCGGATTCGAATCTGATAATAGCCGGACCTCAGGTCCATCTTGGAGAACACAGATACACCTTGCAACTGATTGAACAGTTCGTCGATCCTAGAGAGGGGGTATGTGTTGCGTATGGTAAGCTTATTCAGTTCCCTGTAGTCGATGCATAGTCGCAGAGTCCCGTTTTCTTCTTGACGAAAAGTACCGGGGCTCCCCAAGGTGAGGAACTAGGACAGACAAATCCAACATCTATTAGTTCCTGTTGCTGGATCTTTAGTTCAGTCAGCTCCCTTGGGGCCATCTGGTAGGGTGCTCGTGATACTGGTCGTGCTCCGGACACGAGCTCGATTTGAAAGTCAACTTCTCGCTGGGGTGGCAATCCCGGAAGGGACTCAGGGAAAATATCTGGGAAGTCGCGGACTTCTAGACCTTGGAGAGCACCTGGGTTTTGTCTTCCATCTCGAAATAGATAAGGTATACTTCATCCTTCTGCCGGACTGATTTCACAATCTGCGTAGAAGTCAGGATAATGCGCGAGACAGAGGGCACACCTGTCAATGTGATGCTCTAGCCATTTGGATTCTGTAGCTGAACATCTCGCGTGGAACAGTTTATTTTTGCTTGGTGCTCAGCCAGCCAGTCCATCCCCAGAATGATGTCGAATCCAGTTATTGCTAGGATGGTTGCGTAGATCTCAAATTCTACTTCTCCCAGCACAGCCTGGAACGAGTATTTTTTTGGCAGATATCATATCCGACCCGTCCGGCAAACAGATTTGTATAGACAATCCAGTTGAGCGAATGACATTTCCTTTTGTTGCGATGAATTCGTGGGAGACGAAAGAATGTATTTCTCCTTTGTCTAAAAGGATTTTGGCAGGGTATCCTTCTACCAACAAGATTCCTGATGACATAAGAAACATATACATATATATCATCTAACTAATACAGATGATGTAAGCACACACATATATATATATATATATATATATATATATATATATATATATATATATATATATATATATATATATATATATATATATATATATATATATGTAATATACAACACCAGTAAAAGATCTGATATCTCCCTATCACCTAAGATATATAACTATGACTACGTCAGGGGATGGTCCGTGCTGTAGGTGCAGTGCGTGGGCCTCCAGGGGTGCTGCTCGGCCCTGCTGGCCTCTCTTGCCAGCTCTGCCTCTGCGGCCTCTCTGACCCTGTCCTCGTGTCTACTGTCCACCCTAAACTGCTCCTAATCCCGGCCTCCCTGTCTCCTGAGGGCAAAAGACCATCATATGTCCTGGCTACTGACATAAGAAGTAGTTCCCTGTGAAGGGAACATCTCATCGGGCCACTAATGGGGCTGTGGTGCTGGAGCTGGTCTAATGTCTGTCTGCGCAGCTGGGGGTGCTGGGGGTACTGGTGGGTGCCTATAGGGCTGCCCGCGGCATCGCTGCCTGTGCTTTCTATCCTGTCTGTGGGGGAGCGACTCCTCCATCTCGCCTCTAGTCTTGAGGAAGCTCTACCTGACCTCTGTGCCGCTGAGCCACTGTCTGCTGGTCCAACTCTAAAGCTGTCGCATGGGTGGCTATGGTGTGAAAGGTGGCCTGAGAGAGCATGATCAGGGCCTGCCTCAGGTCGTCTCGTAGTCCTCGGTAGAACCGAGAAGCTCTATCCCTGTCGGAGGCAGCCAGATTCCCGGCGAAGCGTGCCAGGTGTATAAACTCTCTCTCGTACTCTGCCACAGTGCGGTTGCCCTGTCGAATAAGTAGGAAGCTCTCTTAAAGCGCGGCTCGGTCTGCATCTGTGATGAAGAACTCTACTAGGGCCATAGAGAACTCCCCCCAAAGGATCGTGCTCAACGGCCGACCTCGAAAGGTAGAGTGACTAGCCTCTGTCCACCAATCCCTCATGTATCCCTCCAAAAGGGTCACCACCAAAGAGGCTGCAGCCACAGCTGGGCACATCATTCCTACTAACAGCTCCTCCACTCGCTCCACCCACTCCTCTACATGGATGGTCGTCTCTGTACCCCTGAAAGGGGGAGGCTTCAGTCCTCGGAAAGTCGTCAGCAGATCAGTGGGTGCGGTCATTTCTCGTGGTGGCTGTGTCAGGGCATCTCGGAAAGTCGCTAGAATAGCCTTCAGTGTCTGTCCCATATCTGTCTTGGCAAACGGTACGGCCGCGGGAGCGACCGGGTCTGGGGGTGTGGTAGCTGGAACATATCCTCTGGATGAGGATCCCCCGTTACTGTACTCCGGTATCTGGAGAAGTAATAGGAAAGAGTGTCAGTATTTTGTAAAAGTAGGGGAAATTTGCAAAAATGACAACCTGAGCAGAAAATAACGGTGTATGGGCATACTATCGTACAGTCTAGGATTCCTAAGACTCTACACTAGGGTCAACCAGGCTTCCACTGCAAGGTTCATCCCGAACCCAGAACGAAGCGAGGGACGAAGGGATCCTGAGACTGCTTCACAAGGACAAATCGTGATGGCTCTGATCCATTTGTAGTGCCCCCCAACCTTTTGCCCGGGTCAGGCCAGAGGAGTACTACTGGTCCAAGACGTCCACTCATTGCTTTTAGGGGAAACGATCCACCCTATCCAAGCACTAGATGGCCGCCTTGCTCGGCTCGAATCATAACATTCACAACCCATCAAAGTATAGCAAAAGCATTAACAGGGAACCATTGAAGATATATATAATAAATCAATATCACAGAGGTTCTAAGGCCGAAGCATAAGTGCTTATATAATCCCGTGGGCTGTACATGATCTAAATATATCGCTCATACTCCCTCTCTCTACGCTTCCCAATGGTACTCACGTCTCTAAACTCCGAAGATGGTGGGGGTGGATCCACTTGAGTAATCCTAGCCGCCAGCGTAGTCTCCTGCGGCAGCGAGTCACTATGATGCTCCATTTCCTATGAATGATTAACCAAATAACTGTTAGTCATAGAGCTAAGTTGAAACAAATCTCCTCCCCAGATCCATATCCTAGGGACGAACACACACCCACCTGACAGAAGTAAATAGACGAAGCAAGAAAGGGTTAGTACAACATTTTATATATGTATAGCTAGGAGAAATTATAAAAAAATGCAGAATAATATAACTGGAAAGGAAAGCAGCAGCAATATAAACCAGTTATAATGAGGCTCCACTAGCTCATCAGCACATCAGGTGTTCATATCCTGAATTCTATCGCAGGTGTTGATGCGCGAAAACGACACTGCCTAGTTAACACGGAGGAGTGTTCGATCTCACGGGCAAGGTGAAGAAGAGGATGAAGGTTGCGGGGTTGAGGAGAAGGAGAGGAAGCTTCTGAGTGCTCGAGAGTGGAGCAAGCGCTTGTCCGAGGGTTGCGGGGATAGAGGAGAGGTTTAGCTGTGAGTAGCCGGGAAGGCTGATAATCAGCGGAGGAGGTTGATCAGGAGCTGTCGAGAAGACACTTACTTTGACGGTTGTGCTTGCAGGTGGATGCTGAGAGAACTGAGCTGAGCTAAGAAGAAGAGAAGGGGACGCTAGCAGCAACAACAACAGACTTCTCCCGCCGCAGCTTAAATGTCACTCTTGCGACGAGCTTTCCTTTGATTAATATTGAGTTATTACAGCTTGCTAATACTCCTTTACAAGAAAACAATAAAGGGGTACAAAGAGGAAGCTGGTGGCTAAGTAAAGAGTGCCAGGAGAGGCCGCGCGGACTGGAGAGCTTGGTTGGCAGGCCACGCGACTAAGAGCAGAGGGAAGGCCGTGCGGTCTGGCAACTGAAGCAGGCAGGCCGCGCGCAGTTAGAAGAAGAAGGACAACAGACTGAGAAAAG
Organism: Platanthera guangdongensis; assembly: GCA_039583875.1. Taxonomy (NCBI): domain Eukaryota; kingdom Viridiplantae; phylum Streptophyta; class Magnoliopsida; order Asparagales; family Orchidaceae; genus Platanthera; species Platanthera guangdongensis. The sequence goes on along the minus strand of CM077160.1, from coordinate 75,412,989 downwards.
AAGTCCGTAGAGGTTGAAGAGTTGAACTTGCTGTGGGCTGTCTTCGAGCGTGAGCACTTTGGCGATGTTGTGTCCCCCATAAATGAGAGGCATGGGGGTCTATTTATAGGCCCGAGGAGGTAACAGCTTCCAGTGACGTTACCCTCGGTGAGATGGTAACTAATGCGAGAAGAGGAAGGAGACCGCCGAGTTCGCAACAGGCCGTACGGACTGGGGCTTGCTTTTAGAACTGGTCCTGCTGATGGCAGACTGGAAGAGTCTTCCCGAACTGAGCTGATCGAGCCCGCGCCAAGATTTTGCGGGCTGAAGAACTATCTGCCTGCTGCTGGGAAGCGGGATCTTAAAGCTATGTGGCAGACTACAAGGATAATCCACGGAGTCCGCCGCTGCTGAACTAAGCACGTGTTAAGGCTGCGAGCTGAGGGATTTTCGCCGAGTCCGTAGAGTACGCAGGGGGCTGCGCGGTCTGGGACTGCCTTGAGGTGATTCTGCTGCCTGGCGGACTGGGAGGAGTCCGCCACAACTGTTCGAGCCCATGCCAAGACTGTGGGCTGAGGGACTTGACCCTGCTACTGGAGAGAAGCGGGTGCTGGAGGCTGAGGTATGGCGGGCTGCATAGCGAATCTGCTGAGTCTGCGGAGTCCGCGCCTACCGCTATGCTGAGTCCGCCTATGCCGGAACGGAGAGGCCTGATGCTGAGGAGCTGAGGTTCATCAATGTAGGTGGACTGGAAGGTTTGATTACACTTCGAGTCCGCCCAGCTCGCGATGAATTGGATGTTGCTACTGGTCTTTGTGGGTAGCCGCGGAGCTGGAGCGTCCGCTCTCCTTAGGCGGACTGATGAAGCTGGCTGCCCATGCTACTGGAGTCCGCCACTGTTGAATGGAATTTACAGCCCCGGCTGGGTGACAAGAGATTCGCGACCTGCCGGGCTGATGAGGCAGGCCACACATGTTGGCGAGGTGGAAACCAAGGTAGTTGGCTGGCGGCCTGGAGGCAGGTCGCTACCTTTGTTTAGCGGTTTGAGCCGTCTGGGCGGACATACATTTGAGTCCGACAAAGAAGGCATCTGTTGAGAAACCTACGGTTTAGCTGACAAGGCGCGCGGTCTGCAGGGGTGGACTGAAGAAGCAGTCTACGACCCCTGCCGACCAAGGGAACGACGCACGGCCTGAGCAGTTAGACCGCTGAGACCACCGAAGCCGTGCGGCCTGAGCGGATAAAAAAGCCTGTCCGCCCATCCTAAGATGATGCGACCTATAGAAGGAACCTGGAGCAGGCCGCGACTAGCGAGCTAGCTGCCTTAGGAAGGATCGCCAATTTCAGGGTTAACACAATCCCCACACTTTTTTAAGTTCAGAAAGGAACTTCAAAAAAGTTGGAGACCCACAAAAATCGTGATCCACCCCAAAGAAAGAGGAGACAAGGAGAGATAGAACCTGATGTCTCTCCTTAGGTGTTTGCTAATGCCTGTCTTTTTCCTGCAAGAGAAAAGTTAGTGTATGCATGTATGGAATGTACATCTTGTGTGTACCTGGGTTTGCCTTTGCAAAACAAAGAAGATGTGTCTTCTACTGAGTTCTGCAAAATGAATGTGAGAAGAAAACATAGGAGCATAATAACTTACAAGTAACCGACGGAGGCTTGCAAGTGTTTGCTGCTTTCTGCAAAAGAGATGTTTGAAGCAAATATGAGATATAAAAGTAGCTTGCAAGTAACTGTGAAGAAACTTACAAGTGCCAGCCGTTCTCCGTAAGAAAAGAGTTAGGAGCAGGTAAAACATATGAAAGTAGCTTGCAATTACCTGTGAAGAAACTTGAAAGTGTCTGCTGATCTCTGCAAGAAAAGAGTTAGGAGCAGACAAAATATATGAAAGTAGCTTGCAAGTACCAGTGAAGAAACTTGCAAGTGTCTGCTGATCTCTACAAGAAAAGAGTTAGGAGCAGACAAAATATGTTAAAGTAGCTTGCAAGTACCTGTTAAGAAACTTGCAAGTGTCTGCTGATCTCTGCAAGAAAAAGTTAGGAGCAAACAAAATATGTGAAAGTAGCTTGCAAGTACTTATGAAGAAACTTGCAAGTGTCTGATGATCTCTGCAAGAAAAGGGTTAGGAGCAGACAAAATATGTGAAAGTAGCTTGCAAGTACCTGTGAAGAAACTTGCAAGTGTCTGCTGATCTCTACAAGAAAAGAGTTAGGAGCAGACAAAATATGTGAAAGTAGCTTGCAAGTACCTGTGAAGAAACTTGCAAGTGTTTGCTGATCTCTACAAGAAAAGAGTTAGGAGCAGACAAAATATGTGAAAGTAGCGTGCAAGTACCTGTGAAGAAACTTGCAAGTGTCTGCTGATTTCTGCAAGAAAAGAGTTAGGAGCAGATAAGATATGCAAAAGTAGCTTGCAAGTACCTATGAAGAAACTTGCAAGTGTCTGCTGATCTCTGCAAGAAAAGAGTTAGGAGCAGACAAGATATACGAAAGTAGCTTGCAAGTACCTGTGAAGAAACTTGCAAGTGTCTGCTGATCTCTGCAAGAAAAGAGTTAGGAGCAGACAAAATATGTGAAAGTAGCTTGCAAGTACCTGTGAAGAAACTTGCAAGTGTCTGCTAATCTCTGCAAGAAAAGAGTTAGGAGCAGACAAAATATGTGAAAGTAGCTTGCAAGTGTCTACTGATCTCTACAAGAAAAGAGTTAGGAGCAGACAAGATATGCGAAAGTAGATTGCAAGTACCTGTGAAGAAACTTACAAGTGTCTGCTGATCTCTGCAAGCAAAGAGTTAGGAGCAGATAAAATATGCAAAAGTAGCTTGCAAGTACCCGTGAAGAAACTTGCAAGTGTCTGCTGATCTCTACAAGAAAAGAGTTAGGAGCAGATAAAATATGCGAAAGTAGATTGCAAGTACCTGTGAAGAAACTTGCAAGTGTCTGCTGATCTCTGCAAGAAAAGAGTTAGGAGCAGACAAAATATGTGACAGTAGCTTGCAAGTACCTGTGAAGAAACTTGAAAGTGTCTGCTGATCTCTGCAAGAAAAGAGTTAGAAGCAAGCATGATGAAAAAACTAAGCTACAAGTACCTGAATAAGACTCGTATGTGCCTGCTAATCACTGCAAAGGGAAGAGTGAGCAGCAAACATATTATAATGAACTAAGCTGCAAGTATCTGGAAGGGAACTTGCAAGTGCCTGCTAATCACTGCAAAGAGAAGAGTGATCAGCAGACATAATATAGTGAACTAAGCTGCAAGTACCTGGATGAGGCTTGCAGGTACTAGCTGTTGATGAGGCAAGGTCAATATGATCATATAGCAGAAGAAATGCCTGATGAATTTTGCAGATCTTAACTAGATTCTAATAGCAAGGCTGATAGAAAATATGTAGGCAATGTATATAAGATGAGCACAAGCAAAATGAATGTTTGCTAATCCTTTTGGTAGGTCAGATTTAACCTGTTCACCTGTGAAAAAAGGCAGTTGACAAAAAAAGGTCTATACTTAGAGATGACCAAGAAAGACTTGATGCTGCCACAGGAGATCACCCGTGGGCCTTATGCATTGCTTGCCTGAGGAAGGTCATCACGAGTATAGTCTTACTAAGAGCGGGCTAGCTGCACATCCTTTAGAAGGGCAAAAAAGAGAAAAGCACGGGAAATCCTGAGAAAGATCGCTTGATGCACTGCTCTCATGCCTTGGGTTACAACATCACTAATCAATGAGACTAGTTGCGCCAAGTGGCCTAAAGCATTGCTTGTCTTTGGAAAGATCAGTGGAGTTGTGGACCCCGCGAAAGCATGGATTGAGAGCACCAAAGAGTGTTCGTCCATCACAGTTGTGAGATGATCGAAGATACAAGCCTATGCTTTGTCTCCATTGCTTGTCAAGCAAAGATCACCGTAACTATAATGTATCCTTAACGGAGCACAACAGAGCTAACACATGGTGCCTCCCTAGCACACACTCTGTGTTAGATGCCGGCTAGGATCTGAAGTCCTGTATTCCTCCACATGAGAGTTGGATAGCCCCCACTACACAAACGCGAAAACTCCCCGCGATATATGGTCATTGCGGCCTTACGCCGGAATCCAATCTCGAGGGGGCCTATAGCAAGACTCGGTGATATCTTAGTGGTTTAGTGATCTCTTTGGCAAAGAGAAAATAGAGGAAGAAGCACTCCAAAAAGAGAAATGTGTCAGTATGGGATCCTTGAAGTAAATTTTATTAAAATGCAAGAAGGAACACGTAGAAGTGTTTTGTAAAGGAAATGAAAATGTTTGAAAGAGTAAGAGTAGAGATAACCCATCATGGTTGTGAAAAAATTTGAAGAACTATGAAATCCTTTGTCAGCTTAGAATAGTCTTCCAAGCGTGCCCTCATCATCGATATCGAAGCATTCAACAGGATTGTGAACAACAAGGAGAGTGTGATCTTCAACTACTCTCACTCCTCTTGACGAACAAGGAATGTCTGCAACTTCTTTTCCCTTTGAGGTTGCTGGATCAGGGCGATCATCTTTGGGAAACAGGTCACGCATCTTACCCCGCCGGAGCATCTTTTGCATCAGTTGGCAGAGTGCTCGACAGTTCTCTGTCAGGTGGCCTGGCTCTTTGTGGAATTCGCAGTATGGATCTGAGTCTTTAGATCTCTGATCAGCTGGTCGATAAGGACTTTTGCAGTTTGCCCTATCCTTCATAACTTGGCTTACTTCTAACATGGCTTCGTCTAGTTCTAACTCATGCAAGTCATCGTCTTGCTATTGATAAACTGCAGCTGTTTGTGGTGGTAGTAGCGACTGATCTTGAGCACGATCACGGTTTGGGAAAGGATATTGATGTCGCTGAAACCTTCTTCCCTTCCTTGAGTGAGTTGGGAAATCATTGTGAGGAGACCTCAGAGGCTGCTTGTGAGAAGGATCTTTCTCTGATATAAGCTTGGAGACGAAGCCTGGGTTGCTCTTTTCGCCTCGGATGTATGAGTTTGCTAAGGCAATCAACTCTTGGTACGTTCTCGGTGCTCGGACATTGGCTTCAAACTTGAGCGGCCCTTCACAAAGACCGTGGATAAGATCCACTCGATATATTTATTGACCAACAATCTCGATGTCCAAGATATCTCTTTGGAATCGATCAACGAACTGAGACCAACTTTCATTCCCACATTGCTTGATCTCAAAGAGGGCTTCAGGACCGCCCTTTCTCTTTATTGAGGTAGAGAATCTGAGCAAGAACTCCCTTTGTAAATCAGCAAAGGAAGTGATGGAGTGAGGGCGAAGACCATAGAACCAGTCCCTCACTTGTCCATCAAAGGTTGTGACAAGGAGCTTGCACTTAGTTGCATCTGAAAGAGTTTTGAGAGCAACGACCGATTCGAAGGCTTGGAGATGCTATACTGGATCAGTCTCTCCACTGTAGATTGATAACAGTGGTTCTCTGAAGTTAGCTAGAAAAGGTTCGTTGCAAACATTCTTTGTAAAAGGCGAAGGCTCTTCCTGCTCTCCTACAACATAATGATAAAAGGGAGCATAAGCTGCAACTGCAAAAGAAGCAGGAGGATAAAAGAGAAAAGTTGCTGCAGGAGCAAAGGCAGGAGCTGAAGTGTAAGGATGACTTCCCTGAAAGTTGTGAAATCTTGCAGGACTTCCCCGGGCTGCTTCCAGGAAGAAGTTTTGGCGAGCAACAAACTCTTCATCTTGAGGTCGCAAAGGGGCTGCAGGCCCATGCGGAAGGGTTGCTGTATAAGGAGGATAGAATGGTGGGCATGCTGGAGGATAAGCCTGTTGATTCTCCAATATGGGCACTGGATTGATCAGAGCAACTGCAGCAACTAGAGCTGCTGCAGGTTGATTCTACAACTGGTGGGTGATTGTAGTAAGAATTTGGTTGATTGCTTGGAACTGCTATGCATTTTCACGGAGCGATTGCTCGAAGGCCTCCCAGAGAGGATCATCTCTAGGACTTGATTGAGCAAGGTTCCCGACTGAATGATGATCTGACATGGCCAACTGTCAGTGTTCACCGTCTGTTCGGATCTGAAGGCCGCGTGTTAACTATTGATGCGCAAAAACGACACTGTATAGTTAACACGGAGGAGTGTTCGATCTCACGGGCAAGGTGAAGAAGAGGATGAAGGTTGCGGGGTTGAGGAGAAGGAGAGGAAGCTTCTAAGTGCTCGAGAGTGGAGCAAGCGCTTGTCCGAGGGTTGCAGGGATAGAGGATAGGTTGGCTGAGAGCAGTCGGGAAGGATGATTATCAGCGGAGGAGGTTGAGAAGGAGCTGTCGAGCAGACACTTACTTTGACAGTTGTGCTTCCAGGTGGATGCCGAGAGAACTGAGCTGAGCTAAGAAGAAGAGAAGGGGCCGCTAGCAGCGGCAACAGTAGACTTCGCCCGCCGCGGCTTAAATGCTACTCTTGCGACGGGCTTTCCTTTGATTAATATTGAGTTATTACAGCTTGCTAATACTCCTTTACAAGAAAGAAATAAAGGGGTACAAAGAGGAAGCTGGCGGCTAAGGAAAGAGTGCCAGGAGAGGCCGCGCGGACTGGAGAGCTAGGTCGGCAGCCCGCGTGACTAAGAGCAGAGGGGAGGCCGCGCGGTCTGGCAACTGAAGCCGGCATGCCGCACGCTGTTGGAAAAAGAAGGACGTCAGACTGAGAAAAGGAGTTCACATGAGTTAAAGAGTTGAACTTGCTGTGGGCTGTCTTCGAGCGTGAGCACCTTGGTAATGTTGTGTCCCCACACAAATGAGAGGCATGGGGGTCTATTTATACGCCCAAGGAGGTAACAGATTCCAGTGACGTTACCCTCAGTGAGACGGTAATTGATGCAAGAAGAGGAAGGAGTCCGCAGAGTCCGCAACAGGCCGTACGGACTGGGGTTTGCTTCTGGAACTGGTCCTGCTGATGGCAGAATGGGAAGAGTCTGCCCGGACTGAGCTGATCGAGCCCGTGCCAAGATTGTGCGTGCTGAAGAACTATCTGCCCGCTGCTTGGAAGCGGGAGCTTGAAGCTACGTGTCGGACTATCGGATTGTGATAGGTATGAAAGTTTGAATTAATCTTTTATCTTCGACTTTCAAGATAATTTATGCATGTGCCTATGTTTTAGGATTTGTGTTAGTCACCGGGTACCCCTCCAGGGTATTGTTTGATACGGGAGTGTCGCACTCTTTCCTTGCAGAAAGCTTTATCTAGAGGATTGAAGTTGAGCCATTCTCGGTGGATGCAGAGCTGAAGGTGCACATTTCCAACGGGTCATCCATGACTACTATGGCAAAGGGGTGCATTTGTTGGAGTCTGGATGGAGTTGACTTCACATTGGTAGTGGCAATTCTACCGTTAGTTGAGTTCGATTTGATATTGGGAATGGACTGGCTTACAGAGCAGTGTACCAGTATCGACTGCCAATCTAAGGTGGTGACCCTGAGAAGTGAAGGGCAAGCAGAAGTTAAGTTCGAGGGCATTATTGGAGTGGCATGCTCTCTGATTTCAGTCATGCAGTTGGTGTGGGCAGTTAACCAGGGAGGAGTAGCTCTTGTAGCGTTGTTGGAGGTTCGCCTTTCAAGGCTGTCAATTGGAGATGTGCCAATAGTGGCAGAGTTCGAAGATGTGTTTCCTGATGAGCTTCTTAGAGCACCTCCTCAACGGGAGATCTATTTCTTGATTGAGTTAGTGCTAGAGGCTAGGCCAGTGTCATGCCCTCCTTTTAGGATGGCACCAAAAGAGTTGGTCGAACTCAAAGTTTAGTTGCAGGAACTGTTGGAGCAGTGATATATTAGACCCAGTTATTCACCTTGGAGCGCTCCAGTGTTGTTTGTGAAGAAGAAAGACGGTACTATGCGATTGTGCATAGACTACCGGGAGCTGAATAAACTGACTGTCAAGAATAAGTATCTGATTCCTCGGATAGATGAACATTTTGACCAGTTGGTGGGGTCAGTGGTGTATTCTATGTTGGACTTGAAGTCATGATACTATCAGTTGCGGATTCGAGATGAGGACATACCCAAGACGGCTTTTGGAACAAGGTATGGTCATTTCAAGTTCTTGGTGATGTCGTTCGGGCTGATGAACGTACCATCAGTATTCATGGATTTGATGAATCGAGTATTTCATGAGTTCTTGGACTCTTTTGTTGTCATCTTTATTGACGATATCTTGGTAAAGTCCAAATCGGAGGCAGAGCATGAGACTCATTTGCGATTGGTATTGCAAGTGTTGGGAGAGAACCAGCTTTAAGCAAAGTTCTCAAAGTGGGAGTTCTAGTTAGAGAAGGTGACATTTCTGGGCCATGTTATTAGTGGTGATGGGGTGGCAGTGGATCCTGCAAAAGTGGAGGCCATCAGAGATTGGCCAGTTTTGAGAACCGTGGCGGAAGTCTGAAGTTTCCTTGGACTAGCCGAGTATTATAGAAGGTTTGTGGAAAACTTTTCGCGGATAGCTCTACCCCTCACTTCTCTAACTCGTAAGGATCAGAAGTTTGCGTGGACTCAAGAGTGCAATCAGGCGTTTGACACCCTAAAGGAAAGACTGATGACATCTCCAATCCTAAGTCTACCTAAAGGGACTGAAGGATTTCAGATTTTCAGTGACGCATCAGGATGTGGGCTGGGTTGAATGTTGGTGCAAAATGACAGTGTCATGGCTTTTGGGTCTAGGAAGTTTAAGCCTCACGAGAGGAATTATCCCGTCCATGACTTGGAATTGGAGGCAGTATTTTTTCCACTAAAGTTATGGCGGCACTATGGGTATGGCGCGAAGGTGGAGATCTTCACGGACCATAAAATCCTGAAGTATCTTTTAGACCAAAAGGACTTGAATATACGGCAGCGCAGATGGGTCGAATTCCTTGGTGACTATGAAGTGGCGATTCAATATACGCCAGGTAAAGCCAATGTGGTAGCGGATGCCTTGATTAGGAAATACTCTGGTCAAGGGAGTTGGATCAAACCTCATGATGCGCAGTTGATGCGGGACTGTGAGTCCCTTGGCATTGAGTGCGTAGAAAGAGGCGAGTCAAGCATGGATCGATTTAACTGGATCGAGTTACAAAACGAATTATCCGATCGTATACGGGAAGCGACTAGTTTGGATGAAGAGTTGCAACCATTTTTGGTGGAAGCGCAAACGGGCAAGGGTAGCGCCTGGGAGATGATTAACAGGATTTTGAGGAAGGACGGAAGGATTTGTGTACCACAGTTTGAGGCTCTCTTTACGAAGTACTCCATTCAACCGGGCAGTACAAAGATGTACTTGGATATGAAGAAATCCTTTTGGTGTCTTGGTTTGAAGCGCGATATAGCTTTGTACGTGAGCCGGTGTCAAACCTGCGCCTTAGTGAAGGCCAAGTGTCAGAAGTCGGGCGGGTTCCTGAAGCCTCTTCTGATTCCCGAATGGATGTTTGATGACATCTCCATGGATTTTATGCATGGCTTACCTCGATCGCAGCAAGGAAACGACGCGATTTGGGTGATTGTGGACAACTTGACCAAAGTGGCCCATTTCATCCCACACCGGAAAGAGGATAGTATGGAGAAGCTGGTAGAGTTGTATGTTCGCAACATTGTGCGACTATATGGGATTCCTAAGAATATAATTAGTGATCACGACGGACGATTCACATCCAAAGATTGGAGGTTGGTTCAGAAAAGTCTGGGCACGAAGCTTAAGTTCAGTACGATGTTCCATCCTCAAACTGATGGACAAACAAAAAGAACGAACCGTATAATGGAGGATATGCTAAGGATGTATACTCTTGACTTTTGGATGATGTGAGAAGATCACCTCTTCATGGTAGAGTTCGTCTATAACAACAGTTACCAAGCAAGTATAAAGATGGCGCCATACGAAGCTTTGTATTGGAGGCTGTGTCGAACGCCAATGTCCTGGATAGAGGCGGGAGACACCAAACTTTTCGGAAAAGAAGTGGTGGCCGATTCATGCGAGTTGGTGCGAACCATTTAGGAGCTCATGAAGGTTGCCCAGGACCGACAAGCAAAGTATTTTAATGCTCGCCATAGGAATGTGGAGTTTGCGGTAGGCGACCGGGTCTATTTAAAGATCAAACCGTTCAAAGGCATTTCGCGTATTCGCCAACTCAAAAAGTTGAGTCCGAGGTTTTTGGCGTCGTTTGAAATTTTAGAACGCATTGGAGAATCAAATTACTGGTTGGTGTTGTCCATAGAGTTGAGTGGATTACACGATGTCTTCCATGTCTTTGTCTTGAGGAAAGCCTTGGTGGAGGCTAGTGTGGTGATCGAACCGGCGATGGTGCCGATATAAGAGGATTTGAGGATGAAAGTCCGTCTGGTAGGCTTAGTGATGAGTCCAAGTTATACACATATTTTTGGACTCATCTGGGCCAGTTTTCTTGTTGATGCACTACACTTGAGAGCCATTATTGTTCATATTCGTTTCTCTGTTCATTTCATGATAAGTGCACTTTTGGGCCCGTTTTTAGTGTGATTTTATAGTTTTGTACTTTTGCCCTTTACTTGGTGGTTTTCTGTGTCTAGAGAATGTGGTGTGCCCTTTCTAGTGGCTTATCTATTTCTACTGCAGGTCCAGGGGTCATGTGCGTGTTCCGGGATTGTTCGGGAAATCCCAAAAGGTATAGGAACACTGCGCACGATCAGTGGTCATTACAGGGGAGGTGTTACACAATTGGTGTCTATCCAAATACTAGTCTAAAAATCATAGCCCCTCTATCACATCCAGAAAGTGATTTAGAGGTTGATGATGATGAAGTACATGACTGCAGATGTTATGGGCTAATAGCCATGACAGAAGAAGAATCATACCAGGATCAGCCTGGTCCAGATTAGGTACAACCTCTGTCTAGTTCTTCTTATTGTCCCGGTCATGAGACTAGTCCAGATTCTGAAGCATCTTTATCTAGTGATGAGGATGACTCTGAGTCTGAGGTAGATGTCAATCAATTGATTGACAAGTATGGAAAAAATTTGGATGCTTTGAGAAGAAGCAAGAAGTTGGCCAAGATGCACGCTGAGGAGTTCATCTCTCTATAGCTAGCTGCTTCCCAGCAGTCTGAGACAGCATACCTGCTGGATCAAAAAGTGATGGAAGTCAGCTGATGAGTCCAATTTATATACATATTTTTGGACTCATCTGGGCTAGTTTTCTCGTTGATGCACTACACTTTAGAGACATAATTGTTCATATTTGTTATTATGTCCATTCCATGTTAAGTGCACTTTTGAACCGTTTTTAGTGTGATTCCGTAGTTATTAAACTTTTGCCCTACTTTGTGTTTTTCTATATTTAGAGAATGTGGGATGCCAATTTTGGTGGCTCTTCTATTTTTACTGCAGGTACAAGGGTCATGTGTGTGTTCCGGGATCGTTTGGGAATGTTTTTCGCCTAAGGGACACTGATTGTGCGTTTTTACACGCGCACGGTCAGTGGACTCCTTAGCGCATGACCGCTGATCATGTGCGATCAGTTCATCGAACCCCAAACGGTACAGGAATACTATGCACGATCATTGGATCTATAGCGCAAGAGCACTGGTTGTGAGACACTAATCGTGCGCACTATTCTCCATTTTTCCAAGTTTTGTCTGTGGCAATCGCACGATCATTGGACATAGTGCACACGAACTCTGGTCATGCGCCACTGCTCGTGCATGTTTATCTTATTTTTCTAGAGTTCTGTCATTGCTAATCACACGATCAGGGGATCCAGTGCGCAAGACCTCTGGTCGTGCGCCACTGATCGTGCACTCTGATTTTCTGCTGCAGTATTTAAACCCGTGCTCCACGAATTAGGGCATCATTACTTTAATTTTCTGCAACGCTGCTGCGCGCGAAGTGCCGTTTCTCGTCCCTGCAGGTCCTCCACTCATCTCCACCCTTCGGGAAGTTTTCTCCGTCGATACGAAGCCATCTTCAACCCTTCGGAGAGTTTTCGGCCACCAGCAGTGTGCAACAGAGATCTTTTGGTGCTTGTCATTTGGGCAAAAGGTAGAAAGGATTGAAGGAAAGGAAAGAAGACGAAGGAAGACAAGTGGATTGACAACCAATTTCCCTCCGGAAGCAATCACGGTCAGAGTCGAGATATGGACTGACAACCCACCACTCCGGCCAAAAACTACGGCTAAGCTTTCCCCTTTCGGTTCACTCTACCTCTTCTCCATAGTGGATTGTACTCTAAAGCTTGTAATGAACCTAAACTTGCTTTTATTTGTCTATGAATTAAGTTTGCTTGGGTTAGTTACATCCTCTTTTGTTAGATGTGATGCACTTGCCTCCATTCACATCCACTCCACTTGCGCACTATAACCACTCTAACAAAGGCTAGTGTTGGTAGTTGATGAGGTGATTACGACCCTCACTCTCCGCACGTGTGTTCATTCCATCCGCTTGCTCTCCGTCCATCCGCCTCACGAAGCACGACATAATAGCCTACACTAGTTCCATCCACCAAGCGAAGTGGTGCTTACAACCTGTATTAGTTCTTTTTTTTTTGTTTTGTTAGCATTAGGAATCAAAAACCAACCCCCTTTATTGTTTTGTTTTACTCTTAGTAACGATCTTTCTATGACTCTATCACGTACCCAACCTGCATTCCCTCGAGATCGACATTTGGGGAAGCTATTCCCAAAATTATTACTTAACAGCGACCGGTGCACTTGCCGACGCATCAAGTTTTTGGCGCTGTTGCATTGGAATGCATGCGTATTGTTGATTTGTGTTGTGTTATGAGAGTTACCACAGAGTTGCTTGTTTTGAATTTGTTTTATGCCAGTCTATTTTTGCTTTTTATGTCGGTTGGAATTGTTATTTTTTATTGAGAATCTATGCAAGGTAGTTTAATCCTGGAAATTAGTGATCTCTGCAATGTGGGCCACTTGTAATATCCGTTGCTGCTGGTGTGGAGATATCTCTCATACAAGTGATAGATTTCCTAAGGAGTATGGTAACCAAGACACTCAAGGATCTATATATGGAGCACCAACCTCATCTGGTACTCAATATATATACATAAGCCAATTAGCTACTCATCCGTGCTTCCATTACCGCACTACTTTCTTTCGGCATCAATACCCATTGTACAGATAAAGCCGGCTAAGCAGTGTTTATTTTGTCAGAGTTGGGATCACTCTTTGAAGGAGTGTGCTGCTTACTTGGCACAGTTGGAGGAGGAGGATGAACCGGATGTTCGGATTGTCTCCACTCCGACAACTTGCAGCACCCCTTCTGTATCTGGGTACGTACTAGTCCCACCTTTAGATTTTGAAGGGAGAAATACTAGTATTTGCACAGATACATGTGTTGATCTAAACCCTAACATGAATGTTTTTACTCCTGATGTACATATATCATCTTGTATGGAGTCTGTTAATTGTGAGGAGCCTGTGCTTGATTTTTTTTCGAGCACTGCTCCTCTATCCTCTACTTTACAAATCATTCTTTTTATATCTGACACCATTGTGGAGGTTGATTTGCAGGGAGAAGCTGGTGTTTGTAGCATTATGCCAGATCCAGTCGAGGAGGACATCTGAATGGCCGAGATTGCTGCCTCAGTCTCATGTAAAGAAGTCCAATGCGCGGACGAGGCAGATGCAGCTCTAGCATATACTTGCACCGACCTAGATAGCTGTGTAGATCTACCCACAATTTCACCGATGGGAGATGACACCGGGATCATCCCTAAGATTGAGGTTACTTTTTGTCATTCTTCTAATTTATTTCCTAACCCCGCTCTTGTGCCTACTTCTCTGCAGGACCACATCGTGGAACCGGTTCACTTAGTGCAAGGGCCTGTAATGCAGCCTATCATTGATGGAGATCGAGTGTAGGTGGAGTCAGATTCTTCGAGCTTCACAACATTTTTTCTACCCATGCTTGATGTTCAAGACAGGTATAACTACACAGGTACGTGGGTATTTGTTCTGTCACCATTTCAGCACCCGCTACTGAAATGTGAACTGGAACAACTACCCGAGCACTTCAAATTTCATACACCCATCAGTTAAGAGAGTCCATGGTCCTTGAAAAAGTCCTGTTGGGAGACAATAAACCCATAAGTTATCAAGATTATTATTTTATTTAGCAGATTCGGTCATGGAATAATAATATTTCTGTGGGCGCCCTCCTGGGTGTAACACCCCAAATCCCATAATTTGGTTCAGGCTGGGCAACACGGCCTGGGACACTGGAGTGTCCCTATCCCTGTCCTGTTCTGTACACTGAAGTGTGTCTCGAGTGGGTCTCGAGAGTGTCTCGAGTGAGGCACACGACCTAGGACACGGCTGTGTCCGAGGCCGTGTCCTCCTCTGGGTCGACGAACTCCACTCGGCAAAATGCACTCGATGTTTCTCGAGAGGGGGCACACGGCCTGTGACACGGGAGTGTCAGAGGCCGTGTCCATCTCTGTTTGTGGCTAGGGCTGGGCACACGGCCTGTGACACGGGTGTGTCGTAAGCCATGTATGGCACACGGCCTGTGACACAGCCGTGTCACATGGCCGTGTTCTGTTCGGATTAAGTTGGTTGTGTACCGCTTAAGGTACACGGCCTGTGACACGGGCGTGTCACAGGCCGTGTTCAGCTTAAAATAGACATTTTCAGGGTGATTCGTGGTCATTCATTCCATCCAAGCAGGATCTAACGATCCAGGTTTCCCCTTGTTGCTTTAAGGCTAGGAGAGGAGAGATCATCTCTCATTCAATTTGGGTATTTCTCTTTCTAAAAGAGATAGAGAGAAGGGAGAGCAAGGAGGAGGAGGAGAGAGGATCCGGCCGCCGGTGGAGCTTTAGAGTTCCGAATCGAGAGCCGAGTTCAGATTTGTGGAGGCAAGGCTGTGGCAGTGATTTCCATCCGGCTAGATTTTCATGGCCCCAAAGCGATCGTCAAGGGTAACGATCTCCTTCTTGGACAAGTAAAGTCCTTCTTTATGCATAAGCATGGAATCCTCCACCAAGCAGTGGAAAGCGTAAGTGATTCCAGTGGGTTGATAGTTGATATCCCTGGTTGAGTCTGCATTTAGAGCAGGAAATGTGTAGTACGACATTGGCATGCTGTGTGAAGCCCATCCGGACGGTTAGTCGGGATTGGTGATGTTTATGTTGTGAACTGGGGAAGACTCCGTGTATTGTGGGGATGCTTATAATTATGAATACCTAGAAAGCTCTGGATGGGCCCTTGTATTGTGTGTGCTGAACTAGAAAGCGGCTCTATGAGAGCTGTGTGCGGAGCAGGAAAGGGAAAGCCGACTCGCATCAAGAACTGCGCTATTAATGAATTGAGCAACGAGAAAGGCCTGACCTGGACCTGTGTTGTGAGAGATCGATTGGTGGCAATGCAAATGGGAGGCTGCGGGCCAGACCCAGGTTACTGCACCACGGGGGTGGGTCGATCTGAAATGCTCAAGTGTTTGCCATGAGGTTAGCACCTCTGAGTGGGATGGGCGAGGATGTCCCCAGCATGCGTGTTCGTAGACTAGGGACCATGGCCAACAAGTTAAAAACCTTTGATCGGTGGTGGTGCTAAGGAGAATCCAGTACACCATAAATGTGCCCTGAGTGCACGGAGCGACTGGAGGAGGTGGGCGCTTGTGATGTTGTTGTGCCTAAGAGCACTTGTTGTGATATATATATATATATGTTGTGCTTGCGATGCATACAAGGAAGAAACCACTGCCCCGGGTAAGGGATAAGGTCGTTATAATTGGTCAGCTAATGCTAACCGTTGCTTTGTTTACCACCCTTGGGGTGGATGTCCAACTATAGGTGCTGACGGGCTGAATTGGATTGAGAGGAGTGAAGCCCTTACTGTGTAAAGGCCCTTGAAGGCCGTGCGAAGTCGTTGATTTCATGTGTGGCCGGCCTGCGTGCCGATGTAAGAAGCCATATTTGTAAATAGAAACATGTAAGGCCTTAAGGCCATGAGCGTTTGTGTAGTTGTATACGTTCCTAGTTATATATATACATGTGTGGTTTATATATTTAGTGGACATTCATTGTGATGAGTTCTACAACTTAAAACACTTTCTATAGAATGGTCTGAGTTAGGATGCGAGTAGAACGTGATTTTGATATTCATACGTGATGCCGCCGTTTGTTTGTGAAATATGGCATGGGGCCCCGACCGGACCCACCGTTATATTCCATATGACGAATGGAGGCTTTAAAAAGTGGTATATGAGCCTCAGGGTTTTGTTAGGAAGAACATATTTGAACTCACGATGTCCACTAGGAATGCAATACATGCACATGAGGAACGTGAGCGTGTAGACAATGTGTATTTGCAGTTATGGAATGGCCATTAATGGTGTTTTGTACATTGATAGGTGATGAGGACTGGTGCTGGGAAGTCTGCGCCCCAGCATTCTGATGAGAGTGTGGCACCAGCTGAGGTGTCTACACCTCCTCCCTCGGCGGAGGCCACACGTTTGGTTACTGAGATGGTGTTCGCAGTGTTACATGCACAACCTATTAGGCAGGCAAGGCCTGCAGTGGTGCCAGTACAGCTTGCTGCAAGACAAGAGTTTATTGAGGCTCTGATTGCCGAGAAAGCAGCTGACGAGCAACTGAAATGGTTTATAGATTTTCATCCACCTACGTTTGGAGGGCCGGGTTCCCCAATGCAGGCTGAAGATTGGCTCGCAAGAGTGAAGAGGATCCTGACAGCAATCATGACTGAGGAGGGGCAGAAAGTTACTTTAGCCACTTTTCTACTGGAAGGAGACACGAGGCTTTGGTGGGATGAAGTGGAATTGCACCACTTGGCAGGTCGAGGATTAGAGGAGATCTTGATCGAAGAATTCTCAAGATTATTTCTGGCCAAGTATTTGCCAGTGTCTAGCGAATTGCTATGGAAAATGAGTTCCAGCGTCTGGTGCAGGGTACGAGTAGTGTTGATACTTACCAGCATGAGTTTACTAGGCTGGGGCACTATGCGGGGTCTACTTTCGCTGAGGAGGCGCGGAAGATGAATAGGTTCTATGAGGGACCTCGTGATGAGCTGAGATTGGCACTCCCGAGTTCGGTGAACCAAGCCTTCCAAGCGTTAGTAGATACAGCCAGTGAGCTGGAGAAAGATTTGAAACGGGTGCAGGACAAGAAGAACTTGGCAATGGAAAAGCCGGAATTCAAAGGTCCACAGTCGGAATAATCGGAGTTTAGGAAATGAGACAAGATGAGGTTCAGACAGACTGAACAAACTCCTTCGACTGTTATGTCGGGAGCAACATATGGACAGGAACGTGTTGAGACACATACATGTTTTGAATGTGGGAAGCAGGGACATATATCCCGTGATTGTTGGAGTGGGCCTACAAGGGGTGAGAAAAAGATAGGTGTGTCTTATGAGGAAAAGAGTAAGGCAGTGACAGAGTCATCTACATCCCAGACGCAACCTCGAGTGTACAATCTTGAATTGCAGGAGCCGCAAATCTCAACAAGTGAAGTACAACAGCCTCGAGTATTTAGTTTGGAAGTACAGGAGGCCATAAAACAGATTATGAGATATGCAGATGAGCAGAAGTAAACTGAAGAGTGAACTTTGCAACTTTTGTGATGTAATAAAATATATAGTGTATGTATGTATGACACTGTTTGTTAACGACTTGTTTTATGCGATGCCGTGGGGCGAGACAAGCTGTGGCCTCTGAGCTCTAACCCAGATCATTTTATCAAGGTGCAACAAGGGCGTGGTTATGTTGGTATCTACTGTTGAGATAAATTTCGGGAGGAAATTTCTTATAAGGAGGGGAGGGTTGTAACAACCTAAATCCAAAAATTGGGTTCAGGCAGGGCAACACAGCCTGGGACACGGGCGTGTCCCATGCTGTGTCCTGCTCTGTACACTCGAGTGGGTCTCGAATGGGTCTCGAGAGTGTCTTGAGTGAGGCACACGGCCTAGGACACGGGTGTGTATGAGGCCGTGTCCTCCTCTGGGTCGACGAACTCCACTCGATGAAATGCACTCGACGTTTCTCGAGAGGGGGCACACAGCTTATAACACGGGCGTGTCAGAGATCGTTTCCTTCTCTGTTTGTGGATAGGGCTGGGCACACGGCCTATGACACGGGTGTGTCTTAAGCTGTGTCTGGCATACGGCCTGTGATACGGGCATGTCACATGGCCTTGTCCTGTTCAGATTAAGTAGGTTGTGTGCCGCTTATGGTATAGGGCCTGTGATACGGGCGTGTCATAGGCCGTGTTCAGCTTAAAATCGACATTTTCAGGGCGATTTATGGCCGTTCATTCCCTCTAAGCAGGATCTAACGATCCAGGTTTCCCCCTACTGCTTTAAGGCTAGGAGAGGAGAGATCAACTCTCATTCATCTTGGCTATTTCTCTTTCTAAAAGAGATAGAGAGAAGGGAGAGCAAGGAGGAGGAGGAGAGAGGATGTAGAGCTTCAGAGTTCCGAATTGAGGGTCGAGTTCAGATTCGTGGAGGCAAGGCCGTAGCGTTGATTTCAATTCATCTAGATTTTCATGGCCTCAAAGCGATTGTCAAGGGTAACAATATCCTTCTTGGACAAGTAAAGTCCTTCTTTATGCATAAGCATGGAATCCTCCACCAAGCGGTGGAATGCGTAAGTGATTCCAGTGGGTTGATAGTTGATATCCCCGGTTGAGTCTGCATTTAGAGCCGGAAATGTGTAGTACGACATAGGCATGCTGTGTGAAGCCCATTCGGATAGTTAATCTGGATTTGTGATGTTTATGTTGTGAATCGGAGAAGACTCCGTGTATTGTGGGGATTCCTATAATTCTCAATACCTAGAAAGCTCTGGATGAGCCCTTATATTGTGTGTGTTGAACTGGAAAGCGACTCTGCGAGAGCTGTGTGCGGAGCAGGAAAGGGAAAGCCGACCCACATCAAGATCTGCGTTATTGATGAATTGAGCAACAGGAAATGGATGACCTGGACCTGTGTTGTGAGAGATCGATTGGTGGCAATGCAAATGGGAGGCTACGGGCCAGACCTGGGTTGCTGCACTATGGGGGTGGGTCGATCTGAAATGCTCAAGAGTTTGCCGTGAGGTTAGCACCTCTGAGTGGTATGGGCGAGGATGTCCCCAGCATGCATGTTGGTAGACTAGGGCCCATAGCCAACAAGTAAAAAACCTATGATCGGTGGTGGTGTCAAGGAGAATCCGGTACACCGTAAATGTGCCCTGAGTGCACAGAGCGTCTGGCGGAGGTGGGTGCTGGTGATGTTGTTGTGCCTGAGAGCACTTGTTCTGATATATATATGTTGTGCTTGCGATGCATATAGAAAAGGAACCACTGCCCCGGGTAAGGGGTAGGGTCGTTATAATTGGTCAGCTAATGCTGACCGTTGCTTTGTTTACCACCCTTGGGGTGGATTTCCAACTACTGGCGCTGACGGGCTGAATTGGATTAAGAGGAGTGAAGCCCTTGCCGTGTAAAGGACCTTGAACGACGTGTGAAGTCTTGGATTTCATGTGTGGCCGGCCTGCGTGCCGATGTAAGAAGCCATATCTGTAAAGAGAAACACGTAAGGCATTAAGGCCATGAGCATTTGTGAAGTTGTATACATTCCTTGTGATATATATACATGTGTGGTTTATATATTTAGTGGACATTCATTGTGATGAGTTCTACAACTTAAAACGCTTTCGCTAGGATGCTCTAAGTTAAGATGCGAGTAGAACGTGATTTTGATATTCATACGTGATGCCGCCGTTTGTTTATGAAATATGGCGTGGGGCCCCGGCCGAACCCACCGTTATATTCCATATGACGAATGGAGGCGTTACACTGGGTGCTGATTGTTATTTTTATATATCATGCTTAATACATGTATTCAGTCCACCTTAAGGACGGTAAAGAAAAGGGGCTTCTGGGAGACAACCCAAGTAGGACCACTTGGTCCTATTTTGTGTGCTGTGTTTCTTTTTATATGTGTATTTCTATTTTCTTTTTTTGCTTTGGATCTCTAATTCGTAGGTGTTGGAAATTTTTTAAGCGCAGCAGACCAGTCGCTATTGGACAACCACACAGTACGACTGGTATGCATAGTTTTGAGCATAGGTACTTCTTACCCCTAACTCTTTATATTATTTGGAATGTTTAGTTTTATTAGTTATCGCATTCAAGTTTGGGGGGGGGGGAGAGCATGCCTCTGCTCACTACACGAGCACACATTTTATAACTTACCAGTTGTTATTTAATTATTTCAAAATCACTGTAGCACACACTGAATTACCCACTTGAGCGTGATTTTATCCACGCGCGCAGCTCGAGTCAAATGCATTGCCTGTGTGTAAACTTTAAAATAGTGGTACTGGCTTAGTATTTTAGGATAGAGTAGTGTGAAACTCGTGCATTGCTCCTAATCGAGTACTCATGGTCTGTGTAGAAATAGTATTGATTTAATTTTTCTTTATGCTCGTAGATTTATACTTTTTCTGTAGATGTAAATATTGTTTGTACTACTCAAAAATGTTGAATCTGTTGAAATTGAACGGTAGTGTAGGGATGTATGTAGCCGTCACTAGACTGGTTTTGCTCGAGTTAGGAGGAAGGATCATCTTTCTCGGTGGCTAAGAACTTGCCCCAAGCTACTCCCGAAGCATTGGTGCATGGTTAGTCAAGCGTGAGCGTGACGTAGACAATCAATTTGGCTAGTTTGAGCCTTGTTTACCTTGTCCTAGCTGATAACCTGCAAGCCAAGTTTGTACCTACCCCTTCTTTGATTCAGCGCCACCTTCATTCACCAAAGCCTAAAGCCAATCCTCCTATCGTAACCAAATCTATGAGCTCTAGTGAATTTAATATTTTGACGAGCTGTGATGTGTGGAATTCTAGTGATGTGGTAGATGAATAAAAGAAAGTTTACTTGCTAAAAATTTGGGGATTGCAAAACAAAAAAAGAAGAAAAAGGAGAGAATTAAAAGAGAAAATCTAAAAAGAATTATAATGAGAATTGGAATCCCCATCTTGTTTATCTTGATATTGGTCGGGTTAGGCCGTGTACACACCCGACTTTTAAGCTAAGTCTGGGGGTGTGTCACACGTACAATTCTGAGGGTTTGTATTGGTTTAGCTTGTTGTTTGCTCGCTTGGGTTGTGTGTAGCCTCCATGTTTACCTTTGACTACGAAAACTTAGCCTAAGCCCCATAATTATCCTAAAGTCCTACTAATTCACGCTTGAGACGAGCTAGTACCGTGGAAAGAGTGTGAACAAGCAAGCATATGGTCCCAGACATTGATGGATTTCTTTGGAGGTGATCCTAAGCAAAGGCTAGAGTTGGTAGTTGATGAGGTGATTGCGACCCTCACTCTCCGCATGTGTGTTCATTCCATCCGCTTGCTTTCCGTCCATTCGCCTCACGAAGCACGACATAGCGGCCTGCACTAGTTCCATCCACCAAGCAAAGCGGTGCTTATGACCCACATTAGTTCTTTTTTTGTTATGTTAGCATTGGGAATCAAAAACCAACCCCCTTTATTATTTCGTTTTACTCTTAGTAACGATCTTTCTATGACGCTATCATGTACCCAACCTGCATTCCCTTGAGATCGACATTCGGGGAAGCTATTCCCAAAATTATTACTTGACAGCGACCGGTGCCCTTGCCGACGCATCATCAACCAACTAAAGGTCATCTCAATCATCCAAATTGAGAACATAAGCCCGAAGAACAAGATCATTTTAGATCTTGAGGTGGAGCTCCTTAAGGAGAAAAGGATAGTGGCTAGTTTTTCAAAGCCAAGTACTGTATTGCCCTTGATAGATATCATCTCCTCTCAAAAGGGTAAGAAGGAGTTGGGAGTCAAGGGAAGCACAAGAGTTGACTTTTCCAAAGGGAAAGGGAAAGCTCCTGTAGTGCCTCAGTCAACCTTTCATAAGGTAATCCTCCCTTCTCACATGTATGACCATGGCTGCATGCATGATCACTGGAAGAAAGGGAATTCTTCTTGTAAGAATACAAGAGTATATTCCAATGAAAGAAGAAAGAGTAGGGGAATGAGAGGCTTTAAGGATCCTCATGAGGAAATCCAAATAACCCATCATGGACCATTTGTTTTTGGTACCCCAACCTGATGGCGACGATGTCCCGCCACTTGCTCATGATACGTATGACCATTTGATTGTGGGCAACGTTGTCCCGCCATTTGCTCGAGATGCTTGAAAGTGGAGGATAAGATCTACCTTAACTCTAGAGGGGGGGGGGGGTGAATAGAGTATATTAAAATAATTTTCAAGTTAAAAACTATTTTGCAGTGGAAGACTTAATTTAAGTATAGGTGTAAGGTGATTGCAGTAACTAAAAGAAAATGAATGTAAGAAATAAAACAACACAGCATACAACAAAACACAAAGAAGCAACCAGAGGACACAAGGAGCTATAGTGGTTTCCCAATCAATCTGGGTACATCCACTCTTCTACCACCATAGGTAGGAATCCACTGCAGGATGAGTTGATCAAGTGTCCTGGGCACCAATGAGCTTTTGATAAGGTGCTCAAAAACCAAACCAGATTTTTTGATCAGGTGTCTTGCCACCACTGAGTTTTGACAATGTCTCAGAAACCAACCTAAACTTTTGAAGGGAGTTTGAGAAACCCTTTACAGTAGAGAGAGAGAGAGAGAGGTGAGATGATCTTCTCAGTCAACAATCAGAGAGAAGATAGTGGATATTGTCAAAGCTCCGCCTGAGATCTTAAGTTGTTCAGGAAGTGAAGCTTTGCAATATGGTGATAGGCCTTCAGAAGATTAGATCTCCAGCAAAAGATGATTCCAGCAGCAGCTGAAATGTGTGGTGTCTGGAGTCTTGAATGATAAGGCCTCTGAACACTGGAATCAAAAGGGATCTAGAAATTTCAGTATATTGATCTCCTTCAGTGATGTGTGTTCCTGTAAGAATTCTATGACTGTGAATATCTGCAACTGTTTCTCTCCTTCTTATTGTTGTGATTGTTATTGTTGTAGTTGTAATTAACCAGCAGAATGAAAAATCTTTTATTCCTTAGATCTGAATAGAATAATTCTCTGTCCAAGATAGTCGTTAGCCTGTCATAAATGACTTCCTTAAATGCATTTTGTCTTCTGGAGGAAAGTCCAATAAAACATTCCTTTGAAATCTCCTTGAAACTTGCTCCAGATTAATTGAAACGGCTACAAGATTCTTGAAATAAATGCTAGGAGTAAATAGAAGGGAATACCAAAACTGACTGAATTTGAATCTTGAAAAACGTCGATCTCTCCAGAAAAACGTCGACCTGAGCTCAACTATCGTTGAACTGAGCTCAGCGACTGGACTTAGACTGAAGCAGAAATCGTCGATCTGAGCTCAACTATCGTCGAACTGAGCTCAAAGATAGGGAAACAAACTAGAGACAGGAACGTCGATCTGAGCTTGAAGATCGTCGAACGGAGTTCGAAGACTCGTTGAAGTGAGCTTAGAGATCGTCGAATGGAGTTCGAGGATTCGTCTAAGTGAGCTTGGAGATCGTCGAATGGAGTTCGACGATTCGTCGATCTGAGCTCGACGAAATGACTTAGTCTCCTGAACTGAAATATCTGGTCTTGAGGGTCTTGAGGGCAGCTTTTATAACATCCCATTTCCAACTAGACCCCTAAGAGTGGTTTTGGTCATGACTAGGTCATGACAAAACCCTAGGAAGCCAGAAATGGGCCAAGAGATAGGGGATAAAATGTGGAAGATCATCATGGTCTGCAAATAGTAGAACTCTGAGCAATGGTTTAGGATGACCATGGGCTACACCTTAACTCCAAGACCCTACCACAACACCCCTAATACCTTGGGAGGCCCATTAGAGCCATAAGGACCCATTAGGGTCAACCAAAGAGGCTTAGTTGACCAAGGTCAACCCTAGCCCTAAATGGGTCAAACTAGCCTACTTAGGGTCAATTAACCTGCTCCTATCATAGAGGACCCCACCTATGCCCTCCTAACCCTAAAGTGAGGTCAGTGGGTCACTAAGGACACATTGGGGCCAGCCCTAGAGGCCAGGTTGACCCAGGTCAACTCAACTCCTAATCTGGTCAAAGTATCCTAACTAAGGGTATGTGACCTCCAAGTGCAGGGTAACCCTACATAACCCTACCTAGACCTTAGGGGAAGCCAAGGGGTCACCAAGGACCCATAGGGGTCAACCCAATTGGTCATGTTGACCCAAGTCAACTCTAGCCCTAAAATGGTCAAAGTGCCCTTACCAAGGGACATGTGACCACCAAGATGCCCAACCAATCCTATTCAAGTAATCCTAGACCTTAAGGGAGTCCAATGGGTCACTAAAAACCCAATGGGGTCAACCCATATGGTCAAATTGGCCCAGGTCAACCTTCATTTAAGCCAAGTCAAACCTAGCCCAAAAGGGCTAACCCAAGCCCAAGCCACTTCTTCCTTAGGCTAATTCCATTTCCATGTTCATCATGACCAAGTGGGCTGCATTTAGCTTATGGGGTTGACCAGTCAATCAGGGGTGACTAGGACAGAAGGAAGCTTCCCTCCATGATAATGGAGGAGAGAGAAGATGGGGGAGAGGAAGGGGAGAGTGGAAAACCGGCCAAGGAGATCAACAACCACCATTTATGGCTGCAATCAACTCCTCTAGGGACGAGGAGTTGATTCCAGCCGTTTCCCGGCCACCAAGAGGAAGATTCAGCCCCCCCCCCCCCACTCAACCCGAGCCAAGCCTTCAAGGGCATTAATGGCCATTGGTGTTTGGCCTCTCCCCTCCCCCAACTGATGATTTATACACCATAAGTGACACGAGAGGATCCCTTCCCATCGTTTACCGTAGAGATTCAGGCAACTTGACTGCATTGTTGTAGAAATCTGGCCGGCAGCACCACCACCATGGCAACCCGAAGATCGACTCGCATTCAGGCCGCCAGGAAGGTCCTCTCCCTCTCCTTAACTCACGGGTAGATCATAGGACTACTTAGGTTGAAGTTTCGGGCTCAATTGAGCCCGATCCAAACCAGGAATTTTCATGGTTTTTCGGCTAAAATGAACTTGCTAGAACCGCCGGAAAACGCCTCTCCGGCGGTAGAGCCACCGCCTGGCGATAGCCCCCACCTCAACGGAGGTGGTGGTGGCGGTGGCCGGCCGGGGAAGGGGCGGGATGGCCGGCGGCAGCCGCTTGAAGTCGGCCCAGGAAGAATGCATCCTGGCCGTCGGCTGGAGGAAGGAGATGACTGGATTCCGTCTATCCATGCGCCAAGATTCGTGCAAGGGATGCATTAAACTATAGACTTCATATATTCTCATTTGATTTCTGTCACACCTTATATAATTAATGTATTTAATATTTAAAATTGGTTAGAGGCTCTGTATGAGGAAATGATCAACATAGGATTTGTAGCCCCTTGGGTCTATTTTATTTTAAAATTGGTTTGGACCAATTTGGGTGCCTGGTCTGACCAGGACACCCATTTTGGTGGGACCTACATATATGGCTAGGCAAAACTTCAATCGTGTTCTCACACTTCATCTTTGATCCAAATGAGCTGAAATTTTGGAAGGGAGTCAGTCTAGACCATATCTAGGAGTACACCAAAAATGGAAATTTTTGGGGACAATATTTCTATAGTTTTGGAAATTATTTATTTCTCTATGATAATTTAATTAGGTGGTCTAATGACCTCCAAACCCTCCCAAATTTTGGTGAGTGGTCCCTGGACTCATGTTATGTATCTGTATAAAGTTTCACCTAATTTGGATATGTTTTGAATAGGTATTGACCCAACCCTAACTTTACCTTAATAAGGGTATTTTGGTCAAAAAGTGCACTTTTGATTTTGAGTGGCCAAATCACCTCAACAGAGGCTGAAATTTGGGCCACTGACTTGGTATGTCACTTAGCACCTCCCCATGGAAGGTGGGGTAGAGTGGAATTGATTTGCCCTAAGTTCCCAGGCCAAACCCTAAGAAGGGACCTTTGTGCCTTGTGAAGGGCATGAGCCCTAAACACCTTGGATGAACATCAAATTTTGTATAGAGGGTCCTAGGATATATAAAACCCTCTGGTAAAAATTTTAAATAATTTTGAAAAGGCTAGGGTCCACAAAACCCTAACCCTAGCTTAGGACCTAAAACTTGTAATGTTAGTTTAAGTTAGCTAAACTTCTTGAAATTTAATAAAATTTGGGTAGTGAGGGAATAAGGATATTTTGAGCCTCTGGTAATTTATTTGGGAAGTTTTGATCAATATTTGTAGCACTTCATTTGTAACCAATAGGATTGCCCTAATTAATAATTTGGCTATTGTGATCTCACTGCCCATTGAAAGGGCATGAAACATTGGGAGAGGTAGTTTTAGAACTTACTGATCATGTATGATTTTTGATAGAATTTTTGGATACCGAGTTAGGACATCTACTTCACAAGTGCATTACTTCGGTTACATACTAAATAATTCTTGCAAGAGCCCAATACTTATTGAAAAATTATGAAACTTGATACATAGTATTTCTAGCTCAATATTATCATGTGGGAATTTTTATGGAAATTTTTGATGGTTAATTAGTATACTTTGTTCATTAACCCATAAACTTGAAATTTCATGAGAAAATCAAGTATAGCCTTATTATTAAATGATAAATTATGAAACTTTTTCTAGGGTATTTGTAGCCATCATAATCATCCCTGAATTTTCTATGAATTTTTCGAGGTATTATTGCTGTAAAATCTTTTAAAATGACTTTTTATGAGATAACTTTGAAATTACATTTAAGGGCCTAAACCATGCTGAAAAATTTAAAGGCTTAGGCTTTAGAGTTGATTATGCATTTTGTAATTAACATAAATTTATTGGAATATTATCCTGTCTGAAATTGGTACTTCATGTTCAAACTTATGCTTTTTGGATACTAGAATAAATAAATAAATTATCAGACCAATTAGGAAAATTATGAATTTCTGGATTTATGCTACAAATGTCATTTTAGCCCTCTAATAATTATCATAGGGGTACTGGATGAGTATTTCATGTACTTCCCTTTTTACGGGTCATGTAGCTTAAATGGTCTGCATATAGCAAAACTGCAGAAAATCATTTTGGATATGACTTAGAGCACGTGTGACGGGTCTTGATGGTTTGCTGGAAGGATAAGTAGAATGGGTTGCATCTATGGAAGATAAGTGAGTAGGGTGTGGTTTTGTCTAGGGTTTAGAGGCGTTCGGGTCCGACGAAAGATCGTCCTACCCAAGGAGAGTTGGAGTCAAATCACCCTAGGATTAGCATATCGGAACATGAGGAAGTAAAGGGTAAGGGAATCAACCAATAACAAAATAAGTACCTTGCGAAAGGGAACGCTGAGCGTAATCCCAACACAGTTCCTAGTGCCCCTTGAGAGCCCTTCACAGGGAATACCGGGGGCAGTCCTGGGTTAACGTAAACTGTTTTAACAAGTTGAAAAGAGTAACTTAGTAATTAGGGTTGCACATTTCACAAACACTGATGGCAATGGAAGTTAGCTGGGAGCTTCGGCTCGGATGGTTAAAAGACGGACTTTTGGTCCGGGGAGCTTCAGCTCGATTGTTTGAGTCAGACGTGTTGGTCCGGGGAGCTTCGGCTCGGGTTTGATTACGCTAAATTTGCATGTGCATAAAAGGAAGTAATAACTAAGGTGGTGGGTCTTCGGTATTAGAGGGTCGATGCACCGATGCCAATACGTTGACTCGGCAAGTGTGGTTAGCACTTCGCCAACAGAAGTCCGGTGCGCCAGCCAGCAAGAGTACGCAGGAGTCCGCTTCGTGCACCAAGCGTTGAGGCGTACGATAGGTCTGACCGGTAGTGCTTTACTGGTTTAGAGGTGGGCGAGGCCCAACCCACCGCTTCCGTCTGCCACTACGGAGGTATCCTGGGAGGTTACAGCTCCAGAAAGGGGGAACTAAAGGTCTGTGTGCACAGAGTCGGGTGTGTGCGTTGCACTTGCATGTCCATCATACCCACTTGCATGTCATAGCATAATCGATTCATTTAACCCCTGACACCTAAAGTATAAGTGGAATGGGATGCTTATACATTAGGACCTGCAAAACGACCTCTTGGTCTATAAGCTTGTGTGGGCAAGTTTATAAATTAAGGTTAATTTTGATATATATATTTACTGCTGTTTGATAACCGACACCCCAACGTATAAATTGGTATGAGACTTTTTATACGATGGGATCCTTGCAGAAGACCCCTTGGCTTATGTGTTCTCACATAAGTGAAGGTTACTTTTCATATTTCAGCTTATTGTCTATACATGTTATAGAATTGCTAGTATAGGTCCGCTGCCATCTATTTTTGATATTCTCCATCCAACCCGAGACTTCACAGGCCGTACGCTTGGCACACGCCCTGTTCATGGCCGTGTACACCCGACACGCCCGTTTTCTTCTAACACGGCCTAACCGAGATGTCGAGCTAAATTCGACGCCCACTGACACGCCTGTGACACGCCCGTGTCACAGCCGTGTCCTCACGGGAAACCCGATACTCGACGATCGTCGAGAATACTCGCCGAACAAACGACACGGCATCCGACACGGCCGTGTCCTGGGCCGTGTGCCCCATTCTCGACGATGTCACGCAAAACTCGTCGACACCGAGGCCCGATCGTCGACACAACCCGACACGCCCTGCGACACGCCTGTGTCGCAGGCCGTGTCAACTGACACGCCCTGGGACACGCCCGTGTCCCAGGCCGTGTCACCCAAGCCTGAACCCAATTTTGCTCAAAATGACCCTCTTGACTTCAGGGTATTACACTATGTACCTGCAAAAACATGTAAATTCAAAATCAATTTATATATTAATAAAAATTCTTAATTTTACAATATTTGATCTTCAGTAGTCAGATGCACAATACTCACCCAATACATGCTAATATGATGTTAGCTCCAATCATTTTCATATTTAGAAAATCATACAACTCTGAATTTTCAAAGTACGTACATGTTGATTCAACACTCTCAAATACTGTTGAATCTAACATTAGAGATATTATTTTATCTTCATTCTCCATCTTACTTATAAAACTGGGCAAGATATCAATGAATTCATTTGTAGTCTCAGTCTCACTAGCCTGTGGAAATAAAAGAATTAATATTGTGGAATGTGGACATCAATATTGAATTCATTGATTACATAAAAGTCAAAAAATATATTATAAATTATAATACCGTGCAAGATAATTGTTCATGTCTACTCTGACTACTCTCAGGTTCATGTGACCTGGATTCGTACTCCGGCTGAGACTGAGAAACCAAAAAGTAACAAAAAATAGTTACTTACCTGCGCAACAAAAAGAGAAGATAACATTTCATAAAAGTATAAATATTTAAACATAATAATACTTGTGCAACTGGAAGTGCAGCACTTGTTCCAGTTCTAGCACTAAACATGTGCATAAGCTATTCAATTTGATTCTTCATAGTACTAATCTCGGCTTGTTGCGCTTCTTCTTTTTGGCTCCATAATTTTTGTTGCGCTTGTTTTTTTTGGATCCATAATTCTTGTTGTTCTTGTTCTTTTTGTATCCATAATTCTTATTGCTGGCTCAATCTTTCTTGTACTATAGCTTCAACATCTTCAATACGAGCTATTGGTGTGGGTGTCCTATCACTCCGCCTATCATTCTTGAAAAATCTTGTAATGGTGGAAAACTTGCCACCAGCTCTAACTCTGCCCGGATGTTCTTGGCCTAAAACAGATGCAAGGATGTCATTTCTTCCCTGTGACACTGTTTCAGCACTCTGGGACTCTTGGCTCGACAACTCGTACTAAACAAAAGTAATAAATATTGGAAGTTGGAACAGAATTGCAGATAAGAAAATATACTTCTCAAGAAATATTACTATCGATAATTTACAAATGATGAAATGATTCATTTACACTTACCATTTTGGATGCCAATTCAGCTGCATCTTTACTAATGTATTCACCCGTCTTTCTTTTATGACCGGCTTTCCATAACTCCGCACGTGAAATTGGTGCAGCTTCACCTTGTTCAACCTTGACAATAAAATGAAAATAAATTATCATACAAATAATTGAGAAACCAAATTTTAAAATACAAAAAACGAGAGAGAAGTAGAGAGATAATACCATTTTTTTTCTAATCCAGAATAACCCATTCTGGAAGTAGTATGAAAGGTCTTTCGTGCTTTTGCTCTGTCAGTATTAACCTTACTTTTCTCCTACAAAAATAAATGTGTTAATACCTAATTTGGTTATAAGTTATAAAGTTAAAAAATGATATAAACATTGAATTTAATAAGAAGTTAAGAACACAACCATATATTCTGTAGTAGTGCGATGATCGACAAAAACTCTTCAGTCTTCGGCAGTAATAAAACTATATTTGACAGGAACATTGTATCGATGCTCCAAACCAACATTTTTTACATAATTGACAAAAAGTTTGGATTTCCAAGTCCTCCAACTTTCACCCATGCTTCTCATTAATGTCTTGTAATGACCATCAATATTATCAAAAAATATCTGAAAATAATAGAAAATATCAATTAAAAAGTTAACTAAAACACCAAAGATATGTAATCACTCATAAGTCATAACAAGGTTACGTACATTTAATTCTGCCCATATTTGATCTTTAATTTGTTTATCAACATCCCTCCATGCAACATATGTAATTGACACATAACACTTCACAAGAGATCCCATAAAACTCATCAATTTATTTGTTTCAGGACCGGGAATAATGCGGCCATCATCACGGAAAGAAATATTAAGCTTCCTCCCCTCTAGCCTAAGCTTATTCAGTTCATTCATTTTCGTGAAGCCTTTTGTTGACCTCGATGAAGATCACTTGTCCGACATTTTCCTGTAAAACCCTAAAAAAACCTAAACCATACAAAAAACCTAAACAAAATTCATACAAAACCGCAATGATATTGAGCTACTAGTTACTAGTTAATAGTTACTACTTACTAGTTACTACCACACAATGTTTATACATGTATAAATGTATAAATGTATAAATGTATAAATGTATAAATGTTTAACAAGGTTTCTCAGGAGGTTTAGACATGTATAAATGTATAATAATAATAAACACACAATGCTTAGCAAAGAGCAAAGAGATCAAAAGTTCAAAAACCGAGAAAAGGTATTAAGAAATAGTATACCTAAGTGAGAATATTAGTTTTGTCGAATAAGAATCGTTCGAAGCAAAGGAGAGCAGAAACTTGAACAAAATCGTCTTTAGGGTTTCTCGCAAAGCGCAGGGACTGTAAAAAGAAGAACCAAAAACTCGGGGAAACACAAGATTTTTACGGCTCACGGTTAAAAAAAGATAGTAACGCCTGCGGTTGCTATATAAACTGCAGTTTATTCTACAATAAACTGCGGTTATTGTACACACCGCAGTCTATTCTCTGGAAGGAATAGACTGCGGTTTTAAAAGAACCGCAGTCGGTGTGAGAATAGACTGCGGTTTATACAATAACTGCAGTCTATTGTAGCATAGACTGCGGTTGTTATAGCAACCGCAGTCTATTCTACAACCTAAACTGCGGTTATTGTACAAACCGCAGTCGATGCTTTGGTTCATGGGATAAACTGCGGTTTTAAAATAACCGCAGTATATTCTCGGTTTCATAAAATAGACTGCGGTTGATATATAAACTGCAGTCTATTCCCATATTTTTTGTAAAAAAAAGGCGTCAAACGCCTTGTTTACAATTGGGCGCCGTGACGCCTAGACGACGCCTAGGCGACGCCTAGGCGACGCCATGACAAGAATGGTCACAGCCAAGTCCCTTTTGCCCTGTACCTGCTTCATATCTTTCTCCAACGCACGAGCCGTATCAACCAACGCTTGAAACCCCTGGTTCACCGAACTCGAGAGCAGGAATCTCAGCCCATCCTGCAACCATTCGTAGAACCTATTGGTTTTCCGCTCTTCGTCAGCAAACATAAATCACGCATAACATCCCAACCTAGTAAACTCATGTAAGTAGGTATCAACATTACTTTCCCCTTGGGTTAGACGCTGGAAGTCATTTTCCATAGCTATGCGCTGAGCCGATGGCAAATGCTTTGCCAAAAACAGTCTCGAAAAATCCTCTATCGAGACTTCCATTAGTTGTCTGTCCATCAAGTGGTGCAACTCCATTTCATCCCACCAAAGCCGAGCCTCTCCTTCCAACAGGAACGTGGCTAAGATGACTTTTTGTTCCTCCTTTGTTCTAATCTCCGTCAAAATCCTCTTGACGCGCGCAAGTCAATCCTCTGTCTGCGTTGGTGATCCCTCCCTCGTGAACGTAGGAGGATTGAAGCTCATAAATGTTTTCAGTTGTCGTTCCGCTGCTCGTGGATCTACAATAGCCTCAACAGGTACTGACCTCACAACAACCTATTCTGGCACCACCGCAGGCCGCGCCTGACCAGTAGGTTGTGTCTGGATCATAGCAAACAACGTATCGGCAACTAAACGTACTGTCTCCGTAGAGGGAGGAGGTGTAGGCTTCTCAACTGGTGTCGTACTCTCATCAGAACGCTTGGGCTCAGACTGTCCCGCACCACTTCGAGTCACATATACGTGTAAAAGACACTTTAGCGACTTGGCAAAAACAACAACAACAGAATAGGAACACAAAGCTTCCTCAAACATGTGTATTTGCATTCCTTAGTAGACATTCTTGAGTTCATTTATGTTATAACGGGTCGCACGTACACGTGCTCGCCACCCTTCAAAAGAATTCGACCACGAATTCGAAGGAGAAAGACCAAGACAAACTGATACAAAATTGTAACACCTCTATCCGTTACATGACATATAATAGATGGTCCGGTCGGGGCCCCACACCATATGACACAAACAGGCGGTGGGGTTACAGGTTAAGATCAAAGACTAAAACATGCATCCTGACACAGAGCATTTTAGCGGAAGCATTAGGGATTAAACTTGAACTCATTAACCATGAATGTTCACTATATATAAACAACCACATTTATATATATCTCACAGGAATGTATACAGAATACACAAAATATTTGGCCTTAAGGCCTTACAGGTTTTATTCACAAGTGTGGATTACATACATTGGCACACAGGTCGGCCAAACATGGAAATAGCAAAACATTTCTTCATTTGATCTTCGAGGGCCAGCACAGCAGCAGCAAGGGCATTAGCCCACTATTTTCCGCTCGGCTCTCCAGCACCTGCATAGGGACAGTCCACCGCAACGATGACAAATAAAGCAACGGTTAGCATTCAGCTGAACAATTTATAACGACGTTATCCCCTTCCTGGGGCAGTGGTATTCCTTCCATGCAGGCATAGCATTTTCACAAGCAGATATATCACAAGACGTGCACTCATGCACAGTGTCAAGATATCACAAACGTCGACCACACGGCCCGACGCTCCGTGCACTCAGGGCACATTCTCGGTGTATCGGAAAACCAGGGTCCCACCACCGTTCTCAGGTCTCAAACCCAACGGTAAAACTTGAGCTTTCATGCTCCACGGCCCACGGCCGGAGACTTTAGTCTTGATGGCGAACAACCCAAGACTCTCATGATGTGATCCTAACGAAGTCATTCACTTAGGCACTCAAGTTAGATAACCATAACGCAGATACAGTTCAGCCCTTGCCTGTTGCTTAAATCACCAGTTCAATGTCTAGATTGACGCGGGCCAGCATCCCCTTGTCCGTTCGGCTCACTGGCCTTTAAGAGCGTATAGCTCACAATATCCACAACGCCCCCGAAAGACTGGCTTCACAATCACAGGTTAGGTAGGAGCTATCGCCAGCGACAACCACTATTACATGGCGTTAGCGACAGAACTCTCTTTCTATACCCAGCCCAAAGCATATCTGGACCAACTATTCAGAAAACCCTGCAGCCACCTGCAGTGCCAGCAACACTGGACTTTTATAGCATACAACACATGTACTTCGAGGGTATTTTCCTGGAATTCCACTTCAGTACTTCCTGCTACTCCACTTCACAGGCACAACCCACCCACTTGACAAAATACTCGTTTATACGCGGAGTCTTCTCCGGTGCGCAAAATAAATCATCAATCCAGAACAACCTATCCAGATGGGCTTCACACAGTACGTTTATTCCGTACTATACATTTCCGGATCTATATGCAAGACCTCTTGGGGATATCAAGAATCAACCCAACGGAAATCCCTCAACATTCCACCTTTTGGTGGGGGAAATCCATGCATATGCCAAAATAAGGACTTCACATGTCCAAGGAGGAAGATCGTTACCCTTGGAGTTTTCTTCGGAGCCATGACAAAGCTTTTCTACGCGAATGGAAATGATCGCCTCAATTTTCCCTTCGCGATTCTAGCTTCTGCTCTTGATTGTAGCCCCAAGATCTCCTCCAGCAACTCAACAAGTCCAGTCAAACCCTAGCACCAGCCGAGAGTTCTCTGTTCCAGAACTCGGGAAGTAAGGAAGAGAGAGAGAAAGGAAAGAATGATTTCCTGAATCTCATTCCTCTGCCGATAAGGCATCGGGTATTACCTCAGTCACACGATCTCTTCTCATCAAAATACAGCAACGCCTTGGGTTTAAGCTGAAAAGTCACCCACCGCTTACTGGTCGCTCACCAGTCATCTGACACGAGTCACGGCTCGGCCATATCTATATTTTTCGACAAATCATTGAACGGGGATGATTTCGTCAAACGAACTTCGTCGATCGGGAGTGAGTTCGTCGAACGGGCTTTAGTTCGCCGAACGGGATTGATTTCACATAACAGGGCACAACCGTCGAACACTGCTCTCCGCTCGACGATCTTCGTCGAGCTCTGCTCCACAATCTTCGTCGAGCCCAGGTCGACTTTTATCCTGTTCTGTCCAACTCTTTTTTGGGGTGTTACAGCATTGATTTATACTTCACTCCTCACAGAACTTTTAAAAAGTGAAGTTACATAGAAAATAATGGAATCAATTTTTGACTCAACATTGCCAACATTGGTGAAGTTCACATCTATTTCAAATTGTCATTTCTAGGCATCATTCCTTTCTATCATGATGGGTTTACTCATGTCTCTCTTTGTATTCATCATTTGTACATATAGCTATGCGCCTATGCCTTTTATTCATCTGAATTATGATTCTCTTATTAAGTAGCTGAGTTCAACTGATTTCAACTTTTGGTTTCATTTTTTAACTTTACTTTATCTCAACTGCCACGAAGAGGGCTTCATAAAAAAACCATTGTTGCTTCTTACACTATCCAAAAGACATCCATGTTTCTTCTTGCACCAAACGCAAGCTACTTTCAGGTTGTTTGATATGAGTTGTAAGCCTGTATTATAAAGGCTGAGTGGTAGGAGCTGCTATCTCTGAGTGGGTAGGATCCAGGAGTGGATTTGAGGTAGGATTCTGAGGGATCTGAGGTAGGAGATTTGGAGTATCCCTGATTGTATGGCTGCTGAGCCTGAGGTAGGAGTTGCTTAACTCTGAGTGTAGGGTTGTTGTGCCTAAGGTAGGACTGGTTTTAGTTTGAGTTGTAGGAGTGAGATTCACTCTGAGTTGGAAGATCCTGAGAGATCTGAGGTGTAAGCTCAAGGAGATGAAGATATAGGAGAAATTAACTGAATCTAGCTCACTGCTAGATAGGTGAAGTGGAAAAGTGAATGTACCTTAGATAGGCGAACCACTATAAAATTTTGGGTTGTCATTCTTGAACGCAAACAACTAACTCTAACACACACAAAGCTGACAACTTTAAAAGATTCAAAAGAGTCAAAACAAACCTACCAACACCCCCCCCCCCCCCCGCTCTAGATGTTTAACTACCCTTGAATAAAGACTTTCAAATGCTATCAGAGGGAGGTTGTTCTAAAAGAACTTAACAGTCTAAACAAGATCTCAAAGGGAAGCTGAAGCTTATCTCCATGGTGTCAAGTGAGAACCGCAAGGAGTTAGTTTTTATGAAAATTCCTATTTGTAGGAAGGATAATTTTGGGATCTAGAAGGAGAGGGTAAGGTTGTTTATGGAAGCCTCAGACTCTAGGACATTCATAACTGTTCAAGAGGGACCTTCATTCTCATGAAGGTCTCTGTTATAGATGCAAATGTCCAGACACCCAAGAAGTACACTGAGATGACCAAGGATAAAGTAATTCTAGTCACTATGGACAAGAGGCTCAGAATATTATTGTAAGTGTCATAGATGATTCTACATTTCAGAACTTGGTCCACTGCAGGACTGCTAAGGAGATGTGAGATTCTTTGATTGTGTATATGGAAGGGATAGATGAGATGAGGGCAGGAAATCTCTCCTAAACCAACAGTATGAGGCCTTTAAGCAAAGCAGGAAGGATTTCATAGCTGAATGCTATGAAAAGTTTTTCAAGATTGTGAACAGTCTGATCACCTATGTCAGACAGTTCACAAACAATGAGCTGAATGACAAGTTCTTGATATCCCTCAATAAGGAATGAGATATCAAGATTTGTGTCATCAGGGAGGTTGGCAACCTGGCCAACACTCTGCCCCAAAACTTGTTTGAGAAGCTGTTGTCTCATGAGCTGCAACTTAACTCCAGAAGAGCATAAGAAGATGCTGTCAGAACCCTCAACAGAGAGAAGACAGTGGTCTTCAAGGCTGAAACCACACGGAGGTGCAGGAAAAGATTTCTTCTCCACCAAGGAGAGCTGTTGAGTCTGAGTGCTCAGATCCCAGCACCTCAGGAAATGAACAGTCAGATGGAGAACTTACCTTGTTCTCCAAACAGTTCAAGAAGATGTTGAGCTGGAGAAGACAATGGAAGAACAAGGGTTCTTCAAGTTCTAGCTCAAGAAAGCCATATACCAACATGAAGAAGTCCAGAAAAGACGCCTCTGGGGAAAAGTATGACTCTAAACAGACAAACATTTTAAGATTAATGTAGTTTGTTATTGTTGCAACAATCTGGACATGTTATTGTTGACTGTCCAATCAAGAGGGAGAAGAACAAGAGATCAGATGACAAAAAGCATCACAAGGACAAGAAGACTAAAAAGAGTTTCTTGGCCAAGAAGAAATCCTGCTTGTCAGATAGTGATTTTGAGTCTTCAGAATCAGAAGAAGAGACCGATATTGGTCTCATTTCTATTGAAGAAAAGGCTGATCTTCCTGCTGCCATAATATAAATCAGGGCACTACTGTCCTCTGTTGACAGTGATTGTGAAGATGATAAAAAATTTATCCTCATGGCCTTAACTGAAGACAATCAGGACAGTTCTGTTCCTGATGAGATATTCTCTCTCCCAAACTCTCCTTCAGTCTATGATACTGGCTCAGACTCTGAGGCATCCACTTCATCCAGTGGGGATGATGGATCAGAATTTGATGAGGATGTCGATAAATTGATTTACAACTATGGTGTTATACTGGAAGGTCTGAAGAAGAACAAGAAGTTTGTCAAAAGACAAGCTGAAGAGATTGCCTCTATACATCAAGCTTCTTCCATGCAGTCTGAGTCAGCTTCTATGCTTGCCCAGATGAGGAGGGAAGTCAGTCAGCTGAAGAGTGAAGACAGTCTTTATCATCCAAACAGACAACATCAGCCAGAAGAATAAGATCATCAAGGATTTTGAAGAGAAGCTCCTCAAAGAGAGGATGCTAGTGGCTGAGTTTTCTAAGCCCAAGACAGTGCTTCCACTAATTGACTATTTCTCCTCTTAAAATAATAAGAGGGGATTGAGATTCAAGTGAAATACTAGAGCGGCTCATTCCAAAGGGAAGGGCAAGCTCCAGTTGTGCCGCATACCACTTTTCAGAAGGTTATTCTTTCTTCTAACAGGTATGAGCATGACAGTATGTATGGTCACTCGAAGAATGAAAAT
Source organism: Platanthera guangdongensis (assembly GCA_039583875.1). Lineage (NCBI taxonomy): Eukaryota > Viridiplantae > Streptophyta > Magnoliopsida > Asparagales > Orchidaceae > Platanthera > Platanthera guangdongensis. Next base: position 75,375,213 of record CM077160.1, on the reverse strand, counting down.
TCTTCTTATAAGAGTTTTGTTGTTACTACCAATGGAAGAAGAAAAGGTAGGGATTGAGTGCACTAAAGGCTCCCCATGAGAAAATCCAAATTGCTTATCATGGACCATTTGTATTTGTTGTTCCAGCTCCACTCTCAAGGGTAAGGCAGTGGCCAACCCCCAAGTTCCTTCTGCAAAGAGTAAGGCTGTGAGAAAGACAGTCAGTAAGGCTCACTTGGCGATTTCTGATGTCATCAACACCATGTCGGTTGCAAAGAAGACATGTTGGGGAAAATCAGAATAAACCAAGCATACCTACTAGCAGACTTAGTTTCAGTCAAATTCTTACTAAAAGAAATAGGAAGAAGGTCACTGCTCTCCCCTCTGAACAGATAAAGACTGATGACTTACATACATCAAAGGCTGTTCAGAAGAGGAGATACAATATTCATGAGTGCTGGTGTTATGCAAAGGTAAGTCACTTTGTCATAAACTGTTGGCACAACCCAAGTGTGCCAAGGGCAAGGATGAGTCTTCCTGTCAGGGATGCTGCATGTAGATATAGTTATTTTCAAGCTAATATGAACCAAGGACCCAAACTCTTTTGGGTTCTTAAGGTAAATTAATCTTGTGATTGCAGGAAAGCCAAATACCCATTAGATGTCAATATGGCACAAGAACAGTGGCTGTTCCATACATATGACTTGGACAAGGAGGCATCTAAAGGAATATACTTCAGTGAGGAATGGACCTAAAGTCATCTTTGTAGTTTCAGACAGAGGAGTTACAAAAAGCTATGGTATGATTACCAATGACATAGTCTTTATTACAAAAGTAACTTATGTGAAAGGATTGCAACACAATCTTATTAGCATAAGCCAACTCTGAGATATTGTTTATGTCATTGTCTTCCACAAGAATAAGTGTCTGATCAAAAGGTCAAGTAACCAAGAGATCATTTTGAGAGGCACTAAGAGTGAAAATACTTACTGTTTAAATTTACTATGTATAGATTAAGACTCTCCAGTATATCTTGTTGTAAATGAGAAAGATTTTTATTGTGTGCAATGACATAAGAGACTTGCTCACTTGAATTACAAGGTAATCAACAAGATCTTCAGTGAAGAGCTAGTCAAAAATGATCTCAATCTGAAATGCACTAAAGTGGGCATTTGTTCTGCATGCTAAAAGGGCAAACAGACAAATGTCTCCTTTAAAAGCATTGGGGTCAAGGATTCTGAGAGGTGTCTCTACCTCCTACATATGGACTTATTTGACCCTATGTTAGTTCATAGTGTAGGTAGGAAAGTCTACACTCTTGTGATAGTTGATGACTTTTTCAGATTTGCATGAGTATTCTTTCTTAAGAAAAAGTCTGAAACCCTTGACAACTGTTATGCCCCCGGACGGAGCCCGACTATTTGTGCGTCAGTACACGAGACGGCGGGGGAAATACGGAGGCGACAAAGGGACTAAATCAACCGTTTCAGCCCCCATTCTCTGAAGAAAAGGCCCTCAGGGGCTGAACCAACATAGTTCAGCCCCTATTGAGGCCGGCCGCCCCCTTGGGGGCCGGCCTTGGGTCCGGGTATAAATATACCCAGAACCCCCCTTTGTTTGGGAAGAAAGAATAATTCCAGTCTTTTCTTCTCTTTATCTTCTTAACCCTAGTTTCTAATCTTCTCTTAGATCTCTATTTCTCTCTCTTTCATCTCCTAACAATTGGTATCAGAGTTTCTTTTCTCCACCATGGTAACTACTCGAACGCAAGAGGAAATCGACCGCTTGAAACCCTAGAGGAAAATCTCGTGGGATTGACGGATTCGGTAGCCGCAATCGAGGAAAACGTGAAAACTTCCACCCAAAGTCTAGAAGAACGGATCGACACCCGAATGGAGGAGATGATGGCGTTGTTGGCACAAAATCTGAAGGGTAAGGCAATGTCGGAGGAGGATCCGGGCGGATCTTTCGCTGCACGGGTCGATCCGCACAGGATCAGCGCAAACGAAGGGCAGGCCGGCACGACAAGGGGAGCATGCATCGCAGCGGGGGCCGGGTCGAGCACGGGAGGGATCGGCGGAGGCGGGATCGGCTCCAGCGGGGTCGGCGTAGGCGGGTTTGGGCACGGCGGGTTCGGCGCAGGAGGGGGTGGCCATGGCGGGTTCGGAGCGGTCGGGATTGGCTCCGGCGGGTTCGGCGCAGGCGGGGTGGCTCCAGCGGGTTCGGAGCAGCCGGGATTGGCTCTGGCGAGTTCGGTACAGCCGGTTTCGGCACTAGTGGGGGAGGCTCGGGCGGTTTGGGCTCTAGAGGTGGCGGGTAGCCGATTCCCCCATATGGAGGGGGGAATCGGTCACCCGCAAGAGGAGGCATGCAGTGGGGTGGTGCTCTGGCGGCGGGATCGTTTCGCCAAGGCTTTCCGGGCATGCGTAATGAACACGGAGAACCAAGAAGGCCGGCAGGATATAGATAGGAGGCGGGATGGCGTGGATAGGTCGGCCGGTGGCCGTACATGCCGCCAAAGTTGACACGCATGAATTTTCCGAAGTTCCATGGCGGCGACGCTTTGGAGTGGTTGTAGAGGTAGAACTGTTCTTCAGTTATCAGGAGGTTCCCGAAGGACAGTGGGTGCAGTTAGCATCGTTCCATCTGGAAGATGATGCTTTCCAGTGGGTCCAGTAGTTTTTGAGGGGCAAGGATTATGTGCCCTGGACGGACTTTGTGAACGGGTTCACAGCTCTCTTTGGGTCGTTGGAGTACGAGAACTTTGAGGCACTCCTGCAGAAGCTTCGTCAGAAGGGTACCATGATGGAATACCGTACTGAGTTTAAAAAGTTGGCAAACCGAGTTCAGTGGGAAGAGAAGACACTGCTCAGTTGTTTTGTGTCGGGTCTCAAGGACTATCTGCGGGAGGAGATCCATTCTTACATGCCCCGCAGCTTGAACCATGCGATCAGTCTCGCTCGGATACAGGAAGAACGCTACAACAGGCAACGTGTAACACCTCTCCTGTAATGAACATATAATATGGGTCCGGCCGGGGCCCCACAACATACGGACGCCACAACTTTAGTATTAAAAGTCGATATAGCTACCCACACTCAAAACTCTTTGCACAACACAGCGGAAACAAAACAGGACTAGAAGCTATCCACCACTAAAGAGTAAAACAAATGGCCTTAAGGCCTTACATCAAGTGTCCAAAAGAAAATAATACATCAATCATGAATGTGCTTATCACTCCTAGTCTGCCTCGGCATGCAAGCCGGACAACAAGAGTCTCAAACATAAAATCTCATAAGTAGGGCTACAAAAATAGAAAAACACTTCATGAGGCTTAGGCCTTTCTGGCCGGCGAGCTAGCTCCTGCATGCGATCCTTGCCCTGAAAAATTTATTAGTAACGTGGGTCAGCAAATGCTGACCTCAAACTGTGCAACAACACATCTCCTCACGGCCGCCCCTAACGGACCCGGGGTACCCCTCCAACATGCAAGTTAGCACTTCGTAGGCAATAATCATAAGTAATAAAAGCAACTATGGAAACAGGCTTGGATGTCACATACATCATGCATGTTCTCTACTGGTTGAGCATAATATAAAAGGGCCTACTTATGCAATCATGTATGCAATAACCTGGGTTTCACCCAAGGCACCCTAACTCGTATGCACCTAGCACATCATCACATCATATGGGTTCTCATCGATTCCCCATTGGCATAAAGCCGCAAACAAAGGGGTCACCATTTCCCCCAACGGTAAACAAAGGGGTCACCATTTGCAAACATACATCATGTATCCAATAACCTGGGTTTTCAACCCTATTCTCGGACTTAACTCCACAAGAATAGTCCTGAACCGTCAAATCCTAAAATCTGGGAAAGAATGGCCATGATCCGCCTGGAAAATAAAAGACCTGGGCCGAACACGGCCTGGCACACACCCGTGTCCAGGGCCGTGTTCCTCATTCGCCGTCTCAAATCGATGCGCCTGGAACAGCACACGGGCATCCGACACGCCCATGTTCTATACGACACGCCCGTGTCCCCAGTGACACGACCGTGTGGTCGGCCGTGTGCCTCCATCGACACGGCCCCGAAACCAACCCGAGAGGTGACACGGCCTGGGACACGCCCGTGTCCCACGCCGTGTGCCAAGTCTCGACACCCGTCGACAGGCTTTGTGTCGACACCGCGGAAAAATGTCGAGCGAAGATCATCGACCAAGCGGGACACGCCCTATGACACGCCCGTGTCATAGGCCGTGTGCCCCAGTCTCGACACTCGTCGAGCGAAAGTGTCGACACCCCGGGCCGAGTGTCGACACGGACTCGACACGCCCTGCGACATGCCCGTGTCGCAGGCCGTGTGCCCTACTCTCGACACATTGTCGAGCGAAAGTGTCGACACTTGGGCCGAGTGTCGACACGGCCTCGACACGCCCTGCGACACGCCCGTGTCGCAGGCCGTGTGCCCTACTCTCGACATATTGTCGAGCGAAAGTGTCGACACTTGGGCCGAGTGTCGACACGGCCTCGACACACCCTGCGACATGCCCGTATCGCAGGTCGTGTGTCTCCTGCAAGAAACCCGAAAATTTTCCAGAACTGCAGACTGACCCTCTTGCAAAACTGGGGTGTTACAACTCTCCCCCACTTAACAGAATTTCGTCCCGAAATTTCAAAATAAAAGGGTACAAAACTTAACTTGTACCTGAAATGAAGAGTTCTGGATAATCTTTTAACATGGCCTGTTCTCGCTCCCAAGAGAACTCCTCACGACCGCAGTTGTCCCATCGAAATTTCACGAGTTTAACTTCTTTACTCCGCAACTGCCGAGTCTCCGAATCGTCTATAGCAATTGGGAGGACTCGCGTCCTCAAGTCTTCCTCAATCGACACCGATGTCGGCTCAATCACCACGCTAGCCTCCACCAAGGCTTTCCTCAAAACGAAGACGTGGAATACGTCATGCAATCCACTCAGCTCCGCGGACAATGCCAACCGATAGCCTGCTTCTCCCACCCATTTGATAACTTCAAAAGGCCCCAAAAACCTTGGACTCAACTTCTTGAGTCGGCGAATCATGAGACGCCTTTGAACAGTTTGATCTTCAAATAGACCCAATCACCTATCGCAAACTCCAACTTCCGGTGACGAGCATTAAAGTATTTTGCTTGACGGTCTTGCGCCACCTTCATACGCTCTTGTATGGTCTGTACTATCTCACAAGCGTCAGCTACCACCTCCTTTCCCAAAATTTTAGTGTCTCCCGCCTCTGCCCAAGACATTGGGGTTCGACACCGCCTCCCATACAAAGCTTCGTATGGCGCCATTTTTATACTTGCTTGAAAACTGTTATTGTACGCGAATTCCACCATGAAGAGGTGATCCTCCCACCTCTTGCCGAAGTCAAGAACGCACATTCTCAACATATCCTCCATAGTACGGTTTGTTCTTTCAGTTTGCCCATCAGTTTGAGGATGGAATGTCGTACTGAACTTTAGCTTCGTGCCCAAGCTCTTCTGAACCAATCTCCAGTCCTTGGACGTAAACCGTCCATCTCGATCACTGACTATGCTCTTAGGAATCCCATGCAGTCGCACAATGTTGCGAACATACAACTCCACCAGTTTCTCCACGCTGTCCTCTTTCCGATTTGGGATGAAGTGAGCCACCTTGGTTAGGCGATCCACGATCACCCAAATAGCATCATTACCCTGCTGCGATCTAGGCAGACAATGCACAAAGTCCATGGAGATGTCATCAAATTTCCACTCAGGGATTGGAAGGGGCTTTAGGAACCCGCCCGACTTCTGACATTCGGCCTTCACCAAGGCACAAGTTTGGCAACGATTCACGTACAAAGCTACGTCCCGCTTCAGCCCCGGCCACCAAAAGGATTTCTTCATATCCAAGTACATCTTTGTACTTCCCGGGTGAATGAAGTACTTTGTGAAGTGAGCCTCAAACATCAACTCCTCACGGAGTTTTCCGAACTGCGGTATACAAACCCTTTCGTCCTTCCTCAGAATCCCATCAATCATCTCCCAGACGCTGCTCTCGCCCGCTTGAGCCTCCAACACAAAGGGTTGAAACTCCACATCCAACCGAGTCGCTTCCCGAATGCGATCAGACAAGTCGTTCTGCACCTTAATCCAATTCAACCGAGCCACGCTGGACTCGCCTCTCGCAACACATTCCAAACCAAGGGACTCCCATTCCCGAACCAATCGCTCATCATGAGCTTCGATCCAATTCCCTTGCCCCGAGTACTTCCTACTCAAGGCATCCGCCACCACATTGGCTTTACCTGGCGTATACTGAATCGCCACATCGTAGTCTCCAAGAAACTCAACCCACCTGCGTTGCCGCATGTTCAAGTCCTTTTGGTCCAAGAGATACTTCAGGCTTTTGTGATCCGTGAAGATCTCCACCTTTGCACCATAAACATAATGCCGCCATATTTTCAACGCAAAAATTACCGCCGCCAACTCCAAGTCGTGGAAGGGGTAATTCCTCTCATGAGGCTTCAACTGTCTAGACCCAAAAGCTATCACCTTCCCATGTTGCACCAAAACGCAACCCAAACCGCATCCCGATGAGTCACTGAAGATCTGAAATCCCTCGGTCCCTTGCGGTAGACTTAGGATTGGAGCCGTCATTAGTCTCTCCTTCAGTGCCTCAAATGCTTGACTACACTCTAGAGTCCACACAAACTTATGATCTTTACGTGTGAGTGAGGTGAGTGGTAGAGCTATCCGCGAAAATTTTTCCACGAACCTCCTGTAATACCCGGCTAGTCCAAGAAAACTTCGGACCTCTGCCACTGTCCTCAAAACCGGCCAATCTCTAATGGCTTCAACTTTTGTTGGGTCCACTGCCACCCCTTTCCCACTAATCACGTGTCCCAAAAATGCCACCTTCTCCAACCAGAATTCGCATTTGGAGAATTTTGCATACAACTCATTCTCCCTTAACACTTGCAGAACCACTCTCAAGTGGGTCTCATGCTCCACTTGCGATTTGGAATACACCAAGATGTCATCAATGAAGACAACCCCAAAAGAATCCAAGTATTCCCGAAATACGCGATTCATAAGATCCATGAACACAGATGGTGCGTTCGTCAGCCCGAACGGCATCACCGTAAACTCAAAGTGTCCATACCTTATACCAAAGGCAGTCTTAGGTATGTCCTCATCCCGAATTCGCAACTGATAATAGCCTGACTTCAAGTCCAATTTTGAATACACCACTAACCCTACCAATTGGTCGAACAAGTCATCTATCCGAGGAATCGGATACTTATTCTTGACAGTCAATTTATTCAGCTCTCGGTAGTCAATGCATAGCCGCATGCTACCGTCTTTCTTCTTTACAAACAACACCGGTGCACTCCACGGTGAAGAACTGGGTCTGATATACCCTTGCTCCAACAATTCCTGCAACTGTACTTTAAGTTCAGCCAACTCTTTTGGTGCCATCCTAAACGGAGGACGTGACACCGGCCTAGCCTCCGGCACTAACTCGATCGAGAAATCGATCTCCCTCCGAGGAGGCGCTCCAGGAAGTTCTTCCGGAAACACATCCTTAAACTCTGCCACAACGGCCACTTCCTCAATCGTCAACTGGGAAAGACGAACCTCCAATAACGCTACAAGCGCTACACCACCCTGGTTAACAGCCCGCACCAACTGCATGACCGAAATCAAGGAACAGGCCACTCCACAAAGGCCCTCAAATTTGACTTCTGTCTGCCCTTTTATACTTAAGGTCACCACCTTAGATAGGCAATCAATACTGGCGCGCTGCTCTGCGAGCCAGTCCATGCCCAAAATGACATCGAACTCCACCAATGGCAAAATCACCGCTACCAAAATGAAGTCAACTCCGTCTAGCTCCCAACAGATGCGCCCTTTGACCCCGGTGGTCATGGATGACCCATTGGGCATGCGCACTTTCAACTCCGCGTCCGCCGAGAAAGACTCAACTCCTATTCTCCGGATGAAGCTCTCCGCAAGAAAAGAGTGTGATGCTCCCGTATCAAACAATACCCTGGCGGGGCATCCAGAAACTAAAACGAAGCCTACAACATAGACAACACACACAAAAAGGGGGGGTCTAAAAGTATGAAGCACAAAATTTCAGCTTAAACTTTCTTCATACTTGTCACCACATCGGTTTGACGGATCGCTTCTTGCTGTCCAAGGTTGTACGCCCTTGGTTGCACCGGTTGGAACCGAGAAGCGCTCGACTCCGCCATCTTTCCTCTCTCTGCAGCACTGGGGCCGGAGCGCACAGTATGCTCCTGCTTTGTCTCTTGCCCCGCTCCTCCTTGGGGACAAACACGAGCTATGTGCCCCACCTTACCGCAGTTGTAACACGTCGGCGGTCCCCTAGAGTGAGAACCCCCAGGCGTCCAATTGCTCTTCTCACCAGATCTGGAAGTGTGAGGCTTCTTCCTCCACCTACTCCCATCAGACATCCATGAGATTGGGAAGGCTTCCCTTCCCCTTGCTTAGAAGTAAAACCCTCTCGGCGTTGGGTTCGCTCCAAATCACTTTCCAGAATCCTGGCAGTCGCAACTAGTTCATTAAACCCCGCCCTCTTCATGGAGATGAGTGGTTGTCTTAGGTTCTCCCTCAGCCCGTAGTAGAAGAGGTTATCCCTCTCTACATCATCTGCCATCGTCGTTCCCGCGTAACGACCCAAATTGGTGAACTCCTGCACATACTCATCCATTGTCTTGTCTCGCTGCATTAAATGCAGAAACTGCCTCTGAAGGGCCAAACGTGTAGAAACTGGAATATACCTCTTAAGAAAAGCATCCCCAAACTCCTCCACCGACGGAGTGCGTCCCGGGAACTGGCGGACGCTATGGCTCACCCACCATAACTTGGCGTCTCCTTCCAACATGAATGCCGCATACTCAGCTTTCTTTTCCCCTGGCGTCTCTGCCGCCCTTAACAGCTCTTGCATGCGAACCCACCAGTCCTCCGCATCCGTTGGCGTACCAACTCCCTTGAATGATGGGGGATGGAAGCTCAGGAAATACTTCAGGTGCTGGTCTCCATGTCCGACAACTACCCTCTCCGCCAAAGGCTCCACTCGCCTGGCTTCTCCTCCTAGAACGGCTGTTACCGTATCCGGTGTGGCAAGGGTTGCCACCTGAGCTGTTGCTGCAGCTTGAGCTGCCACCATCGCTTCTGCAAGCATGCGGCAGAAGTCGGCCGGGTTTACACCCGTGCCCAAAAGACCTGGAGCAGTAGCACTGCTCGCCGAAAGCTCTTCTCTTGCTCTCGACGTTCCCGCCTCGTTGCTTGCACTCTTCAAGAAACAAGAAACAAGGATTCAGTCTCAAATCTCAAGACTTAAACATAAGGACACTCATGGTCCCGCGTTACTCTTATGTGGATAACTTCTCTATGCTTTGACCTTGAACCTAACCTCGCTTTGATACCAAATTATAACACCTCCCCTGTAATGAACGTATAATATGGGTCCGGCCGGGGCCCCACAACATACGGACGCCACAGCTTTAGTATTAAAAGTCGATATAGCTACCCACACTCAAAACTCTTTGCACAACACAGTGGAAACAAAACAGGACTAGAGGTTATCCACCACTAAAGAGTAAAACAAATGGCCTTAAGGCCTTACATCAAGTGTCCAAAAGAAAATAATACATCAATCATGAATGTGCTTAGCACTCCTAGTCTACCTCGGCATGTAAGCCGGACAATAAGAGTCTCAAACATAACATCTCATAAGTAGGGCTACAAAAAGAGAAAAACACTTCATGAGGCTTAGGCCTTTCTGGCCGGCGAGCTAGCTTCTGCATGCGATCCTTGCCCTGAAAAATTTATTAGTAACGTGGGTCAGCACAGGCTGACCTCAAACTGTGCAACAACACATCTCTTCCCGGCCGCCCCTAACGGACCCCGGGGTACCCATCCAACCTGCAAGTTAGCACTTCGTAGGCAATAATCATAAGCAAGAATAGCAACTATGGAAACAGGCTTGGATGTCACATACATCATACATGTTCTCTACTGGTTGAGCATAATATAAAAGGGCCTACTTATGCAATCATGTATGCAATAACCTGGGTTTCACCCAAGGCACCCTAACTCGTATGCACCTAGCACATCATCACATCATATGTGTTCTCATCGATTCCCCATTGGCATAAAGCCGCAAACAAAGGGGTCACCATTTCCCCCAACGAGTCACAGACCGCCTCAAGGAATTCTTGTCAAGGCCCCACCCACTCAAGGTCTTAGCACCGGGCTTGCCCACAAGCTCTGACGTCTCATGTCAAGATTCCAACAAACACAAAACTGATCGATTCTAAGAAGCCTAGCCGGACCCCACCCGCTCATGGCCTCATTGCCCGGGCTTGTCCCCATGCTTGACATTCTCGTCAGTCGCACAGAAGGGGACTAGTCTCGCCGGGACACTCTCCACACATGACGTGAACGTCACGGGACAGCCAGCCGACCACGGAGACATAGCCACGCCTTGGCACGTCACAAACCAAGACACTTCCACCCTAGTCCCTCATTTGTACTGCAGCGTTCCCGCGCACCAAGGAAACCATCTCCAACTCATGCGGAGCTAACCTTGTCCACAAAGGAAAACATCTACTGCTACGAGGAGCTAACCTTGTCCGGTTCCGACTACACGCACTCACTCGAGAAAAAGGGGAAAACCATCACCACATTCCAAACGGCGTCTTGCCGCAATGAAATCTCTACGAATCCTTAACGTTCGTTTGCAACATCACCGAGTCGGACTAATGGTTGTGACAACGGCTTCACCCACCATGCCTAATCCACTAACGGAGCGGATTTCTAATGCAAAACATGCCGGGGACGGACTCAATCAACCCGGAGGTTCCTCTTGAACCTTGGCAAACCAAAACCCCTCTCATTTGAGAGTTTGGTGCCCAAAAACTAGAAAGAAGAATAAATTATGCTAAGACATGCATCCTAAGACCGAGAGGAGAAGTGTCGTTACCTTCCGACTCCTCTTCCTTGCCATGGCAAAATAGCCGGATGAAAACCTTCGCAACGATCTAAGCTCCACGGATCTGGACTCGGCTCGCGATTTGGAGCACCGAAACCCCTCCTACAGCCCAAACTCTCCTTCTCCTTCTTCCTTATTCTCACTTCTCTCTAGATCTTTAGTAAGAGAAAGCTTGGAGAAGAATGAGGGTTTTCAACCCTATTCTCGGACTTAACTCCCCAAGAACAGTCCTGAACCGTCAGATCCTAAAATCTGGGAAAGAATGGCCACGATCCGCCTCGAAAATAAAAGACCTGGGCCGAACACGGCCTGGCACACGCCCATGTCCAGGGCCGTATGCCTCATTCACCGTCTCAAATCGACGTGCCTGGAACAACACATGGGCATCCGACACGCCCGTGTTCTATACGACACGCCCGTGTCCCCAGTGATACGACCATGTGGCCGGCCGTGTGCCTCCATCGACACGGCCCCGAAACCAACCCGAGAGGTGACACGGCCTGGGACACGCCCGTGTCCCACGCCGTGTGCCAAGTCTCGACACCCGTCGACAGGCTTTGTGTCGATACCGCGGAAAAACGTCGAGCGAAGATCGTCGACCAAGCGGGACATGCCCTGTGACACGCCCGTGTCATAGGCCGTGTGCCCCAGTCTCGACACTCGTCGAGCGAAAGTGTCGACACCCCGGGCCGAGTGTCGACACGGACTCGACACGCCCTGCGACACGGCCGTGTCGCAGGCCGTGTGCCCTACTCTCGACACATTGTCGAGCGAAAGTGTCGACACTTGGGCCGAGTGTCGACACGGCCTCGACACGCCCTGCGACACGCCCGTGTCGCAGGCCGTGTGCCCTACTCTCGACACATTGTCGAGCGAAAGTGTCGACACTTGGGCCGAGTGTCGACACGGCCTCGACACGCCCTGCGACACGCCCGTGTCGCAGGCCGTGTGCCTCCTGCCAGAAACCCGAAAATTTTCCAGAACTGCAGACTGACCCTCTTGCAAAACTGGGGTGTTACACCTTCACTCTGACAGAACTCTTGCATAAGAAGAGAATCAAACTCTGTCCCATGATCACTTCTGATCAGGGCAATGTGAGTATTGAACTCACTCTGTATGCATTTGAGAAACTCTGTCAAACACTTAAAGTTATCAGACTTCTTCCTCAGAAAGAATACCCATGTGAATCTAGAGAAGTCATCTACAACCACTAAAGTATAGGATTTCCCTCCTAAGCTTTGTACTGTAATGAGTCCAAAAAGGTCTATGTGTAACAGATACAAAATCCTAGGTGAATCACTATTATTAAGTGATTTGAAACTATTTTTGGTTTGCTTGCCTAATTGACAAGCCCTGCAAAGTCCTTACTTCTTGTAGGGACCAGAAGGTAGTCCTCTAACAAGGTTGCCCTTGGATAGCCTAGCAATGGTTCTAAGATTTATATGTCCTAATCTTTTATGTCATAATTCATTAGGTCTACAAATAGAGTTGAACAAGCATATATCTACCTTAGTTGAAAGAAAATCTACAAGATAAATATTACCTTTCCTTTTACCTGTCAACACAGTTGTGTTGTCCTCTGATTTGATTTTGCATGAGGATTTGTTGAAAGTCACTTGATAGCCTTCATCACACAGTTGACTGATACTGATTAAGTTGTGCTTCAGTCCTTCCACATAGGCTACTTTCTTGAAAGTGACTGTGCCAATCTGGACTTCACCATATCCTTTTGTTAGTCCAAAGTTTGAATCACCAAATATTACTTTGGGTCCAAGCTTGGCTTTGAAGGATGTGAAATTGTCCTTGTTTCCTGTCATATGCTTTGAGCACCCACTATCCAGATAATATTGCTGGTTTGATGTTGGATAGGTCTTCTCCTACACATACAATAATTTATTTGTTTTTGACCCAGTTTACTTTGGGCATAGGTTGATAACCTTTAAATTCAGAAATAAAAGACATCCCAGGTTGACTCTTATAACCTTCAGGATGATATCTCCTTGGAGGTATTATCCATTCAGTATAAGGGTTAAATCTTTGGGATGTAGGACCTCTAGGATTGAAGTTTGATTTGCCTTTGAAGGATTTTTCAAAACTTTGAGCTCTGTTCGACGATCTCTGAGCTGAGTTCGATGATCTTGGGTCAGATCGTCTAGCTCCGTTCGAAGATCAACTATGCTAGAGTTCAGGGTTCAGAAATCGTCGACCTGAGTTCGACGATTCAGCCTGAGATTGTTGAGCTCCATTCGGCGATCGTCGAGCTCCATTCGACATTTTCTGTTGAACTTTTGTTTTCTTGGGTAAATCAGAATTCTTCCTAGCCACCTCTACAACTCCCTTACCTTTATCTGAGATAAACTTGATTGGGATCGTTAATACTATGGGTTGGCTAGATGAGGCACCCAAGCCCAGTGCACTATTGAATCTTGAGTTCACTGTGCTTGTGGTGTCCATTAGTTTGATACTTCTCCCATTAAGGGATTCTTCAAACTTTTTGGCCTCTGATAGCTCACTTTTCAGTGAAGCTATCTGCTCCCTACAACATTCCAACTCCTCAGAGAGTTTGAGGTTTTCTGATTTTAAAATGCTGTGTTCAGATAGCTGATTTCTGAGAGAAATGATTTCCTTCTCAGATTTTAATAAATCTAAACACAGTGCTTTAAACTCACACTTGAAGTCCTCAGAATTAAAATCAAAAGAATTTATTACCTACTCCTCTTCAGATTGAGTCTCTGATTCTGACTTTGACTCTTCTGCATCAGAATTTTGTTGTGAGGCATTGATAGCCGTCATGTAGAATTCTTTTTCATCAGCATCATCTTCATCATCAATAGAGCTGGATGAAGCTTCAGATTCTTCTTCTGTCTCACTCCAAGTTTCAGCAACAAACCAATTCCTTGTATTTTTGCTCTTGCTGGAGGAGGGTTTGTCAACCTTTGTAGATGTTGGCCATCTCCTTAAAAAGGTCTCAGCCTTGCTGTACACAAATGGCGGTTGGTCGAGACCGCTGCTTGGATGCTTTGGCGTAGATTTAATAGAAGAAATTTTGCGACTGCCCCGTGACAACTTGGGGGGGCCTGATCGACTTGTTTGGGCGCACACAAAGAAAGAATCAATGAATGTTGCTGCCATTTACAGCATCGAGAGCCGAGACTCTAAGCTTTCAGGTGCCGAGTTATGGAAGCTAAAGGCGCAACCGAGAATGATCCTACACGCGTGGCGGGCTGTAAATAACCTTCTCCCAACTAATCATTGGTTAGTATGCCACAACCTGAAAAATAATGCTGACTGCCCCTAGGGATGCGGGCAAGAGGAGACTGTAAACCACTTGCTGAGAGATTGCATTTTCACCACAAAAGTTTGGAAGGAGGCCTCCCGCCTGGGCATCAAGGTGTTGGATAATAACAACAACTTTATAAATGTTCTGTACAAGGAGATCAGCAACAGTAGTACTTCTACCAAAGCACTTTTCCTGACCGCCATCATGTACTATCTTTGGAAAGCAAGGAATTGCATGATCCATAGTGAGCCATATATGCAGCCGACCGCCATTATAATTCACGCCTCGAGCGATGCCAAACCTGGGAACTGGAATGTCCAGCGTAACCACCAATCAACTTGGACTTCCCCACCCGTAGGTTGGCTCAAGGTAAATTTTGATGGATCTGTTCGGGAGAATTTCAAGGCCAGGCTTGGGTGTATTGTTCGCAACCACCTCGGGGAACCGCTGGCTGCAAGAGGGGTGAAGAGCCGCAGCTGTTCTGTCGGTATGACAGAATTTAGGAGCGCCACCGATGGGCTTGCTCTTGCAAAGACTTATTTCAACGAAGCCGCTGGGATTATACTCGAAGGGGACTCTTCGACGGTCTGCAACATGCTACAGCACATCCTCGCGAGGGCCTTCTCTGGGAACGCTGAAGTTTACCTTGCCAAGCTCCTAGCGGAAGCTCCAAGGGTGGTTATCTCTCTCATCGACCAGGATGCAAATGCTGTTGCTGACTCGATCGCCAAGCTTGCATGTGATATAGATTTTGAATGGGAAAGGGGTATGCCCCAATCCCATGAGTTTTTTCACTTTGTTCACCATGACATTGCTCTGTAGTTCTCTATTATGTTATATATATATAGGCCCATGCCACCCTTCAAGGATGAGGGTTTGTCATTGCTATTTTTCTTGAAGTCCTTTTCTTTTCTCCTTTCTTTCCTGTCCTTGTCCTTGTTTTTATTTTCTGGACAGTCAGGCACAATGTGGCCTGGTTTCCTGCATCCAAAACAAATAATCTCTTTGTTATTTGATTTGTCATACCTTGGCTTGTCATGCCCTCTGTATGATCTTTTCCTGAAATCCTTCCTGGCCATTTTATAAAACCTTTTGGCCAGTAAGCTCAGCAGCTCTTCATTGCCTGTGACCTTGTCTTCAGGCTGATCTTTAATAGCTTTGAAGGTTATTGATTTCTCTTTTCTGACTGCTGGTGAAGCAACCTTCTGCTCTTCTTCTCTATTCTTGATGAGCAGCTCATAGGACTTGAGCTTGCCCAAGAGAGCTTCAGTTGTGATCTCATTTAGGCTTCTGGCATCCTTGATTGGCCAGATCCTTGAGTCCCAAGTGCTTGGGAAGCACATTAGGATTTTATCATTGAGCTCAGTCAATGAGATCTCTTTGTCCAATGTTTTCAGCTCATTGACTATGAGACTGAGTCTATTATACATATCTGCTACTGACACATCTCCTTTCTTGAAGTTCTCATATTGGGTTATGAGATGAGATCTTCTATCTTTTCTCTCATCAGCAGATCCTGAGACTATCTCAGATAACTTGTCCCAGATTTCCTTTGCTGAGTTGCATTCAGCTACTTTTTGAAATATTTCATCAGACATAGTCTGGGCTAAAATATTCATTGCCTTAGCATCTGCCACTTTCCATTTTCTTGATTTCTGCATCTGTTCCTGAAGGAGGTGGAACAGCACTTGTACTTGTATTTTCTGGTGGTCTTGGACACACTGTCAAAATAGAATTAAAAATATCTTCATCAATAGAATTCATGTACAATCTTATCCTTGCCTTCCAAAGTGCAAACTTAGATAGATTGCACACTGGAAGTCTGGTGCTAGCATAATCCTTGCTCTGTGGCATGGTTTTATATAAGGATAAATATAATGCAAATAATAAGAATAAAAACCCTCTATGAAGGATTGATCTTATCAGAGATCTTTTGGTTCAGGTGTTAGCCTGTAGGAAAACAACCAACCAATTAAGGTGTGGTATTTTCAACCAACCTCGCTCTGATACCAATTGAAAGTGGAGGATAAGATCTACCTTAACTCTAGAGGGGGGGGGGTGAATAGAGTATATTAAAATAATTTTCAAGTTAAAAACTATTTTGCAGTGTAAGACTTAATTTAAGTATAGGTGTAAGGTGCTTGCAGTAACTAAAAGAAAATGAATGCAAGAAATAAAACAACACAACACACAGCAAAACACAAAGAAGCAACCAGAGGACACAAGGAGCTATAGTGGTTCCCCAATCAATCTGGGTACATCCACTCTTTTACCAACCTAGGTAGGAATCCACTACAGGATGAGTTGATCAGGTGTCCTGGGCACCAATGAGCTTTTGATAAGGTGCTCAAAAATCAAACCAGATTTTTTGATCAGGTGTCTTGCCACCACTGAGTTTTGACAAGATCTCAAAAACCAACACAAACTTTTGAATGGAGTTTGAGAAACCCTTTATAGCAGAGAGAGAGAGAGAGAGAGAGAGAGAGAGAGAGGTGAGATGATCTTCTCTGTCAACAATCAGAGAGAAGATAGTGGATGTTGTCAAAGCTCCCCCTGAGATCTTGAGTTGTTCAGGAAGTGAAGCTTGCAATAGGGTGATAGGCCTTCAGAAGATTAGATCTCCAGCAAAAGATGATTCCAGCAGCAGCTGAAATGTGTGGTGTCTGGAGTCTTTAATGATAAGGCCTCTGAACACTGGAATCAAAAGCGATCTAGAAATTTCAATATATTGATCTCCTTCAGTGATGTGTGTTTCTGTAAGAATTCTATGACTGTGAATATCTGCAACTGTTTCTCTCCTTCTTGTTGTTGTGATTGTTATTGTTGTAGTTGTAATTAACCAGCAGAATGAAAAATCTTTTATTCCTTAGATCTGAATAGAATAATTCTCTATCCAAGATAGCCGTTAGCCTGTCATAAATGACTTCCTTAAATGTATTTTGTCTTCTGGAGGAAATTCCAATAAAACATTCCTTTGAAATCTTCTTGAAACTTACTCCAGATTAATTGAAACGGCTACAAGATTCTTGAAATAAATGCTGGGAATAAATAGAAGAGAATACCAAAACTGACTGAATTTTAATCTTGAAAAACGTCGATCTCTCCAGAAAAACATCGACCTGAGCTCAACTATCGTTGATCTGAGCTCAGCGACTGGACTTACACTGAAGCAGAAATCGTCGATCTGAGCTCAACTATCGTCGAACTAAGCTCAGAGATAGGGAAACAAACTAGAGACAAGAACATCGATCTGAGCTCGAAGATCGTCGAACGGAGTTCGACGACTCGTGGAAGTGAGCTCAGAGATCGTCGAATGTAGTTCGACGATTCGTCGAAGTGAGCTTAGAGATCGTCGAATGGAGTTCGACGATTCGTCGATCTGAGCTCGACGAAATGACTTAGTCTCCTGAACTGAAATATCTGATCTTGAGGGTCTTGAGGGCAGCTTTCAAACATAAATACTAACCCTTAGATTCAATCTAATTGACCTTTAGATCTATACAAGGAGGTCAAAACAAATTTCCTAAAGGACATAGTGATCCTTGCCCAAATCAGTAATAGGGTGTTCCAACAATGCTCGTGACCATTTGATTGAGGACAATGTTGTCTCGCCACTTGCTCGTGATGTTCGAGACCATTCGATTGATGGTGATGCGATCCTGCAACTTGTTTGTGAATACGTTGCTGATGGTGCTGAAGATTTCCGCCACATAGAGTTTGACCATTGTGATGGGCGCTGCCGCAAGCTTGAGGATTGAGATTTTGCCGCGACAACCACCGTCGACGTCGTGCCAAAATCTCCACTTCATGTTATGCGTGAACATATATGATTATAATTTATTAGCCCACTCTTGGGACAACATTTATAATTATATGTTGTTTAATTAAGTATTTTATTTTCAGCATTTTTAATTTTGGACTGTTTTTAATTTCAGCTTTATTTGATGATTTATTTTTGTGCATCTAGATCTAGGCTTGATGAAGGGTGAAGATTGAGTGTTGTATTTTATTATAAAAATGCTTGTACGAGAGTGAATGAGAGATTTTGATGAACAAAAAAAACCTAGATCTGCTACAGCCGACCCTCCCCTCTCCCATAATATCCTGATCGGGATTTTTCTCCCCCCCCTCCCCCCCCGGCGGTGCGACCTCCTCTCCGCCCCTACCCTCTAGTGGAAACTTCGGCCAACGCCTCCCCCTCTCCTCACTTCCGATCCATCTCCAACATGGCGGCCTGTATCCAACAATCGCCGACCTCCATGTTGCAGTTCGCCGGCCGAACCTCCAACAGCATCCCGTCGCCGACCTCCTTGCGGCAACCCTTTTTGCAGTCCCCTTGTCGGACCCCATCCAAACCCCAACAACAGCTCTCATGCTGCCCTCCGGCCGTCCTCTCGCTGTTGTGGATTCCATCCGGTGACTCCGAAGAAAGCGGCTTGTGTTGCCTCTATCCGGTGCAGTTTCGTGGAATCTCGTGGAAGTGTGACCCTCCACTAATCTTCTTTTCGTGCATTAATCTTGCTGGTTTTGGGTAATCCCTCCCCCCGCCCCCCACAGAATTTTGCTATGTGTCCTTGCTGCCCACATTTATAACATATACGTGTATCCACACGTCCTGGTTCATGCGGTCGTAACCGCCTAACCGGTGAAAATAAGTCCCCCCCTGCCCCCTTCTCTTGGTGTGTTTCGTCTATGTTAGTGAGTGATTGTGGTAGATTTGTGGACTGAGATATTTATCCTAACTATTGAATCATTGCTCATTATAAATCTTAATTTAAGGTATTATTATTGTGCGGATTTCCTCGTTAATTTTTTATCGGGTAGGTCTCTTGACGTCTTGCGAAATCGGGTTGTTCAAATCCTTGATTTCTCATTTGTTTCTCAAGATTTGGTATACCTCGTGTTGATTAAATTTTGGGGCTGAATTTGGACTCTATTTGATTCGTCATTTTAGTCCAGATTCTCTCTGTTTGGGAATATGAATGCATGTGATTAGTTTTAAGGTGTTTAGCTAATGGCTCCGATCGTGTTGGTCTTATTCGCATGAGTGAACATTGACTTATAGCACTTGTTCAATCTCAAAAGGCTTCACGACCCTTTGTTTTGTGATGTGAATGACTACTGTGCAATTAGAATGGATGTGTTGGGTGCATTAGCGTAGATCGAAGCATGTGAGAGCTGCTCGCTAGTGTTTGAACACCACAGTCACATCGAGAACACGTCGCCCTACATCAATTTAGTATAAGAGAGAGGTTGTGTCAATTTCCTAATTGACACCATCCTAAATATTTCTATGGGCCTCCAACCTCTTCTTGTGAACTCGAAAATTTAATTGTTATAACTATTAAAAAAATTTCTCACATCACTCCGAGTATGTCCCACGACGTTTATGCTTCCCGATTAGACTATTTGTATCCTAAAGTTATGGCTAATCACAACCCAGCCTTGCCTACATACCAAAGGAATACCAACCGTCCCCACACTCTTCCTGACACTAGAAGAGAGGCACCCGCTTATGACGGTTATGGGAATCCACAAATTTTTAAGGGCTGTCTTAAGAGAATGAAAATTTATTTTGATTGTCACGAATTGGATGACCACGAAAAGATTGTCGTTGCCCGAGAGAGGTTAATAGGTCAAGCCCGGGTGTTTTGGCTAAATGAAGAGCGTCGTGTGTGTGATTATCAAAATGCTTGGCCACAAATGCGAGGTCCTGTGTAGATCCGTTTATGGGGCGAGTCCATCCTTGATAACGGGACTTTGGCTCTACATAAGTAGGCCTTGCAAAGTGTCTGTATGATGAGTCGAGATCAAACTCGTTTGAAGGAAATATAACCATTTTGAACGAGGTCTGATCTTGAGGGGCTTTCCCCCTCTCTTTGGCTAAGGCCTTTTTGACGGCCTTATTCTTTCGTTGGACCTTATTCCTCCTAGAAGATATGATAGGAGCTTCTTCATGGCATAGTCCAGCACCCTTGGCCTTGGCTGATAATTCAGCAACGAATGGAAGAACTGTCTTGGGTTCGAGAAACTTTCAACTAGTTTCTTGTCAGCAGCAAGTTGGGCTTCCAGCTCTTTGATGATTTTCTCTTTAAGGTCAATGTGCTCAAGAGCTTTGTTATGTTCTTCAATAGTATTATTGAAGTTCTCTTCGAGCGAGTCAGCCTTTGCGACTTTCTCTCTCAAGATGCTCTCTTCAGCTTTGAGGGACTTTATCTCTTTAGCCTGAGTTTTCACGACCCGGCGACATTTGTCGTAAGCCATGATTAACTCCTTATATTGGGCCATGAGTTCTTACTCATCGTCAGAAGTGCTATCCTCATAATCATGTTCAGAAACTTCAGAATCAGAAAAAAGAGTCTGAGAGTTTACCTTCCCAGTGAACTGGGGCTCTTGTTCAACATCAGTTTGAGCCATGAGCCAAAAATAGGCTTATTCTTCTTCACTCGACTCAGATGAGTCAGAGTCACTAAGAGTCTTGCCCTTTTTGGCCATCAAACTCTTTTCTATCATCTTCTTATTGTATGAGGACTTCTTTTCCTCTCTTCTACCACCCTCATTCTTCTTGTGAGGGCAGTTAGCGATGACGTTTCCTACCTTATTACAACAATAACAAATAATGTCAGTAGAAACATGTTTGTTTTGTTTAGAATTATACATGTCATGGCTGCTTGAGCCTTTTCATTGACGATCACCATCGTGTCGTGATCTTCTATAAGAGGCATCCTTGCCTTTCCATTACTTCTTCTTGTTCAAGAATTTCTTAAACTGTCGAGAGAGTAGTGAGAACTCTCCTTCTGATAGTTCAGAGCCTGAGGTGCTTGGCTCTGAGGTTTCTTCTTCACTAACTTCTTGTGCTGGAGTATGAGGAACAACCTTTGTCTTCTTAGAGGTGTCTGCCTTTAAAGCAACAGACTTCTCTTTGAATGCAGACCTTCTCTTCTCTTCTTCAGCCTTTCTAGTGTTGAGTTGAAGCTCATATGACATAAGCTTCCCGAAGAGATTCTTAGGATCTGTCTCGGCCAGTTTTCCAAACTCCCTTATGGCACAGACCTTGTTATCCCATTCCTTAGTTAGGGATCTCAGGAACTTATCGTTTAATTATCCATTAGTGAAGACTCTGCCATAGACTCTTAGCCCATTCACTATCTTGAAGAAATTCTCAAAGGTGTCAGCAATGGTATCTGTTGGATCCCTAGTTGATTTGGGCTCGGTTCACTAGCTTAGGATGTGACCCACTATGTATAGCCAGGGTCAAATTTGTGTCCTAGAGTATAGGCCAAGTCATTAGAGTCAACTTCAGATGGACCAGCTATCAACAGACCATCAGAGACTCAAGGATTAGAAGATTTCAAGACCAAGTGAAATGAGTTCGACGTTCATCGAACTCAGCTTGACAAAAGGTATTCTGAGCTCGACAATCTTGAGACATTTCTTTGTGCTGAGCTCGACGATCTTTGTTCTCTGTTCGACGAAGACTGAGGTTCTTCAACAAGGTAAAGTCAGGCTAACTCCAGATTTTTCTAAGTACAGCTTCAGGCTTTGGTCGACGAACTAGAATCTGAGCTCGACGAACTTGGACCTCAAGTTCACAACTTCTCAGGTCGACGAAGTCAACTTCTCAGGTCGACGAATTCAGTACTTTGCTCGACGATTTCTGGTCTACGATCTGAATCCTTCTCATTCAGAGACTTCTCAGATTCTAAGTCCACAATCATTCTTCGCTCGACGAATTTGGATCTCTGTTCGACGAATAAAGATTGAGAGTGATGATTATCTGTTCGACGAATTTGGATCTCAGCTCGACGAATGAAGATTGTCAGTTCGATGAAGATTGAAGCAGAATTGACAAGATTCCCTGGAAGACCAATTGCTATTGTCTGGTCGACGAACTCATCAGCTCAGCTCGACAAACTGTGAACTCAGCTCGACGATTCCTGTTCTTCGTTCGACGATTCCAGACTAGGTATTCTCCAGTTTCCCATCCCTTTTCTTGGCGATGATTCCTGAGCAATTAATACCAAATCTTCTCGGAATGTTACTGATAGAACGCGCATTGATCATGAATTATTTCATGCTGTTTTTCCATGGGACAGTTAGGGAAATCATTGATTGTCGCTTCCTTCCCAGGCCGACTGCATTTACTGCACAAGCATTCAAATTTCCAAAGGATTCTTCAGTCAGACACATACAAAAAAGAAAAAGTAATCTTGCATACAGTAAGACAGACACACATTCAGACATTACATAGAAGAACAATTTTATAGAAATCAAAAATTCTTTTCTGCAATCAGCCTATACCAGAGAACATCTTCAATCCTACAGGACAAATTCAAAAGGACAACAAAACTCTATCTGTCAAAGAAGTTCCTGAAGCAATCTCTGGTCCAGGCACTCAAGTTTTGAAGACCTGTCACCCTGAAGAAGTGCTCCAGATTTCCTAAACCATTCAAGATCTCAAGGGGAGCAATCTGCTGAAATCAATCCACAAGTCTTCTCAGTTGTTATTGAGAAAGAGAAGACCTCATCACCCTTTTTCCATCCTATGTACAGAGTTTTAATTCCCTTCAAAATTATTCCTGGTTACAAGTCTCCTACCAAAAGACTTGAGGTTTTGGTTTTTGAGCACCTGAACAAAAGCTCATTAGTGTCAGGCACCTGATCAAAAACCTGAGTGGATTCCTACTAGGGTGGTAGAAGAGTGGATGTACCCAGGTTGGGGAACCACTATAAATTTCTTGTGTCGTCTGGTTGCCCTTTTTTTGTTTTGCCTGTGTTGTTTTGTGATTAAATAGGTTGCTGTGCTTATTTATTTTAATTACTGGCCTGTTCACATAGGAATACAACAAAAGTTGTAAAGAGTTTTTAAGAGAGCACAATACTCTATTCACCCCCCCTCTAGAGTATTTCAGATCTACCTTCACTTTCAATTGGTATCAAAGAGAGGTTGATTAAAATACCACAACTTAAGAGATTAACTGTTTGTACAGGCTAACACCTGAACCACAAAGATCCCTCTTGTTAGATCTGATTGTTTTGTTTTTGTTATTAGATTTATTTCTTCATAGAAATGGCTCAAAACAAAGATTATGCAAGCATCAGACCTATAATATGCAATCTTAACAAGTTTGCCATCTGGAAGGCAAGAATCAAATTATATATGAATTCTATTGATGAAGATATTTTTGCTTCTATCTTGACAGGAGTACCTCCAGCACCTGCAGCTTCTACAAGCACCTCTACCAATATGACTGCAGTACCTCCTCCAGAGAATAATGATGCATACAAGAAAGCCAAAATTGCAGATGAAAAGACAATGAATATCTTGGCTCAAATAATGTCAGATGACATATTTCAGAAGGTGGCTGAGTGCACCTCAGCCAAGGTCATTTGGGATTCCCTCAACCAAATGGTAGCTGGTTCAGCAGATGAAAGAAAAGACAGGAGATCAAATCTCATATCCCTATATGAGAATTTCAAGAACGATGAGGCTGAATCAGTGGCTGAAATGTACAACAGGTTGAGCTCAATCATCAATGAGCTTAAGACCTTGGATAAGGACATCACCCTGACAGAGGTGAATGATAAGATTTTGATGTGCTTCCCTAGCTCTTGGGATTCAAGAATCTGGCTTATCAAAGAAGTCAGAAGCCTAAATGAGATATCCACTGAATCTCTGCTAGGCAAATTAAAATCCTAAGAGTAGTTGATAAAATCAAGAGAAGCAGCTGAACAGAAAGAAACAACTCCAGTAAGAAAGGATCACAGTATAGCCTTCAAAGCATCTTAGGAAAGTGAGACCTCAACATCCAATGAGGAACTCATGAGCCTCTTTGCAAAAAGATTCTATAAGATGGCTAGAAAGGATTTCAAAAGGAAATCATCCAGGAAGGATGATAAGCCTAAGTATGACAAGACACCAACCAAGGAGGTTGTGTGCTTTGGTTGCAAAAAGCCTGGACATTACATCTCAGAATGTCCAGAAAATCAGAAGAAGGAGAAAAGCAGAGAAAAGGACTCCAGGAGAAAACACAGCAGTAGACCCTCCTCCAGCAAGTACAAAAAGAAAGACAAGGGCTTTGTTGCTGAGATATGGAGTGATACAGAGGAAGAATCATCCTCTTCCAGCTCAAGTGAAGAAGAGGAAGAAGCAAGATCCAAGGAGGTTTGCCTTATGGCAATTGATGCCTCCAGGAGCTGTTCTGGATCAGAAGGAGAATCTGAAGATGAAGCAGCCTCAGACTTAGAGGCAGATCAGGTTCTTTCAAGTTTTGACTTTAATTCTGATTTATTTAAAGTTGAATTCAAAACTATGTGCTTAGATTTAATAAATTCAGAGAAAGAAATAAAAACCCTTAGAGAAAGACTAGGAAATCTTGAATCTGTTAACTCAGAAAATATTAAACTACAAGATCAACTAACTCTAGCAAATGAACAGATAATTCAATTAAAATCTTATTTATGTGAGGCCAAACAACTTGTGCAATCTCTCACTGGAAGAAGTCTCAAGCTGATGGACATAACAAGCACAGTAAATGCCAGATTAAATGACAAGCTGGGCTTGGGTGCTTCATCAGGTTTGACCCCCATAATTAAGAAAAACATTCTTACAACACCCATTAAATTTATTTCTATCAAGGGAAAAGAAAAGATAATAGACAAACCAATGTCAGAAAATAACTCATGCCCCATAGACAAGAGAAATAAAAATCAGAAAACAACTAATAAAAATAAGGTTCAACAGCATTCGTCGAACTCAGATCGACGAAATGTGGCCAGTTCGTCGAACCCAGATCGACGAACGCTAAACGCAAACTTCAATTATAACAATTCGTCTAACTACGATCGACGAACTTTGTATGGTTTGTCGAGCAGAGGTCGACGAAGTTGGGGCGCAGAAAATGACTACTGTTATTCTCTGAGCAGAGATCGACGATCTCAGCCCTATTCGTCGAACTCTGGTCGACGAACTTACAAGAATTCGTCGAACCCATAAGGACCAAACAAAATCATTTCTCTTACAGAAATTTTAAGCCAGCTAATAAACCATTCAATCCAGTAGCTGATTGGGTAATTCCACATAGGAGATATCACCCCTTAGGTTACAAATCTCAACCTACCTTATCAGTTATTTCAAGCTTTTCATTTCAATCAAATAAAGGACCCAAGGTAACCTGGGTCAAGAACAATTGAGTTTTGTTTTTCAATTATAGGTACAGGTGAAGAGCTGTCCAAGGGTAAGTCAGACCTGGTACTTGGACAGTAGTTACTCCAAGCATATGACAGGCAGCAAGGCCAATCTATCCAATTACAAGTCCAAGCTAGGATCAAAGGTGATCTTTGGTGATTCAAACAGTGGCCAGTCTGAAGGATATGGAGCAGTAAAGATTGGAACAGTTACCTTCATGAGAGTAACATATGTAAGAGGACTCAAACATAACCTAATATCCATAAGTCAATTATGTGATGAAGGTTATCTGGTACACTTTAACTCTACCTCTTGTTCTATTATTAATAAGGAAAACCAAACTGTTTTATTGGAATTAGACAAGGTAACATATATCTAGTAGATTTTATTTCTGCCAAAACTGATGTTTGTTTACTCAATATCACTAGTAACCAAAATGAGTTATGACATAAAAGATTAGGTCATGTAAACCTTAAGAATATAGCTAGGTTATCTAAAGACAACCTTGTTAGAGGTTTACCTTCTGGCCCCTATAAGAAGGAAAACCTATGCAGGGCTTGTCAATTAGACAAGCAAACTAAAACTAGTTTCAAATCCATTAATAAAAGTGATTCACCTAGGATTTTGTATTTGCTTCATGTGGATCTATTTGGACCCATTGTTGTACAAAGCCTAGGAGGGAAGTCTTACACTTTAGTGATTGTTGATGACTTCTCCAGATTCAGTTGGGTAGCCTTTCTGAGAACTAAGTCAGATACATTCAAGGTTCTTACAGATTTTCTCAGGACCATACATATTGAGTTCTCTACTCATGTTGCATTGATCAGAAGTGATCATGACACAGAGTTTGAGTCTCTTCTTATGCATGAGTTCTGTGATAAGGAAGGTATCAGGTAGTGCTTCTCAGCTCCTAGAACTCCCCAACAAAATGGGTTTGCTAAAAGGAAAAATATTACACTCATTGAATCTACAGACACATTATTGGCAGATGCTTACATGCCTCTATCCTTTTGGGCAGAAGCTGTAAACACTGCTAATTATGTCCTGAATAGAAGCCTTATACATAAGCTGAAAAATAAGACCCCCTATGAATTACTTAAATGGAAGAAACCTAAAATCACATACTTTAAAGTTTTTGGTTGTATATGCTATATTCACACTAACAACAAAAAATACATTAGAAAGTTTGAGGCTAAGGCTGAAAAAGGGATTTTTCTAGGATACTCCCAAGTAAGCAAGGCCTATAGGGTGTTTAATAAATCATCTCTTAAAATTGAAGAATCAGTGCATGTATCTTTTGATGAAGCTAACATGTCTTATAAGGATAAAAAGATTTCTACCAATAGCTTTTTGCAGGTTCCATAACTGTGTGAGTGTATGGATGGACTAAACCTTACCCAAGAGGTATCAACCCGTCCTTCTCCACAGGTTGCTGAAGACAGTGAAGAAGAAATTCAAGTGGAAGTGGCTGAACTTCCCTCAATAGCTAATAACATTCCTCAAGAGGAATTAGTTATAGAAGCTGTTGTTGAACAAACTCCACCAGCTAATCTTGTCACACTTAGAGATCATCCCAGATCTCAATTGATTGGAGACATTTCAGCAGGTGTACAGACAAGGCATCAACTCAACCAAGACTTGATGCATGCCTGTTTTCTCTCTCAGATTGAACCTCTCACCATCCATGAAGCTGAGCAAGATCTCCACTGAATCATTGCAATGTAAGATGAACTAAATCAGTTTGAAAGATGTAGAGTTTCAGATTTGGTTCCAAGACCCCATAACTACCCAATTATTGGAACCAAATGAGTCTATAGAAACAAGATAGATGCTCAAGAAAACATAGTGAGAAATAAGGCTAGGCTTGTTGCTCAAGGCTACAGGCAAGAGGAAGGAATTGATTATGACCAAACCTTTGCCCCTGTTGCAAGGTTAGAGGCCATAAGAATATTCCTTGCCTATGCAGCTCATAGGAGATTCAAAGTTTTCCAAATGGATGTCAAGAGTGCATTCTTGAATGGAGTGCTTCAAGAAGAGGTTTATGTGCAACAACCTGCAGGTTTTATTTCTCTAACTAAACTCTCTTTTGTATTTAAATTGCATAAAGCTCTCTATGGTTTAAAGCAAGCTCCAAGAGCTTGATATGAGATCTTAGCAAGCTTTCTTTTAGAGCATAAATTTACAAGAGGAACCATAGATAAAACTCTTTTCACTTGACATCATAAGGACCAAATATTGTTAGTACAAATATATGTGGATGACATCATTTTTGGGTCTATTGATCCCAAATTATGCAAGAGGTTTGCTGACCTCATGCATTCCAAATTTGAGATGAGTAGCATGAGTGAGCTTTCCTACTTCCTTGGTCTCCAAGTGAAGCAGCTCCCTGATGGTATCTTCCTCTCCCATGCTAAGTATGCTAAAGAGCTTATTAAGAAGTTTGAGATGGGTGATGCTTCAGGAATGAAAACACCTATGTCAACAAATGCTGTTGTGGATTCTGATGCAGCAGGGAAACTTGTAGATCAGAAGCATTATATGGCAATTGTTGGCTCCCTATTATACCTAACAGCTAGCAGGCCTGATATCATATTTGCCACATGCCTTTGTGCTAGGTTCCAAGTGAACCCTAAAAAATCTCACCTTATTTTCTTAAAAAGAATTTTGAGATATATAAAGAGTTATCCTAATCTAGGACTCTAGTATCCTGTAGAGTCAGAGTTTGAGTTAACTGGATACTCAGATGCTGACTATGCTGGATGTAGAGTGGACATGAAGAGTAACTCTAGAACTTGCCAGTTTCTAAGTATGAGACTTGTCTCCTGGTTTTGTAAAAAGCAAACATCTGTGTCTACATCAACTGCAGAAGCAGAATATATGGCTGCTGGCAGCTGCTGTTCACAAATGTTATGGATACAGAATCAACTCCTACACTATGGTGTCAACTTAAATAATTCAACATTATTTTGTGATAATACTAGTGCTATTGCTATAACATAGAATCCAGTTCACCATAGTAGGACTAAACATATTGATATAAGACATCATTTCATTAGAGATAATGTAGACAAAAAGAAAATTAACCTAATCCATATTCTTACTGATTTACAGAGAGCAGACATTTTCACCAAACCCTTGGATGAGAAAAATCATCTATTCTTCATAAATCAACTGGGAATGTTCAATAGAGAAGAGTTAAATTAATTTCTGTCTGCATTCGACGAATTTTATAGAGTTCGTCGAACGGAGTTCGACGAATTAGGGAAAGTTTGAGAGATTCTCGTCGAACGGAGATCGACGAATTCTCTGTGTGGAAACAATTTTCGTCGACCGGAGATCGACAAACTTTGCTTCAGAAGATATTTCGTCGAACGCAATTCGACGAACTGTGTTCGATTCTTCTGAATGAGATCGATGAATTATCTGTCTATAATTTATTTCGTCGACCTCAGTTCGAAGAACTGTTTTTTTTCGTGGAACGGAGATTGTCGATTCATATTCTAGAAACCTTATATCTAGGTTTTCTTCGACCTCCGTCCCGCGCTTTCAGTTCCTGTGCTCTTGATCGCCGTTTTCTCTGTCTCTCTTGCAGGTCATCAATGGCGATTACAGCGAGCACCTTAGCTGCAATGAAGTTCGACACCGGTTTTGACATGGATTTCGATTCATTCC
Source organism: Platanthera guangdongensis (assembly GCA_039583875.1). Taxonomy (NCBI): domain Eukaryota; kingdom Viridiplantae; phylum Streptophyta; class Magnoliopsida; order Asparagales; family Orchidaceae; genus Platanthera; species Platanthera guangdongensis. The sequence goes on along the minus strand of CM077160.1, from coordinate 75,346,070 downwards.
AACATTCTGACCCAATATTTCTCTACATTCTGGAATTACTAGAAGAACTTGGTCTCAAGGACTTTATGATCAGAAGGATTAAACTGCATGCAACTGAAATTCGAGAATGGGTATACACTTCGTCAGTTTCTGAGGAAAATGTTCTGACAGACAATATCGGGAGTAATGCTGTCTCTCTGTCTCCCACCGTTTTTTCTGAAGTTTTTGGATTGATGAATGGAGAAGATGATATAGATATGGATTCTGAAGAATACAGTTCAATGGTGAAGTTGATGGGGTTTACATGGAGTAACCCTAACAAGTTGTTAAAGAAACAACTGTCTACCGCCTACCAGTTCTTGGCGGATATCGTGGGAAAAGTGCTGATGGGCAAGCACACCGCACATGACTCCATAACCAGACATCAATTTCTTGTCATGTGTGTCGTGGTGAATAAGCATCCTGTTGATTGGAGCAAGATCTTCTTTGAGTTGATAAAGAAGAAAATCAGCAAGAAAGAGGTTTGTTTTGGAAGAATTCTGGGGATCTTCCTCAAGGAAAAGGCTGGTGAATTCATGGTCTCCCCGACCATCTTCATCAATGCCAGCAAGCGCCTCACCTGCGCTTTGTTTGGCATATGGGAGAGGACGATATCCAAGCCATCCAAGGCTTCCTCCTCTTCCATCCCTGCTTCAGAAGGCACCAGGGCTGTTTAAGCCACTCCCACACCTGCTGAGGAGATCCATCCCCCTCCACCATCTCTTCCAGCACCCCTTCCAGCAAAGCAGCCTCCTCTTGTGCCTACTCCTCCTCCATCTCCACCACTGGACATCACCAACATCCCTTCTCCACCTCCATCTTCCCCTCTGCAAGCTAATCAACAATCCACACCCCCTACTTCACCTCATGACACAAATATTCTTACACCTCCTCAGTCTCCACTTCCCCCTCATTTGTCCTCCATTCCATCTTACACCCTACCCACAGACACTGCCATGCCAGATGCCACCATTCCATCTTCATCACCATCCACTCATCACATATCAGCTGTGCTACCCTCCATTCCATCCTCTTCCCCTTCCTCCTTTGATTCAACTACCATATCATCTATTCTCACCATTCTCACTCCCCTCATCAAAACCCTTATCACATAGGTCATTACACCTCTTGTGAATTCTATTAATTCTTTATCTGCCCAAATTTCTGCCCTTTCTGCTGCCCCCTCCTCAGTCCAGGGCCTGGCCTCAGTCCCCACTGAACCCAGGCAGGGGGAGATGCCTGATGATGAAGCAGCAACACAAGCTTCAGATACAGCTTCCCCAACAGATACAGCTTCAGAAGTTTTTCCAGATTGTACAGATGCAGAGTTAATTGATTTGATTATTTTTATTAATACTGATATGGATATTGCTGACATGGATACTATTGAAACTGCTGGTGATTTTTCTCTCAATCCCACAGTTAATCTTCAAGAATTACTGCAAGGTTTTGATACTGTACATATGCAGTCTCTTCCAGCAGACTTTACTAAGCCACAGTTGGCTCTTGTGCCCTACACTTCTCTAATAAGTGCAGAAGTTGCTAAGCAACTCTGTGGCAGTTTTGCTCTTCTAGTTGTTGCTCTAACCTCTCCAGTTATTCCAGAAGATATCTCAGTACCAATTTTTATTATGGATGACTCTCCTATACCAGATTTGGATGAGCTAATCCTGGCTGTTATTGAAGAGTAAAATAAGGCAGCAGTTGAAAGCTCTGTACCTACTATTTCTGATTCCTGTGCAGTCTCCTCTCTAACTATTGCTGAAACTCCAGCTTCTGAACCTTCTTCCCCTCCTCTAGAAAAGGCTATTATTGATGATAAAGCCCTGAAAGCATTGGATGCTTTGTATGATAACCCTCAGGGTTCTGATACTGAAGATGATGAAGCTGATGATAATGATGATTCAAATGAAGAAGCTTCAAAGAAGAAAAAGAAAATGTTGACAAAGAAAAGGAAGGATCCTCCTCCTCCAACTCCTAAGCCCAATCCCACTGCTGACACTCCTTATTACATTCTGCACAATGTTGCTCCTTATAAGGGAATGCCTGCATGGATGTGGTTATCCAAGAACCAGCCGAAGGAAAGGAAAAGAAGTAGGAGATATTCTCCTCCTCCAGTTCACAGATATAGAAAGGATCCACCTCCTCCTCCTCCTCCTCCAGCAGCTGGTGCCACTGGCTCTAGCTCTCAGAGATCAGCCCCCATGCAAACCTATCAGAGATAGTCAAGGAGATCATCTGGAAGCAGCCAGCAGAGGCAACAATCCTCAGGAAATCAGCATCAGCAGCATCAGCAATAGATATCTGAAGAACAGAAAGCTGACAATCCTGAGAGGCCTTACTCTCCTCCAATTCCATTTGAAGATCCTGAAACTGCCAACACTGCAAGAATGGCTAGGTTCCAGGAACTTATTGGCCTATCTTTGATTAATAAAGGCAAAGCTGAAGGTAAAGATATTTCAGGTTTCACAACAATGTCTAAGTACAGGAAAGAAGAATTGAAAAGATTTGACAAGGGAAACAAGCTTTTCAATGTTGATGATTATATGAAGCTCCATCCTGAAGCAGCTGTCCCCAGAGCTACATCACTGAAGATCATTGGGGCAGCTGACATGACTATGACTCAAATAGAGGCTTCAAATCCTAACAGAGAAATTATCTTCAAAAAGCCAAGAGAGGACAACAGAAGACAAATCTTTGCAGAAGAAGAAGAAGTAATCTTTATTTTGTTTCAATTTCTGCCTGCATTTGTTTTCAATCTATGTTATTTGTTTAAACAAAGCCTGTGTATATATATATCTGCTGCATGTGTTAGTAATTCTCTGCCAGATATATTTCTTTTCCTGCTTTGTTTATCTGTTTGTTTCTATTTTGACTCTGTTAGTGACCTCACCCAAATAAGAGGAGATTGTTGGATCCCTAGTTGATTTGGGCTAGGTTGACTAGCTTAGGATGTGACCCACCATGTATAGCCAGGGTCAAATTTGTGTCCTAGAGTCTAAGCCAAGTCCTTAGAGTCAACTTCAGATGGACCAACTATCAACAGACCATCAGAGACTCAAGACTTAGAAGATTTCAAGACCAAGTGAAATGAGTTCGACATTCGTTGAACTCAGCTCGACGAAAGGTATTCTGAGCTCGACGATCTTGAGACATTTCTTTATACTGAGCTCGACGATCTTTGTTCTCTGTTCGACGAAGACTGAGGTTCTTCAACAAGCTAAAGTCAGGCTAACTCCAGATTTTTCTAAGTCCAGCTTCAGGCTTTGGTCGACGAACTAGAATCTGAGCTCGACGAACTTGGACCTCAAGTTCACAACTTCTCAGGTCGACGAAGTCAACTTCTCAGGTCAACGAATTCATTACTTTGCTCGACGATTTCTAGTCTACGATCTGAATCCTTCTCAGTCAGAGACTTCTCAGATACTACGTCCACAATCATTCTTCGCTCGACGAATTTGGATCTCTGTTCGACAAATAAAGATTGACAGTGATGATTATCTGTTCGACGAATTTGGATCTCTGCTCGACGAATGAAGATTGTCAGTTCGACGAAGATTGAAGCAGAATTGACAAGATTCCCTGGAAGACCAATTGCTATTGTCTGCTCGACGAACTCATCAGCTCAGCTCGATGAATTGTGAACTCAGCTCGACGATTCCTGTTCTTCGTTCGACGATTCCAGACTATGTCTTCTCCAGTTTCCCGTCCCTTTTCTTGGCGATGATTCCCGAGCAATTAATGTCAAATCTTCTTGGAATGTTACCGTTAGAATGCACATTGATCATGGATTATTTCATGCCATTTTTCCATGAGACAGTTAGGGAAATCATTGATTGTCGCTTCCTTCCCAGGCCGACTTTCAAAGAATTCTTCAGTCAGACACATATAGAAAAAAAAAGTAATCTTGCATACAATAAGACAGACACACATTCAGACATTGCACAGAAGAACAATCTTATAGAAATCAAAAGTTCTTTTCTGCAATCAGCCTATACCAGAGAACATCTTCAATCCTACATGACAACTTCAAAAGGACAACAAAACTCTATCTGTCAAAGAAGTTCCTGAAGCAATCTCTGGTCCAGGCACTCAAGTTTTGAAGACCTGTCACCCTGAAGCAGTGCTCCAGAATTCCTGAACCATTCAAGATCTCAGGGGGAGCAATCTGCTGAAATCAATCCACAAGTCTTCTCAGTTGTTATTAAGAAAGAGAAGACCTCATCACCATTTTTCCATCCTCTGTACATGGTTTTAATTCCCTACAAAATTATTGCTGGTTACAAGTCTCCTACCAAAAGACTTGAGGTTTTGGTTTTTGAGCACCTGAACAAAAGCTCATTGGTGTCAGACACCTGATCAAAAACCTGAGTGGATTCCTACCAGGGTGGTAGAAGAGTGGATGTACCCAGGTTGGGGAACCACTATAAATTTCTTGTGTCGTCTGTTTGTCCTTTTCTTTTATTTTGGCTGTGTTGTTCTGTGATTAAATAGGTTGCTGTGCTTATTTATTTTAATTACTGACCTGTTCACTTAGGAATACAACAAAAGTTGTAAAGAGTTTTTAAGAGAGCATAATACTCTATTCACCCCCCCCCCTCTAGAGTATTTCAGATCTACCTTCACTTTCAGTATCTTTATTTCCTTGTCGGAAAGCTTCATACTTCTGATTAAGAAGGGATCTTCTATCATCCCTCACTTCATCGGTGCCTTCCATTAAGGTAACTAGTGACTGTCACATATCTTTCGCAGTCTGGCAATGAATCAGGTTTTACAACATTGAATCATCGACTGCACTTGCTATAATATTTTTTGCCTTTTTGTCCAATGAGACAAGTGCAATCTCATACTTATCTAGATCCATAAGTTTTTTTGGGACTTTCTTAGTTGGATCTATAGTGGAGATGGTCATGGGAGTGTAAGGACCTTCTTTAACTATCATGAAGATCCTTGGATCCACAGATTCCATAAAGAACTTGATTCTCTCTTTCCACATGGAAAAATTATTTTTGGTACATAAAGGAAGCTTGGCAAAATCTTTAGCCTTGTCCATCTTTGGTAGATCTCAAAGGACAACTATTGAAGGATCTGATCAAGGTGTTAACCTTTTAACGATCAACCTCGATGAGGACTCCAATGGGTTCAACTATGTCTCTGGACAAGGATGAAAAAGGGAAACCTTTTGATGAAACCAAGTACAAAAACATAATTGGATCCTTGCTCTACCTTACGACAAGTAGACCTAACATAATGTTCTCAACATGTGTCTGTGCTAGATTTCAGGTGAATTCTAAGGAATCTCACTACGCTGCTGCAAAGCGGATTTTGAGATACCTTAAAGGTACACCAAATCTTGGCTTATGGTACCCAAAAAGTAATGACAGCGAACTAATAGGTTTTTCAGATGCAGATTTTGCAGGGAGCAAAGACGACAGGAAAAGCACTTCCGGGACATGTCAATTCTTTGGAAGAAGACTTATCTCCTGGAGTAACAAGAAGCAAAACTGTGTGGCAATTTCAACGGTTGAGTCAGAGTACATCTTTGCAGGCAGTTGCGGTGCACAGTTACTCTAGATAAAGAATCAGTTTGAGTACTACAACATGAAGTTTGAAAAGATTCCATTATTTTGCGACTCTTCCATTGCAATAGCAATAACCAACAACCCAGTCTCGCACAGCCGGACAAAGTATATAAAGCTAAGGTATCACTTCATCCGGGAGCATGTGGATCATGGGTACATATACATTCAATATGTCTCTACAGATAGGCAAATTGCAGACATTTTTACGAAGCCGCTGGACGAGATCAAGTTCTTATTCTTCAAAACAGAACTTGGGCTGCTCAACAAAGAAGACTAGAGAAGATGGATTTTCAAGAAGGCTCAAGGTTCAAAGGTTAGTCAACAATTCGATTTTTACAAAATTTTAACTCCTTGACTCGAGTAAGATGCAGCCTACTCGAGTAAGAATATGACCTACTCGAGTAGTAGAATGACATACTCGAGTAGTCTACTTGACCTACTCAAGTAGTAGAATGATATACTCGAGTAGTCTACTTGACCTACTTGAGTAGCAGACTGACATACACGAGTAGTCAACTTCACATACTCGAGTACCTCACTGACCTACTCGAGTACTTCCATACATTTACTCGAGTACTTTTGTATCCCTACTCGAGTAATTCCAGACTTATCTACTCGAGAAATTTCCTCACTCGTGTACATGCCGAGTCGTTTGTTTTTCAAATTTTCTTATGCGCAAACCAAGGCTTATGCCGCCTCTTCTTTGGTTTATTTCATTCATTTTCATTTAATTAGACTAAAAATTAAGGTTATATAAATAAGAAAATCCGGAAATGTCCTACACGAAATCATTTTCGTCTTCTCAAGTACCCGACTACCTCTTCGCCTTCCTCAGTCAGTTGCAGAGCCGCGCAATTTCCTTCACCCCGTCGAAGCTTTCTAGGGTTTCTGCATCTCCAAGATTTCTGAATCATGGCCGCCTCCTCTAAAATCGGTGTGGGTTCAGAATTAGTCGTCGCCGGGATTGCAGAACTCTCCGACGACTTCCATAATCTCATGATTTTGCTCGACACCGCCAGATTAACCTTCATTCTCCAAGAACAATGTCGAATCCTCTTCCCGGACGTTGCAGAATTTTTCAGGAATGTCAAGGTAAAGCACCACAGGACAGTTCTAAAATCCAAAGTCAAAGGTATAAAGATCAAACTTACTTCAACCTCTGTTTCTCAACTTCATCGACTGCCAGTTCTAGATACAGATGATTTTCTGGGGATGAAGAGTATGCCATAACTTGCTTATTTTGTGGAATTTCTGCTGATGCAAAATACATTAGAAGGGCTGACATGAATGCAGAAGGTAAACTGCTAGTTGATATTATTGGAAAAATTCTTCTGTGCAAGACAAACTCCATAAGAGATATCCCCTCAGATCAACAACTTCAAGATTCACTCCTCTACACATATGCTACCATCAATGAGATGATAGCAGAATTGACAGCAGATTTACCTCCTCCTCCTCCTCTATCTCCAAAAGCTCCATCTACTGATATACCCAAAGACCCCACTCCAGTGCAATCTCCAGCACAATCTCCAGCAAGATCTCCAGCTAAATCTCCTGATACTCACCAAGAGCAAACAAAAACCATCTTCATTTCAGATGAGACATCACCTGAGCCAGTTGAAGCTCCTCTAAGGAACTTAAATTTCTCCATCCCCACAGTCACTGATGAAGGGGATGCCATGATAACAACTACAAGAGCTCAGAGCTCTGTTACCCTTACAGAAATAGAACCTTGGGTAGCTACTCCTCTTCCTTCTATTCCATCTACTTCTGCTCCTCCTGCTGCAACTACTACTCCCTCCACAGATTTGCTGCCACAAATTGTCCTTCTCCTTCAAGAGCAGAAAACATACTTTGATACTTGTATTAAGACTGTTACAGATAAGGTCATTGCTCTAGAAACTGAGATGAGCAGAGGATTTGCTGAGATTCAACATAATACTGATCAGCTCAAACATCTGTTCCAAATTGGTGGCAAGGCATTAGACCACACCATTACTAGTGTTGGTCAAGTCATGGAGCAAGATCTGACTCTTGCTAATAATCAGATGGAATTGGACAAACGAGCTGAAGCTACAAAGATGAAAATCTGTGAAGAGGTTGACACTTTCAAAGATGATGCCATCTCTAAGCTATCTGTTGAAGTCAGAAAGGGGGAGAAATTGGTGAAAGAGTATTTAGAACAATCAGATGCTGCCATGTAAAAGCTTTGGAAAGCCAAAGTAAAAGAGATCCATGATGATGTCCTAGCTCAAATTCAGAGTGTTAAATTCTACACCTATGACACTACTGTATGGATGCACAACCAGATCCTTCCTGAATTTGCTACAGATCCTAATATCATTCCTCATCACCTGAACCCTCTAGCTGCTACTGATGTTCCTGCTCCTCCTCTGCAACCCACATTCTCTCCTAGGCCTGGTGACTCTATTGCTCCTCCTGATTCCTACACTCAGGGTTGGGAAGATGATCCTGCAGATATATTCCTTCATGCTCCTCCTGAGATCCAAACTTCCAAGAAGAAAAGAAAGTATGGTGAAGGTCCTTCTGCTAGGTAGTCCATTCCAGTCTCTGATCCTGAGAAAAGAAAAGCTCCAGAATTTGCTGAGATATGGTCTCCCACTTCTAAGTCCCTCATCTTGGACACTCTCAAATTAGTTATGGACTACCATGAGAGCAGGAATATTCACTACAGTTCCCAGGAATGGGAGTTATATGAGAAATAAATGATCAAGAGAAGATTATATGATAGAGAATATAGAAGAAACAATCCTGCTGAAACAGCAGGACCAGGCTCCCTCTCATTTGGTGTACCAGAGGAGCTGGGGACCTGAGATGGAGAGGGAGATGAGGTCCTATCCTCTGTGTCTAGAACTTCAATAATCTTAGCAGCTTGAGAAGGATTCTGCAACTTGATCTCCTATCTTTGAATGGAGAAGATGGAGACCTTCTTCATATGATGAAGGATACTTCCTTTAGAGAGGGTGAAGGTTTCTGGGTTTAACTCATGAAGGAGTAGTGAAAGGATCTTTGCATAGTTGGGGGATTTAATGCTCTCCTTTATTTTGTTCAGGATAAGCAAGCCAAACTAAAAGACTTTTCTACAGACTATGGCTTGCATCATTTCAAAGAAATACAGAGGGATATCTCTTAACTACTCGAGTAAGAGTATTATTACTCGAGTATGAACTCAGTAACTTACTCGAGTAAGTATAGAACTACTCGAGTACCTTACTTAGGAAATTTTCTTGACAGATTTTTCTCTTCTTCTAAGGTGAAACCAACATCAAGTCTTTTCACTTAGTCCTAAAACTTGAATATGAAGTGTTTCCCAATAGAGAGGCTACACATGAGTCAACACTTTGGAACACACAATGAGAGATTACATTGTATGGTCCTGTATTTGGTGACCCATTGTAGACTGACATTGGTCTACACTTCCCATATGATTCCTGCAAACACATAACTTAAACCAAGCATCAAATACAACTTAACTCATCTTAGTTCAAGGATGACTTCATCAAATCTGGGTTAGTGTGGATACAATACCCAACAAATATGCTTGGCCGCAAATGCGTAGCCTTTTCACTTCTCAATTTGATCCCGCCTACCTCCGTACTACTGACACCAAGTCCGAGAGTGAGTATGACCCCAAGCCCATGTGTGGGTATAGCATCACAATTGTGAGCAAGTATAGTTATGACACTAGACCTGTATTAGCTTATAGGAATGATCATGTCCCTAACGCTAGATCACTTCCCCCCAAAGGTCGGCCAGTCCACAGTGTGCCTACTACACCCTTGTGGGAAACCATGCCTTATAGGTCATATGTTTTGGATCGAAAGGTGTTATGACTAGGGATGCCATGAGCCTTCGTGGTGAGAGTATTCTTGTCTGTAAGGGGTGTCAAATGGATATTACCTGCATGGTTAGTGGAGTGACTATTCCCGATACGGTTGGGCATCCTATCCAGCCTACGACCTTAGTCTTATTAGAGTCTCCTCCGAAGTTGTCTGACCTAATTTTTTACTCTTCTAATGATTCTGAGTTATTACCTTTGAGTGAGCCCCCGCTTAGGGCGATGTCATTATTGATGAAGAGTTGAGTGACGTTGAGGATTTTGGTTACCCAAGTGACATGGAAGAAGAATTCCCCTCTGAAGTACCACACTATATGAATATCCAACCTACCCTCGACCTTACCCTTGATCCATCACCTATGCTAGTTGAGTAATGGTCTGATGACCCTGACTTAATGGATGTTTCAACTGATTAGGAAGATTTACCTTATGAGGGAAGGTTATTTTTGGATGACTTTAGCGCTGAGAACCTGAAAGATATTTCTTTGATGTTATCATCATTGCCTGAAGCTCAATACGAAATAGAAATTTTGTCGGGTTCGATTTTGCCCATTTTTGAGACTTTTACTGATTCTGATTTGGATGATGTATCCGGGGCGTTGGATGAATTTCCTAGTGAGGGATTTGTACTTTTGGATGATGTTATTGATGTAGACCCGGATGAGCGTCCTTTGATGTTGTCTTCGTTGCATGAAATTCAATATGATTTGTTTCTCTCCCGGGTTTGGTTTTACCTACTCTCCCTCCTGATCCGTTGACTCGACTAGTGGACCCTTTAGGATACGAGTTTGGTATGCTTGATCTGAGTCGTTTTATTATGCCGATCTTGCTAGCCCCTCCGCCATGTCTCGTCATACATGTTTTAGTGAGTTGTTAGATTTTATAGTCGGTCTTTTCACAGCACCTCGTATGTCTAACTACATGTCACCTTTGACTGTTCATTTTTTTGCGTGTCCATCTACGGTTTTGTCCTCGATTGCGATCAATTCTGATTCTGTGGCGACTGTGCCTCTTATCTTAGTTTTTTCACAATGTGCTTACTCATTCGGTCTGATTGCACATATTTTTCCTCCACCTGCTTATGACGTTGGCTTGCACGTGTCTATGACGATAGCTGACCACTTTGAGTTGTACCACACACACTTCTGTTCACTTCCGAGAGCATCCTCGACTAGAATTGTTGATTTGGATTTAATCTGGTCATTCCCTGAGTAGATGTCTACGAGCTACGCCAATAAATTAGCACTTAGGGATGCCGACCCATCCATGGTTATGAGGAACGTCAGAATTAATGCTTTTCATTCGAATTTTGATGATGCATGGGGTGTTTCACCTCTTTTCAATTTCTCGGATTTATTATTGCATGTCTGTTTTTCACCTGAGTGGCCTTCTTTGTCGTTTCTTTCACCCACTATATATTCTCTTGGGTTAGGAAGTGAGAGTTCTTTCGTATCTAAATTCCATGTGGGTTCCTTGGTTCTTGCGTCGGATGGTAAGATTCTACTTATTATTCTTCGGACTGACACCTTTTTGAGTTTCCTCAAAATCTTTGCTGTTGTTGTTATGCCTGACAGGTTTTCTTTGATGAGTGATGCCCACACTACTATCACTTGGATACACGGGCCAGATTTGGTACATGTTGGCATTGCCTTCGACTACGTTCCCCTTCCGGGCCACTCATCGATGATGAGTGATTTTGAGTGAGGATGATTGATGGCGACGATGTCCCACCACTTTCTCGTGATGAACGTGACCATTTGATTGTGGGAGATGTTGTCCCGTCATTTGCTCGAGATGCTCGTGACCGTTTGATTGAGGGCGACGTTGTCCCGCCACTTGCTCGTGTTGTTCGAGACCGTTCGATTGATGGCAATGCGGTCCCGCCACTTGTTCGTAAAGATGCTGCTGCTGTTGCTGAAGATTTCCACCACATAGAGTTTGACGATTATGATGGGCGCTGCCGCAATCTTGAGGATTTTGATTTTTCCGCGACAACCACTGTCGACGCCATGCCAAAATCTTCACTTCATGTTATGCGTGAAAATATATAATTATAAATTATTAGCCCACTCTTGGGACAACATTTATAATTATATGTTTTTTAATTAAGTATTTTATTTTCAGCATTTTTAATTTTGTACTGTTTTTAATTTCAGCTTTATCTGATGGACTGTTTTTGGCCATCTATATCTAGGCTTGATGAAGGGTGGAGATTGAGTGGTGTATTTTATTATAGAAATGCCTGTAAGAGAGTGAATGAGAGATTTTGATGAAAAAAAAACCTAGCTCTTTTACAGCCTACCCTCCCCTCTCCCCTAAAATCCCGATCGAGATTTTTGTCCCCCCCTAGCGGCACGTCCTCCTCTCTGCCCGTCCCCTCCCGTGGCAACTTCAACCAGCGCCTCCCCCTCGCCTCACTTTTGATCCATCTCCTCCAACCCGGCGACCTGTATCCAACAATCGCCGACCTCCATCAAGCAGTTAGCCAACCGAACCTCCAACAACATCCCGTCACCGACCTCCTTGTGGCAACCCTTTTTATAGCCCCCTTGCCTGACCCCGCCTGAACCCCAACAACAGCCCTCATGCTGCCCTCCGGCCATCCTCTCGCTGTCGTGGATTCCATCCGGTGACTCCGAAGAAAGTGGCTTGTGTCGCCTCCGTCCGGTGCAGTTTTGTGGAATCTCGTGGAAGTGTGACCCTTCCACTAATATTCTTTTCGTGTGTTCATCTCGTTGGTTTGGGATAATCCCCCCTTCTCTTGGTGTGTTTCGTCTATGTTAATGCGAGATTGTGATGGATTTGTGGACTGAGATATTTATCATAACTATTGAATCATTGTGCGTTATAAATCTGAATTTAAGGTATTTTTGTTGTCCGGATTTCCTCGTTAATTTTGTATCGGGTAGGTCTCTTGACGCTTTGTGAAATCGGGTTGTTCAAATCCTTGATTTCGCATTTGTTTCTCGAGATTTGGTATACCTCATGTTGATTTAATTTTGGGGCTGAATTTGGACTCTATTTGATTCACCACTTTAGTCTGGATTCTCTCTGTTTGGGAATATGAATGCATGTGGTTAATTTTAAGGTGTTTAGATAATGGCTCAGATCATGTAGGTCTTATTCTCGTGAGAGAACATTGGCCTATAGCCCTTGTTCAATCTCAAAAGGCTTCACGACCCTTTGTTTTGTGTTGTGAATGACTGTTGTGCAATTAAAATGGATGTGTTAGGTGCGTTAGCATAGATCTAAGCATGTGAGAGCTGCTCACTAGTGTTTGAACTCACCAGTCACATCAAGAACACGTCAGCCTACATCACATCCCCAACTCTCAAGGACAAGGTAGTGGATTTCACTTAAACCCATCCAGCAAAGACTCGGAACAAGGGTCAGTCTACCAATAAGCATGACTTGGCTATTTCTGATGATATAAACAGCATGTCATCTGCAAGGAAGACAGTTGTAAATAACATTCAGAGCAAGCAAAGGAAGCCTGCTGGAAGACTAACCTTCAGTCAGATCTTTGCTAAAAGGAACTTGAAGAAAGTTGTTGCTCCTCTTCTTTTTGTTCAGTCAGCAGTTAACCATACTGCAGGCCCTGCTCAGAAAATGAGATATAATATCCATGAGTGTTGGTGTTGTTGCAAGGTGGAGCATTTTGCCCTAGATTGCTGGCACAATCCTTATGTGACCAGAGCAAGAGTTAGCCTACCTGTCAGAAATGCTGCTGGTAGGCAAGTTAGATTTCAGACTAATCAGAACCTAGGACCCAATACCTATTGGGGTCCTAAGGTAGTATGAACTCTATTTTTGCAAGTTAGTTCAAGTGCACATTCCCCCCATATGGTACTTGGACAGAGGATGTTCCAGAACTTGGACTAGAACAAGAAAGTCATCTTATGGATCATACTCCAGTGAGGGAAAGACCTAAGATCTACAGTTGGGAAGTTGGTGATCGATATTGACCATCTAAGATACTCCTCTTACTTCCCAAGAGGAAGAGAATGTTGAGTGAAATCCTGAAGAAGGACAAGTGCATAGTCATGGATGAAGACCAGCTAAATCCATCCATTAAAGGCTAAGATACCTGTGTGATGGGACAAAGTGTAGCTGCCTCCTTAGCAAACAAAGTGTTGCACAAGTCTTGTGCAAAGGACAGCTGGATCAAGCCAGCAGGAATATCTGGTTGGACATAGTTTTGCTGCCACACCAGCAAATTAGTGAAGAGAAGAACAGACTATACTCATTACTGAGGAAAGCTAAGGTTGCTCTTCTGTGAGCAGTGTTGAAGAGGCAGTTGATCCTCAGTGTCTGGTACTTCTGTGGAAACCAGAAAAAGGTATGCTCAGGCTTCAATATCATCTAAACATGTAGCAAAGGATGTCCATGTTAGTGGGTAGTGTGGACAGAATCTGTGCAATTATTGAGGGGGAGCCAATACAGTCTAGTTCTATCTGGAAAGCTTAAAGTCTAGTCTAAAGAATTGGTGTCTGAGAATCTCCAGCTCCAAAAAGATTAGTAGAATACTTCTGATGTTCAGAATGTCCTTATGGACAATGTTGAGGATGAGAGGGAGACTATCCAGATGACTGCAACTATTGTGAGTAAGCAAGTTCATAAGAATAGCAGTTTGCTCCAGCTATTGCTGATACAAGTCAGCATATTCCTATGTGAATAGCAGTGTAAAGAAAGACTTGGTATCAAAATGAAGGGATGGTTCAAGGAAAGATTACTCAAGGTTTAAGTGGTCTCAAAGTCCAACAGCTTCAGGAGAAATTTCAGCCTCATATAGAGAGGAAACTGGCAGCTGCATTAGTGGTATCATCTGCAATCAGCTAGGGGGATAAGAAAATCAAGGCATACCAGCTCCTCCCTGACTATTCAGAAGCCAAGAAGAGATTGATCAAGTTGTATCAAGTTGTATATGGGAGTTGTGTCAATGGTATCAACTCAAGAGATTTGATCTCCAGTCAATTGATATGATCACTTTGGGAGTGGTAACTGGCCATGATCAAGGATGAAGGCAATGATCAAGGGGGAGAATGATGTTTTGGCTGCCAATGCAAGAAGTTCATTGGGGCTTGAACAGTATGCATACAACATTCCTCCTATTCAAGAAGGATTGTATGGTATCCATTGTGGTGATCAAGAGGGCAGATCAATGTGATGATCAAGATGGTGCTCAGTGGGCTGAACACTCTTGTGATGTTGACCAAAAAGTTGAATCCAGAAGCAAGTTTGTTGCTAAAGGAAAGAAAAAGACCTGGCTCAGCAAGAAGAGACCTAGCATGGTACAAGGGAGTTGCTGGGCTCAACTGGTGTGGATCTAGCTTCAGCTCTAGGTCCATAACCTCCAGATAAGCAGAACTCATTCATATTATGATTTTACTAGTACAATCTCAATTGCTAGGTATCCTATCCCTCATAGCAGGGCTATGCATATTGAGCTTAAGTATCAATAAATTAGGGAGCATAAGGAAGAACTCAATCCTGAGTTTGTCCTCACAAACGGGTGGTTGACATAATTATCTTGCCACTAGATGAAGTCAAGTTCAACACCCTCTAGGTTGAGTTGGGAATGTGGAACTTGGGACAAATACAATTGCTCCAAATTTTTGTTTGTGTTGCAGGTTATATTCATTCTTGCAGGTGGACAAGTACTTCAGTGATTTGAAGATGTTTCAAGTTGTATATCTTGAATGGTATCATGCTGGTCGAAGTACTATCCAGATGGTGTAGACTAACGTGTCTATCAGGAAGCATGATAAATGATGCTTCAGTTGAGGGGGTGGAAGTCCAGCACTGCTCCAGTACTCTCAAGTCGTTCAACTACTGCTTATCTTTACTAAAAAAAGGGAAGCAAATAATTAATACCTCCCTGACAATTTACAGAAGTCAAAAAGAGGGAGGAGAAAGGATATGAATCTGGTATCAGATCATAACATGAGGAGAAGGATACAAGTTGTATCAGAACTATGAGAAGGTTATGATCAAATTGATCAAGACCAGGTAGCAGTAATTCAGGGGGAGCAGGTGTGATGATGATCACCCTGCAGGCAAGGAAATGTGGTAACTAAAACTTCTTCTCTTGTTTTAAGTTAATATTCTACTGTTGCATATATTAATGTATGTCATTGACTCAATTGTTTGAGGGTTTTGACTTATTTAAATAGGGAGAGATTGTTGGGTTCATTGCCAACAATGTCACAGATTTGAAGAAGTCAATCATGTCAATGATATACATAAAGTTGTATTAGATGTGTGCTTAAGTTTATGCATGCAGGTTGTCCTTAAAACATTGATAGGACAAGTATTCCAAGTGATTGGACAGGTGGACACAAAGATAGATGTTGGACAGGCCGGATTTTCTGAAGTCCACAACCATTGAGTGAAGCAAGCTCACTCAATGCCAGGTGCAGGAATTCGGTTAAGTCCACAAGCGTTGAGTAAAGCAATCTCACTCAACTCCAAATGCTAGGGAAGATGCTGGATATGCTGGAAATCGCCTAAGTCCACAGGTGTTGAGTGAAGTCTATTCACTCAACGCCAGGTAAGTATAAGCGTTGAGTAAAGCTTGGTTAGTCTAAGCATAACTATTGGGTAGATAGAAATGTGGCTAAGTCCACAGGTATTGAGTGTAGTCTACTCACTCAATGCCATACAGTAAAAACTATGAGACAGGCTGAGGCAGTCAAAGCCTAAGGAGAAACTAGCTGAGATGTGACTAAGTCCACTGGTGTTGAGTGAAGTCTACTCACTAAATGACATACAACATAAATCGTTGAGTATAGCTCAAATAGTCAACGCCACAGAAAATCTATGTAAATATTTGACTAAGTCCACATGCATTGAGTGAAGCCTACTCACTCAACGCCATGTGATAAAAAGCATTGACTGAACCTTGTCAGTCAGAGATTGTGATTTCATAGAAATTTGGCTAAGTCCAAATGCGTTGAGTGAAGACTGCTCACTCAACGCCATATAACAAAAGAATATCTGTTAAGTAGTTTGGCATTGAGTGATGCTTACTCACTCAACAGCAAGTGACAAAATCTGTCTAAGTAATATGGTGCTGAGTGATGAAGGCTCACTCAACGCCTAGTAAGAGAAAGTCTGGCCAAAGAAAAAAGAGTTGAGTGATGAAGACACACTTAATGCTCTCAACGCCAGAGAAGCGGGAATAGTTTCTAAGGCAAAAGCATTGAGTGGACTCAACGCTCTCAAAGTCTAGAGACAGATAAATTTTTCTGAGTGTTTTGGCGTTGAGTAAAGGTTGCTCACTCAACACCTATTGACAAAAAACTTTTGTAAGTGTTTTTGCGTTGAGTGAAGGTTGCTCACTCAATTCCTAATGACAGAGAATTTTTTTAAGTGTTTTGGCATTGAGTGAAGGTTGCTCACACACCGCCTAGTGACAGAAAATTTGTCTAAGTGTTTTGGCATTGAGTGAAGCTTACTCACTCAACGCCTATACTACTGATGCTTGATTTTGGCTAAGTACACAGATGGTGACGTTAGCAAAGTAAACAAGTCAACAAAATTCAAATTAGTTGCGGGAAGGCTAGAGTATGCGACAAACGACACTACAAGCCTTCAGTACAACTCTTAGCTGTTAAAGTAAAACTATAGCTGTCAATCTCAGTGGGGCCCATGGGTCAAAATAGCCATTGATCGGCGGAATAGAAAAGGAAGAGATGAGATTGAAGAAACTAACTTTTGGGAAAAAGGTCTGGACTTCATCTTCCTCCATGGCCATTGTTACTGAGCTTTGGAGAAGAAGTTCAAACTTCAGATCTAAGAGTTCTAAGAGATAGCTGATGTCATTATCATCTGCATCAGCAAGATCAAGGAAATTCTCTGAAGAAGTAGAAGCATCTAAGGCATGAGGCAAGCTGCAGCTGATATGAAAGCCATCAAGAGTTAGCTGGTGCCATTCTCACATGCACCAGTAAGTTCAGAAAATTTTCTTTTTGAGGAAGAAGAAGAAGCAGCTGGTTGTTACCCATGCCGCAACAATAGGAATATAATCAAGTTGTTGTTGTCATCTCCATCATCAATAGCAGTTCAGATTAAATCTCTGAGAGAGAAGGTGCAGCAAAGGATAACCCTTGTTGCAGCCACTTCACATATCCAGCTGTACTATTTTGAAGAATATTTTCTGGTGGCTCTGAAGAAGAAGTTAGGGCTGAATCTCCTTGGCCCGAGAAGGAAAGAAGAAGTCGAGTAGATTTGCAAAGTTGCTTCAAACACAAGACTCTGGTTGCTGTAAAGAAGTTAGGGCTGGGATTCTGTTGGTTCCCTAGTTTGATTTGGGCTAGGTTCAGTAACTTAGGATCTGCTTGCTGTAATGCTTGCTTCTTGATTCCTTCTCTCTTCTTATTTCCTTGGATGGCTGTCATTTCGGGATGACTTCCTTGTGAAGTCTTTCCTTGCAATTTAGAAGAATCTCTTGACAAAGAGACTCATTAGCTCTTCATTGACTATTGGGGCTTCAGTTTCTTCAGCAGCCTTGAATGCAATGGATTGTTCTTTCCTTATTGAGGGAGGAGTCATGTGTTCCACTGCTTCTCTGGACTTGATTAGCTGCTCATAAGATTTGAGCTTTCCTAGGAGAGATTCAGTTGATATCTCATTCAAGCTTCTGGCCTCTTTGATTGGTCAGATCCTGTTGTCCCATGAGCTTGGGAAGCACATTAGGATCTTGTCATTCACTTCAGTCAAGGTGATTTCTTTATCTAAGGTCCTTAGCTCACTGATGATGGAGCTAAGCCTGTTGTACATCACTTCAACTGTTTCTACCTCATCCTTCTTGAAGTTTTCATATTGTGTGATGAGGTTTGATCTTCTATCTTTCCTCTCATCTGTTGAGCCAGCAACCATTTGATTGAGTGAATCCCAGATTGCTTTTACAGAGTTGCACTCAACCACCTTCTGAAAGATGTCATCTGACATAGTCTGAGCCAATATGTTCATGGCTTTGGCTTCAACAATCTTGGCTTTCTTCTGGGCTTCAGTCCACTAAGGTGGTGAGACTGCATTGTTGCTGTAAGATGCTGTAGATGTAGATGCATGTGGGGGACCTGTCAAAATAAAGTTGTAGATGTCTTCTTCAATAGAGTTCATGTACAACTTGATTCTTGCCTTCCAGATGGCAAACCTATTAAGGTTGCAAACTGGAGGTCTGGTGCTTGAATAATCCTTGTTCTGTGCCATGACTGTGTTTATAATCTAAATGAAAATGAAATAATGTTTAGATCTAACAAAGGATCTTTGGTTCAAGGTTTAGCTTGTACAATCAAAGGAACCTCCTCTGATACTAATAGGTTTTTCTTGACTTTCTTTCTATCTGGATTTTTTTTGACTTCCTTTCTATCTGTCTCTGTAAGAAAATAGAAAAATCTCTTTTTATATTTTCTGGGGAAATTGGTCTTTTGAATTTTGAATTCCTTCTACATTCAATGCTGACGGCCTAGAGAATAAGCAGCATTGAATAATTTCCCCAACTGTCCCGTGGAAAAATGACAAGCAATAATCCTGAAGAATATCCTAATCAATGCTCCTATAATGGTTATATTCAGAGAATGTTAGAGCATTGATTACTCAGGAATTATTGCAGTAATAACGGGGACATGGCTGGAAATGACTTAGTCTGGAATCGTTGAACAGATGACAGAAATCGTTAAGCTGAGTTCACAGTTCGTCGAGCTGAGATGTTATGTTCATCGACCAGACGGCTTCTGTTCGTCGAGCTGAATTCCATGATCGTCGAGCTGGAAACTGAACTGCTGTCTCTTCTGAACTTTGCCTATTCTGTGCTTCAAGTTCGTCGAGCAGAGATTATAACTTCGTCGACTAAAGTTCAGTCTGGACTTAGAATAATTTCTGAATGAAAGTGTTGAAGTAAAGAGTCCAGAATTCGTCGACCAGAGAATTGAGTTCGTCGACCTGATACTAGGGAACATAGTCTTGACAGAATGCTGTAGTAGTCCAAAGATTCGTCGACCAAAGAATAGAGTTCGTCGAGCTGAGAACTAAGTTCGTCGACCAAAGTCTGATACTAAGGACTTAGAATATCTTGATGCTTTCTAAACTTGAAGTGTTGTTTTAGTGTCCAAGTTTTCATCGACCTGAGTACCATGTTCGTCGAGGTCTGCTCAGAGAATTTTCTCTGAGATCGTCGAGCTGAGCACGACTATCGTCGACCTGAGTTCGACGAACGTCGAACTCACTTTATAGAGTCTTTAATTCTTCTATATCTTGAGTCTCTGGCAGTCTTGTTGATAGCTGCTCCATGTGATGTTGACTCTAAGGACTTGACCTAGACTCTAGGACACAACTATGACCCTGGCTATACATTGTGGGTCACAAGATCCTAAGTTAGTGAACCTAGCCCAAATCAAACTAGGAATCCAACAATCTCCCCCTATTTCTGTGAGGTTACTAACCACAGACTCAGACTTAAATTGAAAATAAACAAAGCAGAAAAAACATATATCTGGCAGAAATAGATAACACATGCAGCAGATATATATATACATGAGCTTTGTTCAGAAAATATAATGCAGTTATAAATAATGCAGAAAGATAAAGAGATTTCAAAATCACTTCTTCTGCTTCTTTTCCTTTGGCATTGCATCCTTGCTCTTGTCTCCTGGCTTTGTAAATATTATTTCTCTGTTATGATCTGAAGCTTGCACACTGGTCGTGATCATGTCAGCAGCCACTATAATCCTCAGAGATGTAGCCCGGGGACAACTGCTTCTGGATGCAACTTCATGTAGTCATCCACATTGAAAATCTTGTTAGCTTTATCAAATCTCTTAAGTTCCTCTTTCCTGTACTTTGACATGGTAGTATATTAAGAGGGATCCTTTCCTTCAGCTTTGGCCTTGTTAATCAGAGAAAGGCCTACAAGTTCCTGGAACCTGGCCATTCTAGCAGTAGTAGCTGTTTCAGGATATTCAAAAGGAATAGGAGAGGATGGTCTTTTAGAGCCTTTAGCTAGTTGATTTTCAGTGGATTTGAAAGAATTGGTTCCTAAATACCTAGAGGGGGGGGGGGGTGAATAGGTGCAATTCCTTTTTCCTCTAAGACAGAATATTAATTCAGTTAATTAATAGAAACATATAGTTCTACAGCTATCACAGCACAAAAATAACAATTCCACACACAATCACAGATGGCACGCTGATTTATAGTGGTTCCCCAAGGTCTGGGTACATCCACTTTCCCCCTTCGCCTATCTAGCAGTGTGCTAGATTCAGCCTAACTTCTTTCCTTCTCCTCAGATGCGCAGATCTTACAGCTCAGAACCCAAACAAGGCTCCTACAACTCAGAGTGAGTCCACACTCCTACAGCTCAGGCAATCTGCCCTACCTCAGCCTTCAACAAGGCCTACAACTCAGAGATGAAAATATCCTACAACTCAGGCTCTCAACCCTACCTCAGCCTTCAACAAGGCCTACCACTCAGAGAACTTTATCTCCTACAACTCAGCCTTTATAAATTAGGCTTACAACTCAGATCTTAAAAAGATCCTACAAAAAATAGATGTAAATTTGAAATTTACCACCACCCTGGTTGAGAGAGAAATGATGGATGGTTTCTTGATCAGTTCTTGAAAGAATCTGATGTTAGAGATCAACCTGTCTTAGCTTTCTTCAAAGCTTCTTGAATCTGAACACTGTAGGGTTGATCTCATTTGAAGTTGATCTTCAATCAGCTTCTTTCTTGAAACTCAAAAATCAATCTGAATTCTTCTTGACAGACTGGTTTAGAATCTGCAATTAAGAGACTTGTTGATGTAAGTCCCTTTCTTCACTTGAATAGATGAAGCTCTCTCTCTCCAAATTCTTCTGAAGATTCTTCTGAATTCTTCTTTGAATCTTCTTGACAAACTCTGAGTAGATCTCCACCTGAGAATGTCTTCTTAGATCTTCTGTTGAAAATCTTCTTCTGTGTTTTCGTGTTTTTTTTATCTCATCTATCTGTGTATATTTTATTATTTCCTTCTGTTGATAGAGAATGTCTTTATATAGATTTTCTCCATGGTAACCGGCTGATCCGGTTTCTAACGAACTTCTGACAGCTCTGATAGCTTCAGTAGGCCGGTTGGTTATGGCAGCTATCAAGTCTTCCAGTCACTTCTTGAAACTCTGTCTCTGTCAGCAAAGTGTCGAGACTGAACTTCATCATGTGTCGACACAAGTAGACTAAGTGTCGACACAAGCCTTGGTGGTGTCGACACAGCTCCCTTGGTGTTGACACTGCTTCTCGACAAAGCTTCTGTAGAATGTGTCGACACTAGTTCTGTGTGTCGACATAGTCACTTCTTTTCTTCACAAAAATCAACTTTGTTGTAACTCTGCTATGTGTCGACATAAGTCCTGTGTGTCGACACAGTTGATGTCGACAAAGTCTTCTGTGTGTCGACACTACCTCTATGTGTCGACATAGTTGTTGTCGACTAAGCTTTTCTGTGTGTCGACTCTGCCTCTGTGTGTCGACACAGTTTCTTCTGGTGTCGACATAACCTTTCCAAGTGTCGACACAAATGACTCCAGGTGTCGACACAGCTTTTCTCCAGTGTCGACACAAGCCTTCATAAGTGTCGACACAGCTTTTCTCCAGAGTTGACACAAGCCTTCATAAGTGTCGACATAGCTTTTCTCCAGTGTCGACACAAGCCTTCATAAGTGTCGACACAGCTTCTTCTGGTGTCGACTCATGGACTTAGAAACTTTTCCTGCATTCCTGCATTTTCTTAACCTGCACATATAAACTCAAAACAACATCAAATACACCTTGATGCATATCATTGAGTAAGGTGAGGCCTCTTCAAATCTGGTACACATTTTCCAATATACCCAACAATCTCCCCCTATTTGGAGAAGTCATAACCCTTAGTTAATGATATACACCATTCATAATAAACACACATTATGATGTATAAAAACATTACATGACAGGGTAACTTATAAACAAAACACGTATAAAATGTCATCACAGAATAATGATGCAAACATAATGATCATTAATCATTATTTTGTTTAAACTTTCAAAAGTTTCTTAACAATAGTTTACATAGATTTTTAAAACTAAAGATTACAATGTTGTAAAATCTAGTTAATCAATTCTAAGGTTGCTCAGGCTCCTTGATGACTATGCCTTTGCCTAACTAGATCTTGGCTTGTACTGGAGCTTCGGTATCTTCAGCTGACTTCTTGCCCTTCAGATCTTTCTTCTTTTGTTCTTCAGCCCTTATCCTTTGCCTTTCAAAATAGTGAAAAGGCTTTGGGAAGTACTTGCTAGGCTCCTGAGCATTAGGAGGTAGCTTCCCAGCTTTTACCTTTCTTCTATATTGTAGAATAGCTTCCTGCCTAGCTTCATGCTTGTTCCATTCTTGCTCAGTATACCATTTTCCCCTTTCATGGGTCTGGTCCTTTACAGCTTTCCAGGTAGTTAAGATAATATTCCTGGAAGTTGGGCTCCACTGCTCAAAATCAGGCTTCAACTCTGCATGTTCTCTAAATATTTTCTTTGAAAGTTGAGCTTCTTGCTCTTTATTCAAAGCTGCCTCTGACATTTCTACTTTCTCAATGATAACATTTTTAGTACCCTCTGGAGGGTTGTACATTGACTGTACTTTTTGCTGAATCATATCAAAATCTGCTGGAGGGTAAATGACCCGAGCAACTGCAGGTAGATCACCTTCAAAATAAGCAGGTTGCACACCTGACTTTGCTACATTATCATCATCACATAGGGGTGGATATCCAAGGGTGGATCTGATGCTATTAGATATCCATTTAGCATGATCTGAGCTTTCTTTGACTAACACTCTGTTGGAATACCCTATTACTAATTTGGGCAAGGATCACTATGTCCTTAGGAAAATTGTTTTGACCTCCTTGTAAAGTTTTTAAGGTCAATTAGATTGAGTCTAAGGGTTAGAATTTAGGCTTGAAAGCTTCCCCCAAGACCCTCAGATCAGATATTCAAATTCAGGAGACTAATTCATTTTCGTCGAGCTCAGGTCGACGAATCGTCGAACTCAGTTCGACTATCTCTGAGCTCAGTTCAACGAGTCGTCGAACTCCGTTTGACGATCTTCGAGCTCAGATCAACGCTTCTGTCTCTAGCTGTTTTCCCAGTCTCTGAGCTCAGGTCGACGATAGTTGAGCTCAGATCGACGATTTCTATTTCTAGTCTAGTTCCTGTCTCTGAGCTCAGGTCGACGATAGTTGAGCTCAGGTCGACGATTTTCTGGAGAGATCGACGATTCTCAAGATTCAAATTCAGACAGTTATGAAATTCTATCTTATTTATTCCCAACATTTATTTCAAGGATCTTGTAGCCGTTTCAATTAATCTGGAGCAAGTTTCAAGGGAGATTTAAAGGAATGTTTTCTAGGACTTTCCTCTAGAGACAAAATTCATTTAAGGAAGTCATTAATGAGTGGCTAACGACTATCTTGGAGACAGAAAATCAATTCATTTCTTTCAGATCTAAGGAATAAAAGAGGATATTATTCTGATACTCCTAACAGTTACATACAAAAAATGGGTTACACACAGAAAGAGAACAGTCACAGACAGACACACAGATAGAATTCATTCAGAACACTCACCACTGAAGGAGATCAACATAGAAAAAATAAGATTTTCTAGATCTCTTTTTACTCAAGTGTTCAGAGGCTTCATCCACCAAGACTCCAGACACTACACATTTCAGCGACTGCTGGAATCATCCTTTGCTGGAGATCTCATCTACTGAAGGCCTATCACCCTGGTGCAAAGCTTCTTTTCCTGAACAACTTCCAGATCTCAGGGGGAGCTTTGACAACATCATCCACTAGTCTTCTCTCTGATTGTTGACAGAGAAGAACATCTCACCTCTTTCTTTTTCTGCTGTAAAAGGGTTTCTCGAAACTCCCTTCAAAAGTTTTGTGCTGGTTTCTGAGACCTTGTCAAAACTCAGTGGTGGCAAGACACCTGATCAAAAAATCTAGTTTGGTTTTTGAGCACCTTATCAAAAGCTCATTAGTGCCCAGGACACCTGATCAACTCATCCTGCAGTGGATTCCTACCTAGGGTGGTAGAAGAGTGGATGTACCCATATTAATTGGGGAACCACTATAGCTCCTTGTGTCTTCTGGTTGTTATATTTTGTTTGTTGTGTGCTGTGTTTTTATTTCTTGCTTTCATAATTTTTATTTACTACAAGCACCTTACACATATATTTAAATTAAGTCTTCCACTGCAAAATAATTTTTAACTTGAAAATTATTTTAATATACTCTATTCACCCCCCCCCCTCTAGAGTTAAGGTAGATCTTATCCACACTTTCAATTGGTATCAGAGGCAGGTTGGTTAAACTCCACACCTTTCCAGGTTGGTTAAAATACCATACCTTAGTTGGTTGTTATTAAACTAAATCTTCATCTGATTAGTTGTTCCTACAGCCTAACACCTGAACCAAAAGATTTCTGATAAGATCAATCTTTTATAGAGGGTTTTTATTTTTATTATTTGTATTATATTTATCTTTATATAAAACCATGACACAGAACAAAGACTATGCTAGCACCAGACCTCCAGTGTGCAATCTATCTAAGTTTGCACATTAGAAGGTAAGGATAAGATTGTACATGAATTCTATTGATGAAGATATCTTTAATTCTGTTTTGACAGTGTGTCCAAGACCCCCAGCAAATACAAGTACAAGTGATGTTCCACCTCATTTAGGAACAGATGCAGAAATCAAAAAATGGAAAGTTGTAGATGCCAAAAAAATGAACATTTTGGCACAAACCATGTCTGATGAAATATTTCAAAAAGTAGTTGAATGCAACTCAGCAAAAGAGATATGGGACAAACTATCTGAAATAGTGTCAGGATCTGCAGATGAAAGAAAAGATAGAAGATCTCATCTGAAAGTGCAAGTTAGATCTGATATACTCTAGAGGGGGGGGGGTGAATAAAGTATGGTGCTTGCTAAAAACTTTTACAACAGTTGTTGTGTTCTTATGTGAACAGGGAAGCAAATAATAAAAAGTAATCTAAACACAGAATAATCACAATATACAAAGGAATCTAATCACAAGCCACATCCAGAAACAAAAGGAAATACAAGCAACCAGAAGACACAAGGAGTTATAGTGGTTCCCCAATCAACCTGGGTACATCCACTCTTCTACCACCCTAGGTAGGAATCCACTGCAGGATGAGTTGATCATGTGTCCTGGGCACCAAAGAGCTTTTGATAAGGTGCTCAAAAACCAAACCAGATTTTTTGATTAGGTGTCTTGCCACCACTGAGCTTTTGATAAGGTGCTCAAAAACCAAACACAAACTTTTGAAGGGAGTTTGAAAAACCCTTTACAGTAGAGAGTGAGAGAGGGATGAGAAGATCTTCTCTGTCAACAGTCAGAGAGAAGATAGTGGATGTTGTCAAAGCTCCCCCTGAGATCTGTAGTTGTTCAAGAAGTGAAGCTTTGCAGTAGGGTGATAAGCCTTCAGAAAATTTGATCTCCAGCAAAAGATGATTTCAGCAGCAACTGAAATATGAGGTGTCTGGAGTCTTGAATGATGATGGCCTTTGAACACTTGAATCAAAAGAGATCTGAAGATTTCAATTTGTTGATCTCATTTGGTGATGGTGTTCTTGTATGAATCTTTGAGACTGAGAATGTCTGTAACTCTTTTTTCTTTCTCTTGTGTAATTGTGTTGTAAGAGTTATTGTTGCAGAGAGTATGTTTCTGACTTCTTTTTCTTCTTTTGCAAGAATGAAAAATCTAATCTTTTATTCCTTTTGTCTGAATAGAAATGATCTACTGTCCAAGATAGTCGTTGGCCTGTCATAAATGACTTCCTTAATTGCAATTGTCTTCTGGAGGAAAGTCCAATAAAACATTCCTTGATAATTCCTTGAAACTTGCTCCAGATTAATTAAAAACGGCTACAAGATCTCTGAATTAAATGCTGAGAATAATTCCTTAACTGTCTGAATTTGAATCTTGAAAATCGTTGAACTCTTTAGAAAAACGTCGAACTGAGCTCCACTATCATTGAACTGTGCTCAGAGATTTGGACTTAGACAAAAACAGAGATCGTCGATCTGAGCTCAACTATCGTCGAACTGAGCTCAGAGATAGCGGAACAAACTGGAGTCAAGATCGTCGAACTGAGCTCGAAGATCGTCGAATGGAGTTCGACGACTTGATGAAGTTGAGCTCAGAGATCGTCGAATGGAGTTCGACGACTCGTCGAAGTGAGCTCAACGATCGTCGAATGGAGTTCGACGATTCGTCGTACTGAGCTCGATGAAATGACTTAGTCTCCAGAAACTGAAAAACCTGGTCTTGAGGGCAGCTTCCAAACCTAACTACTAACCCTTAGACTCAATTCTACTTGACCTTTAGATCTATACAATGAGGTCAAAACAGGTTTCCTAAGAGACATAGTGATCCTGACCCAAATCAGTAATAGGGTGTTCCAACAATCTCCCCCTATTTGGGTTAGGATTACTATTTACAGATATTGGAAAATTAAAAACATATACAAGGCAACAATATAACAAACAAGACATTGCAGAATCACACATATATTGTCACAGATAGATCAGAAATCAAAATAACTGACACCTTACATAATTACTCCTTTACTTTGTTATTTATAAGTAATATTTCTCTATTTGGATTGAGAGCTTCCTTTTTAGATCTTCTGTCATCAGCTACACATAAAGAGGTTTGTTGCTTAGGCCTGGGCACTACAACTTCAGGATGCAGCTTCATGTAGCTTTCAGAATCAAAAAACTTGCTGGATGAATATCTTTCAAGTTCCTTTTTCCTTTGATCAGATAATGTAGTAATATTGGAAGTGTCTTTGCCTTGTTCTCTGGCTTTCTTAATCTGATCCAAAGCAGCTAATTCCTTCATCCTGGCTGTCCATGAAGTTGGATTGTTCTCTAGATCCTCAAAAGGAATTGGAGGCTCATATCTGTTTGAGGGATTGTCTGGAGGAGCTCTAGATGAGACTAACTCTTTAAGCTTGTAGGGAAAGGGACCTGAAGTAGTATCAGAGGAAGCTTATCCTTCCCTTGAATAAGGGTGTTGCCTGGAATAGCCTTTGGAGTATACTTGAAATTCTCTTTGGTTTCCTCTATAGTTTCCTCTCCTTGATTGGTAGCCTCTGGATTGACTTCCCCTGTACTGGGATCTACCTTGAGGTTGATAAGGGGTTTGGCTTCTGGCAGAGGGTTGAACAGCAGAGCTACCACCTGCACCTGCATCAGGAGGAGGAGGAGGAGGAGGATGGAACTGAGAGGAACCTTTCTCATACTTTCTCTTTTTCTTCATGGCCTTCAATTGATTCTTGGAGTATTGCATCCAGTGTTCTGTGATAGGACAGTTATGCAGTATGTAATAAGTAATATCATTGGTATCTTTGAATTTTGCTGGAGGAACCCTTTTCATAGCCTTGCTTCTGGCCTTTCTTTTCCTTGCAATAGTTGCAGAGGAGTCATCTGAATCAGTCCTATATTGATCACTTTCTGAGCTTTGTTCATCATACAGTGCATCAATCCTTTTCAGATAGTCTATCTGTTGTTGGGATTGAGCATAGGTAACAGTAGTGACAGCAGTTGTGGAAGCAACAGTAGAAGGAGGAATAGAAGCAACACTAGCAGAGGAGATTACATCAGCAGATACAAAACTTTCAGAAGTACACTCTCAGACATGGAAGGTACAGCAGCAGTAAATACAACAGTAACTGGGGCAGCAGCAGATACAGATAAAATACTTTCAGATACAA
Source organism: Platanthera guangdongensis (assembly GCA_039583875.1). NCBI lineage: Eukaryota > Viridiplantae > Streptophyta > Magnoliopsida > Asparagales > Orchidaceae > Platanthera > Platanthera guangdongensis. Next base: position 75,317,795 of record CM077160.1, on the reverse strand, counting down.
TAGGTTCAGTAACAAAAATAACATTAGTAGTAACAGCAGGCTCAAATTCAAATGCCTCTATCATGTGTATGTCCTCAGATACTGAAACATCAGAATTAACAGCAATATCAACAATATCAGTAGAAGCAGCAGCAACAGAAACTGCAGGGGCAGCAGCAAAAAGGGACTTTACAAAAGAATAAATTAAGCTGGTGTCACAGCTTGAAATGGGCACAATGGCCTTAGATAGATCTCCAGATGGCTGGACTGCAGTGCTCTCTGGAAGACAGCTGAAATAAAATGAATCAAAATCTGATAATAATGACCTGAGGTCCATTGAGAAAACTGCAACTTGTGGTGTTGAGGCTTGAGCTTGAACGGAGGTAACAGCAGCAGCAGGTAATCTAACCACTTCATGAGGCATCTCCCCCTGCCTAGATTCAATCAGTATTGGATCAAGGCACCCAGATGAAGGGATTGCTTGAGGAGGAATGAGGGAGGAGAGCCTGGCAGACAGGTCTGCAACTGACTTTAAAAGTGGAGCCAAGGAGGTCTCCAACAAGAGGGATAGCCTGGGAGCTATCAACTCATAAAGTCTGTCTGCTAAGGCTGGAAGATCTACATGCTCAATAGGGACTTGATCAGAGGTAGAGAATGAAGGTGGAACAGCTGGAGATGTTGGTGGAGAGCTGGTGTATGGGGGAAAGGAGGGTTGAGATATGAGGATTGTGGAAATTGAAGATAATGGAATGGAAACAGAGGGTGTGAATGAGGGTTGTGCAATGATATCTTGAAGTAACTGTTGGTAAGATGTGGATGAAGAGGGTAGATCAGGAGGGGATGAAGGGGAATCATCCATAAAGGAATCATCTATCAGATTGAAGGATGGAAGATGAGGTGATGATTCAATTTCTAGGTGAGGGTATTGATGTAGAGGATGGAAAAGTTCTTCTGTGAGAGGTGGAGGTGGAGAAATTGAAGTTGGAGATGGGGTTGAAATAATGATTGTGGAGGAAATTTGAATGGTGGAGGTGACTGGTGGAGATGAAATAAGAGGTGGAGGAGGAGGAGAAGTAGTAGACAAGTCTTCTGCAGGGGCAGAGACTTGAGGGGAAGAGACTGTAACAGTCCTTGTGCCTGAAGTTACACTTGCAGAGGGTCTGCTGGGTTTCATAATTTGCCTATCCCACTTTCCAAACAAGACACAGGAGAGCCTCTTAGAGGCATTGATGTGCATCCCATTTGAGACTAGCAGTGCAGGGCATCTGTTTTGAAGAAATAGCCCTAGTATCCTTCCAAAGTTGATAAAATTCTTGTTGATCTTTTTCTTAATCAGGTCAAAGAAAACTTCTCCTCATTTTAACTGTTTCTTATCTACAATAGCACCCATCAAACATAGTTGATACCTGGAGATGGTATCATGGGCTGAGTATTTGACCAACAATACTTTCCCAACAACATCATCCAAAAACCTATACTCCACAGATAAATTTTTCTTCAAGAGTTTGCTAGGGTTTGCATCTGAGTGACCCATTCTAGCAAGTAAATCAGAAAAGGCTTCTACAGATAGTTCAGCAGAGTCTCCTCCAGAATTCAATCCAAAAATCTCTGTCAGGGCAGCAGGTGTAAGAGGTACCTAAGTTCCTGATACTATGCCAATCACTGTATTTTGGTCCTGGTTGTGGGCAGTATAGACCCACTCCTTGATTTCATCAGCAGCCAATTTGATTCTGGTGGACATTATAGTAACTAGCTTTTGCTCCTTGAAAAGTTCTAGAATGTCTCTGAAAAACTGATCACTGTTGTTAAACAAATCCATATCAATATCAAATCCTGCATCAAATTTCATTGCGGCCAGGACTGCAACTGAGACGGCTATTGATGCCTGCAAAAAATAAACAATCAAACGACCAAGTGTAGAGAAGTTTGGAGGGACAGAGAAAATTTGCAGAGAGAATGAAAGCACAAAGGGAGAACGACGACCGAAAAATGAATTTTATATTAGGGTTCGACGCAGAAAAGGAAAGATCGTTGAACTCAGTTCGACGATCTGGGCTTCTAAAGGAAACTGAAAGGTCATCAACATCGTCGATCTCCGCTCGACGATATTGGAGAGCGTCGAGCTCCGTTCGACGATAGTTTCAGAAAACAAAATCGTCGAGCGCCGTTCGACGATCGCTGACCTGGAGAGATAGTTGAGCACTATCTGAGAAGCGCTGAACTCTGGTCGACGATTTCGGAAAGCATCGATCTCCGTTCGACGATCTGGGGGAAAATCGTCGAGCGCAGTTCAGAGACCAGAAACACTCTATACACTAGAAAAATCAAGATGTTTGCCGAGTCTTGGTCAATTTTTAGAGTTTAAAATCTTGGATATTATTTTAGACTTCCTCCATCTAACATTCCTAACTGATTTAGGAAGAAGGTATGTTTTTTTTCATCCAAGGGTTTGGTGAAAATATCTCCCCTTTGTAAATCAGTTGGGATATATTGAAGTTTAATTTTATTTTTCTCAATATTATCCCTTAGAAAGTGATGCCTAATTTCTATGTGTTTTGTCCTACTATGGAGGACTGGATTTTGAGCTATAGAAATAGCACTGGTATTATCACAAAAGATTTTAGACTTCTCTAAGTTTTAGCCATAGTCTAGGAGTTGGTTTTGAATCTACAAGATTTGTGAACAACAACTACCTGCAGTCATATATTCAGATTCAACAGTTGAAGTTGACACAGATGTTTGTTTCTTGCAAAACCAAGAGACAAGTCTGTCACCAAGAAACTGACAAGTTCCACTGGTGTTTTCCTGTCAATTCTGCATCCATCATAATCAGCATCAGAAAATCCAGTTAAGTCAAATGATGAGTCTTTTGGATACCAGAGACCTAGATTTGGACAATTTTTTACATACCTGAGAATCCTTTTTACTAATGTTAGGTGTGACTCTCTAGGGCTCACTTGGAATCTAGCACATATGCATGTAGCAAACATTATGTCAGGTCTACTAGCTGTAAGGTACAATAAAGAACCAATCATTGCTCTATATGTTGTCTGATCAACAGGTTTCCCATGTTCATCAGCATCTAATATAGCATTAGTAGGCATAGGTGTTTTCATACAAGATGCTTCAGACATACCGAATTTCTTGACCAATTCCTTTGCATATTTGGTTTGAGAAATAAATATGTCTTTAACATGTTGTTTGATTTGCAATCCTAGAAAGAAGGATAGCTCACTCATGCTACTCATTTCAAATTTGGAATGCATTAGATTGGAGAACCTTCTGCACAAATTTGAATCAGTAGAACCAAAAATAATATCATCTACATAGATTTGTACTAGTAGGGTATGAGACTTATGAGTTCTAATAAAAAGAGTTTGGTCTACTCTACCCCTTATAAATTCATTTTTCAGAAGGAAGCATGCTAGGGTCTCATACCATTGTCTAGGAGCTTGCTTGAGACCATATAATGCTTTGTGCAACTTGAAAACATAATCAGGATGAGTTGGAGAGATAAAACCTGGAGGTTGTCTGACATAGAGTTCTTCTTTGATATCTCCATTGAGAAAAGCACTCTTTACATCCATCTGGTATACTTTGAAACCCTTGTGTGATGCATATGCTAAGAAGATCCTTATGGCCTCCAACCTTGCAACAGGTGTAAAAGTCTGGTCATAATCTATGTCTTCTTCTTGAGAGTACCCTCGAGCAACTAGCCTGGCCTTGTTCCTTACAATTGCTCCTTGATCATCCAATTCATTTCTGAACACCCACTTTGTTCCAACAATGGAGTGATCCTTAGGCCTTGTTACTAGTTCCCAAACTTTGTTCCTTTCAAATTGATGCAACTCTTCTTGCATTGCAATGATCCAGTGTGGATCTTGCTCTGCATCTTGAATGGATTGAGGTTCAATTTGAGATAGGAAGCAAGTGTGCAACAGGTTTTGGTTGACCTGATTTCTGGTTTGCACACCGGCTGAGATGTCTCCAATTACTTGGGAAATTGGATGGTCTCTTGATGTTACTAAATCAACAGGAGGTGTTGATTGTTCACCAACCTGTGTTGTTGTTTCCTCTTGTGCTACAACAACTGGCTCTTCAAGAGGTTTCTCTTCAGGATGTTGAATGTCTTCTTCATCTTCACTGCTTTTCTATTTTTGAATGATTTGTAATCTGTCCAAGTCTTCAGCAATAGAATGTACCTGCAAAGGTTCTATGGTAGAAGTGTTCTTCTCCTTAAAAGACATGTTAGATTCATCAAAAGATATATGCACAGATTCTTCAATTTTAAGAGTTGATTTATTATATACCCTATAAGCCTTACTGATCATGGAGTATCCCAGAAACACTCCTTCATCATCTTTAGCTTGAAATTTTGCTAAGTATTTCTTGTCATTATTATGAATATAACAAATACAACCAAAAATTCTAAAATAATCTACTTTAGGTTTCTTCCCTTTGAGTAATTCATAGGGAGTCTTGCCCTTCAGTTTATGTATTAAACTTCTATTCAGCACATAGTTGGAGGTGTTCACTGCCTCTGCCCAAAAGGATAGAGGATGGTGAGCATCTGACAACAATGTAGTGCCAGATTCAATAAGGGTTCTATTTTTCCTTTCAGCTATCCCATTTTGTTGAGGAGTTCTAGGAGCTGAGAAAGTGTGTCTGATCCCTTCACTCTGACAGAACTCTTGTATAAGAAGAGAATCAAACTCTGTCCCATGATCACTTCTGATCAGGGTAATGTGAGTATTGAACTCAGTCTGTATACATTTGAGAAACTCTGTCAAACACTTAAAGTTATCAGACTTCTTCCTCAGAAAGAACACTCATGTGAATCTAGAGAAGTCATCTACAACCACTAAAGTATAAGATTTTCCTCCTAAGCTTTGTACTGTAATGGGTCCAAAAAGATCCATGTGTAACAGATACAAAGTCCTAGGTGAATCACTCTTATTAAGTGACTTGAAACTATTTTTAGTTTGCTTGCCTAATTGACAAGTCCTGCAGAGTCCTTCCTTCTTATAGGGGCCAGAAGGTAGTCCTCTAAGAAGGTTGTCCTTGGATAGCCTAATAATGGTTCTAAGGTTTATATGCCCTAATCTCTTATGCCATAATACATTAGATCTACTAACAGAGTTAAACAGGCAAATATCTAATTCAGTTGAAAGAAAGTCTACAAAATAGATGTTATCTTTCCTTTTACCTGTCAACACAGTTGTGTTGTCCTCTGATTTGATCCTGCATAAGGATTTTCTAAAAGTCACCTGGTAGCCTTCATCACATAGCTGACGGATGCTGATCAGGTTGTGCTTCAGTCCTTCCACATAGGCTACCTTCTTGAATATGACTGTCCCAATTTGGACTGCACCATATCCTTTTGTTAGTCCAAAGTTTGAATCACCAAATATGACTTTGGGTCCAAGCTTGGCTTTAAAGGATGTGAGATTGTCCTTGCTTCCTGTCATGTGCTTTGAGCACCCACTATCCAGATACAATTGTTGGTTTGATGTTGGATACGTATTCACCTACACATAAAATAATTTACTTGTTTTTGACCCAGTTTACCTTGGGCCTAGGTTGATAACCTTTAAATTCAGAAATAAATGACATCCCTGGTTGACTCTTATAACCTTCAGGATGATATCTCCTTGTTGGTATTATCCATTCAGTATAAGGGCTAAGTCTGGATGAAGGACCCATAGGATTGGAATTTGATTTACCCTTGAAGAAGTTTTCAAATCTCTGATCTCTGCTCGACGATCGTTGGGCTGCGTTCGATGATCTTGGGTCAGATCGTCGAGCACCGTTCGACGATCGACTGTGGCAGAGTTCAGGGTTTAGAGATCATCGACCTGAGTTCGACGATTTTGCCTGAGATCGTCGATCAGCATTCGACGATCGTCTAGCTCCGTTCGACGATTTCTGTTGAACACTTGATTTCTTGGGTAAGTCAGAATTCTTTCTAGCTACCTCTACAACTCCCTTCCATTTATCAGAAATAAACTTAATTGGGGTTGTTAGTACTATAGGTTGGCTGGATGAAGCACCCAAGCCCAGTGTACTGTTGAATCTAGAGTTCACTGTGCTTGTGATGTCCATTAGCTTGATGCTTCTCCCATTAAGGGATTCTTCAAGCTTTTTGGCCTCTGATAGCTAACTTTTCAGTGAAGCTATCTGCTCCCTACAACACTCCAACTCCTCAGAGAGTTTGAGGTTTTCTAATTTTAAGGTACTATGTTCAGACAATTGTTTTCTGAGGGAAATGATTTCCTTCTCAGATTTTAATAAGTCTAAACATAGTGCTTTAAATTCATACTTAAAGTCCTCAGAATTAAAATCAAAAGAACTTTTCACCTGGTCCTCTTCAAGTTGAGTCTCTGAGTCTGACTCTGAATCTTCTGCATCAGAATTGTGTTGTGAGGCATTGATAGCCATCATGCAGAATTTCTTTTCTTCAGCATCATCCTCATCATCACTTGAGCTGGATGAAGCTTCTGATTCCTCTTCAGTCTCACTCCAAGATTCAGCAACAAATCCATTCCTTGTGTGTTTGTTCTTGCTTGAGGATGGTTTGTCATTGCTGTTCTTCTTGAAATCCTTGTCTTTTCTTCTTTCTCTCTTGTCCTTTCCGTCCTTGTTTTTATTTTCTGGACAGTCAGACACAATGTGGCCTGGTTTCCTGCAACCAAAGCAAACAATTTCTTTATTGTTTGATTTATCATACCTTAGCTTGTCATGCTCTTTGTATGATCTCTTCCTGAAGTCCTTTCTAGCCATTTTGTAAAATCTTTTGGCCAGTAGACTAAGCAGCTCATCATTGCCTGTGACCTTATCTTCAGGCTGATCTTCAGTGGCTTTGAAAGCTATTGACTTTTCCTTTCTTGTGGCTGGTGAGGCAGCCTTCTGCTCTTCTTCTCTATTTTTGATGAGCAGCTCATAAGACTTGAGCTTGCCCAAGAGAGCTTCTGTTGTGATTTTATTGAGACTTCTGGCATCCTTGATTGGCCAGATCCTTGAGTCCCAAGTTCTTGGGAAGCACATTAGGATTTTATCATTTAGCTCAGTCAATGAGATCTCTTTATCCAAAGTTTTCAGTTCATTGACTATCAGACTGAGTCTATTATACATGTCTGCTACTGACTCAGCTTCTCCTTTTTTGAAGTTCTCATATTGGGTTATGAGGTGAGATCTTCTGTCTTTTCTTTCATCAGCAGATCCTAAGACTATCTCAGATAGCTTATCCCAGATTTCCTTTGCTGAGTTGCATTCAACCACCTTTTGGAAAATGTCATCAGACATAGTCTAGGCTAAGATATTTATAGCATTTGCATATGCTACTTTCGACTTCTTGATCTCTGCATCTGTTCCTGAGGGAGGTGGAACAGCATTTGTGCTTGTGTTCTCTGGAGGTCTTGGACACACTGTCAAAACAGAATTGAAGATGTCCTCATCAATAGAATTCATGTAGAGTCTAATCCTTGCCTTCCAAAGTGCAAACTTGGATAGATTGCACACTGGAGGTCTGGTGCTAGCATAATCTTTGTTTTGGGCCATGTTTTGTGAAGAAATAATTTTAATAACAAAATCTACAACAAGCAGATCTAACTATATGAATCTTTGGGTTCAGTTGTTAGCCTGTGCAACCACTGAGATGTGGTATTTTAACCAACCTCGCTTTGATACCAATTGAAAGTGCAAGTTAGATCTGATATACTCTAGAGGGGGGGTGAATAGAGTATGATGCTTGCTAAAAATTTTTACAACAGTTGTTGTATTCTTATGTGAACAGGGAAGCAAATAATAAAAAGTAATCTAAACACAGAATAATCACAATATACAAAGGAATCTAATCACAAGCCACATCCAGAAACAAAAGGAAACACAAGCAACCAGAAGACACAAGGAGCTATAGTGGTTCCCCAATCAACCTGGGTACATCCACTCTTCTACCACCCTATGTAGGAATCCACTGCAGGATGAGTTGATCAGGTGTCCTGGGCACCAATGAGCTTTTGATAAAGTGCTCAAAAACTAAACCAGATTTTTTGATCAGGTGTCTTGCCACCACTGAGCTTTTGATAAGGTGCTCAAAAACCAAACACAAACTTTTGAAGGGAGTTTGAAAAACCCTTTACAGCAGAGAGTGAGAGAGGGATGAGAAGATCTTCTCTATCAATAGTCAGAGAGAAGATAGTGGATGTTGTCAAAGCTCCCCCTGAGATCTGTAGTTGTTCAGGAAGTGAAGCTTTGCAGTAGGGTGATAGGCCTTCAGAAAATTTGATCTCCAGCAAAAGATAATTTCAGCAGCAACTGAAATGTGAGGTGTCTGGAGTCTTGAATGATGATGGCCTTTGAACACTTGAATCAAAAGAGATCTGAAGATTTCAGTTTGTTGATCTCCTTTGGTGATGGTGTTCTTGTATGAATCTTTGAGACTGAGAATGTCTGCAACTCTTTTTTCTTTCTCTTGTGTAATTGTGTTGTAAGAGTTGTTGTTGCAGAGAGTACGTTTCTGACTTCTTGTTCTTCTTTTGCAGGAATGAAAAATCTAATCTTTTATTCCTTTTGTCTGAATAGAAATGATCTACTATCCAAGATAGCCGTTGGCCTGTCATAATTGACTTCCTTAATTGCAATTGTCTTCTGGAGGAAAGTCCAATAAAACATTCCTTGATAATTCCTTGAAACTTGCTCCAGATTAATTAAAAACGGCTACAAGATCTCTGAATTAAATGCTGAGAATAATTCCTTAACTGTCTTAATTTGAATCTTGAAAATCGTTGAACTCTTCAGAAAAACGTCAAACTAAGCTCCACTATCGTTGAACTGAGCTCAGAGATTTGGACTTAGACGGAAACAGAGATCGTCGATCTGAGCTCAACTATCGTCGAACTGAGCTCAGAGATAGCGGAACAAACTGGAGTCAAGATCATCGAACTGAGCTTGAAGATCGTCGAATGGAGTTCGACGACTTGATGAAGTTGAGCTCAGAGATCGTCGAATGGAGTTCGAAGACTTGTCAAAGTGAGCTCAACGATCGTCGAATGGAGCTCGAAGACTTGTCAAAGATTCGTCATACTGAACTCGACGAAATTACTTAGTCTCCAGAAACTGAAAAACCTGGTCTTGAGGGCAGCTTCCAAACCTAACTACTAACCCTTAGACTCAATTCTACTTGACCTTTAGATCTATACAATGAGGTCAAAACAGGTTTCCTAAGAGACATAGTGATCCTAACCTAAATCAGTAATAGGGTGTTCCAATACCATCTCATAACTCAGTATGAGAACTTCAAGAAAGGAGAAACTAAGTCAGTTGCTGATATGTATAACAGACTCAGTCTTATAGTCAATGAACTGAAAACCTTGTGTTGATGCCAAATTTGACCTCAACTGAAGTTCGAAGAAAAAGGGGTGCAGCCAAAACTTACTTCTCTCAAGTCTCACCCCTTGACTGGATTCTAAGGACCTAAGACTGACCCAAAAGCCTCAGCTGGGAGGTCCCACCTCACACCCGGAAGATCTCTGAGAGCTTCCCCTCCAAAGCCAAAGCTGGGCTAGGAGCTCCTCAGAAAGCACTAGAATTCCGGAGACAATGATCGCTTGCTTTCTAAGGATTATGGGTCTATTTATAACATTTTGCTGTCCTGAATTTACTAAAAAGCCCCTGGTTGGTCTGCCAACAGCCAAAACCCGCTGTTTTTCTGAGGGTACTGAAGTAATTTCTCCTAAGGGCAATTAGGACATTCTTCCAAAGACCCTGGGCCCCACTCGGCGAGAGCTGGTGCCGAGACCTTTCGGCCCCAGGGTGTGGCGCGACCGTTCTCGCCTGGCTTATGCGAGAACTCTTCGGGATTGAGGCTTGGTTTGGGCGAGAGCGCTTCCGCGCAGTCCGTGCTTGGCGCTCTCGGCCCACGGTTTCTCTTCTATAGCATCCGGCGAGAGCGTTTCCGCCTTCTGTGGGCGAGATCCTCCTTAGGGCGGGACCACTTTGGCTCACCCTCCGGTGACCATTGTGCCTCCTTGTCTGGCTCAGCGAATATGGGGTTGTACACAATCCCCGCTCTTTTTGAGCTAGCACCGCGCTCGAAAAGACATGTCCAACCCCAAAAATATTCGCTGAGCACGTGTCAACATCAGGGAATCTTTCGGTGGACCGTACGGTGTCTATAAATATGAGTGCCGATAGACGGTCATAACACTTTCCTCGAGCCGTCATTCTCCTTCTGAGCTCTCGCCCTCTCTCGCTATGCCTTCCAAGCGTGCCGATAAACCTCTTCCGCAGGATCTGCAGGACCGCATCAACGCGGCGCAGGCGCGAGCTAGGGCTAACAGTGCCCTTGTCGCTCCATGGCTAGCGAGACAGCCGTCAGTTGCTGAGCCTTCTTTGCCCAAGAAGAAGAAGAAGAAGAAGAAGGCGAAGGTGGTTCAGCGGGACCTATCCCGCGAGAACAGGAGCCCGCCCACCCCGTCCCCTAGTTGCGCGGACGGCACCTCGCCGCGGAAGGTAAGCTTGATATACCCATTAACAACCAGTTTCCCAATTGTCTAACTTGATACCTCTCGCAGGAGACGGTTCCTGACGCTGCCGCGTCCCCGCGAGAACGTTCGGATCCACCCTCTAGCCATCAAGATGATCATCCACAGGTTCCCGAGGCGCCTTTTCCGCCTGACCCGAACACCGCCGGTAAAGGTTTCCTTCTTGGCTTCGCCTGGTATTTTTAAATACTGACCTGATTCCTCGCAGCGCCAGTTTTCGCACCTCCAGATCTCGCCACCCGGGATGGTGGGGCGAGAACTGTGAATCAGCCTGCCCATGCGGCTGACTCCTCCCTACCGGCGAGAGGAAAAAATGCCGAGATCCCTGCGCCACCGCTAGACACTAGCCCTCCAGCGGTTGAGGAGACCCGCTCCCCTGCTCTCGATCAGGCCGGGATCACCATCCGCAAAGTTTACCCCCCCCCCCCGGCAAAGGAAAGCCAATCCACCTCCTCTTTGGAGCTGAGGGGGGGGGGGGGGGGGGCTGGGCCTTCTCGCCTGCCGTCGACCGGGGGGCCTCGTCACTCCGAAGGTATACAGCCGTTTTATCGCTGCTACCTTTTAGTTTCCGCTAAAATGGGGAATCTTCTGACAGGGGACATGGACTCGCGGCCTGGCGCTGAAGTGGAGGAGGAAGACGAAGAAGAAGAAGAAGAAGAAGAAAGAGACGGAGAGGATGGCGAGAGCTCTCCCTTCCCCTCCTCTGACGAGATGGAGGAGGTCCTGACCGGTGCCGGGAGCGCAAAAAGACGGGGGAAGAAAGTCGCCGCCATACTGTCGAAGCTCATCCGGCGAGATCGAGTCCGCGACCTCGCGACCAAAGAGTTTCGCCAGTCGGTGGAGAAAAGGCTGGAGTCCCTGGAGCGAGATTTCCTTCTAGGCGAGATGGACCGGCCCGGGGGAGCTACTGCCGGGTCCTCACCTGAGAGATGCATTGAGAGAATCCGGGACCTGTCTCGCCGGGTTGACCTAGGATGCAGCGTTCTGTCATCCTACTTCAACCCGCAGGCGCCCCCCCGGACCAAATTGCGGGACCGAGGCAAATGGCGTTGGGAGCAAGGGAAATGGCGCTGGGAGCCGTACTGAAGCGCAAGACCTCCCCCTCCTCTTCCTCTGGCCTTCCCTTCTCTAATGTACCCTTGCTTTCTTTTTCGCTTGGAGTTGTAACTATTGTTCCCGCACTTTATTCGCTTATTATATTATTATTATTTTTTATCGCGTTCCCGCTCAGCGAGAGCGATGGCTCTGTCTTTAATATTTTTGTATGCGTATGAGTTATCTTCCCAGCTCCTTGGGGTGGCGAGAACCACCTTGCTTCCGCCTACTTTTCCTGCCGCATGACACTTCGCAATGTTAGCGCCAGCTGTTTAATCGGTCGCTGTCAGATTCGGGCAGGAAAAACGAAGCGTCGCTGACCTAGGACGCGGCGGCTGTACCCTCGCCGCCTTTCTGAAAACAACCATCATTACCACGATTTCCTATAAATAGGAGGCTCACCTACCACATTCATTACTCTGACTCCAGTCTCTCTCCTCTTTGCTGTTGTTCTCGCAGTCTTCGCAAAGCTCTCACCCTTTTCTGTCTTCCACTTCCGTTCTCGCCTTGTTCTCGCTCTCGCCTTCTCCCCGTAGATCTCGCTTTCAATCCCTATTGCGATGCCTGGTGGTGGTGAAGGACGATCCAACTGTGCGGAAGCCTTCCAAAAGCATCTCTTCCCTTCCTGTACTCTCACTCTGGAGGAGTTCAATCTGACCAAGGCCCAGCACGTTCCCGCTGGCTTCGTCGTGCGGCCCCCGAGCAGTCATGACAAGGTCAACACTGCAGGGGAGGGGGAGCTCGCCATCCCTATTGAACACTTCGAGGTGGGCTTCCGCCTTCCGCTGTGGCCTGAGATGCGACAGGCTCTCCGATACTACGGGGTGGTTCCCGCGCAGCTGAATCCTAATTCAGTTGCCATTCTCGTGGCATTCATATGCTACATGCGTTCCGAGAGGATCGAGTTCAGCCTGCCGATCTTCCGCAAGCTGTTTACCTTCCGCGCGAAAGGAGGCGTGGTGTTCTTTTCCGGGCAGCTTCTGAAGATGATCGGTCTCGCCAACAAGCATCATCATTGGGGCGAGAAGTTCATCTACGTCTCCGGCGACTTCGGGAACGTACCCTTGGCCCCCATCCAATATGAGGATGCCGCCTACAAGCCTCCGTCCTTGGGCTCCCGCGAGGGCGCCCTCCTTGAGTTCTTCGGAACCAAGGACTTCGACGTCCTCCACCTCCGGCGAGACGTTGATTCTCTTCCCCATGTACTTCCGGGAGAAGGTAGGGTCTCGCCTTCATTTGTCTATTTCTTGCCTTTTCCGAGATTGGAACTTATCACTGTTGTTTTTTGCAGGAGAGCGCGAGATCCCTCTCCGCCAGCCTTTCGATGAGGCTCGCGCCGGAGGGAGTCAGCTTCCGAAGGACCCGCTGGCTCTTGCGAAAGCCGCCGCGCAAGCCTGCCGAAAGGAGCCGGGCCTCCCCCCCTCGAGCGGTGTTGTGAAGCGAAAACCGGTTGCTTCCGCACCTCAGCCAATCAAGAGGCCCAAGACCACAGATACCGAGAAGGGCAAGGTTGTGGTTGTCCAGCCCGTCCAACCTCTCCCCCCCGGCCGCTCCTTCGAGGAGGTCTTGGAGGCAGCAAGCAGGGTTGCGACCACCAGGGGCGGCCTGGGGACGCCTGCCGAGAACCCTCGGACCCCTGGCGCCGCCGAGAGCGAGGGTGCCGCCGCCGGGACCTCCGGCCAACCCCCGTCTGAAGAGGTGCCGCGGGGTCATCGTAACTTTGGCCTCGGCGTGAGGTGCCTGGACGCGGAGAACAAGCCGCTGCTGCAATGGGACCCTGACGCCAACAAGGTCACGGTCTCGTCCCTCTTGCCGAGCTGGGCGGAGCGAGACGAGGTCACCGGCGAAGCTTTCGCCCTAGGATATGGCCTCTACAGCCGGGAGGGCGCTAGCGTCTTCGACAGGATGTCGACCCGGCTGTTGGCATATGACTCCACTCGCGCTTTAATGCGTGGGCTGGAGCTTGCGCACATGTGCGCCCGGCGGAGCATTACGATAGACCGCAACTTCCAAGATATGTTCAAGGCCAGGGAGGATGCGGTGGCCCAGGCGGCCTCTCTGGCCAAGGAGCTGGCCGATACCCAGCAACTTCTATCCTCGCGCCAAGCGGAAGGGGTAAGCGAGACTTTTCATAATCAGTTGTTCTCGCAATCCTAACCTTTTTCTTATGCTAACCTCCCGTTGTTCAGGATTCCGCTCAAGCCGCGCTTCGCGAGGAGCTGTCTCAGGCCCGATATGACAACGTTCTCCTGCGAGAGCAGATCGCGCGCCTCGAGGCGAGTGCACCCCCTCCGCTGGACGAGAGATTGAAGAGCCAGTATTACTCGGCTTATGACATCGACAAGCTCCTTCAGGGGAATGCGCAAGCCACCGTAAAGCTGACGCTGGAGACGCTGCGCGACATCAACTGTTGGGACGGAAGGGGCAAAGACATTACCGCTCCACAACTTGTCCCATGGCTCTTCGAGCCCATCCCAAAGCCCCCTGGCGCCCCCAATACCCCTCCCTCGGATGTCCCAAAGTCCCCCGCGGCGGATGGCGAGACCTCCGGGGGGAGCTCCGGCGGAAGCTCCAGCGGAAGCTCCAGCGAGACTTCAGAAGGATACAGCTTGTCCCCTTGAGGGTCCCCTTCTTGCCTTTGTTCTTCTTTTCTATGTAAAGCGCGAGACGCTATCATTTTGTATCCGTATATAGTATTTGTTAATGCAAATGTTTTTTCTTGCGAACATTTTTTGTTATCTGCGAATGTGTTTGATGTGATTGTCGTAGTTGGATGTTTTCGGCGTAGGCTTCCGCCAAGGCCATTGGCCTTAGGAAATTCGTAGCGATGAATCAGCAAGAACCCGCGGTAACCGGCCAGCCGGAAGCGTGACTCTCGAATCCTTAGGACGGGACCGTCCCCTCTAGACTGCGCGAGTCCCTATTAGCCCATCGTATAACGATCTCGCCTATTTGTTCAAGAAATCTGAGAGGAACCTTTTTGGCGAAAGCCTCCCCACCTTGGGATCTCCTTTGATGAGGATTCTCCTGCCGCGATCTATCTCTGCCGAGACCTGTTCCTGCCGAGATAGATCTCTGCCGAGACCTGTTTCTGCCGAGATGTATCTCTGCCGAGACCTGTTCCTGCCGAGATGTATCTCTGCCGAAATCTATCTCTTCATTTTCACTTTTCATTTGGCATTCCCAACGTGCTTCCTGCCTTACATTATCCAAGCCAACCAGACCAAACCTATCCACCACAGGCGAGCCTTCGGACCTGCCAGCTAGATGAGAGCCTGCGCAGCGGGTCTACCTGGGGCCGAGCCGAGCTCGGGGTGCCAATGAAGATCTCAAACCAACCAAACCTATCCCCCACAGGCGAGCCTTCGGACCTGCCAGCTAGATGAGAGCCTGCGCAGCGGGTCTACCTGGGGCCGAGCCGAGCTCGGGGTGTCGATGAAGATCTTAAACCAACGAAACCTATCCCCCACAGGCGAGCCTACGGACCTGCCAGCTAGATGAGAGCCTGCGCAGCGGGTCTACCTGGGGCCGAGCCGAGCTCGGGGTGCCGATGAAGATCTCAAACCAACCAAACCTATCCCCCACAGGCGAGCCTTCGGACCTGCCAGCTATATGAGAGCCTGCGCAGCGGGTCTACCTGGAGCCGAGCCGAGCTCGGGGTGCCGATGAAGATCTCAAACCAACCAAACCTATCCCCCACAGGCGAGCCTTCGGACCTGCCAGCTATATGAGAGCCTGCGCAGCGGGTCTACCTGGGGCCGAGCCGAGCTCGGGGTGCCGATGAAGATCTCAAACCAACCAAACCTATCCCCCACAGGCGAGCCTTCGGACCTGCCAGCTATATGAGAGCCTGCGCAGCGGGTCTACCTGGGGCCGAGCCGAGCTCGGGGTGCCGATGAAGATCTCAAACCAACCAAACCTATCCCCCACAGGCGAGCCTTCGGACCTGCCAGCTAGATGAGAGCCTGCGCAGCGGGTCTACCTGGGGCCGAGCCGAGCTCGGGGTGCCGATGAAGATCTCAAACCAACCAAACCTATCCCCCACAGGCGAGCCTTCGGACCTGCCAGCTATATGAGAGCCTGCGCAGCGGGTCTACCTGGGGCCGAGCCGAGCTCGGGGTGCCGATGAAGATCTCAAACCAACCAAACCTATCCCCCACAGGCGAGCCTTCGGACCTGCTAGCTAGATGAGAGCCTGCGCAGCGGGTCTACCTGGGGCCGAGCCGAGCTCGGGGTGCCGATGAAGATCTCAAACCAACCAAACCTATCCCCCACAGGCGAGCCTTCGGACCTGCCAGCTATATGAGAGCCTGCGCAGCGGGTCTACCTGGGGCCGAGCCGAGCTCGGGGTGCCGATGAAGATCTCAAACCAACCAAACCTATCCCCCACAGGCGAGCCTTCGGACCTGCCAGCTAGATGAGAGCCTGCGCAGCGGGTCTACCTGGGGCCGAGCTGAGCTCGGGGTGCCGATGAAGATCTCAAACCAACCAAACCTATCCCCCACAGGCGAGCCTTCGGACCTGCCAGCTATATGAGAGCCTGCGCAGCGGGTCTACCTGGGGCCGAGCCGAGCTCGGGGTGTCACAAAACATTCAACTATGTTATGTCATGAAAAATTCGACACTAGTTAAAGGAGAATCAATCGGTATAACATAATAAGTTTAATTTTGAGATACATGATTACATCCCCCCCCCCCTTCAGGGGTAGAAGCGCTTTAGATCATCACCACTCCAAGTGTGGATTAGGGCTCTTCCCTCCACGTCCTGGAGATAGTATCCCCCTGTTCCGAGGACTTCCTTTACAATGTATGGACCTTCCCAGTTCGGATGGAGTTTACCCACGGGAGCCGATCTTCCCGCCGCGTCGACCTTTCTCAACACCAGATCCCCTTCTGCGAACTGTTTGACCCTGACATGCTTATCAAAATGCTTGGCCATCCGTCGCTTGATTTCTTCTTGCCTGATAGCCGCCACGTCTCGCAGTTCCTCTACCATGTCTAACGAGAGGCGCAGCCCCTCTTCATTCTCCACCCTCCAAGTCTCGTCACCTTCGCCCGCGGCTGTAACTCGCGGGGACCGGACCTCAAACTCCACCGGTAGGACGGCTTCACACCCATGAGAGAGCTTGAAGGGGGTCTCACCGGTGGCCGTGTTCGGAGTCGTTCGTAGTGCCCACAGGACCGATGGGAGCTGTTCCACCCAATTTCCCTTCAAGTTTTCCACCTTCTTCTTTAGTAGATTTACAATGATTTTGTTTGCTGCTTCCACTTGACCGTTACTCCGAGGGTGATGGACGGAGGCAAACCGAAGATCTATTCCCAGTTGAGCGCAGAAGCTGATGAACTCCTCGCTGGCAAACTGGGGGCCGTTATCGGTCACTATTGCTTGGGGCAACCCATGTCTACAAATGATCTCCCCCCAGATGAAATTCCTTATAACCTGCGAGGTGACCTTGGCTAAAGCTTTAACCTCTAGCCACTTCGAGAAATAATCGATCATGACTAAAAGGAACCTCCTCTGTCCACTAGCCGGAGGAAAGGGCCCAACCAAGTCCATTCCCCAGATAGCAAATGGCCATGGCGCCGTGATACTCCGGAGTCTTTGAGCCGCCAAGAGTTGAAGGGGGGCGTAGAGTTGACATTTTTGACACCTCCTTGCAAACTCCATGGCATCCTTCCTTAGGGTGGGCCAGAAGTACCCCTGTCTGACCACCCTGGCCTCCAGTGTCCTTCCTCCAGAGTGACTGCCGCACTCGCCCGAATGCACCTCCCTTAAAATCTTCGGGATTTCTTCTTCGGTCGCACATCTGGCTAGAAGCCCTGACAACATCTTACGATGCAGACCCCCCTCCATCATCAAGTAGTGAGCCGCCTTACGCTTGAAGCTTCTCCCGACCTTGGTCCCCTCAGGCAGTTCTCCGGTGGTTAGGAAAGCCACAAATGGATCCACCCACGAGGGCTGTCGATCCACCATCATCAATTCTCCCTCATCTATAGCCGGTCGGAATAGCTCCGTCAAGGTCCCTCCTACCTGAGGTCCGAACTTGGCCAGTCGATCGGCGGCTACACTTTCTTCCCTTGGAATATGTTGAATTGAGAAAGACCGGAATCCTCCGATGATCACCCTTACCTTGGAGAGGTATCGAATGAGGGTTGGCTCCCGAGTTTCAAACTCTCCCCGGATCTGCGATGTCACTACCTTTGAATCAGTGAAAACTTCCACCTCCTGAATCCCCAGCTCTTTTGCCAGGCGAAGGCCAGCAATAACGGCCTCATACTCCGCTTGATTGTTGGTCACTGGGAAATGTAAAATGACTGCTTGCTCTATGGTCACCCCCTGGGGACTTGTCAACACCACCCCCGCCCCTAGGGAGTGCCTTCCTGAGGCCCCATCAACGGTCAACTTCCATGCTTCTCGCGGTTGCTGCTCTTCCCCCTCAACCTCAACAACGTAGTCTACTAGAAAGTCCGCCACTGCCTGTGCCTTGATGGAGAGCCTTGGTACAAAGGAGATGTCGAACTCGCTTAGCTCAATGGACCACTTAGCCAACCTCCCCGAGTGCTCCACTCCTTCGAAAATCTTGCGGAGGGGGTGGTCGGTCACCACCCTAATCGAATGCGCTTGAAAGTACGGCCGGAGCTTTCTGGCCGAGATGATCAAGGCATAAGCGAGTTTTTCCAGGATGGGGTAGCGAAGCTCTGCATTTCTCAATATTCGACTGACGTAGTAGATGGGAAGCTGCTTCTTTCCTTCTTCTCTTACTAGGACGGAGCTTACCGCCTCCCCCCCTACTCCGAGGTACAAGGTCAAGTCCTCCCCATCCTTTGGGCTCTGAAGGAGGGGAGCCTGAGAGAGTTGCCTTTTCAGCCCTTGGAAAGCCTCTTCGCACTCGGCCGTCCATTCGAACCTTTGATTTCCCCGCAGCACTTTAAAGAATGAAGAACACTTGTCTCCTGCCCGGGAGAGGAACCTGCTTAGCCCAGCCAGCTTGCCTGTCAAGCGCTGGACCTCCTTGACGTCGCGAGGTGACTCCAAATCCAGGATGGCCTTGACTTTGTCCGGGTTGGGCTCCACTCCTTCCGGAGTCAGGAGATGCCCGAGGAACTTCCCGCGGCTTGCCCCGAAGACACACTTCAAGGGATTCAGCCTCATTTTAAATCTTCTCAGGGTGGCGAATGTTTCCTCGAGGTCTTGCAAGTGCGAAATTATGCATTTGCTTTTGATCATTAGGTCGTCGACGTAGACCTCCAAGTTCCTCCCTCTCTGATCCCGGAAGACCCGATCCATCATGCGCTGATAGGTAGCCCCTGCGTTCTTTAACCCAAAGGGCATCATCTTGTAGCTGAAGCACCCCTCCCTTGTGATGAAGGACTCATCCTTGGTGTCAGGAGGGTGCATCCGGATTTGGTGGTAACCTGAAAAAGCATCTAAAAAACTCATGACAGAAAAACCGACGGCTGAATCAACCAGCGCGTCGATCCGAGGCAGGGGGTAGCAATCCTTAGGGCATGATTTATTTAGTAAAGAAAAGTCTACACACATCCTCCATTTACCACATCCTTTTTTCACCATTACCACATTGGAGATCCAGCCTGGATACTGGATATCTGAGATGAAGCCCGCCTCCAGGAGCTTCTTGACCTCCTCGCGAATGGGCTTCTCCAGCTTGGTGGCGATGGCCCTCATCTTCTGACGGATGGGGCGGGCGCGGGGATCCAGGTTCAGGCGGTGGCAGGCTACGTCGGCGTCGATGCCGGGCATGTCCGCCGCGCTCCAAGCGAAGATGTCAATGTTGCTTTGGATGCAAGTTCGCACCTGCTCCCGGGCCTCAAGACTCAACCCCCCGCTGATCCGCACCCTTTGCACCTCTCCTGCTTTGGTGAAGACCTCCATCTCTACCACTTCTTCAGCCGGTTCCAGCCGCGACTGTTCCCAACCGATCCTCGCATCTTCCTCGAGCTCCAGCTCTCCTTCTTCCTCCTCGATCTCCATCGCTTCCACCCCTCTCTGCTGCTGCTGCTCGGCTCCTACGCCCCTCGGGACCTCCCCCTCGACTTCCTCTGCCGCTCCCCCCCTACTTCCATCGCCCCTTCCGGGCTTTCCTGCTCCTCGTTCACCTGGACCCCCTGCACATCCTCTCGCAGCTTCCCTGTCTCTCCTTCTCCGACTTCCTCTCCAGCTATCTCTCCAGCTTCTTTTCTTACCTCCTCAAAGACCATCTCCTCTTCCTCCACAACCTCTTCTAGGGCCGCCATCTCAATTTCCAATTCTTCCGCCTCCGCCATCCACGAAATGGTGTTGACTGCCGTAACGTAACACTGTCTTGCCACCTTCGGGTCTCCTCTGACCCTGACCTGCACCCCCCCATTGTTGAACTTGAGGCATTGATGGAACGAGGAGGGGACGCAGCGAAAGGCGCTGATGAGGGGCGCCCAAAGATGGCATTATAGATGCTCGGGGCATCCACGATCACGAACCTGCAGTTTCGCGACACGCCCCCAACCTTACGTGTAACCCTACTCCTCCTTCTACCTCCTTCCTTTCCCCGGAGAACCCGAACAGAGGTCCATCCGATGCCAAAACCCTCTTCCCTTCGACCCTCATCTCATCAAAAGCTTTCTTGAAGATGACGTTAACCGAGCTCCCGTTATCTACCAGTATCCTTGAGACGGTATAGTTCTCCACTGCCGTCTGGATTACCAGGGCGTCGCAGAATGGATCTTCGTAGTCCGGCATGTCCGCTGATGAGAAAGTGATCTTTTCTTCTGGTGGAGGAACCTGGGAGGTTGAGGCTACCCCTCTCCGGTACATGGTTTGAAGGCTCCCCTTACGGGTTGCCTCAATCCCCACTCCTCCATGAATCACCCCGATTCCGCCCCGGGTCCCTACATCCACCCGGTCTTCACATCTGTCCTCCACTTCTCCCTGCTGCACCTCCACTATCCTCATCGGTGGATCCTGTCTCCCTGCCCCTCTGGCCTCCCTCAGCTCTAAGAACTCTGGGCAGGTGGCCGTCGCGTGACCCTCCTCCTGGTGGAAGTCACAAAAGAGCAACGCCTCCCCGCCCCTTCTTCCATCTCCCCTTCCTCTTCTTCCTCCTCGAGCTCCCCTGGCTGCTCCTCTCCCCCTTCCTACCTCCATGGCCTCCTGCGGTGGCGGGGGACGATCCCTCGGCTCCTGCCTCCATGCCGGTCGATCGAACCTCCGGGGCTCCCGCAGGTTATCTCTCCCCCGATAGCCTTCTCCTGGACCTTGGGGGCGACCCTCCTGGGGCCTCCAACCCAACCGGTTGACTGGCTCCCGGGCCCCCCAACCCTGCTGCTGCCCAAACCTTCGGGGCTCCTCCCTTCTCCTATCTTCTCTCAGCTCCCTCTGCTCTCTTGATTCCTTCTGTCTTCCTGCTGCTGGTTCCTTCCCGTCCTCTTCTGCTAGCTTGGCCAACTTCCTGGCGAATGCTGGGTTTGCTCTTTCGAAATCAATCTCCTTTGCCGCCCTCTCCATGAGCTCCTCAAAGGAGAGGGGGGGCATCCTCTTCAACTCCATGCTAAAAAATCCCGGTCTCAGCCCCAGGGTGAAGGCCAACATCAGCGCGTACCCTGGAACCTCCTGGACCAGAAGGATCTCTTCCTGGAACCGGTCGACATAATGACCCAACGTCTCATCCGGCCTCTGCCTCACCACAAACAGACACTCCGCTTCCTTCTTCCGCTTCTTTGAGGTTGAGAACCTCAACAGAAAACTTCTCCGCAGATCTTCAAAACAGTAGATTGACCTTGCTGGCAACTGGTGAAACCAGTCCCTCGCCTTCTCCTTCAGCGTGATCGCAAAGAGGCGACACTTAAAGGCATCCGTCATCTGTCTTATGGACACAACGTCTTCAAACCACTGTACGTGCTGCACTGGGTCATCCTTCCCTGAGTAGTAGGACATGTCGGGCTCCCGGAACCCCTCCGGTACCGGAGCCGAGATGATGAGCTCGCTAAATGGGCTCTCGCCCCCTGCCTGGCGAGAGGGCACGTCTCGCGGCCTCGGCTGGCTCGCCCGATCCGCGAGACCGTGCCCTGGGAAGAGTTCCCGCACCGCTGCCTCCTTCTCGCCAGGCTCCGTCAATGCCTCCTTGCCCGGGCGCTGGCTCTGGCCTGGGAATAGCTCCCGCGCCGCCATATCTCTCTCGCCAGCCTCGCCCGGGACCTCCTTTCCTGGGCGCTGCCCTGGAGCGTTCTCGCCTAAGAGCGGAACCTCTTCTATCGGGACCTGAGGGGTGGCCCACTCGCCTCTCGCCGAGAAGGCCAAGCTGATCGTCTGCAGAACCTCTCGCCTGAACTCATCCAGCATCCTCTTTGTTGCTTCCTCTCCCCGGGTGGGGGATCCTCCAGAACCTGACCCTTCACCTTCACCTCCAGTCATGGGACAAAGCTTAAGGCTTTCTTGAATCGGCTGCCTTCCACGCTCACCGCACCAGAACTGTTGATGCCAAATTTGACCTCAACTGAAGTTCGAAGAAAAAGGGGTGCAGCCAAAACTTACTTCTCTCAAGTCTCACCCCTTGACTGGATTCTAAGGACCTAAGACTGACCCAAAAGCCTCAGCTGGGAGGTCCCACCTCACACCCGGAAGATCTCTGAGAGCTTCCCCTCCAAAGCCAAAGCTGGGCTAGGAGCTCCTCAGAAAGCACTAGAATTCCGGAGACAATGATCGCTTGCTTTCTAAGGAGCCCTTATGGGTCTATTTATAACATTTTGCTGTCCTGAATTTACTAAAAAGCCCCTGGTTGGTCTGCCAACAGCCAAAACCCGCTGTTTTTCTGAGGGTACTGAAGTAATTTCTCCTAAGGGCAATTAGGACATTCTTCCAAAGACCCTGGGCCCCACTCGGCGAGAGCTGGTGCCGAGACCTTTCGGCCCCAGGGTGTGGCGCGACCGTTCTCGCCTGGCTTATGCGAGAACTCTTCGGGATTGAGGCTTGGTTTGGGCGAGAGCGCTTCCGCGCAGTCCGTGCTTGGCGCTCTCAGCCGACGGTTTCTCTTCTATAGCATCCGGCGAGAGCGTTTCCGCCTTCTGTGGGCGAGATCCTCCGTAGGGCGGGACCACTTTGGCTCACCCTCCGGTGACCATTGTGCCTCCTTGTCTGGCTCAGCGAATATGGGGTTGTACACCTTGGACAAGGAGATCTCATTGACTGAACTCAATGACAAAATCCTAATGTGCTTCCCCAGCACTTGGGACTCAAGGATCTGGCCAATAAAGGATGTCAGAAGCCTAAATGAGATCACTACTGAGGCTCTTTTGGGCAAGCTCAAGTCTTATGAGCTGCTCATCAAGAACAGAGAAGAAGAGCAGAAGGCTGCTTCACCAGCAATCAAAAAAGAGAAATCAATAGCATTCAAAGCTATTGAAGATCAGCCTGAAGACAAGGTCACATGCAATGAAGAGCTGCTAAGCTTACTGGCCAAAAGGTTTTGTAAAATGGCCAGGAAGGACTTCAGGAAAAAGTCATTCAAAGGGCATGAAAAGCCAAGGTATGATAAGTCCAATAACAAAGAAATTATTTGTTTTGGATGCAGGAAACCAGGCCACATTGTGCCTGACTATCTAGAAAATCAGAATAAGGACAAGAAGGACAGGAAAGAAAGGAGAAGAGACAAAGACTTCAGGAAAAACAACAATGACAAACCCTCCTCCAACAAGAACAAACATACCAAGAAGGGGTTTGTAGCTAAAACCTGGAGTGAAATAGAAGAAGAATCAGAAAATTCATCCAGCTCAAGTGATGATGAAGATGATGCTGAAGAAAAGGAGTTCTGCATGATGGCTATCAATGGCTCTCAACACAATACTGATGCAGAACAAGAGTCAAAGTCTGAATCAGAAACTCAATCTGAAGAGGATCAGGTAATAGACTCATTTGATTTTAATTCAGAGGACTTCAAATGTGAATTTAAGGCACTTTGTTTAGATCTATTAAAATCTGAGAAAGGAATTATTTCTCTCAGAAATCAACTGTCTGAACAAAGCACCTTAAAATCAGATAACCTCAAACTCTCTGAGGAGTTGGAATGCTGTAGGGAGCAGATAGCCTCACTGAAAAGTGAACTATCAGAGGCCAAGAAGTTTGAAGAATCCCTCAATGAGAGAAGTATCAAACTAATGGACATCACAAGCACAGTGAACTCAAGATTCAATAGTACACTGGGCTTGGGTGTTTCATCCAGCCAACCTATAGTATTAACAACCCCAATCAAGTTCATCTCAGATAAAGGCAAGGGAGTTGTAGAGGTTGCTAGGAAGAATTCTGATTTACCTAAGAAAACAAAAGTTCAACAGAAAACGTCGAACAGAGCTCGACGATTGCCGAATGGAGCTCAACGATCTCAGGCTGAATCGTCGAACTCAGGTCGACGATCTCTGAATCCTGAACTCTGGCATAGTCGATCTTCAAACGGAGCTCGACGATCTGACCCAAGATCGTCGAACTCAGCTCAAAGATCGTTGAACAAAGCTCAGAGTTTTGAAAAAATCTTTCAAAGCTAAATCAAACTTCAATCCTAGAGGTCCTACATCTCAGAGGTTTAACCCTTATACTGAATGGATAATACCTCCTAGGAGATATCATCTTGAAGGCTATAAGAGTCAACTAGGGATGTCTTTTTTTTCAGAATTTAAAGGCTATCAACCTAGGCCCAAGGTAAACTGGGTCAAAAACAAATAAATTATTTTATGTGCAGGTGAAGACCTATCCAACATCAAACCAGCAATGGTATCTGGATAGTGGGTGCTCAAAGCACATGACAGGAAACAAGGAGAATTTCACATCCTTCAAAGCCAAACTTGGACCCAAAGTAATATTTGGTGATTCAAACTTTGGACTAATAAAAGGATATGGTGCAGTCCAGATTGGCTCAGTCACATTCAAGAAAGTAGCTTATGTGGAAGGACTGAAGCACAACTTAATCAGCATCAGTCAACTGTGTGATGAAGGCTACCAAGTGACTTTCAACAAATTCTCGTGTAACATCAAATCAGAGGACAACACAACTGTGTTGACAGGTAAAAGGAAAGGTAACATTTATCTTGTAGATTTTGTTTCAACTAAGGTAGATATATGCTTATTCAATTCCACTTGTAGACCTAATGAACTATGACATAAAAGATTAGGACATATAAACCTTAGAACTATTGCTAGGCTATCCAAGGACAACCTTGTTAGAGGACTACCTTCTGGCCCCTACAAGAAGGAAGGACTTTGCAGGGCTTATCAATTAGGCAAGCAAACCAAAAATAGCTTCAAGTCACTTAATAAGAGTGATTCACCTAGGATTTTGTATCTGTTACACATGGACCTCTTTGGACCCATTACAGTACAAAGCTTAGGAGGGAAATCTTATACTTTAGTAGTTGTAGATGACTTCTCTAGATTCACATGAGTGTTCTTTCTGAGGAAGAAGTCTGATAACTTTAAGTGTTTGACAGAGTTTCTCAAATGCATACAGAGTGAGTTCAATACTCACATTGCCCTGATCAGAAGTGATCATGGGACAGAGTTTGATTCTCTTCTTATGCAAGAGTTCTGTCAGAGTGAAGGGATCAGACACACTTTCTTAGCTCCTAGAACTCCTCAACAAAATGGGGTAGCTGAAAGGAAAAATAGAACCCTTATTGAATCTGCTACTACATTGTTGTCAGATGCTCACCTTCCTCTATTCTTTTGGGCAGAGGCAGTGAACACCTCCAACTATGTGTTGAATAGTAGTTTGATACATAAGCTGAAGGGCAAGACTCCCTATGAATTACTCAAAGGGAAGAAACCTAAAGTAGATTATTTTAAAATTTTTGGTTGCATTTGTTACATTCATAATAATGACAATAAATACATAGCAAAATTTCAAGCTAAAGCTGATGAAGGAGTGTTTCTGGAATACTCCATGATCAGTAAATCTTATAGGGTGTATAACAAATCTACTCTTAAAATTGAAGAATCTGTTCATGTATCCTTTGATGAATCTAACATGTCTTTTAAGGAGAAGAATGCTTTTACCATAGAATCTTTGCAGGTACACTCTCTTGCTGAAAATTTGGACAGGTTACATATTATACAAATGGATGAAAGCAGTGAAGATGAAGAAGATATTCAACATCCTGGAGAGAATCTTCTTAAAGAGCCAGTTGTTATTCCACAAAAGAAAACAACAACACAGGCTGGTGAATAATCAACACCCCCTGTTGATTTAGTAACATCAAGAGACCATCCAATCTCCAAAGTGATTGGAGACATCTCAGTCGTTGTGCAAACCAGAAATCAGGTCAACCAAAACCTGATGCACACCTGCTTTCTTTCTCAAATTGAGCCTCAATCCATTCAGGATGCAGAACAAGATCCACACTGGATCATTGCAATGCAAGAGGAATTACATCAATTTGAAAGGAACAAAGTTTGGGAACTAGTGCCAAGGCCAAAGGATCACTCCATTGTTGGAACAAAATGGGTGTTCAAAAATAAATTGGATGATTAAGGAGTCATTGTAAGGAACAAGGCAAGGCTAGTTGCTCAAGGATACTCTCAAGAAGAAGGGACAGACTATGACCAGACTTTTGCACCAGTTGCAAGGTTAGAGGCCATAAGAATCTTTTTAGCTTATGCAGCACACAAAGGATTCAAAATATATCAAATGGATGTAAAGAGTGCTTTTCTCAATGGAGACATCAAGGAAGAAGTCTATGTTAGACAACCCCTAGATTTTATTTCTCCAACTCATCCTGATCATGTTTTCAAATTGCATAAAGCATTATATGGTCTAAAGCAAGCTCCTAGAGCATGGTATGAGACCCTAACATGCTTTCTTCTAAAAAATGATTTTATAAGGGGTAGAGTAGATTAAACTCTTTTTATTAGAACCCATAAGTCCAATACCTTACTAGTACAAATCTATGTAGATGACATTATCTTTGGTTCTACTGATTCAAATCTGTGCAAAAGGTTTTCCAACCTAATGCATTCTAAATTTGAAATAAGTAGCATAGGTGAGCTTTCCTTCTTTCTAGGATTGCAAGTCAAACAACATGCTGAAGACATATTCATCTCTCAAACTAAGTATGCAAAAGAACTGGTTAAGAAATTTGGTATGTCTGAAGCATCATGTATGAAAACACCTATGTCTACTAATGTTGTATTAAATGCTGATGAACATGGGAAACCTGTTGATCAGACAACATATAGAGCAATGATTGACTCTTTATTGTACCTTACAGCTAGTAGACCTGACATAATATTTGCTACATGCATATGTGCTAGATTCCAAGTGAGCCCTAGAGAGTCACACTTAACCTTAGTAAAAAGGATTCATAGATTTGTGAAAAGTTGTCCAAATCTAGGTCTCTGGTATCCAAAAGACTCAGCATTTGACTTAATTGGATTTTCAGATGCTGATTATGCTGGATGCAGAATAGAAACGAAAAGCACCAGTGGAACTTGCCAGTTTCTTGGTGACAGACTTGTCTCCTGGTTTTGCAAGAAACAAACATCTGTGTCAACATCAACTGCTGAAGCTGAATATATGGCAGCAGGTAGTTGTTGATCATAGATCTTGTGGATTCAAAATCAGCTCCTAGACTATGGCTACAACTTAGAGAAGTCAAAAATATTCTGTGATAACACTAGTGTTATTTCTATAGCACAAAATCCAGTCCTCCATATTAGGACAAAACATATAGAAATTAGGCATCACTTTTTAAGGGACAATGTTGAGAAAAATAAAATTGAACTTTAATATATCCCAACTGACTTGCAAAGGGGAGATATTTTCACCAAACCATTGGATAAAAAGAAACATACATTCTTCCTGAATCAGTTAGGAATGTTAGATGGAGGAAGTTTAAAATAAGATCCAAGATTTTAAAACTCTAAAATTGACCAAGACTAGGCAAACAATTTGATTTTTCTAGTTTCTATAGGTTGTTTCTGGTCTCTGAACTGTGCTCAATGTTTTTCCCAAAGATCGTCGAACGGAGATCGACGTTCTTAGAAATCGTCGACCGGAGTTCAGCGCTTTCTAGATAGTGCTAAGCTATCTTCTTCCGGTCAGTGATCGTCGAACGGAGCTCGACGCTCTCCAATATCGTCGAACGGAGATCGACGATGTTGAAGACCTTTCAGATTCCTTTAGAAGCCCAGATCGTCGAACGGAGTTCAACGATATTTCCTTTTCTGCGTCAAACCCTAATATAAAATTCATTTTTCGGCCGTCGTTCTCCCTTTGCGCTTTCATACTCTATGCAGAATTTCCCTTTCCCTCTAAACTTTTCTACACTTGGTCTTTTGTTTGTTCATTTTTGCAGGTAAAAATGGCCGTTTCTGTTGCAGTTTTGGCAGTAATGAAATTTGACACTGGATTCGATATCGATATGGACTCGTTTGAGAACAGTGATCAGATTTTCAAGGATATTCTGGATCTATTCAAAGATCAACAGCTAGTACACATTATGACCACAAGGATAAAACTGGCTGCAGATGAAATCAAAGAATGGGTGTATACTGCTCACAATCAAGATCAAAATACAGTGATCGGAACTGTATCAGGAAATCAGGTATCTCTTACTCCTGCTATATTAACAGAAGTTTTTCAATTAAGTACTGGTCAAGATTCTCTTGAGTTGTCTGGAGAAGAGTTTGCAAGTATGCTTGATAGGATGGATCATTCAGCAGCAAACCCTAACAAGCTGCTTAAGAAAAATCTGTCAGTGGAATACAGGTTTCTAGCAGATGTTGTTGGAAAGGTCCTGATAGCAAAACATTCTGCCCATGATACCATATCTAGGTATCAATTCTGTTTAATGAGTGCTTTGGTGGATAAGAAACAGTTGAACTGGGGAGAACTTTTCTTTGACCTAATTAAGAAGAAAGTGAATAAGAACTTTGTCAATTTTGGAAGGATTCTAGGGCTATTTCTTCATAGCAGATGCCCTGAGCTGCTTGTTTCAAGTGGGATTCATATCAATGTCTCTAAGAGGTTAACCTATGCCCTTTTTGGTAAATGGGACAGGCAAATTGCAAAGCCAAGCAGAGCCTCTGCAGTCATCTCATCTTTAGGCACCAGGACTGATCCAGTCACTTTCCCTCAGGCAACTGCCCCATCAGAAGAACTGCCTGCCTCCTCATCTCCACCTTATCTACCTACTATTCTCTCAACAATTATCACATCCACCATAACCATCTCAATTTCATCCCCCATATCCATTCCATCTCCAAACTCAATTCCTTCACCAACACCAATATCCACTGAAGATCTTTTCCATCCATTACATCATTATCCACACATAACCATTGAATCATCATCTTACCTTCCATCCTTCACTCTCTTAGATGATTCCTATATGGATGACTCTCACTCCTCACCCCTTGAGCCACCATCTTCTTCTACATAATATCAACGACTACTACAAGAAATCCTTTCTCAACCATCCTTCAATCCATCTATCTCCATTCCATTAACTTCCATCTCCACCATTCCTATATCTCAACCATCAATTATACCATCCACAGTAACACTTTCTCCAACCATATCTATAGCTCCTCCTACATCCATCTCTGTCACACTCATCTCTACCTCTACTCAAGCACCACTTGAGCAAGTAGATCTCTCAGACATAGCAGATAAGCTTTATGAGATGTTAGCTCCAAGGCTATCACTCCTGCTGGAGACCTCCCTGACTCCACTTCTGAAATCGGTTTAGGAGTTATCTGACAGGCTTTCTTCCCTATATCCTCCTCAGGCAATCCCTTTTGTTGGGTGCCTTGATCCAGTATCTACTGAATATAGGCAGGGGGAGATGCCATATGAAGTCAAGAGATTGCCTGCTTCAGAGATTCCAGTTCCAGCTCCAGTTCCAGTTATAACAGTTGACCTCAGGTCACTACTGTCAGAGTTTGATACTGTTTACCTCAGCTGTCTTCCAGATCAGAAAAGTGAAGATCTTACTAAGGCCATTGTGCCTATTTCTAGCTGTGAGCCCAGCATAATATCTTCTTATATAAATTCTTTCAAGGCCGTGGACAGTGCTCCTTCAGTTTCTGTTGTTCCTGCTGCTGCTGTTTTAATTTCTGATGATGTGCTTATGACAGAGGCTAATGACTCTGAGCCTGCTGATTCTGTTGTTATTATTTCTGAATCTGTTGTTCCAGTTACATCTGTTAGTGCTGCTTTTGTTACTGCTGCTGCTGCTGTTGTTTCTTCTGTTCAATTCCAACAACAAAGAGATTACATCAAAAGGGTTGATGAACTATATGACAATCCTCAGAGCTCAGATAGTGATCAATTTAGAACTGATTCTGATGATTCCTCTACAACCATTGCAAGGAAGAGGAAAGCTAGAAGCAAGGCCCTAAAGAGAGTTCCCCAAGAAAAAATTAAAGATGTAAATGATATTCTATACTATATTTTGCATGATTGTCCAATTTCAGAACCATGGATGCAGTTTTCCAGGAATCGACTAAAGGCAATGAAGAAAAGGAGGAAATATGATAAAGGATCATCTCACTTCAATCCTCCTCCTCCTCCTCCTTCACCAGATGCAGGTACTGGTGGAATTTCTGTTTATCAGTCATCTGTTACTAAAAGTCAAAGCACCTCTCAGTTTCAAGCAAGATCTCAATCAAGAGGATGTCAATCAAGAGGCTACCAGTCCAGAAGAGGACAGTATAGGGGAAATCAAAGAGAATTCAGAGTTTATTCCAAAGGTTATTCTAGGCAGCATCCTTATCATAAGGAAGGACAAGGTCCCACTGACACTACATCTGGTCCTTTCCCTTATAAGTTAAGAGATCTAGTTTCTTCCAAAGCTACTCCTGATGATTCATCAAATAGATATGAACCTCCTGTTCCATTTGAAGACCCAGAGAATAATCCTACTTCTTGGACAACAAGAATGAAAGAGTTAGTTGCACTAGATCAAATTAAAAAGGTAAAAGAACAAGGAAGAGATACATCAAATTTCACCACTCTATCAGAACAGAGAAAGAAAGAACTTGAAAGATATTCTTCCAGAAAATTCTTTGACTCAGAAAGCTATATGAAGCTGCACCCAGAAGCTGTAGTCCCCAGGACAAAACATCAAACTTTTCTAGGTGTAGATGATGACAGAAGATCCAAGAAAGAAGCTCTTAACCCTAACAGAGAAATAGTTCTCAAAAAGAGCAAGGAAAAGGATTGATTATGTAAGCTGACAGTGTTATCTATTCTGACTTTCTGATGTGACTTTATTTGTGTTTCTGCAATGTTGTTTTTGATTTTATATCTGCATTATATGCTTTTATTTCCTATGTCATGTAAATAGTAATCCTAACCCAAATAGGGGGAGATTGTTGGAACACCCTATTACTGATTTGGGCAAGGATCACTATGTCCTTAGGAAAATTGTTTTGACCTCCTTGTATAGTTTTTAAGGTCAATTAGATTGAGTCTAAGGGTTAGAATTTAGGCTTGAAAGCTGCACCCAAGACCCTCAGATCAGATATTCAAATTTAGGAGACTAAGTCATTTTCGTCGAGCTCAGGTCGACGAATCGTCGAACTCAGTTCGACTATCTCTGAGCTCAGTTCAACGAGTCGTCGAACTCCGTTCGACGATCTTCGAGCTCAGATCGACGCTTCTGTCTCTAGATGTTTTCCCAGTCTCTGAGCTCAGGTCGACGATAGTTGAGCTCAGATCGACAATTTCTGTTTCCAGTCTACTTCCAGTCTCTGAGCTCAGGTCGACGATAGTTGAGCTCAGGTCGACGATTTTCTGGAGAGATCGACGATTCTCAAGATTCAAATTCAGACAGTTATGGAATTCTATCTTATTTATTCCCAGCATTTATTTCAAGGATCTTGTAGCCGTTTCAATTAATCTGGAGCAAGTTTCAAGAGATATTTAAAGGAATGTTTTCTAGGACTTTACTCTAGAGACAAAATTCATTTAAGAAAGTCATTAATGAGTGGCTAACGACTATCTTGGAGACAGAGAATCAATTCATTCTTTTCAGATCTAAGAAATAAAAGAGGATTCTAATTCTGCTACTCCTAACATTACAAACAATAACAGATATACACAGAAAGAGAATAGTCACAGACAGACACACAGACAGAATTCATTCAGAACACTCACCACTGAAGGAGATCAACATACAAAAAAGAAGATTTTCTAGATCTCTTTTGACTCAAGTGTTCAGAGGCTTCATCCACAAAGACTCCAGATACTACACATTTCAGCAACTGCTGGAATCATCCTTTGCTGGAGATCTCATCTACTGAAGGCCTATCACCCTGGTCCAAAGCTTATTTTCCTGAACAACTTCCAGATCTCAGGGGGAGCTTTGACAACATCATCCACTAGTCTTCTCTCTAATTGTTGACAGAGAAGAACATCTCACCTCTTTCTTTTTCTGCTATAAAAGGGTTTCTCAAAACTCCCTTCAAAAGTTTTGTGGTGGTTTCTGAGACCTTGTCAAAACTCAGTGGTGGCAAGACACCTGATGAAAAAATCTAGTTTGGTTTTTGAGCACCTTATCAAAAGCTCATTGGTGCCCAGGACACCTGATCAACTCATCCTGCAGTAGATTCCTACCTAGGGTGGTAGAAGAGTGGATGTACCCAGATTGATTGGGGAACCACTATAGCTCCTTGTGTCTTCTGGTTGTTATATTTTGTTTGCTGTGTGCTGTGTTTTTATTTCTTGCTTTCATAATTTTTATTTACTGCAAGCACCTTACACATATATTTAAATTAAGTCTTCCACTGCAAAATAATTTTTAACTTGAAAATTATTTTAATATACTCTATTCACACCCCCTCTAGAGTTAAGGTAGATCTTATCCCCACTTTCACACTCTCTCCCCCTTTATGACTTCTCTCTCAATATGAGCTCTGAGGTCATCTTTCTGAAATCTTACTTGTTCATCTAGATAATTAACACCATCTTTATAAAATGACCTGATTTTCAGTAGCTGATCTGAAATGATCTTTTGAGAATTCTTAATAGTTGTTTGTACAACAGCTATTTCTTCCTGGAATTGTTTATCAAAAGCTGACTTGTCTTTAGGCCTTGCCTCAGTCAGGGCAGTAGCAGTATTCTTTAATTCTGTAACAATCATATTATGTGATTCCGTCAGCTTGTCATTCATCCTTAGTTGATTTTCTAGGACATAGCCTTGCTTAACAACAATATCATCAACTTGAGTCTTTATGCCTTCTTGTTATTTTGCCAGAAAAACTACAACATTACCTCCTTTATGGAAGCAATCTGTCATCTCCCTCTTATTCTGATTTACTTCAAATCTTATGGATTTGATATCTTGAGCCAAGGAGAATTACAGATCTTTATGGGTCTCATCCATATATTTCTCCATGACTATCCTTTATTCATCTAACTTTACATGCAAAGATACCAACAAAGAGCTATAATCAGTGGCTGGGGCAGGTTGTGGAGCAGTTTGCAATGCCCTTTTATAGCTTTGGCTTCTTCTTTTGAAAACCATCAGCTTTCTCTTCTTTGCTTGAATTTCTGCTTCATCTTCAGAAGCTTAGGTACTTGCAATATCAACTGTTTCCTTAGGACTAGGAGGCAATTCCTTTTCAGTCCTAGGTTACTCCCCCTCAATGTTAGCTTGCTCCCCCTCAATTTCAGCTTGCTCCCCCTCAATCCTGGCTTGCACTATATCAGGGAACAACTCTTCAAGGGTAAACTCTTGTTGAGGTTGGACTGGAGGCACTCTTAACTCTGGAGCATTAGCAGCTGTTGATGTATCCTCCATGATAACATCCTATGCTTGATTGTTGAGGTGAGTGGTCTGGTTAACATCAACCAAGGGCACAGTTAGTGTTTGCTCCTCATTATTAAGAATTGATTGATTAACTTCTTGGATTACCTCAAGAATAATTTGAGTAGCCATTTCACTATCTAAGTGTGTTGGCTCTTCCTCAAGATGAGGCTCCCCCTGCACCTGAGCACCATCT
Organism: Platanthera guangdongensis; assembly: GCA_039583875.1. Taxonomy (NCBI): domain Eukaryota; kingdom Viridiplantae; phylum Streptophyta; class Magnoliopsida; order Asparagales; family Orchidaceae; genus Platanthera; species Platanthera guangdongensis. Next base: position 75,284,195 of record CM077160.1, on the reverse strand, counting down.
GTAATGTCTTGTGCAGGAGATTTTTCAGCAATCTCTGGCCTCTCTTCATCAGGCATGTCCTTTGTTAGGACTCTATCCCATCTAGAGATTATCCTTATATCCATTCTTCTCATGTGGTTGATCTTAGTACCAGTAGTCTATTCCATTACTTCTGGAATTGTTCCAGCCAAGTATAAACTCATGATTCTTCCCAGATTTGGCTTCTTGATACCTTCCTTAATCTTTTCAAAGATTACTGCAGAATAATCTGTGTTCAGTCTGAAGATAATTCTGGTCATCAGGCTGAACATTTAGGCTGAAACCCTATTATGTCCCCCTGGCTTGTAGAGAATGACCTTTCCAACCCCTTTAGAAAGGAATTTTCCTTGCAGATTCATCCATTTCCTGTTCATTGCAGATCCAATCTTCATGGTGGGATCCAATCCACACCACTGAAGTGCTTCCCTAGTCTTGAATGAGGTAACTTCTTCTTCTTCTTCTTGAGTTCTTGGGAGTTGAAGAGTTTTCCTCAAGCTCTTCAAGGTAAGTTTAACTTTAGCTCCCTGAACTGTAGATTTGATCTTAAATCCAGTCGAATCTAAAGTAGCTGCGCCATAGAATTCCAGTATTTCTTTCTTTCATATCTGTGTAGGTTCAGATACCAGAAATTACAAACCATTTTCTGCAATTAGGGTTACTACTGTTTTAATCCCGGGTTCCGCATTATCAAAAGCGTTGTGAACCAGCTCATAGCCTTCGTTGATGTTATCTTCAAGCTTTGGCGCCATTGGGGTTGAGTGAAATCTTGGATTGAGAAGAGAGAATTTGTCGACACAAGGTTTTGTTCTCGAAAATAAGGAGAGTGTGTCGACAGAGTTTATCATTGACCTATTTATACCCTTCTAAATAATGAAGTTCAAAAGGCACGTCAAAATTCTCTTAATGTGTCGACACAGTTGAAATGTGTCGACACAGACTTCTAATGTCTCGACAGAAGTGTTGACTTCTATGTGTTGACACCAATTGATGATGTGTCGACACAGACATTCTTATCAGTTCGACAGAAATTCTGTGTCGACTCTAATTCTAAGTGTCGACACAACTTCTGGATGTGTCGACACAACTGCTCTGAAGTGTCGACACCAATTTTCTAGATGTGTCGACATCACTTTCCTGGAATGTCGACACCAACTACTATGTGTCGACACAGACAACTTTTTGTATCGACACAATTTTACTTAGCCAAATTTGTTAAGCTAATTTATGTTCAACATTCCTAATTCAATTTTGAAATTATTGAATTTAGTTTTATCTAATGGCTTAGTAAACATGTCAGCAATTTGTAAATCTGTATTAACAAATTCTAAAGAAATATCTTCTTTTTCTACATGATCTCTAAGAAAATGATATCTTATTTCTATATGCTTTGTTCTACTATGAGAAATACGATTATGAGCAATAAAAATAACACTAGTAGAATCACATAATAATGGAGTTCTACTTACCTGAATACTATAATCTTCTAACTAATGTTGTATCCATAACAGTTGTGCACAACAACTTCCAGCAACAACATACTCAGACTCAGCTGTGGAAATTGCCACACTAGTCTGCTTCTTATAGCTCCATGACACCAGTCTTCCTCCTAGAAATTGGCAGGTGTCTGTTGTGCTTTTCCTATCTACTTTGCATACTGCAAAGTCTGCATCTGAATAGCCTATTAGTAGAAAATCTCTATTTCTAGGATACCAAAGGCGTAGATTAGGTGTGCCCTTAAGATATCTCAAAATCCTTTTGACAGCAGTATAATGAGATTCTTTAGGGCAGGATTGGTACCTACCACAAACACATGTAGCATACATGATGTCTGGTCTACTAGCAGTCAGATAAAGGAGGGAGCCAACTATCCCTCTATACAAAGATTGATCTACAGGTTTTCCTGCATCCTCTTTGCTTAAAGACATAGTTGTCCCCATTGGAGTTCTTAGGGTAGTGGATGACTCCACACCATACTTCTTAATTAACTCATGGGTGAACTTAGACTGGGATATGGACAGACCATCATCAGTCTGTCTTACTTGGAGTCCCAAGAAGAACTTAAGTTCTCCCATACTGCTCATCTCAAACTTCCCTTGCATAAGTTTTGCAAACTTTCTACAAAGGTTGTTTTCAGTAGAACCAAATATTATGTCATCAACATATATTTGGACTAGGATGATCTTTCCTTTGGATTCTCTAAGGAATAGAATCTTGTCTATTTTTCCCCTTGAGAATTTGTTCGCAATGAGGAAAGTAGACAGGGTTCCATACCAAGCCCTTGGGGCTTGTTTTAACCCATATAAAGCTTTCCTAAGTTTATAAACATAATTAGGATTGAGTGGATCAACAAAACCTGAGGGTTGTTCTACATAGACCTCCTCTTTTTAGTCTCCATTTAAGAATGCTGACTTAACATCCATTTGGAACACTTTGAAGCCTTGATATGCTGCATAGGCAAGGAATAGCCTTATTGCTTCCAACCTTGCCACTGGAGCAAAAGTCTGATCAAAGTCTATGCCCTATTTCTGCCTGTATCCTTTGGCAACTAGTCTTGTCTTATTCTTCACTATGATCCCACTCTCATCAAACTTGTTTCTATAAATCCACTTTGTCCTTATGACATTGTGGCCCTTTGGTTTTGGAACCAACTCCTAGACCTTGCACCTTCTGAATTGATTTAACTCCTCCTGCATATCATCAATCCTGTGTGGGTCTTGAATAGCTTTTTCAAATCTCTTGGGTTGCAGTTGAGATAAGAAGCTTGAGCAAAGAACTGTATTTAAGTTCCTACTTCTTGTTTGTACTCCATGTCTTGGATCACCAATGATCTAGTGTGCAGGATGATCCTTTAACTGTCTAACTGCTAGAGGTAATCTATCAACAGTTTGTTCTTCTTCAATCTCTTCATTATGCTGCACCTCATGGTCTTCATTTTCCTCTTGAGTGTCTTGTACTCCCCCTGGACAACAACTACCATTTTCCTCATCCTGCTTTGTAGTTGGATCTTCTCTGATAGTAAGCTGGTCCATCTTCTGTTGTATACCTGTAGAGCTATAACAACTACTAGGCAACTCACTGTTAATAAGTCTAGATTCATCAAATATGACATGAACAGAATCTTCTACAACTTGAGTAGCCAAATTATAGACCCTATAAGCCTTACTATTGTTGATGTACCCAACAAATATCCCATCTTGGGATTTGACAGCAAACTTAGTTAGGTGAGACTTGCCATTGTTAAGCACATAGCACTTGCAACCAAAGATCCTAAAATAGGATATGTTTGATTTTCTGCCTTTCATAACCTCATAGGGTGTCTTTTTGTGGCTTTTGGTGATGGAAGCCCTATTGAGCACATGGCATGCAGTGTTTACTACCTTAGCCCAAAAATATTCTGGGAGAGTAGGGTCACTCAATAGTGTTCTTACAGCCTCAATCAATGTCCTATTCTTTCTTTCAGCAATGCCATTTTGCTGAGGTGTTCTTGGTGAGGAGAATTCCTGATGAATCCCAAATTCTTCACACAACCTTACCATATTTTCAGATTGGAATTCAGTTCCATGGTCACTTCTGATTTTGACCACTAAACTATCTAATTCATTCTGAATTTGTTTGACAAAATTGCAGAAGACATTTGGGGTTTCAGATTTCTGCATCAGAAAGAATACCCATGAAAATCTAGAATATACATCTACAACCACAAAATTGTAGACCTTCCTACCTAGACTATGAACTGGCATAGGACCAAATAAATCCATATGCAAGAGGTATAAGCACCTCACGGAGTCTTTGGTTTTTAGGATATGAAAAGTGGATCTGGTCTGCTTGCCTTTTTGACAAGCTGAGCATATACCATCCTTAAAGCACTTAACTTGAGGACCATTCCTCACTAACTCTTTACTAAAGAGTTGGCCAATAGTCTTGTAGTTAAGATGAGCTAGCCTCTTGTGCCATTTGACACAATGAGAGGCTTTCTCATCATCTACAAGACAGATAGGAGAATTTTTATTCTCACACTCAAAGTTTAGGCAATACACATTTCTTTTTCTATAGCTAGTCAATATGACTTTTTGATCACTTGACCTCTTGATATGACACCCATTCTTAATAAATGAAATGTCATATCCAAGATCACTCAGCTGGCTTATGCTTATTAGGTTGTGTTTCAAACCCTTCACATAAGCCACTTGAGTGATTGTGATTAAGTTGTTAGAAATGTTACCAAACCCTTTGATGACTCCTTTTTCAGAACCACCAAAGATTACTTTAGGCCCATTCAATATTGGTGAGTAGTCCTTCAGTAATCCTCTTGTTCCAGTCATTTTCCTGGAACATCCACTGTCCAAGTACCATATAGGGGCATGACAACTTGGACTCACCTGCAACAAAGATTACTTAACCTTAGAACCCAAATAACTTTTGGGTCCTTGGTTCAAGTTAGCCTGAAACTTGAAAAATCTGCCTGCAGCTCTTCTAACAGGTAGACTGCTATCCTTCCTGACATTGGTGTTGTGCCAACAGTGTAAGGCATAATGGCCTATCTTGCCACAGCACCATCACTCATACTTATTATACCTCTTTTTAGGTACAATCTTAGCTGTATTGTTGGCAGCAGATCTTTTGTTTTGTGCTGGGGCTTTGCCTTTATTATTAGACTATGCATCCCATGCAGTTCCCTTAAAGCCTAATCCTGTCTTACCCTTTTGAGACACAAAGTCATCAATTAAGGGTAGGACAGATTTTGGCTTAGAGAAACTAGCCACTATTTCCTTCTCTTTCTGAAGTCTGTCTTCCAGACTTTTGATCTGATCATTTTTGAATGTGATTGTACCCATCTGAATAGCAGTTATGTTTTTCAGCTTGGCAATCTCATTCATCTTCTGATCCAGCAGCTTTTCTGAATCAGATGCAGCCAATTTAAGAGCTGCAATTTCCTTAGCCTGATTTTTGGCCAGGTTTTTGCTTCTCTTGAGTGCCTGCAATAAATCCCCATATTCATCTATAAGCTGATGAATATCTTCTTCAGATTCAGACCCATCCACATCTCTTGATGCAGATGCATCTGATTCTGACCCAGTGTAGTAATCAGAATCTACAGATAAACTTTTTGCCTTACTGGGTCCAGGTTGATCCTGTCACTGGTCTTCTTCAGACATAGCCATCAGTCCTTTGCACTGATGGTCTTCTTGCTCATTGATAGAGTTCAATAATTTCAAGAACTCATCCTCTTCTTCTGTTGCAAACAAACCAATATAGGCCTCAGCCTCAGATTCAGACTCTGAAGTTGATTGATCTGTCCAACTTTTATCTTTCATAGCTACCAAGGATTTCTCCTTCTTGCTCTTGTGCTGAGACTTCTTTTTATCAGCATACTACTTCCTTTTGTCTGGACAGTCAGCCACAACATGTCCAGGTCTGTTGCAGCAATAGCAAATAATCTTTGATGTAGTCGACTTGCTAGGCTTTGTCCCACTCCTGTCCTTCCTGGATGATTTCCTCTTTTGATAATAGTCATCCTTGGACTGAGATGAGGATGGCTTATATTTCCACTGCTTCTTCTTTAATAATCTCTGAAACTGGCTTGTGAAAGCAGCAAAGTCTTCATCAGAATTACTGTAGTCTGAACTGTGATTATCAGAATTTTCTGAGATCACTTCTACAGCTTTCTTAGGAGAAGATGGAGACATCCTACTATTCTTCCTTGTGGCTTCTACCTTGAAGGCCACTGACTTATCTCTATAGTCAACCATTATATTTTTCTCTTCCTCCTTTCTGGCCAACAGCTGCATCTTATAAGACAGCAATTTGCCAAACAGTGTTGGAGGTGAAATTTCTGCCAGTCTGGCCACTTCCCTTATGACACAGATCTTTGTATTCCAATCCTTAGTCAAAGACCTAAGGAATTTGTCATTCAGCTCATATGTACTAAAGATTCTTCCATAGGACATTAGTTCATTTACAATTCTGTAGAACTTCTTATAACATTCAGTTATACTATCAGATTTGGCTTGTCTGAAACTCTCATATTCTTGATTAAGCATAGACTTTCTATCTTACCTAAACTCTTTAGAATCTTCCATGTAGACAACCAATGTGTCTCACATCTCCTTGGAGATTTTGTAGTGAATCAGATTCTAGAATGTTGAGTCATCTATGACACTTACTATAATATTCTGTGCTCTTTTATCCATTATAGCCAAGATGATCTCATCCTTAGTCATTTCTGAAAAATCCTTAGGAATCCTTTGATTAGCATCAAGAACAGAAACCTTCATTGGAATATATGGTCATTCCTTAACTGTTATATAAATTCTAGGATCAGATGCCTCCATAAATAATCTGACCCTTTCCTTCCATATTCCAAAGATTTCCTTCCTGCAGATAGACAACTTCATTGAACCAAGTTCTTTATGGTTTTCTCCTAAACCCATCTTCTTTAACTTACTACTGCCTTACAGATCTTACTCAGACTGTTAAGTCTTTCTTTGAGGAACCTCCCTCTGATACCACTTGAAAGAATTGGTTCCTAAATACCTAGAGGGGGGGGGGGGTGAATAGGTGGAATTCCTTTTTCTTCTAAGGCAGAATATTAATTCAGTTAATTAATAGAAATATATAGTTCTACAGCTATCATAGCACAGAAATAACAATTCCACACACAATCACAGATGGCACACTGATTTATAGTGGTTCCCCAAGGTCTGGGTACATCCACTTTCCCCCTTCACCTATCTAACAGTGTGCTAGATTCAGCCTAACTTCTTTCCTTCTCCTCAGATCCGCAGATCTTACAGCTCAGAACCCAAACAATGCTCCTACAACTCAGAGTGAGTCCACACTCCTACATATCAGGCAATCTGCCCTACCTCAGCCTTCAACAACGCCTACAACTCAGAGATAAAAATCTCCTACAACTCAGGCTCTCAGCCCTACGTCAGCCTTCAACAAGGCCTACCACTTAGAGAACTTTATCTCCTACAACTCCGCCTTTATAAATTAGGCTTACAACTCAGATCTTAAAAAGATCCTACAGAAAATAGATGTAAATTTGAAATTTACCACCACCCTGGTTGAGAGAGAAAGTATGGAAGGTTTCTTGATCAGTTCTTGAAAGAATCTGATGTTAGAGATCAACCTGTCTTAGCTTTCTTCAAAGCTTCTTGAATCTGAACACAGTAGGGTTGATCTCTTTTGAAGTTGATCTTCAATCAGCTTCTTTCTTGAAACTCAGAAATCAATCTGAATTCTTCTTAGCAGACTGGTTTAGAATCTACACTTAAGAGACTTGTTGATGTAAGTTCCTTTCTTCACTTGAATAGATGGAGCTCTCTCTCTCTCTCCAAATTCTTATGAAGATTCTTCTGAATTCTTCTTTGAATTCTCTTGACAAACTCTGAGTAGATCTCCACCTGAGAATGTTTTCTTAGATCTTCTGTTGAAAATATTCTATTTTTTTGTGTTTTTTTTATCTCATCTATCTGTGTATATTTTATTATTTCCTTCTGTTGATAGAGAATGTCTTTATATAGACTTTCTCCATGGTAATCGGCTGATCCGGTTTCTAACGAACTTCTGACAGCTCTGACAGCTTCAGTAGACCGGTTGGTTATGACAGCTGTCAAGTCTTCCAATCACTTCTTGAAACTCTATCTCTGTCAGCAAAGTGTTGAGACTGAACTTCATCATGTGTCGACACAAGCAGACTAAGTGTCGACACAAGCCTTGGTGGTGTCGGCAAAGCTCCCTTGGTGTTGACACTGCTTCTCGACACAACTTCTGTAGAATATGTCGACACTAGTTCTGTGTGTCGACACAGTCACTTCTTTTCTTCACAAAAATCAACTTTGTTGAAACTCTGCTATGTGTCGACACAAGTTCTGTGTGTCGACACAGTTGATGTCGACAAAGTCTTCTGTGTGTCGACACTACCTCTGTGTGTCGACACAGTTGCTGTCGACTAAGCTTTTCTGTGTGTCGACTCTGCCTCTGTGTGTCGACATAGTTTCTTCTGGTGTCAACACAGTCTTTCAAAGTGTCGACACAATTGACTCCAGGTGTCGACACAGCTTTTCTCTAGTGTCGACACAAGCCTTCATAAGTGTCGACATAGCTTTTCTCTAGTGTCGACACAAGCCTTCATAAGTGTCGACACAGCTTTTCTCCAGTGTCGACACAAGCCTTCATAAGTGTCGACACAGCTTCTTTTGGTGTCGACTCATGGACTTAGAAACTTTTCCTGCATTCCTGTATTTTCTTAACCTGCACATATAAACTCAAAATAACATCAAATACACCTTGATGCATATCATTGAGTAAGGTGCGACTTCTTAAAATATGGTACACATTTTCCAATGTACCCAACAGGATTGTTGTTGTTGTTGTTGATTTTGTTGCTGCTGCTGATGTTGCTTTCCTGAAGAATATTGCATGTGCTGGCTGCTTTCATGATGAGATCTCCATTGATGTATTTGATATGTTTGAATAGTGGCAGATCTTTGAGAACTAGAACCTGAAGCACCAGCAGCTGGAGGAGGTGGAGGAGGTGGATCTTTTCTGTATCTTTGAACTGGAGGAGGAGAGTACCTTCTGCTTTTTTTCCTCTCCTTCTGCTGATTCTTGGACAGCCACATCCAAGCTGGCATCCCTTTATATGGTGTTATCCTTTGAAGAATGTAATAATGAGTGTCATTGTTTGGATTAGGCTTAGGAGCAGGAGGAGGAGCTTTTCTTTTCTTGGATACTGGCTTCCTCTTTGGTTTATCATCAGATTCATCATCATCATCCTCATCATCACTATCCTCATCATCAGATCTTTGAGGATTATCATATAAATCATTCAGAGCCTTCAGTGCCTCAACAGAGATGATAGGTTTATCAGGTTGAGAAGGAGCTTGAGCAGGAATATCAACTCTGACAATGCTTTCAGCAGCTTCATTTTCCTCTTGTTGAATGTCAACCAAGATCACATCATCCAGATCTAGCAATGGAGAGTCATCCATGACATAACTAGGAGCAGAAGAAATTGCTGAAGGAGCTGGAATAACTATGGGCTCAGGAACAACAAAACTATCACTAAGTTGCTTTGCAACTTGTGGACTTACTGGGGATGTATATGGTACAATAGCCAAGGATGGCTTAGTAGTATGTTCTGCTGTAAGACATCTCAAAACTGCAACTTCAAAATTCTTCAAAAAATTCTCTAAATCAACTGTGGGATTAATGATGAAATCACCACCAGTAGTTATTTTCTCAGAGACTGACTCTTCCAAATCCATGTCAGTGTCAATAAAATTAATAAAATCAATATCATCTATATCAATATACTCTATACAATCTGCTGCTACTGTTGCTGCCTCTACTGCTGGAGCTGCTACTGCTGGAACTACTGCAGCTTCATCATCACACATCTCTCCCTGCATGGTTTCAGTATGACCTGAAGCCAGGCTCTTGACTGAAGATGAGGAAATAGTGAGGGTAGTGATCTGTGCAGATAGGGTAGTAAATGAAGTAGCAAGAGGTGTAATGGCCTCTTCTATTAGTGTTCTGAGAAGGGGAGTGAGGAGGGCAATGAGAGAAGCAATTATTGAGGTGTCAAATGGTGGAGTGGTAGATGGTGTTGCAGAAGGTGTAGAAGTGAGAACTATGGGAGGGATAGGAGGTGGAGCATCTATTATGTGAGAATCTGGAGGGGATTCATGTTGAGGGATGGTAGATGTTGATGAGGATGGATGGGTGGCAACTTCCATGTGGGTGTTTGGAGGAAAAGGGGAATTGGGAGGTGATGGAGGTATGTTTAAAAATGGTATGGAGGATAAATGAGGAGGAAGTGGAGATGATGGAGGAGTTGGTGATGGTGAAGCATGTGGAGATTCTGGTGGAGTAGGAAGTTTAGTAGGGAATGATGGAGGTGTGGGAGAGGGATGGATTTGTGTTGCTGGAAGGTGGGCTTGAAGAGATGGTGGTGTTGGATGAATCTCTTCAGTAGGTTGGGGAATGGCTTTAACAGCCCTAGTGCCTTCAGAAGCTGGGGTGGAAGAGGTAAAAGCCTTGGATGGCTTAGTGATGGTCCTCTCCCACCTGCCAAATAAGGCACAGCTCGACGAACTTGAAGCATATAATAGGCAAAGTTCAGAAGAGAAAGCATTTCAGTTTCCAGCTAGACGATCATGGAACTCAGCTCGACAAACAGAAGCCGTCTGGTCGACGAACACAACATCTCAGCTCGACGAACAGCGAACTCAGCTCAACGATTTCTGTCATCTGTTCGACGATTCCAGACTAAGTCATTTCCAGCCCTGTCCCCATTATTACTGCAATAATTACTGAGTAATCAATGCTCTAACATTCTCTGAATATAACCGTTAGAGGAGCATTGATTAGGATATTCTCCAGGATTATTGCTTGCCATTTTTCCACGGGACAGTTGGGGAAATTATTCAATGCTACTTATTCTCTAGGCCGTCAGCATTGAATTTAAAAGGAATTCAAAATTCGAAAGAGCAATTTCCCCAGAAAATATAAAAAGAGATTTTTTTTCTTTTCTTACAGAGACAGAAAGAAAGAAAGTCAAAAAATATCCAGAGAGAAGATTAATGAATCAGACAAGAAAAACTCAACCCGTCTGCTCTCAATCTGACACAAGATTTCTAATACTGAAGAAGAAGAACAATCATTCAAATATCAAGAGTCTTCATTCTTTAAACTCTCCAGGACACTTCGCAGGACAACAAATCTAACATCTGTCAAAGAAGTTCCTGAAGATCTCTCTGATCAAGGCTGAAAGCTTGAAGGCCTATCACCCTGTGCAAAGCTCCAGTTCTCCTGAACTCTTCTACATCTCAGGGGGAGCTTTGACAACATCACTGAATCCACATAGTCTTCTCATTGTGATTGAGAAAAGAAGACTTTCATCACTCTCTCATCCCCACCTCTGTAAAGGGTTGTCATCTCCCTTCAAAAGTGATTCCTGGTTACAAGTCACCTGATGAAAAGACTTGAGGATTTGGTTTTTGAGCACCTGATCAAAAGCTCATTGGTGCCAGGCACCTGATCAAAAACCTGAGTGGATTCCTACCAGGGTAGTAGAAGAGTGGATGTACCTAGGTTGGGGAACCACTATAAAATTTCTTGTGTCGTCTGGTTGCCCCTTTTCTTTTTTGTTCTTGTTGTGCTTGTGTTTTTAGGACTGTTGTGTGCTTATTTATTTTATTTTAATTCTACACCTTTCAATTACAACAGAAGCTGTAATAGTTTTATAAGGACCTACAAATACTCTATTCACCCCCCCCTCCTCTAGAGTATATTAGATCTAACACATCACTTTCAGATTCTCTCAGCTCAGGTTGCAATAACTATTTGTAGTTACTTCTCAGTTCCATCAGGAACACTTTCTAGTGCTGAGAAGAATTAGATAGGGCTGAGTATAAAAGTGCAAGTATATCTTAGTTCAAGTAACAGTAGGATCTGGGATTATTTTCCTAAAGTCAAAGTTAGGCTGTGCTTATCTCAGTCCATAAAGATTGACACAGAGAAACATATCTTGTATCAAGACCAACTCATCAACCCAATTCCACTTTGTACGATCCTTTTGGATCTGAGTGGTAGGAGTAAATTTGCTCTGTGGTAGGATCCAAGTTTGGATCTGAATTGTAGGGCTATTTAGCCTGAGGTAGGATTTTATTGAGAATCTGAGGTAGATGATCATTTGGTCACTGAGTGTAGGATCTAGTTTGGATCTAAGGTAGGAGAGTCATTCTCTCTGAGTGTAGAGCACTTGTACCTGAATTGTAGGATCCTTTAAATCTAAGATAGCACCTTTGGGTCTGAGGCAGGAGAGTCATTCTCTCCGAGGTAGGTTGTCCTCCCAGTCTGAGTGTAGGGCACTTGTGCCAAAGTTGTAGAATCCTTTGGATCTGAGGTAGGGCCCTTGTGCCTGAGCTGTAGGAGAGTCATTCTATCTGAGGTAGGATCCTTGTGTATCTGGGGTAGGTGTTGGGTATTGTATCCACAATTACCTGGATTTGAGGAAGCCACCTGTCAAGCTAAGATGAATTCACAATGTATTTGATGAAACATCTTAAGTTGTACTTGCAGCTCCTCCACGCTAAGTGCACACCAATGTCAGGGTGCAGCAGGTCAATATACACGGGTCTGCAAGACGTAATCCCTCGTTGAGCAGATCAGTGTGTTGGCCTACGTGTACTCTCTCTATTGGAGTGCACTTACTTTCAAGTACAGGGCTGTTCATATGCAAGAGAAGACAAGGAGCATGGATGGGTCAAGGAGCAGCTCCTGGGTGGAAGACGAAAATTCGTCCAAGGAAAATTCGACGAGAATCACCAAGTGATTCTCGCCGATTCGGCGAGAATCACTAGTGATTCTCGCCGAATCGACGAGAATCATTAGTGATTCTCGCCGACCCCTTCTGGCTACCTCAAAACGGTGCCAAGTAAGATTCGGCGAGAATCACTAGTGATTCTCGCCGAACCAGTGGTAAAGCAGCTCATGAATACCAAGTGAAAATCGTTGAGAATTAATAAGTGATTCGGCGAGAATCACTAGCGATTCTCGACGAATCGTCGAGAATCACTTGGTGATTCTCGCCGATTCGTCGAGAATCACCTGCGATTCTCGCCGATTTTCACTTAGCGATTTCTCGGGATGCTGCTGGACCGGATTCTGCCGCTGGACTAGTTTGAACCGGATTTCGGGTTTCTACTTGTGGGACCCACAACGGTCATATTGTATGGGTCTTCAATGTATAAATACATGGGTATTTTTGAACAGTAATAAGGCGAAGAAAACCAGACATACGCGAGCACGGACAAACCCTAGATCCCTGCTTCCTCTCCGCTCCGCCGCCGCCGCTCGCGTCAAGTGGTCGCCGCTGTTGATCGCGTCTCTTCCCGATCTCCGACGACAGAAGCTTAGCCAAGCTTAGAGTCTCACGCGTCTATCTAGAGATCTCTTGTCTCTCGATTTGTAGATCGGGAAAGTGTTCCCCATCCGAATCGATCGAGACGACCGATCCTTGAGTGACCGTTGGTAGACCTAGCTAGCTTCGCTACGAAGTTTGGATCTCAAAGTACTGCTGTCGCGCACCTTCGTTGCCGCCGATCCCGAACCAAGCCGCCGCTCGTGTTGCCGCCGCCGGTTCCGGGGAGATCCTCTCCAAGAGAGACCAAGGTTGTAGACTCTTCGTTGACTTCACGAACACGTTGTCGAACTAAGAGGAACACCGTAGTCTCCAAACGAAGTTTGTATCTCGTGTACATTCTATATTTACTTTTGTTGTAAAGGAACGATTGTTCCGTGTTGTAAGTGTTGGGTGCAACCCGTTTTGTGGGAGTGTTGACTCTCACGTGTGGAAGGGTTCCTTCCGATAGTGCAGGGATTGGATTTCAATCCTGTTGGAGAAGAGACCGAGTCGTCCCTTGTTGGGAGATAGGTCGAAGGGGGAAAGTGGATGTACCCAAGTCGGGGAACCACTATAAATTGCCTGTGTATTCTATGTGCTGTGCTTTTTATTTTTATTGTGCAGGTACATTCGTAAATTCCGCAAAAGCGCTACTCGTCACCTATTCCCCCCCCCCATAGGTGCACATAGTTGACACTAGGTGGACTTTCAAGTGGTATCAAAGCGAGGTTGCTCTTCAAAAAGGTTAACACCTTGAGTAGAATCCTGCCACCAGTGTCAGAAGCATGGATCTGGATTATGAGATACCGCCACTCAAACTCCCCGCATGCACAAAGGATTATTATCCCATCTGGAAAATGAGAGTGTCATTTCACCTTGATGCCATCGATCCTCGAGCATCCTTCATCCTGGAAGAGGGTCCGTTTATTCCCATGAAGACCTCCGACTCTGGGATCCAAGTGCCCATGGGCATTGCTGAGATGTCAGAGACGGAACTATCACTATTTCACTTGGACGAGAGGATTCGTCAAATTATCATGGATATCTGGTCTGCAGCCTCTCGCTCTAGATTGGAAAAATGTAGAACGGCTAAATCTCTGTGGATGATGATCTCAGAGCTGATGGGGGGGGGGTCAGAGAAAGCTGGAATATGCTGTCAATCAGAGGATGAAGCGTATGTGGGGGTCCTCACTTCTGAAGATGAAGGTAAGGATCCCTCGGACTGCATCAGAGCTCCAGTGTCCGTGTCAGAGACTGAAGAGGACAGTGAGGAAAGCAGCTCTGATGAGGATGACACAATGGTCACTGGCTCTAATGACAATATCGCTGAGGAGCAGGTAACTTCTTCATCTTTCCCCGTATCTCTTGAAATTTCTGAAGACAGGAACTGCGTTCCTGCAGAAAATTCTGATTCCCTGAAGAGAGCCCTTCAGTCAAGCAATCTACTTGCTGAGGAGCAAGCTCAAGAGATTGCTCGACTGAAGGTCTTGTTGGTTCTCCAATTGGCGTCCAACAAGGCCAAGGACTCTAAGATCTCAGCTCTAGAGAGTAGTCTGGAGAATGAGAAAAGAATAGTATCAAACTTCTCCAAGGTTGATGCCATTAAGAGAAAGCAAGAAAACGGGTGGATCTCCCGGATTATAGATTCGTGGAGAAATAAACGATATTCCGACCCCCCACTCCAAGCAGGAAGGCAACTCATCATGCCTTCAGGTATGACCACAGGAATAGTCGTTATCACTGCAAGGGTGATCTGTCCCCATGTGGAAACGTCCATAGTGCAAGGGCCGTCATGGCCACCCATGAGGAAATACCTAAGGCTCATTCTGAGCCCTTTGTATTCACTGCCACTACCTCAACACAGTGTGGATCTGCATGTCCCAGCTCATAGAAGACTTCTCACCACTCGAGGACACGGGATAGAGAGGATAGAAGTCATGATGTCAGGTTCCATGGGGCCTCTGTAAGGGAGATGCCTGAAAGAATGACACCACCTTCCCGGCCTCATAACGCTCACAACATGCATTCTTTCCACCCTTCCACGTGTCACGATGGAAGAGGAATTTTTGTGACAAGATCATGCACTATCCCGTTTAGACCTAGGACCGTGACTACATCAGTCACGAGATCAGGTCGGAAACGGCGATACAACATTCACCCATGTTGGTGCTGTGGCAAAGTGGGACACTTTGCCATCGACTGTTGGCACAACCCCTCTGTGCCCACGGCAAGGGCTTATCCACATTCTCGGGACAGAGGTAGTCTTCCAGACAGGTTTTCTGAAGGAAGGCAGTTGCGTGCTTATGCTAACAGGAACCTAGGACCCAATATGATTTGGGTTCCTAAGGTAAAGTAATTCTTTCTTGCAGGGTAGTCTAGGTTCCCGTGAATATAATGGGACCTAGACAGTAGGTGGCTCAAGACTACATTGGAATAAGCGTCTGCAATAACAGATATGATATCTGTTTGAGCATACTCACATTGAGCCTCTAATGTGTTCTACCTGTGGGACTAAGACGATGACTCTCAAAATCCCAGGTAATCTTGATCAGTTCAAGGACTTGCGTCATATTCCATCCTCATTTAAAATATATATATATATATTTCTATCCATGTGTATATTTATACTTATGCTTATACATGTATGTGGGCACCTCTAAGGATAGGTTAACTCGATGCATGCAAACCTTTATACATCAATAAAGAGTTAACGAAGATATGTCATCGTGAATCTCGACAACTCACAATTGACATCAAAAAGTTTTTGGAAAAGCCTCATTCAAATCCAAATAGATTGACTTTAAAATATACATGTATTTATCATTTTTTATATTGACTTGACATCAGAAGAATTCAAAAATGTTGCAATGCGTCTCAACGTGAAAATTCCTAATCAAGAAACCTCTCAATTTCGAATTAGACAAATCCCGCCGACCCATTATATACTTGAAATCTCGCCGAATTAGACAAATCACGCCGACCCTTCGCCTTCTTCACGAATCCCGCCTCACGTCGCAGCAGATATCCCGCAAGAGGTCTTCCACCGACTCGCCGAAACCCGCAGACTTGCCTAAACCCACAGGAGCTCTCCCGCCGACTCGCAGAGACCCGCAGGAAGCTCGTCGCACCACCTTCGCAAACTCCCGTTGATTCCCGCCGAACCTTGCAGGAAGCTCATCGCTACACGAATCCGGCTCTCCATCTTCTTCCCGTAAGTTCTCGCAAGGTTCTCGTCGAATCGCGAAGTGTCTCTGTGACCGCAAGGTTCTCGCAAGGTCCATCGTCAAATCGAGAAGGTTCTCGCAAGGTTCTAGCAAGGCCGAACCCCGCAGGAAACTCTCCTATCCACCGAAGGTCTTCCCAAAGGACGCTCGAGTAAGAGTTCTCACAGGAAGCTCACCAACTCACTTGCGTATAAGCCCTTAGGTAACCTCTTCCTCACCCGTACTTGGACGCTCTCACTAGTGACGTTTTCTTTTTGAATGTTCATTAACGCTTAGAGTAGGGATTCTCTCTCTAGATCTGCAATGGCCCCAAGGACAACTGCTGGGTTGGTCACTGGTTGCGAGCTTGTTCGGACTGGGTTCTCTCACGCCTCGGATGAATTCCGCAACATCATTCTGATGTTGGAAGAGGCTGGGCTAACATTCGTCCTGGAGCACCCTTGCAAAATCCTGGACAAAGAGGTGCTGGAGTTCTTCGCTACCGCAAGACTCCGAAATGGCGACTCCGTAATCAAAAGCAAGGTGGCTGGGGTAAAGGTCAAGCTGTCTGCCAGCAAGCTGACTCGCTTCCTGCGGCTTTCTAGCTCGGAGCATGAGGACTATTTGGAGGACGATGACAAAACAAGAACTCTCTTATTCTGCGGTCTCCCACGAGGAACTCGGTCAATAAAGAGAAAGGATATGAATGAAGAAGGGAAGCTCCTGTCTGATATTATTGGAAAGGTGCTCATCTGCAAGCCGGGCTCTCATGACCATATCTCAGGAGATATGTTCAAGATCCTGATAACTGTTGTCTGCCGTAAGAGGTTCAACTGGGGGGAGTTGCTGTTCGAGAAGATCAAGGACACCTTGGGCACTCCGAGTTTTGGCCGCATCATAAGTCTATATCTAAACCAGCTAAACGGAGACAAGTTCGACATGAGCAAAGGTGTCCCCCTCCACTACTTGAAGAAGATGGACACAAGTGTGTTTGATCGATGGGAGAGACGTATTGGGCAGCCTGCAGTGGAAGAGCAACAGGGAGTTTCTTCAGCAGTCACCCCCAATGAAGTTCCTGATACCTTGACTGCAGGAATCGAGGGGGAGCCTCTACCCTCGCATACTGATGTAGTATCTGACATCTCCCAGCTGGCCAGAGATGCTGTGGCAGATCTACACGAAGAAAGTGAACCTGAGCTGGAGCATGGGGAGGCCCCGAACCGAAACGAGCAAGGAGCCGAAGTCACTGGAATGGAGACTGCTGACAACGAGTTGGAAGATACTGCTGATATAGATGATTTCTTGGATGATGACAGAGAGGAAGATGGAAATGAGGGACATGAAGTATTGGAGGCTCCAGATCTTGTTGAACCTCCGTCTGACAAGCCTGCACCAGTGGAGGGGGAGTCAGACAAATCTACAGAGGCCGCCAGCATTCCTCCATTAGAGACTGTGATTGTATCCAGCTCTACAGATGCGTCTGCTGAAAAGCAAGGCCAAGAAGTGCCTCCGGCTCTTCCATTACGAGATGAGCTAGCCACTCACACAGTAAATGTCATTCAGGGAATTGTGAATGAACTCAAAGACTCCTTTGCTAACGCTCAGAATAAACTGCTGAAAAGGATTAAGACTTCTGAAAATCTGCTGCTCAAGAATATGGTGGAAATCAACCATAAACTGGACGTGATGGAGAAGAAATTCGAAGAGAAGTATACCGCGGCCGGCGAAGCTGTCACACTTCTTATGGCCGGATTGAAAAAGAACACTGATACTCTTGCTTTCGTAAATCAGAATGCACATGTTGTCGCCAACAACATTCAAAAGTTTGACGGTAATATGGTCACTCTCAACGCCAATCAGCAGGCCTTGGTCTCTGAATTCTCCAAGACCACGAAGCATATTGATGACTCCCTACATTCCTATGCCAACTTCATAGCTGTAGAAGCCAAAAAGGGGGAGAAAGAGTATCTAGCTAAGATGGCTGAGCTCCGAGAAGTCATGATCCTAAACTTCGAACAGTCAAACAAGTACGTCTATGACAGCTGTCGGTGGATGCTCCACCAGGCGTTAGGCATCCCCTTGGCTGAAAATCCTGCAGATATTCATCCTCCTGAGACATCTATGGCCGCTAAGGGAGTAAGTGCTGCTGAGGGAATAAGTGTAAGTGCTGCAGATATTCCCATAAGTGAAGCTGATGCTAGGGCTCTCTCCAAAGCTAAACTGAGGAGCATGTTTGATCAAGAGGCCCTAGCAAAAGCCAAGGCCAAGAGAAAAGCTCAGGAAGGGACCTCCAAGGAGACACTAGCTGAAAAGAGGATCAGAATGAGTGAGGAGGACGTACGAAACGAAAAATGTAGTCCAGTTTCAAGGAACATCATCTTAGACACCTTCTGGCTGCAAGAAAGAGGAGAGATCAATCGAAACGAAGTATATAGCCAGTATGAATGGGAAACGCACAAAACATTTGAAGCGAAACGCAACATCTTTTTCAGAAACAACAAGGATGCAGATAAAGTTCCTCCTCCTAGGTATTACCCGAAGCCCAAAGAATACATGGAGAGGCAAAGCAAGAAGTACTTGGCTCAAAATCTTAAGGGTGACTTAGCTAAGGAAAAATAGTCAATAACTTATAGCTTGTCACTTTGTCTTAAGAACATTTAATGATTATTGTTATCTTATGAACAATTCTGAGATTATGTGTGTACATATATATATTGGTATATATATTTGAATTTGTGAATGACTCAAGTCCTGATCTGGTTGCATATATTCTCTTGTGCTGCATGTTTAATTTCTGAATGCTATGTTTATTATTTGATAGGTGTTATTCATCTTAGCTAGTAGGGTTTTGGCTTCGTCAAATAGAGGGAGATTGTTGGGTATTGTATCCACAATTACCTGGATTTGAGGAAGCCACCTGTCAAGCTAAGATGAATTCACAATGTATTTGATGAAACATCTTAAGTTGTACTTGCAGCTCCTCCACGCTAAGTGCACACCAATGTCAGGGTGCAGTAGGTCAATATACACGGGTCTGCAAGACATAATCCCTCGTTGAGCAGATCAGTGTGTTGGCCTACGTGTACTCTCTCTATTGGAGTGCACTTACTTTCAAGTACAGGGCCGTTCATATGCAAGAGAAGACAAGGAGCATGGATGGGTCAAGGAGCAGCTCCTGGGTGGAAGACGAAAATTCGTCCAAGGAAAATTCGACGAGAATCACCAAGTGATTCTCGCCGATTCGGCGAGAATCACTAGTGATTCTCGCCGAATCGACGAGAATCATTAGTAATTCTCGCCGACCCCTTCTGGCTACCTCAAAACGGTGCCAAGTAAGATTCGGCGAGAATCACTAGTGATTCTCGCCGAACCAGTGGTAAAGCAGCTCATGAATACCAAGTGAAAATCGTTGAGAATCAATAAGTGATTCGGCGAGAATCACTAGCGATTCTCGACGAATCGTCGAGAATCACTTGGTGATTCTCGCCAATTCGTCGAGAATCACCTGCGATTCTCGCCGATTTTCACTTAGCGATTTCTCGGGATGCTGCTGGACCGGATTCTGCCGCTGGACTAGTTTGAACCGGATTTCGGGTTTCTACTTGTGGGACCCACAACGGTCATATTGTATGGGTCTTCAATGTATAAATACATGGGTATTTTTGAACAGTAATAAGGCGAAGAAAACCAGACATACGCGAGCATAGACAAACCCTAGATCCCCGCTTCCTCTCCGCTCCGCCGCCGCCGCTCGCGTCAAGTGGTCGCCGCTGTTGATCGCGTCTCTTCCCGATCTCCGACGACAGAAGCTTAGCCAAGCTTAGAGTCTCACGCGTCTATCTAGAGATCTCTTGTCTCTCGATTTGTAGATCGGGAAAGTGTTCCCCATCCGAATCGATCGAGACGACCGATCCTTGAGTGACCGTTGGTAGACCTAGCTAGCTTCGCTACGAAGTTTGGATCTCAAAGTACTGCTGTCGCGCACCTTCGTTGCCGCCGATCCCGAACCAAGCCGCCGCTCGTGTTGCCACCGCCGGTTCCGGGGAGATCCTCTCCAAGAGAGACCAAGGTTGTAGACTCTTCGTTGACTTCACGAACACGTTGTCGAACGAAGAGGAACACCGTAGTCTCCAAATGAAGTTTGTATCTCGTGTACATTCTATATTTACTTTTGTTGTAAAGGAACGATTGTTCCGTGTTGTAAGGGTTGGGTGCAACCCGTTTTGTGGGAGTGTTGACTCTCACGTGTGGAAGGGTTCCTTCCGATAGTGCAGGGATTGGATTTCAATCCTGTTGGAGAAGAGACCGAGTCGTCCCTTGTTGGGAGATAGGTCGAAGGGGGAAAGTGGATGTACCCAAGTCGGGGAACCACTATAAATTGCCTGTGTATTCTGTGTGCTGTGCTTTTTATTTTTATTGTGCAGGTACATTCGTAAATTCCGCAAAAACGCTACTCGTCACCTATTCCCCCCCCCCCCCATAGGTGCACATAGTTGACACTAGGTGGACTTTCAGTAGGGCTGTCCTGCCATCTTGAGTTGTAGGGCCTTTGGGCCTGAGGTAGGTGATCTTTGGATCACTGAGTTGTAGGGCCTTGTGCCTGAGCTGTAGTTCTTAGAGGAGACCGAGTGGTCCTGCGGGATCATGTTGCAAGCTCTTAGGAGCCGAGATTGGAGAAGTTCCTTGTCTAACTATAAGTTAGAAAGGTGGGAGGGAAAGTGGACGTACCCATAATCTGGGGAACCACTATATATTCTGCGTGTGCTTCTTTGTGTTATTTCTTTGTTGCAAGTGTGTGTCTTGGAAGCTTAACTACAAACTGACAAAGCACCTCAAAGAAAGGAAAATAAAAGATAGTCATAAGTAACTAAGAAACCTATTCACCCCCCCCACCTTCTAGGTGATTTAACTATCCTTGAATAAAAAGACTTTCTTATACAACATCCAAACCATTATTTTATCGTAGTAATAACTTCGTGAAATAAATTCACCCAATCCATATTTCATGAATAACTATTTGTGCATGTAAACCAATTGTTCATTCAAGATTCAAACAACCATTTGTTCATGCAAAGTTCCAACAACCATTTGTTCATCCTAGATATTCATAGCTAGGTTCAACAATTCCTCAATATCGATTGACTACATTCTTCCTACTGAGGCCCAAGTTTGAATGCATAATTTGACCGAAAACAGCCTGCACCTATGTTATTACCGTGAAACAACTTTGACTGAACATTCCTAGAGCTACAGAGCTCCCCCAATAATAGGCAACCATCCGTTAGAATGGTCTCTCTGAGGACTACAATTTTCATGTTTAGCGTAAGACCTAAATTAGAACGTAGCATACTCAAATATGGCCTTGAAGTTCGCTGCGCATAGGAAACAAATTCCTGCACGCAACTTAAAGGTAATAAACGACATCGGTTTTTCTTCTTTCTCTAACCATTTATATAAATACATTCAGCTCTTCCTTCTCCCTTGTTCACCCTCAGTAGACCACCATCCTTCACAAAACCAAGTCTGTCAACTTCATAATGAAGAGAGGAGTGGTTGAAGATAATAAACCCTAGGACAAAGTCCTAGCGTGGTCTCTACCTAGAAGATCTTCATTTCGCACCAATTCAAGCTCTCTTGAACCAACATCTCTCTTAATACATAACTAAAGATCTAGCACCAAGGGAGATGGTAGGAAGCTCACCCCATTTTCAGCCATAGATCCTGTTATCCTCCTCGGAGGCATGTTCAGTTTCCTCGTCGGTATCATTATTCATGGAAAAGAAGTTCGGAGGTCATCCTATAAAATACGACTCCGACGACTTCTTCATTTCCGTTGGGCTCGGTACAATTTTGGCAAGAAGAACGATACGGTTATTTCAGCATATTCCTTTTTATAAGAGAGGATTAGGTTTTAGATTACTTCGCCACGTGTCGCCCTATCATTGGACTATCATTGGACTGCCCATCATCACTTTAAATAAGTCTTGTTTGATCAGACCGGTCATAAGGAGTCATTCGACATATTTCCCGAAATCAGGTTCATCCCGCACATAGGAATCAGTAAACACAGTCTGGGCCAAAAATCTCCAAGTCAGATTTGTTAAGTTTCCCTATACACACTCGACGAATCGTCAGAATACCACGTGTAGTCTTGGCAAATCAGCTCAATCCTTCTGATGAATTTGTCGAGTCCAACTCAACAAATTCATCGAGTTTACCTGACGATATTCGACGAATCGGCACAAATCTCGCCGAATTGCTTCTAGTTATTTTCGACGAATTCGGCTAAACCCAACCGGACAATATTCGACGAATCTGCACAAATTCCGCCAAATTGCTTCTAAGTTATTTTTATGGAAATTCGGCTAAACCCAACCCGATGAATCCTTCAAGTCCATGTGTCGTATGCGTCGAGTATTGCTCGACGATACCCAGCGAATAGTACTTGTCTCCCCGAAACTGTTTAAGTCCAATTCGTCGAATGGGTCGAGTATTATACGATGCTTCGTCGAGGTGTCATGGTCACTTGATGAATCTCGATGAATCTCGATGAATCTCAACGAATCCCTACTGGCCGAAATTATTCTAAGTTTCATTCTTCTCATACGTCGAGTGTCACTTGACGCCGGCCCACCAGTCAACGCACTTGACGCTTGTCGAATCCGGTGCACCCCGAGCCTGAGTCAAGTCTCTTGACTCAAAATGCATGAGGGGTATAACACGAAATGGGATGTTATACCTTGAGTGAAACCCATGTTCGCATACATGCTGCGTTGTATGCTCCTTTTATTTAAATGCTCAGCATAGAAATGTATTTGATGTATGAGACACCAAACCCGTGATTTCTATGTATATTCTTGTTTAATGATATTTGCATACGAAGTGCTGACCTGCAGGGTGATGGAGTGCCCCGAGGTCCGCTAGGGATGGCCGGGAGGAGATGTTTTGGTTACACAGTTGAGATCAGCTTTTGCTGACCCACGTTACAACAAATGTTTACAGGGCAAGGATCACAAGCTGGAGAAAGCTTCCCTGCCAAAAAGGCCTAAGACTCATGAAGTGTACCCTCTTTTATTAGTTTGGGAATTGTTGAATGTTATGTTCCGTGTACTATAATTCGGCTTGCATGCCGAGGTAGCCCAGGAATGCTAAGGCACTTTGCTATGTTTGTTGTTCTTGCAGTTTTGGTCATTTGAATGTTATAAGACCTTAAGACTTGGTTGGACTCCAATGGTTATGGATAACTTCTGGTCTGGTTGTGTGTTTCCGCTATTTTTATTCTGTATTTTGAGATGGGTAGTTCTTTATATCACTTTATAATGCTAAAGCCGTGATGTCTATATGTTGTGAGGTCTCGGTCGGACCCATATTATATGGTCATTACATGAGAGGTGTTACCGCGAGCTCCCCGAGGAAGTCGCCTATTCTCTAGGGGTGGGTATATAAATAAGACCGGGTCTATAAATAAAACCCGCCCTTCTTTGGATTTGCCGATAAAAAGGACCCCTAGGGTACGAGGAGACTAACTGCAGAATCTCGCAAAAGATCTCGACCACCTTTTTTCTAGACTGCGAGCTAAGCCTTTGGATCCTTTATTCGGAGAGACAGATCGCGAATTTGCGACTATCTATCTTAGTCTCCACGACTTTGTTATCAGCTAGTCTACCTCGTACCAAAGTGCGTGCCTTGAAGGAGTGGGCACCCTTGAAGTCAGCAGCCGATATGCGGAGCTTCCTTGGACTTGCTGGGTACTATCACAAGTTCGTAAAAAGATTCTCAAAGATTTCCCTTCCTCTTACTACCTTGACGAAGAAAGGTGTGCCATATGAATGGACACCCCAGTGTGAAGCTGCGTTCCAAAAGCTGAAAGATAGACTTACCTCCGCCCCCATCCTAGAACTTCCGTCTGGGAAGGAAGGATTTCAAGTTTACACCGATGGATCTTATCAAGGGAGGGGAGCAGTACTGATGCAGCACAGCCATATAATTGTCTATGCCTCAAGACAACTAAAGAAGCATGAACTCAAATATCCGGGTCACGATTTGGAATTGGGGGAAGTAGTGTTTGCCCTCAAAGTCTGGAGACACTACCTATATGGAGTTCATTGCGTGATATTTTCGGACCACAAAAATTTAAAGTATGTTCACACTCAGAAGGAACTTAACTTGAGACAACGACAGTGGTTAGAGTTTTTATGCGATTATGAGTTCACCTTGAACTACCACCCCGGAAAAGCGAACTCGGTGGCTGATGCATTGAGCAGAAAAGTACCGGACTCGAGGTCAGAGTCTCAGTTGATGAGTATGGAGTTAGCTCGAATGCTCTAGGAAATGGAGATTACCTTGGTGTATAAAGTTCCTTCGGAAAAATATACGGAGTACTTGGCGAACATGAGCATAGTTTGTGATATTCGGGATCGAATTCGGGCGGAGCAAGGAAAAGATGCTGCGCTGGCCCTCGTGATAAAGTCAGTTGAGGGTGGATCCACCAAAGAGTATACATTAAAAGACGGCCTCGTTCATTTTCATGGCCGGCTCTACATTCCCAAGGGCGGTAAGATTCGGGAAGATATTTTGAGGGAGGCACATTGCTCTCAGTATTCAGTGCATCACGGTATTGCTAAGATGTACGCCGACTTGCGAAAGACCATGTGTTGGCCAGGAATAAAGAAATACGTCAGGTACTTTGTTACACATTGCGAGGCCGATCAAAGGGTGAAGGCGGAGTGCAAGAGCCCCGGTGGTTTGTTACAGTCATTGCCCATCCCCGAGTGGAAATTTTAGGATATCTCCATGGAGTTCATTCACGGGTTATCTCGCTCACGCTCAGGGAATGATTCAGTGTGGGTGATCGTTGATCGCCTGACAAAAGTAGCCAGGTTCATCCCTATGAAGAAAGAGGCTCACGTGGTTGTCTTGGTATGCCTATTTGTGGAGCAGTTTGTACGGTACCATGGTGTGCCAAAGACAATCGTTTCTGACCGGGATGGTCGTTTTACCTCTAAGGAGTGGAAAGCGGTAAAGGCTTACTTGGGTTCGCGCCTTACCTTTAGCACAATGTTTCATCCTCAGACGGACATGCAATCTGAGAGGACCATCAGAACATTGGAGAACCTATTGATGTTGTGTGTGTTGGATAGAGGAGAGCCGTAGGAAAGGCTCTTACCACTGGTAGAATTCTCCTACTACAACAACAATCAAGCTAGCGTCAGTATGACGTCCCATGAAGCCCTTTATGGAAGAAGGTGTAGAACCCCCTTGTCTTGGGTGTAAGATGAAGACCCGAAGGCTTTGGGAATTAAGTACATTGATGATACTGATGCGGCTATTAGACTAATATGGGACCGCATGCTTGAGGCTCAAAGTCGGCAGGCGAAATATTATAATGCAAAGCACCGGATGGTGGAATTTCGAGTGGGTGATAAAGCGTTTCTGAAAATCCGGCCGATGCATGGAGTGTCACGGGTGTGAGGTGTGAAAAAGCTCAGCCCAAGGTACATTGGGCCTTACACTATATTGGAAAGAATTGGCCCTTTGGCCAATCGGTTGGAGTTAACACCAGAGCTAGATAATCTTCACATTGTGTTCCATGTGTCTTTACTTCAAAAGGCGTTGTTGCGGCCCGATCAGTATATCCCCACCACAGATGGTGCAATAGCGACTGATAGGTCTGTGCGACTAGAGCTAGTTCGGATTGTATACAATGAGACGAGGATTTTGTGCCTCAAGAGTGTCCCTTTGGTAAAGGTGATGTTGTCTAACCATGGCAAGAAGGAGTATACATGAGAGCCGGTGGACCTGATGTAAAAGTGCTACCCGGAGTTGTTTGCTCAGGGTAAATTTTAAAAGCATATTTTATTTTATTTTATTTTTTGCTTTTCTCTCCCCATAGCCTTAGACTGATTTCGGGGACAAAATCTATTATTTTGTTTATAGGATTTGTAATGTCCCGATTCGCGCTAGGCCCCTCGTGCGCGCTTTTGAGTCCAGAGAGCTGATTTGGGCTCAGGGAAGTGCTGGCAGCTAGGCTTACACTTTTGTAGGGGAGGTGAAGGCAGCCTAGAGAAGGACACAGGTAGAGACACGGGCGTCTCCCTACCCGTTTGTATCCACCCAGTACTCGAGTCGACACCTCGAGTTGTTCAGAGAAGATACGAGTAGTGACACGGGCGTGTCACTACCCATGTGTATGAGGACACGGTAGGGACACAACATGTCCCTACCCGTGTGTGTCCAACCAATGACTCGAGTTATTCAAGAGAAGGATACGGGTAGTGACACGGGCGTGTCACTACCCTTGTGTATGAGGACACGGTAGAGACACGGCGTGTCCCTACCCGTGTGTGTCGAGTAGAGCTCGACGAAATGTGTCCCGAGGAGTACACTGGTAGCGACACGGGCGTGTCCCTACCCGTGTGTGTCGAGTAGAGCTCGACGAGATGTGTCCCGAGGAGGACACGGATAGGGACACGGGCGTTCCCCTACCCGTGTGTGTCAAGCAGAACTCGACGAAGCATGTCCCGAGCAGAACACGGTCAGCAATACGGCCGTGTCACTTGGATACGGGTAGAGACACGGCCGTGTCCCTACCCGTGTTTGGGTATCGAAACGGCAGTTCAAACTGCCGACGATGCTTCGCCCGAGCAGGACGCGGGTAAGGACACGGGCGTGTCCCTACCCGTGTCATTTCCACATATAAGGGGGAAATGAAATCCTAGCCATTTTCATTCTTCATTCCAAGCCCTTTCTTTATAAAAACTGCTGGAGAGGAGGAAGAAGGTGCTGGAGCAAGTATTCATCCCGTGAAGAACTGCCGCCGCCGAGGAGAAGAAGATGCCGCCGAGAAGAGTGACAAGATCCTTGGCTGGTAATGGTGGAAACACCGGAAACGAGGTGATCTTCCTCTGCTCTCTCTTGGTGCTAGATCTTTAGTTATTTCTTAGGTGAGACATCGACTCAAAAGAGTCTTGATTTGAGAGAAGTTTTCTAGGAATGACCATGCTAGGATTTATGTCCAACGGATTAGTTGTCTTCAACCTCTCCCTCCTTCTATGGGATGATGGAAGATGGTTTCGTGAAGAGAAGTGTCCTTTTGAGGGTGAATAAGGGAGGAGGAAGTCTGGAAGTGATTTGGGGAAGACGGCTTGCGGAGGAAGATGAACCGATGTCGTTCGTTCTGCCTTAAGATGCGTGCAAAAATCTGTGTTCTGCACGCATCGATCTTTTTGGCCATTTTCAAGCGTGATATGGTCAGACATGTGCCTTCTACTAAACACGAAAGTCGAATTCCCTGAAAATACCTTTCCAACAAGTGGTTGCACGACTTCAGGCAAAGTCTGTAGCCACGGGAAAGTCTGAACAAAGTCGACGGCTGACAAACTAAGCGTGCAGAAATTGTCTTCTGTACGCAACAGAATTTAAAGCCGATTTCAACTTTGTTACTGTCGGATCTGGGTTGTGATCTGAACATGAAAGTTGTAACCATGAAAAGACCTTTCCAACGAGGGGTTACATGGCCTCACCAGATTCTTGAAGCTTCAGGAATCTCCAGTCGAAGTCATTATCCAGAAGGTGCCGTGTACCTAAAATTCTGGGGTTGGTGTAGAATCGGGTTTGGAATCGGTAGAGACGATGTAGCAAATTTACATTGAGGTTGGGTGAACTCTTTTTTGTTTAACCATCATGGTTCAAAGAATGATGAAAATTGATGAATGTATCCCACGTAATCAAATGGCGAAGTGAAGCGTACTTAAACGAAACGATTTGGTAGAAATTGGTGAATCAATAGAAATACGCATCATGTTAACATTTGGTAATGAAGTGTAGGATGCTAACTTATGACCATGGAATAATTGTTTAACAGAATGAGTCTAGTAGTCCAATGCTTAGAGTGGTGTCTCCCTACGGGTAGCATTATGGAAGGATGTAAGTGCGAGTGTTAGACCCCACTGGCTCGGATGGTGTTGAGAAGAGACAATATTGGACGGTTGTGTTTGGTCCTCGGTGTTTGTTGAAGCCAAAACTTGACTTCGATAAGAGTTCAAAAAATAGGGGCGTAGCCAACACCTACTCGTCCCAAGCTCCGACCTCCGACTAGTCGTGAAGGACTAGAAACTGACCCAAGGCCTCAACAAGGAGGTCCCACCGCTTACCCGAAAGATCTCTGAGAGCTTCCCCTCCAAATCCAAAAGCTGGGCTCGGAGCTCCTCAGAAAGCACAGAAAAAAGCCTCTCATGGCCCGGGAAATATAGATGCGTGTGTGCTTCTGAAGAACCCTTTTGGGTCTATTTATAGTTTTTGAGTTGGATCTGCAAATAAGAATACTGAACTGGCCTGAAATTACCAAAGTACCCTTGGTTGGATCTGCCAACAACCAAACTCCGCTGTTCTGAGGAGCTATATGCAGACCACTAGGGGCAAAAGGGTAAAATTACCCGGGGTAGAAGAGTAAAATCGCTCACGGTTATAGATCTGTCAAAATGACCTTTCTTCTGTATGGCGAGTGGGGGAGTATCTAGCGGCGAGATGAATCTTCCTCCCGTCTCGCCAACCTTATATGTCGTGAGGCCTTCTCGCGGTCATAGGCCTTCTCGCGCCCTTAGGAGGGGTGTCTCGCCTACTGCAGAGGTCACTTATCTCGCCACCTGCGAGTGGACCACATGGTCCCATTCGCCCATCAATTCCACTCGCCCGCCCCAACTATTCGCGCTTTGAGGACCTCTTGTGAGACCGAGGTTGTACACAATCCCCGCTCTTTTCGAGATTATTCTAAGCTTGACGGTCTTCCGCAAGCTATTCATCTATCACGCCAATACTGACGGTGTCTCGTACTTCACCGGGCAAGGGCTCAAGGTGTGCGAGATGCCCAACAAAAATCACCATTGACTCACGCGGTTTGTCTTCATCCGTGGCAACCGTGGTTACTTTGGGGGCATCCCACTCGCGCCCGTGTCTCCCCCCGAAAGTTTCTATGCCACCCCGCAGGTTGGTGGCACGGATAAGCTGCTGTATGATTACTTCATCGGCAAAATCTTCGAAGTCAACTACTTGCGGCGAGGCCTCGACTCGCTGCCTCTGGTGGTCCCTGGTGAAGGTATTCTCGCCCTCTTCTCTCGCACTTCGTTTTTTCCGTCTCGCCATCTTATCACTTTCTTGTTTTCTAGGGGAGAGAGTCGTACCAGTACATCCTCCATATAAAATCAACATCCACCCCTCGAATGGCCTTGGTCTCGCCAGCATGACAGCTGAGGCGGCGAGAGAGTCCTTGGCTCCTGCCCCTCTCAAGAGGCCTACAAGCGACACAGCCCCTTCTCGCTCCAGCCCTCCAAAGAGAATGAAGAAGGCTGTGGTTGTCTCCAAGTGGAATAACAAGATGACCCCGAAGGAGAAGGAGATATCGGGGTCCTTGACCCCCATCTCTGTGGAGGGGTCTCAATCGCCCCGCTCGCCTCCTTAACAGGCCGTCTCGCCTACTCGAGAGACGACACTTCCTAATCAGCCTGCTGCCGCCCCCAATCAACCAGCTGCCACCACCTCTCGCGAAGGCACCTCCTCCAGCCGTCCCGCCCCCTCCTCCCACATGAACTTCAATTTGGGCCCCACGGTCATAGATGGCGCGGGCGACCCTGTTCTGCTGTGGGGGCGGGACGTCAATCGCGTGTCCATCTGCACTCTCCTTCCCCCTTAAAAGGAGCAGAAAGAGCCAACTAGTCATGCTTTCGCCATGGGGTACAGCCTTTATGGTGGTCTTGACGCAGTCTCTCCTGAGAGCGAGTCTACGCGAGATCTCATCATGAAGTCCTCCCACACCCAGATGTGCGCCTTGGAGTTCTCGCATCGCGCCGCGCGACGTCTAATATATATCAACAAAAAATGGTCGGAGAGCGAGACGAGCCTGGTGACGGAGCGGGAGAAGTCAGAAGGTCTCGCAAAAAGGCTGCTTGATGCCGAGAGCCTCCTCGCAAAAGCCCAAGGCGGCATGGTAAAGCCCTATCCTTACTCTTTTTCTTCAAAAGCTTTTAACTATTAACTAATGAACGGGCGTCTCGCAGGATGCTGAGACAGCGGAGCGGCTGCACTCGCGAGTGGCGGCCCTGGAGGAGGAGGTCAAGGGTTTGAAAGCCCAGAATACTCGCCTTCAGGCCGATGTTGCGTCAGCGTCTTGCCGCGAGCCCTTTAGGACACCTCCGCCACACTACTCTTTTGATGAGGTTGAGGAGAAGTGCCGAGATGCTGGCATCAGGGCAGCGGAGCTAGTCCTGAAGATGATGAAAGAACTAGGGGTTGTGAAGGACGACTCAGAAACGATAATCGTCCGCGACCTGGTCCCCCAGCTCTATGGCGAGGAGAGCGAGGATTCTGCTTCTGGCGAGGAGGAATGACATGTCAACTCCCAAGATCTAGAATCCCTCTCTTCTCTTCCTTTCGCTGTTGTTTGTAAAACTTAAAGACTTATCTTTTTTGAGCCCCATTTTGTGTTACATAATGATGATCAAAAGTACATGTTATTTGTTGTTTGTTTCTTTATTACGCGAAATGAATCACTTGTTTGCTTGGGCCTGCGAGACGGTGTTATCCACCCATCTTGCCGCCTCGCCTTTACTATTTACACCTTGCCTTATTTTGCTTACTACGAGACGATACTTTGATGCGCTCATGCACGCGAGAAGGTGCTACCCCTTGTCTCGCAGCCTTGCCGGAGAGTTGGCCCAGGTCGCGAGTTGTCACTTCCTTTACTTTTGTGTGTGAGATTCAAACGACGTAACCTTCTCGGCTCGTCTTAGGGTACTCCCGGCGCAAGTGGCCTTTAGCTGTGTAACCTGCTCACCTATTATTAGAGCGGGCCTTCTGTCTCGCGCGAGTGCTCACTCGCCGTAATCGGCTGCTCCAAGTCTTTTCCCTAATTTATTTTTCATTTCATAAGGTTAAGCTGGGATGTTGTTTAGAAAGATTTTCCCAACCCTTCTGCCATTGAGTGAGTTCACTGCCCTGCTAGCTTGACGAGAGCCTGGACAACGGGTCCTACAGGGACCGAGCCGGACTTGATCGAAGTGGTGTAGAATTCCCTAGAGCCTACACCTATTCCCAAGAACCCAGAACCAAAACTTCTAGAGCCAGAACTCTCCCCCATAGGCGAGCCTTCGGACTTGCCAGCTAATGAGAGCCTGCACAGCGGGTCTACCTGGGGCCGAGCCGCGCTCGGGGTAGTGCAGAACCAAGGACCAAGAACCAGACCTCTCCCCCATAGGCAAGCCTTTGGACCTGCCAGCTAATGAGAGCCTGTGCAGCGGGTATACCTGGGGCCGAGCCGCGCTCGGGGTAGTGCAGAACCAAGGACCAAGAACTAGACCTCTCCCCCACAGGAGAGCCTTCGGACCTGCCAGCTAATGAGAGCCTGCGTAGTGGGTCTACCTGGGGACGAGCCGCGCTCGGGGTAGTGCAAAACCAATGACCAAGAAGCAGACCTCTCCCCCACAGGTGAGCCTTCGGACCTGCCAGCTAATGAGAGCCTGCGCAGCGGGTCTACCTGAAGTCGAGCCGCACTCGGGGTAGTGAAGAACCAAGGACCAAGAACCAGACCTCTCCCCCACAGGCGAGCCTTAGGACCTGCCAGCTAATGAGAGCCTGCGCAGCAGGTCTACCTGGGGCCGAGCCGCGCTCGGGGTAGTGCAGAACCAAGGACCAAGAACTAGACCTCTCCCCCACAGGCGAGCCTTCGGACCTGCCAACTAATGAGAGCCTATGTAGCGGGTCTACCTGGGGCCGAGCCACGCTCGGGGTAGTGCAGAACCAAGGACCAAGAACAAAACCTCTCCCCCACAAGCGAGCCTTCGGACCTGCCAGCTAATGAGAGCCTGCGCAGCGGGTCTACCTGGAGCCGAGCCGCGCTCGGGGTAGTGCAGAACCAAGGACCATGAACCAGACCTCTCCCCCACAGGCGAGCCTTCGGACCTGCCAGTTAATGAGAGCCTGCGCAGCGGGTCTACCTGGGGCCAAGCCGCGCTCGGGGTAGTGCAGAACCAAGGACCAAGAACCAGATCTCTCCCCCACAGGCGAGCCTTCGGACCTGCCAGGTAATGAGAGCCTGCGCAGCAGGTCTACCTAGGGCCGAGCCGTGCTCGGGGTAGTGCAGAACCAAGGATCAAGAATCAAACCTCTCCCCTATAGGCGAGCCTTTGGACCTGCCAGCTAATGAGAGCCTGTGCAGCGGGTCTACCTGGGGCCGAGCCACGCTCGGGGTAGTGCAGAACTAAGGACCAAGAACCAGACCTCTCCCCCACAGGCGAGCCTTCGGACCTGCCAGCTAATGAGAGCCTGCGCAGCGGGTCTACCTGGGGCCGAGCCGCGCTCGGGGTAGTGAAGAACTAAGGACCAAGAACCAGACCTCTCCCCCACAGGCGAGCCTTCGGACCTACCAGCTAATGAAAGCCTACGCAGCGGGTCTACCTGGGACCGAGCCGCGCTCGGGGTAGTGCAGAACCAATGACCAAGAACTAGACCTCTCCCCCACAGGTGAGCCTTCAGACCTGCCAACTAATGAGAGCCTGCTGTAACACCCCATATCCGTCACATAGCATATAGCAGTAGGTCCGGCCGGGGCCCGACGCCATAAGCCACAGACAGACTGGGTGGTTACTCATGGAAACCATCCAACCAATCATCGTCCTACACAGAGCATTCTAGCGGAAGCAGTTTATAAAAGTTGCAATAAAGAACCCAGCATTAAAGCATGAATGTCCACTAATCCAAAATAGGAATGTATACAAATACCAACGTAAGCCTTAAGGCCTTACAAAATGTTTCACTTGATATTACATGATTTACAAACCACGGCACGCAGGCCGGTCATACATGAATAAAATAGTAAACACTTCCATTTGGGCCTTCGAGGGCCGGCTTCGCAAAAGGGGCTTTAGTCCGCTATTGACCGCTTGGTCCAGCAGCACCTGCAAGCAACAAACCACCGCACGGTGGCAAAACAAGGCAACGGTCAGCAATGCTGACCAAATTATAACTTTCCCGCCCCCAACTCGGGGCGGCGATGCTCCTTCCCTGCATTTCATTAGCATAAGCGAGCAATAAATATATATATAGCCATTTCAACACAGGCGTTGGCTCGCACGGCCACACGCCCCGTGCTCTCAGGGCACATTCTCAGTGAACCGGTCGATGTCACGACAATTAAAGCCATAGACATTCCGGACTCACCACTGCCACTTAGACGGCCAAACCTATGAGCAATTTGTCTTCTTGGCCTGGGTCACAAAAATTTAAGCCATCGACCGCCGAAGACCCTAATCTATGCCAACGGCAAGTGCCACGTGCCTTTAGGTCTCTTTAACCAAACGACATAGAACGGGTACGGTTCCATCTAACCCGTGCTCACATCGCAACGACAATTTAAGCCATTTGCGCGGGTCAAACTTCCACCGAGTCCCATTTCCATCACAATTCACATAACCCGGTTATGTTCAAGTTGGATCTCAGGCCACCAAGTTGGCAAGATCTCTTATCCGCCAAGTTTTCCGGGTGCACCTTTGGGTTAGTCCCCAAGGCTCCCTACTGCAATCTACTGCGTAGAAAACCCGAAAAACAATCAATATCACGGAGTCTTCTCCGGCATTTATGCAATGCAACATCACCGATCCAGACCAACATGTCCGGGTAGGCTTCACACATCATGCCTATTCCCGTTCTCGCTTACAGTCTAAACAACGGGAACTTCACATATCTACCCGAAGGAACGCCTCCAACTCTCCGCAAACTCGCGAGAGCGGGCTTCCTATGCAAAGAAGGAGAGCTACTCATGCTCAAGAAGAGAATCGTTACCCTAGCGTTCCTCTTTGGCGCCATTGAAAAGTAAGCGGATGAAAAGCACCGCACTAGCTTTGCCTCCGTGGATCCGGAGTCGGCTCGCGATTCGGAGCTTCGAAGATCCTCCAATGGCCTGATCTAGCTTCTTCTTCCTTCCTTGGCTCTCCTCTCTCTCTAAGGTTTTAGAAAGATAACAACTTAAGAAAAGTGAGGGTTTCTAAGTCCAATCCCGGGTATATCCATTCAGGAACAACCCCCAGCCGTTGGATCTCAAAATAAGGAAACGAACGGCTTTGATTCGGGACTGAAATGCCCAATCTGGACCGAACACGGCTTGGCACACGCCCGTGTCCAGGGCCGTGTGCCTCAATCGCCGTCAAAATCGGCTCGCCTGGAACCTCACACGGGTAGCGAACACGCCCGTGTTCGAGCTGACACGCCTGTGTTCAACCTGACACGGCCGTGTGGCCGGCCGTGTACCCCCATCATTTTTCCCCGAAAACAACCCGAGCACTGCACGGGTTCTAGGACACGCCCGTGTCCTTGCCCGTGTCACCTTGACACGCCTGGGCTCCAAGCCGTGTACACAGTCTCGACACTCGACACTTCGTCGAGCGAAGATCGTCGACCTGATGACACGGCCTTGGACACGCCCGTGTCCTAGGCCGTGTTCCTTGTCTTGACACAATGTCGAGACCAAAGTGTCGACTTCCCGGGACGAGTGTCGACACGGGTCGACATGCCCTGCGACACGCCCGTGTCGCAGGCCGTGTGCCATGTCTCGACACTTCGTCGAACGCAGAGTGTCGACTTCGCGGCTAAGTGTCGACACGGGTCGACACGCCCTGGGACACGCCCGTGTCCCAGGCCGTGTGCCGGCAGCCAGAACCCAAAACTGGCCCAAAACGTCCCCCGTCGCTCCTTTGAGTTTCGGGGCGTTACAACTCTCCCCCTCTTAAAAGTATTTCGTCCACGAAATTATATAAAGGAAAGATATGTACAAAACCAAAATTTGTACCTGAGCGGAACAACTCCGGATACTCGTCAAGCATAGTCTGCTCTCGCTCCCAAGAGAGCTCCTCACGACCGCAATTGTCCCACCGGACCTTGACCATCCTGATCTCTTTATTGCGTAGCCGCTTGACCTCCGAGTCCTCAATCCGCACGGGCTTGACCTTTGTCGTTAGCCCACTATCCACCGGCACTTGATCAACCGCGATCACTTGCGTAGGCTCTTGCACCGCCTTCCGAAGTACCGAAATATGGAATACATCATGTAAACCACTAAGCTCCACTGAAAGCTTCAACCGATAGGCCGCTTCACCAACTCGCTCCAAAACCTCAAACGGTCCAAGGTACCTCGGGCTTAGCTTTTTCAATCGCCGCACCCGCGAGACACCCTTGAACGGCTTGATCTTTAAGTATACATAATCGCCCACAGCGAACTCCACGTTCCTGTGCTTGGCATTATAGTACTTTGCTTGCCGGTCTTGAGCGATAAGCAACCTCTCCCGAATGGTTCTCACCAAAGAAGTAGCATCCTCCACTTCCGATCGCTTATACAACTTTGACTCACCCGTTTCTAACCAAGACAACGGCGTGCGACATTTTCTACCATATAGGGCCTCGAAAGGCGCCATCTGAATACTCGCTTGGTAACTATTGTTGTATGCTAACTCCACCAAATAAAGGTGGTCTTCCCATTGCTTTCCGAAATCCAAGACACACATGCGGAGCATGTCTTCCATGGTTCTATTGACCCTCTCGGTCTGCCCATTCGTTTGCGGATGGAAGGCTGTGCTGAATTTCAGCTTTGTTCCCAACATTTGCTGCACAAGCCTCCAATAATTGGACGTGAACCGCCCATCTCGGTCACTCACGATGCTGCGGGGCACACCATGAAGCCGTACTATGTTATCCACATAAAGCTTTCCCAACTTCTCCACCAGATCATCCTTCCTATGCGGAATAAAATGTGACACCTTCGTTAACCGATCAACAACCACCCAAATGGCGTCGTTCCCCTTTTGCGACCTTAGCAAATCGTGCACAAAGTCCATAGAGATGTCGTCAAATTTCCACTCCGGAATAGGCAAGGACTTAAGAAATCCTCCCGGCTTTTGGCACTCCGCCTTTACCAAGGCGCAAGTTTGGCACTTCGCTACGTAGAACGCCACATCCTTCTTCAAACCCGGCCACCAAAACAGTTTCTTCACATCACGGTACATCTTCGTGCTTCCCGGGTGAATCGAGTACTTGGTATGGTGTGCCTCGTACAACAACTCCACCCGCAAATTACCCACACTTGGGACGCACTGACGACCGTCCTTCCAAAGTAATCCGTTCTCCACAACGAATTGAGGATTTGACCCATCCAGAGCCTCTACCATGAACTGCTTCATATGAGCATCCATATCCAAAGCCTGCCGAATACGATCAGCCAGGTCATATTGGACTTCAGTCCAATTCAGAACTGCTTCAGCACTTGATTGCTTGTCCACACAAACAATCTCCAACGCCTCCAACTCCCGCACCAACCGCTCATCATGCACCGATAGCCAATTGGCTTGAGCTGGGGCTCGGCGACTCAACGCGTCCGCAACCGCATTCCCCTTACCAGGCACGTAATGGATCTTGAATGTATAGTCCCCCAGGAACTCCATCCATCTACGCTGCCGCATATTCAGATCCTTCTGATCAATAAGATACTTCAGGCTCTTGTGATCGGTGTACATATCAATCTTCACACCGTACAAATAGTGTCTCCACAGCTTCAAGGCAAAAATCACGGCCGCTAACTCCAAGTCATGGACCGGATAATTCCTCTCGTGCACCTTCAGCTGTCTCGAGCCATAAGCTATTACACTTCCGTGTTGCAGTAGCACTCAACCCAAACTACTGCACGAAGCATCACTATATATCTCATAGCCTTCGGTCCCACATGGCGAACTCAGCACAGGCGCCGTGGTCAACCGACACTTCAACTCCTCAAAAGCTCGCGCGCACTCCGGCGTCCAAACAAACTTATGCTCCTTCCTCGTCAAAGTAGTGAGAGGTAACGCTATCCGCGAGAAGTTCTCTATGAAGCGCCTATAATAGTCGGCAAGCCCCAGAAAACTCCGGACTTCCGCTACCGTAACAAGCTCAGGCCACTCCTGTATCGCAACGATCTTTGCCGGATCCATAGCAATACCCTCTCCACTCACTATATGCCCGAGGAACGCCACTGAGGATAGCCAAAACTCGCACTTCGAGAACTTGGCATACAACTGATTTCTCCTTAGCGTTTCCAACACCAAATGAAGATGCTTGAAGTGATCTTCCTCACTTTGTGAGTACACCAAAATATCGTCGATGAAGACGATCACGAAATGGTCCAAGTACTCCCTGAAAGTCCTGTTCATCAAATCCATGAACACCGACGGCGCATTAGTCAGCCCAAACGGCATGACCGTAAACTCATAATGCCCGTATCTCGTACTAAACGCT
Source organism: Platanthera guangdongensis (assembly GCA_039583875.1). Lineage (NCBI taxonomy): Eukaryota > Viridiplantae > Streptophyta > Magnoliopsida > Asparagales > Orchidaceae > Platanthera > Platanthera guangdongensis. The sequence continues at coordinate 75,246,755 of CM077160.1, read as the reverse complement.
GTCTTCAGGATATCACTCTCCCTTATTCGCAGCTGATAGTACCCATCCTTGAGATCCAACTTCGAGTATACCGTCGACCCGACTAACTGATCAAAAAGATCATCAATCCGGAGGATCGGGTACTTGTTCTTCTCCGTCAGCTTGTTGAGCTCCCGATAATCAATACATAGCCTCAAGCTTCCGTCCTTCTTCTTAACAAAGAGGACCGGTGCGCTCCAAGGCGAAGAACTCGGGCGCACATACCCTTGCTCCAACAACTCTTGCAGTTGAACTTTCAGCTCCTCCATTTCCTTAGGCGCTAGCCGATAAGGGGATCGTGACACAGGCTTTGCACCTGGTACTAGCTCAATCGTAAAATCTATCTCCCGCTGAGGCGGGGCTCCAGGAAGATCAGCGGGGAACACATCAGGGTATTCCGATACCACTGAAATACTATCCAACGCGGGCTTCGGCTTCACAACTTCCACTAGTGTAAAGAACAGTTCTGCACCGGCACGAACCGCCTTCACCACCTGAAGAGCAGACATCAACGTCTTGCTCGACCCCTTTAAGCCCGTAAAAGTCGTCTCACGACTTGCTCCCAGCTTGACTTCCTTTCGACCGCAATCGATATAGGCTTGCTGCTCCGAGAGCCAGTCCATGCCAAATATAACGTCGAACTCCACTAATGGAAGTAAAGACGCCTGAAGATTGAACTCCTGATTCCCAATACGAATCTTAACATCGCAGATCCTATCCGCGCGCATCGAACACCCATTGGGCAACAACACATCCAACTTATCCTTCGCCATCGAAGAAGGGACTCCGATGCGTGATATAAATCCTTCAGACAAGAAGGAGTGTGAAGCTCCCGTATCGAAGAGTGCTCGTGCCGGATTTTCACAAATCAATACAAATCCTAAACAAGCAGTGGTAAGGTAACATGTGCATAACAAGTATTTAAAGAAATTGACTTGCTATAAATTAAACCGTACCTGTCACCACATCAGCTTGTTTGATGGCCTCATGTTGGCCAAGATTATAGACCCTCGGTTGGGCCAGAGCATAGTGGGACGCGGTCGACTCCACCGCCTTGCCCTTCTCTTCATAAGTAGCTCCCGGCCTTCTCTCGGACTTAGGACGTCCGCTCCAATAGTCACGGGCAAAATGCCCCGTCTTTCCACAAGTAAAACACGCACCCGGGGTCCGACCCGTAGTCGCCCCAGAAGCACCAGAAGGAGCTGGACCCGAAGTCCTATGCTTCTTGAAAGACCTCCGATAGCCGGCCTTTGAAGTAGTCGGCACTTTAAATTCAGATTTCCTATCACCCAAGCTTTTCTTTGCTTGCACATTCTTCATGTCCTTCTCCAAGGACCAGGCAGTATTGACCAAGGTTAAGAAATCCTGCGTCATTGGCCCGAAAGTAGTAATCTCAACTCATCTCTCAAGACTTCGTAGAAGCGATTAGTCTTGCGCTCCTCATCCACGATGGTGGAGCTAGCATATCGACTTAAACGAGTGAACTCATGGAGATATTCATCCACGCTCTTCTCACCCTGAACCAACTTCAGAAACGCATTCTCCAACGCTATCTTCTGCATCGAAGGGAGGTATCTAGCCAAGAACAATCTCGAGAACTCCTCCATCGAGACATCACCAAGTTGCCTACCTCTCAAATGATGCAGCTCCAAACCTTCCCACCATAATCTCGCTTCACCGTCCAAAAGGAACGTAGCAATGGTGGTCATTTGCCACTCCTCCGTCTCCGTTGCTGTCATGACTCTCTTCACCCTGGAGAGCTAGTCTTTAGCCTGAAATGGTGTTCCCAACCACGAGAATAACGGAGGGTTAAAGCTCATTACATGCTTAGGCTGCCTCTCGATTGCCCTCCTTGGCACCACCGGTTCCACAACCACTTGCTCCACTCTCCTCGGCTCAGCCTCTTGAAGAGGTTCCTGCTCCATCACAGGAGCGGGCTGCTGCGTTTGCCTTGCAGGCTGCACATTTATCACGGCCAACACCGCTTCAGCCACCAATCGTATATTCTCAGCCGATAGAGGTGTTGCAGGAGCAACATCCGGTGCACTACTAGCCTCAGAAACTCGGCGTTCTGACGACCCAACACCACTTCTGGTCACCTATAGTGGTACAAAACACCGTTAAGCGACCAATTAAAATTACAAACAGCAATTATAGGAACACGCATGTTCCTCAAACACGAGTATTTTCATTCCTAAGTGGACATTCATGAGTTCTTTTACTGTTATAACGATGACGCACACAATGTGCTCACCACCCCTTAAAAAGAATTCGCCCACGAATTCACTTTAAGCCCGACCAAAACCAGTAGTCTGATACCAAATTGTAACACCCCCTATCCGTCACATAGCATATAGCAGTAGGTCCGGCCGGGGCCCGACGCCGTATGCCACAGACAGACCGGGTGGTTACTCATGGAAACCATCCAACCAATCATCGTCCTACACAAAGCATTCTAGCGGAAGTAGTTTATAAAAGTTGCAATAAAGAACCCAGCATTAAAGCATGAATGTCCACTAATCCAAAATAGGAATGTATACAAATACCAACGTAAGCCTTAAGGCCTTACAAAATGTTTCACTTGATATTACATGATTTACAAACCACGGCACGCAGGCCGGTCATACATGAATAAAACAGTAAACACTTCCATTTGGGCCTTCGAGGGCCGGCTTCGCAAAAGGGGCTTTAGCCCGCTATTGACCGCTTGGTCCAGTAGCACCTGCAAGCAACAAACCACCGCACGGTGGCAAAACAGGGCAATGGTCAGCAATGCTGACCAAATTATAACGATCCCGCCCGCAACTCGGGGCGGCGATGCTCCTTCCCTGCATTTCATTAGCATAAGCGAGCAATAAATATATATATATATCCATTTCAACACAGGCGTTGGCTCGCACGGCCACACTCCCCGTGCTCTCAAGGCACATTCTCGGTGAACCGGTCGATGTCACGACAATTAAAGCCATAGACATTCCGTACTCACCACCGCCACTTAGGTGGCCAAACCTATGAGCAATTTGTCTTCTTGTCCTGGGTCATGACAATTTAAGCCATCGACGGTCGAAGACCCTAATCTATGCCAACGGCAAGTGCCACGCGCCTTTAGGTCTCTTTAACCGAACGACATAGAACGAGTACGGTTCCATCTAACCCATGCTCACATCACAACGACAATTTAAGCCATTTGCGCTGGTCAAACTTCCACCGAGTCCCATTTCCATCACAATTCACATAACCCGGTTATGTTCAAGTTGGCTCTCAGGCCACCAAGTTGGCAAGATCTCGTATCCGCCCAGTTTTCCGGGTGCACCTTTGGGTTAGTCCCCAAGGCTCCCTGCTGCAATCTACCGCGTAGAAAACCCGAAAAACAATCAATAGCACGGATTCTTCTCCGGCATTTATGCAATGCAACATCACCGATCCAGACCAACATGTCCGGGTAGGCTTCACACATCATGTCTATGTCCGTTCTCGCTTACGGACTCTAAACAACAGGGACTTCACATATCTACCCGAAGGAACGCCTCCAACTCTCCGCAAACTCGCGAGAGCGGGCTTCCTATGCAAAGAAGGAGAGCTACTCATGCTCAAGAAGAGAATCGTTACCCTAGCGTTCCTCTTTGGCGCCATTGAAAAGTAAGCGGATGAAAAGCACCGCACTAGCTTTGCCTCCGTGGATCCGGAGTCGGCTCGCGATTCGGAGCTTCGAAGATCCTCCAATGGCCGGATCTAGCTCCTTCTTCCTTCCTTGGCTCTCCTCTCTCTCTAAGGTTTTAGAAAGATAACAACTTAAGAAAAGTGAGGGTTTCTAAGTCCAATCCCGGGTATATCCCTTCAGGAACAACACCCAGCCGTTGGATCTCAAAATAAGGAAACGAACGGCTTTGATTTGGGACTGAAATGCCCAATCTGGACCGAACACGGCCTGGCACACGCCCGTATCCAGGGCCGTGTGCCTCATTCACCGTCAAAATCGGCTCGCCTGGAACCTCACACGGGTATCGAACACACCCGTGTTCGAGCTGACACGCCCGTGTTCCACCTGACATGGCCGTGTGGCAGGCCGTGTACCCCCATCATTTTTCCCCGAAAACAACCCGAGCACTGCACGGGTTTTAGGACATGCCCGTGTCCTTGCCCGTGTCACCTTGACACGCCTGGGCTCCAAGCCGTGTACACGGTCTCGACACTCGACACTTCGTCGAGCGAAGATCATCGACCTGATGACACGGCCTTGGACACGCCCGTGTCCTAGGCTGTGTTCCTTGTCTCGACACATTGTCGAGACCAAAGTGTCGACTTCCCGGGACGAGTGTCGACACGGGTCGACATGCCCGTGTCGCAGTCCGTGTGCCACGTCTCGACACTTCGTCGAACGCAGAGTGTCGACTTCGCGGCTAAGTATCGACACGGGTCGACACGCCCTGAGACACGCCCGTGTCCCAGGCCGTGTGCCGGCAGCCAGAACCTAAAACTGGCCCAAAACGTCCCCCGTCGCTCCTTTGAGTTTCAGGGCGTTACACCTGCACAGCTGGTCTACCTGGAGCTAAGCCGCGCTCAGGGTAGTGCAGAACCAAGGACCAAGAACCAGACCTCTCCCCCACAGGCGAGCTTTCGGACCTGCCAGCTAATGAGAGTCTACGCAACGGGTCTACCTGGGTCCGAGCCGCGCTCGGGGTAGTGCAGAACCAAGGACAAAGAATCAGACCTCTCCCCCACAGGCAAGCCTTCAGACCTGCCAGCTAATGAGAGCCTGTGCAGCGGGTCTACCTGGGGCCAAGCCGCGCTCGGGATAGTGCAGAAGCGATCATCTTCCTGTCGTTAGAACTTCATGATAGATAAAGACAAGAAGTAATTTGAGAAATTTATTATAATGAACTTGATTTGAGTATACAATTTTTGCTCTCCCTTCTCACGGGTAGAATCGCTTCAAGTCATCGGCACTCCAGGTGTGGATCATGGTCCTACCCTCTACATCCTGGAGGTGGTAACCTCCTATTTTCAGGACCTTCTCAATAATATAAGGCTCCTCCAAATTTGGGTTGAGCTTGCCCACGGGAGCAGACCTCCCCGTAGCATCAACTTTCTTTAGTACTAGATCTCCTTCTGTAAATTGTTTGATCCTGATATGCTTGTCGAAGTATCTTGCCATTTGTCGCTTGACCTCTTCCAGCCTGATAGTTGCTACATCACGTAGCTCTTCCACTATGTCCAGTGAGAGACGTAAGCCTCCTTCATTCTCTAGCCTCCAAGCCTCGTCTCCAACACCTGCAGCCACAACTCGTGGGGATCGGACCTCAAATTCCATAGGCAGGTCCGCCTCACACCCATGGGAAAGTTTGAAGGGGGTATCGCCGGTGACCGTGTTTGGGGTTGTCCGCAAGGCCCACAAAACCGAGGGGAGATGTTCTACCCATCTCCCCCTCAAGTTCTCCACCTTCTTCTTGAGCAGGTTCACGATAATTTTGTTAGCCGTCTCCACCTTGTCGTTGCTCCTGGGGTGGTGGACGGAGGCAAACCTGAGGTCGATGCCCAGCTTGGTGCAGAAACTTATAAACTCCTCACTTGCAAATTGAGGACCATTGTCTGTGACAATGGACTGAGGCAGCCCGTGCCTGCAGATCATCTCTCCCCAAACGAAGTTCCTGATGACTTGGGATGTTACTTTGGCCAGCGCCTTAACCTCCAACAACTTTGAGAAGTAGTCGATCATAACCAGGAGGAACCTCCTTTGCCCACTAGCTGGAGGGAGAGGCCCAACCAAATCCATCCCTCAGATAACGAACGGCCACGGTGCCGTGATGCTTCGAAGCCTTTGAGCTGTCTGGAGCTGGAGGGGGCGTAGAACTGGCACTTTTGGCACCTCCTCGCAAACTCCGCAGCATCCTTCCTTAGGATGGGCCAGAAGTACCCCTTCCTGACCACCCTTACTTCCAACATCCTACCTCCGGAATGGCTTCCACATTCCCTGGAGTGCACCTCCTACAGAATCTGTCGGGTCTCCCCTTCCATTATGCATCGTTCCAGAAGACCCGAAAGCATCTTCCGATGTAGGCTTCCTTCATGCATGAGATAATGGTCCGCATTATGCCGAAAGCTCTTTTCCTCCTTGATCCCCTCAGGGAGGTCGCCTGTGACGAAGAAGGTCACGAAGGGATCCACCCATGAGGATCGCCGATCTACTTCCATGAGCTCCCCTTCCTGGATCGCTGGATGGAACAGATCAGCCAAGGTTTCCCCTCCCTGAGGTCTAAATTCAGCCAAATGATCGGCAACGGTACTTTCTTCTCTTGGAATGTGTTGGATGGAGAACGTCCGGAACCCCCTGATGATCGCCCTCACCTTCAATAAGCACTTAACAAGGGTGGGCTCCCGAGCCTCGAACTCTCCTCGAATTTGCGATGCCACCACCAATGAGTCCGTGAAAGCCTCCACATCCTGGATCTCGAGCTCCCTTGCCAAACGAAGCCCGACTATCACAGCGTCATACTCCACCTGGTTGTAAGTTGCAGGAAAGTGCAAGACCACCGCTTGTTCTATGGTGACCCCTTGAGGACTTGTTAATACCACCCCTGCTCCGAGGGAGTACTTTCCCGAGGCTCCATCAACCGTCATCTTCCATGCCTCCTGCGGTCGTGACTCCTCGGGACCGACCTCCACAACGTAGTCTGCCAAGAAGTCGGCCACTACTTGTGCCTTGATGGAAAGCCTTGGTACGAACGAAATATCGAATTCACTCAACTCGATAGACCATTTGTCCAGTCTACCCGAGTGCTCCACTCCTTCGAAATCTTACGGAGGGGATGGTCTGTCACCACCCTGATCGAATGTGCTTGGAAATATGGCCGGAGCTTCCTGGATGAAATGATCAAGGTGTACGCCAGCTTTTCCAGGATAGGGTAGCGAAGCTCCGCCTTCTTTAGGATCCTGCTAACATAATAGATTGGCAGCCGCTTCCTCCCCTCCTCCCTAACTAGGACAGAGCTCACCGCCTCTGCTCCCACTCCGAGATATAAGGTCAGATCCTCCCCCTCCTTCGGGCTTTGAAGTAGAGGAGCCAGGGAGAGCTGTCTCTTTAGCCCTCGGAAAGCTTCTTCACACTCAGCAGTCCACTCGAACTTTTGGTTACCCTGTAGCACTTTGAAGAAAGATGAGCACTTATCTCCCGACCTAGAGAGGAATCTACTTAGGCCGGCCAGCTTGCCTGTCAAGCTCTGGACCTCCTTAGCATTGTGTGGCAACTCTAGCTCTAGGATGGCTTTCACCTTATCCGGGTAAGGCTCTAGCCCCTCCGGGGTTAGAAGATGCCCGAGGAACTTCCCACGGCTTGCCCCAAAAACACACTTTAAGGGGTTCAGCCTCATTTTGAACTTCCGCAAGGTGGCGAACGTCTCCTCCAGATCCCGAAGGTGTAAGCCCATTCCCTTACTTTTAACCATCAGGTCATCAACATAGACCTCTAGGTTCCTTCCCCTTTGGCCTTGGAAGACCAGATCCAACATGCGCTGGTATGTAGCCCCTGTGTTTTTCAACCCAAAGGGCATCATTTTATAGATGAAACATCCCTCCCTTGTTATGAAGGAGACGTCCTTGACATCGGGATGGTTCTTTCGGATCTGGTGGTAACCTGAAAAAGCATCCAAAAAACTTGTAATTGAAAAACCAACGGTTGAATCAACCAGCGCGTCGATTCGATGCAAGGGGTAGCAATCCTTGGGGCATGATTTATTTAAATGAGAAAAGTCAATACACATGCGCCATCCCCCCCCCCTTTTCACCATTACCACGTTGAAGAACCAGCCTGGATACTGGATCTCCGAGATGAAGCCGGCCTCCAGAAGCTTTTTGACCTCCTCGCGGATTTGATCTTCTAGCTTGGTTGTGATGGTCCTCATCTTCTGGCGTATGGGGCGCGTCTTGGGATCCAGGTTCAGGTGGTGGCAGACCACATCTGCATCGATGCCTGGCATGTCAGCCGCACTCCAAGCGAAGATGTCGACGTTGCTCTGGATGCAAGCCTGCACTCTCTCCTGGTCCTCGGGGCTCAGACCCCCGCTGATCCGCACCTTTTGCACTTGTCCGGCGCTGGTGAAGACTTCCACTCCACTACCTCCTCTGCCGGCTCCAGCCGCGACTGCTCCCAGCCGGCCCTTGCCTCCTCTTCCTGCCCCAACTCCTCTTCTCCTCCTGCTCCCACAACTTCCATCGCCTCCTCTAGGCTCTCACTCTGCTGCTGCTCAACCTCCACGCCTCTCTGGGCTTCCCTCTCAGCTCTTTCTTCCACCTCCACCTGCCGACCCTCCTGCGGCTCCAACTCCTCGTCCCCCTGGACCTCCTAGACATCTCCTCCCCGTTGATCCTCCTCAATCTCCTCCCCTCTGACTACCTCTTCAACTTCCTCTCTCGCCTCCTCTAGGCTCCTCTCCGACAACCTCTTCATGCGCCACCATTTCCTTCTCCAACTACTCCGCCTTTACCATCCATGATATGGTGTTGACTACCATAACATAACAGTGCCTTGCCACCTTAGGGTCCCCTCTAACCCTAACCTGCACCCCTCTATTGTTGAACTTGAGACATTGATGAAAAGAGGAGGGGACGCAGCGAAAGGCACTGATGAGGGGGCGCCCAAAGATGGCGCTATAGCTGCTCGGGGCGTCCACGATCACGAACCTGTAGTTCTGTGACATGCCCCCCAACTTCACGTGCAGCCCTACTCCTCCTTACACTTCCTTGCTCTCTCCTGAGAAACCGAACAATGGTCCGTCCGAAGCTAGTACTCTCTTTCCCTCAACCTGCATCTCATCGAAGGCCTTTTTGAAGATCACATTTACGAAGCTCCCGTTGTCCACTAGGATCTTGGAGACCGTGAAGTTTTTTACCGCTGTCTGGACCACCAAGGAATCGCAGAACGGGTCTTCATAATCCGGCATATCTTCTGAAGAAAAGGTAATTTTTCTTTTGGGCGCGGAGCCTGGGAGGTCGAGGCTACCCCCCTTCGGTACATAGTTTGGAGGCTACCCTTATGAGCGGCCTCGATCTCGACTCCTCTGTGGATTACCCCGATCCCTCCCCGGGTTCCTACATCCACCCGGTCCTCGCATTTGTTGGGTACATTGGTCAAATGTACCTGATTTGAAGAAGCCTCACCCAACTCAATGATATACATCATAATGTATTTGATGTATGTTTGAGTTACTTGTGCAGGTTAAGAAATCACTGGACTGAAGCAAAAAGTTTCTAAGTCCATGTGTCGACACCCAGAGGGAAAGTGTCGACACTTAAGAAAGCTTGTGTCGACACCCAGACAAGCAGTGTCGACACTTGGAGTCATTGTGTCGACACCTGGGATGCAGAGTCGACACCAGACAGAAAGTGTCGACACTTGGAGCTGTGTCGACACTCAGTGAAGAAAAGTGCAGACAGAAAGTGTCGACACAAGGAGGTGTGTCGACACTCAGTGAAACTGTGTCTACACCAGAAAGTGTCGACACTTGGAGCTGTGTCGACACTCAGCAAAAGTCTGCAGAGTCTAAGTACAAGTGTCGACACTCAACACAATGTGTCGACACTATGCAGAAGAGTCAGCACTTGAAGTAAGTGTCGACACTCAACACAATGTGTCGACACTCAACAGAAGAGTCAGCATTTGAAGTATGTGTCGACACCCAGAACAATGTGTCGACACACAGCTGAAGACTCAACACTGGAAGAAAGTGTCGACACATGGAGCTGTGTCGACACTTAGCAAAGAACAGAAAGAACAACAAATTATTCTAATTACAAGTGTCGACACTATGGGAATGTGTCGACACTCAGCTGAAGTCTCAACAACAAGAAGGTATGTCGACACAAGGAGCTGTGTCGACACTCAGCAAGATTCAACATAGAAGACTATGTGTCGACACCAAGAAGCAGTGTCGACACTTGACAGATTCAACACAAGAAGATGTGTCGACGCAAAGGAGATGTGTCGACACATAGATGAATTCAACAAAAGCTAGAAGAACAAGTACTTGTGTCGACACTCAATTTCAGTATCGACACATGCAGAAGAATCTGTGTCGAGACATACAAGGAGTTGTGTCGACACCTTGTAGACTTGTGTCGACACTTACATAACATGTGTCGACACTTGGACTATAAGTGTCGACACTTAAAGACAGAAAGTCTCGACACTTACAGACAGTTAGAGATTTTCAAGAAGTGACTGGATGATTTGACAGATGCCGTTCCAGCCGGTCTACAACACCTGTCAGAGATATCAGAAGTCAGTTATGGACCGGACCAGCCGGTTACCATGAAGAAGGCCTATAAATAGGCACCTACAGTTTACAGAAACTGTTGTTGAAAGAAGTTCAAAGTAGTTGAAAGTGGTTTAGAGTTGTTAAAAATAATTATTAAAGTGGTACAAAGAGAATCAACACAAGAAGATCTAGCAGTTCAAGTGCAGATCTAAGAAGTTGGAGAGAGAGGGCTCCATCCAAGAAATCAGCCTCTGGAACTAGGCTGAGAAGAAGGATTCAGATTCAATTCTGGATCTTAAGTGGCAGAGGTCAAGGAACAACTGCAGAGGATTCAGTCTTATTCAGTTCTACTCAAGAAGCTTTGAAGAAAGCTAAGTCAGGGTGAATCCAGCTGAGTTCTTCCAAGAACTCATCAAGAATCTCTCAACTCCCCTCCTTTAATTCTGAGTTGTAGAGTTATTATTTGTATTACATTTTTAACTTGTAGGATCCATTGGATCTGAGTGAATTGTAAGCCTGTATTTATAAAGGCTGAGGATAGGGCTTGTTAGCCTGAGTGTAGGAGATAGAGATCTCTGTGTGTAGGCCTTGTTGGCTGAGTGTAGGCCTTGGTTGGCTGAGTGTAGGCCTTGATTGGCTGAAGTGTAGGCTTGGGGATAAAGCTGAGTTGTAAGGCTTTGGGCCTGAGGTGTAGGAACCAATTTGGGTTCTGAGACAGTGGAAAAGTTTGGCCAAATCTAGTACACTGCTAGATAGGCGAAGGGGGAAAGTGGATGTACCCATATCTTGGGGAACCACTATAAAACACTGTGTGCTGTGCTGTGATTGTGCTGTGGATTAGCTGTGTATGTTTTGTTATTGCTGTTTGCTGTGCAAAAGTAGTTAGAAATCTGTGATATAACTGTTTGGCTGCCAACAAAGTTAGAAAAGGATTAGGTCACCTATTCACCCCCCCCCCCCTCTAGGTGTTTAGGGACCATATCTTTCAAGTGGTATCAGAGCCAGGTTCCTCAATACAAGGACTAACAGTCTGAGGAGATCCTGTTTGGCAGATTTAGTGTAAGGCATTACACAGTTTCAAGAAAATCAAGAAAATCAAGAAACATGGGTTCTTATGAGAATCACAAGGAATTGGGTTCCATGAAATTACCCATATGCAGAAAGGAGATCTTTGGGATCTGGAAAGAAAGGGTAAGGCTGTTTATGGAGGCCTCAGACCCTAGAATCTACATCACAGTAAAGGAAGGGCCTTATGTGCCAATGAAGATTTCAGTTTTGGATGCAAATCAGAGAACTCCAAAGGATTTCTCTGAGATGACTAAGGATGAAATTGTCCTGGCCACCATGGACAAGAGGGCACAGAATATAATAGTGAGTGCCATTGATGATGCAACTTTTCAGAACTTAATTCACTGTAAAACAGCAAAAGAGATGTGAGATACTCTCATTGTCTATATGGAAGGTTCTGAAGAAGTTAGGCAAGATAGGAAGTCCTTGCTAAATCAGGAGTATGAAAGCTTTAGGCAAGGAAAGGGTGATAGCATCACTGAGTGCTATAAGAAATTTTACATAATAGTTAATGAACTCATGTCTTATGGAAGAGAGTTCAGTAACTATGAACTAAATGACAAGTTCTTAAGGTCCCTAACCAAAGATTGGGACACCAAGATCTGTGTCATAAGAGAAATGGCTAAGTTGGGGGAAATTTCTCCTCCCACACTGTTTGTCAAGCTATTGTCTTATGAAATGCAGTTAACAGTGAGAAAAGAGGAGGATAAATCAACAAGGACTGAGCACAAAGAAAGAACTGTTGCTTTCAAGACAGAAGTTCCCAGAAAGTGCAGGAATAAGTCTTCAACTCCACCTCCAGAGGTAGTTGAATCAGAGTCTGATGAGTCTGTCAGCACAAAGTCTAAGAGCAGTGAAAGTGATGAAGACTTTGCTGCTTTCACTAGACACTTTCAGAAGTTTTTGAAAAAGAAACAGTGGAGGTCAAGGCCTTCTACATCACAAGGAAAGGAAGACTCTTATCAGAAAAAGAGGTTTTCAAAGAATGACAAGAAAAGGACAAAATCAAGCAAGGCAACTGGTTCAAAGATTGTTTGCTATTGCTGCAATAGACAGGGCCATGTTATTGCAGATTGTCCAGAGAAGAGAAAGGAATCTGGTGACAGGAAAAAGACTCACTTCAAAGGGAAGAAAGAAAAGTCTTTTGTTTCTAAGAAGGAGAAGACTCTATCAGATATCTCTTCTTCAGAAACTGAGTCTGAGGCTGAAGCCTACATAGGGCTGTTTGCTGAAGAAGAAGAGAAAGAATTCATGCAGATCTTGAAGTCAATTTATGAACAAGAAGACAGTCATTGCCAAGGGCTAATGGCTTTGACAGAAAGTGCCAAAATTCTGGAGCAGCCAGGACCCAGTCAGGTACAAAGTTCAAATTTAAATTCAGTTTCTTGTTCTAGTTCAGAATCAGATTCTTCTTCATCAAGTGATGAGAATATATCTGAGTCTGAGGAAGATATTCATCAGCTTATAGATGAATATAAGGTACTGTTGCAAGCCTACAAGAAAAGCAAGACCCTAGCCAAAAGTCAGGCAAAGGAAATTGTTGATCTTAAAGCTGCTGCAACAGATTTTGAGAAGCAATTTGATCAAAAACTGAATGAGATAGCCAGGCTGAAACACATAACAGTGATTCAGATGGGAACTATCACTTTTAAGAATGATCAAATTAAGTGTCTGAAGAACAATCTTCAGAAGGAGAAGGACTTGGTTGCTAGGTTTTCTAAACCTAAGTCAGTGTTACCCATAATTGATGAATTTGTTCATCACAAGGGTAAAGCTGGACTGGGCTTTATTAGACCTGCAGGGACTGAGCAGTCCAAGTATAAGTCCAAGGGCAAAGCCCCAACATTCAAAAAGCCTGCTGTAGTCAAGACAGCCAAGGCAGTACCTAAGCAAAGGTACAATAAATTTGAATGTTGGTGTTGTGGCAAAGTTGGCCATTTTGCAGTAGACTGTTGGCACAATGTGAGTGCCAAAGTGAGTTCCAAACTACCTGTTGGAAAGCCAGTAGGTAGGTTTGTCAAATTGCAAACTAACAATCACCAAGGACCCAAGAATACTTTGGGTTCTAAGGTTCATTAATTTGTTTTGCAGGTGAGTCCAAGTGGCCATACCCCTACATGGTACTTGGACAGTGGATGTTCCAGACATATGACTGGAACTAGGGGACTACTGAAGGAATACATTCCAATCAAAAATGGTCCTAAAGTGACCTTTGGTGGTTCTGAAAAAGGGATCATCAAAGGGTTTGGTAACATTTCTTCAAACTTAGTTACCATTACTCAAGTGGCTTATGTTAAAGGGTTGAAACACAACCTAATAAGTATAAGTCAATTAAGTGATGTAGGGTATGACATCTCATTTGTTAAAAATGGTTGTCATATCAAGAGGTCAAGTGATCAAGAGATCATTTTGACAGGTTATAGGAAGAGGAATGTTTACTGCCTAGACATTATGATTGAGAACAATGGTTCTCCAGTTTGTCTTGTAGCTGATGAGATAGTCTCTCATTGTGTCAAATGGCACAAGAGGCTAGCCCATCTTAACTACAAGACTATTAGCAAACTCTTTAGCAAAGAGTTAGTGAGGAATGATCCTCAAGTTAAGTGTGTCAAAGATGGTATTTGCTCAGCTTGTCAAAAGGGCAAGCAGACTAAATCCACCTTTAAAAGCATAGAAAACAAAGATGCTGTGAGGTGTTTGTACCTTTTGCATTTGGATCTCTTTGGTCCAATGCCAGTTCACAGCTTAGGTAGGAAGGTCTATACCCTTGTAGTTGTAGATGACTACTCAAGGTTTTCCTGGGTGTTCTTCTTAAGACAGAAATCTGAAACACCTAGTGTCTTCTACAGCTTTGTCAAGCAAATTCAGAATGAACTAAATAGTGTTGTGGTCAAAATTAGAAGTGACCATGGTACTGAGTTTCAATCTGAAAGCATGACAAAACTATGTGAAAACTTTGGGATATTTCAAGAATTCTCTTCACCTAGAACACCTCAGCAAAATGACATTGCTGAGAGGAAAAATAGGACCTTGATAGAGGCTGGTAGAACCCTATTGAGTGATACATCACTGCCAGAGTATTTCTGGGCTGAAGCAGTTAACACTGCATGCCATGTTATAAATAGGGCTACCATCACTAAAGGGCTTAACAAGACCCCCTATGAAGTTGTGAAAGGCAGGAAACCAAACCTATCCTACTTCAGGATCTTTGGTTGCAAATGCTTCATACTTAACAATGGGAAGTCTTACTTAACTAAGTTTGCTGCCAAGTCCCAAGAGGGAAATTTTGTTGGGTACATCAATAATAGTAAGGCTTATAGAGTATACAACTTGACTACACAAGTTGTAGAAGAATCAGTGCATGTAGTTTTTGATGAGACTAAACTTATTAATAATGAGTTGTCTAGCAATGTATGCAGCCCCACAGGTTTGACAAAGAAAATGGACAAGCTTACTTTAGAAGAAGTGCCTGCTGCAAGACAGCAAGGAGAGGAGAGTAACTGCTGTCCAGGGGGAGAACTACATGTGCCAATTGTTGAAGAAATCCAAGGAATACAGCATGATGCAGATGCTGAAGTGGTTCAACCTGAAGTGAGGATGCCTCCAGCCCACAGGCATCTTAGAGATCATCCAGTAGAGCTGATTATTGGAGATCCAAGACAAGGAGTTCAAACAAGGAGCAGAAATCAGAATGCTGCAATCTATTCCAGCTTTCTGTCACAAGTTGAACCTAAGAAGTTTGAAGAAGCAATACAAGATCCACAATGGACTGAAGCAATGCAAGAAGAGCTTAATCAGTTCAAGAGGTGCAAGGTTTGGGAACTTATTCCTAAACCTAAAGACCACAATGTAATAAGAGTTAAGTGGATCTACAGGAATAAGATGGATGAACAAGGTGTCATCATTAAGAATAAAGCTAGACTGGTTGCTAAAGGATATAGGCAAGAAGAAGGTATTGATTTTGATCAAACCTTTGCTCCAGTAGCCAGACTGGAAGCCAAAAGAATGTTCTTGGCCTATGCAACCTATCAAGGATTCAAGGTATACCAAATGGATGTCAAGTCAGCATTCCTAAATGGTAATTTGAAAGAAGAAGTCTATGTGGAGCAGCCTTCAGGTTTTGTTGATCCAACTCTACCTCATTATGTCTATAGACTTAGGAAAGCTTTATATGGGTTAAAGCAAGCCCCTAGGGCTTGGTATGAAACCCTATCTAGTTTCCTCATTGAGAATAAATTCTCAAGGGGGAAAATAGATAAGACTCTATTCCTTAGGGAATCTAGAGGCAAAGTCATACTAGTCCAAATATATGTAGATGACATTATATTTGGGTCTACTGAAAGCAGCCTTTGCAAAAAGTTTGCAAAACTTATGCAAGGTCAGTTTGAAATGAGTAGTATGGGAGAGCTGAAGTTTTTCTTGGGTCTCCAAGTTAAACAGACTGAGAGTGGTTTGTCCATTTGTCAGTCAAAGTTCACCCTAGAACTCATAAGGAAGTATGGTATGGATTCATCCAGTACCATGAAGACTCCTATGGGGTCAAGTATGTCTCTTAGCAAGGATGATGCAGGGAAACCTGTGGATGAAACCTTGTATAGAGGGATAGTTGGCTCCCTATTATACTTGACTGCTAGTAGACCAGACATCATGTATGCTACATGTGTTTGTGCAAGGTATCAAGCCTGCCCTAAAGAGTCTCATTTGACTGCAGTCAAAAGAATATTGAGATATCTAAAGGGCACTCCCTATCTAGGCCTCTGGTACCCTAGGAATGGAGACTTTGATCTAACAGGTTATTCAGATGCAGACTTTGCAGGATGCAAAGAGGATAGAAAGAGCACTACTGGAACCTGTCAATTCCTAGGGGGAAGACTAATTTCATGGAGCAGCAAAAAGCAAATCAGTGTGGCTATCTCCACAGCTGAGTCAGAGTATGTGGCTGCAGGAAGTTGCTGTGCTCAACTTCTGTGGATTCAACATCAGCTAGAGGACTATGGATTTCAGGTAAGTAAAACTCCACTTTACTGTGATTCTACAAGTGCTATTTCAATAGGTAATAATCCTGTATCTCATAGTAGAACAAAACATATTGAGATTAAATATCACTTTCTTAGAGAACATGTAGAAAGAGAAGATATTTCACTTGAATATGTTAAAACAGATGAACAAGTAGCTGATATGTTTACTAAGCCACTAGAAGAAGCTAAGTTCAATAGATTCAAAATTGAACTAGGAATGATAAACTTAGACTAAGTTTACAGAATAGAAAATTGGCTAAGTAAAAAGGTGTCGACACATAGACAAGTCTATGTCGACACAGAATAGTGGTGTCGACACTTCAGGAAAAAGGTGTCGACACATCTAGGAATGTGGTGTCGACACTTCAGAATGTTAGTGTCGACACATGTCAAGTAGGTGTCGATACATTCAATATGGTGTCGACACTTAAGTTTTACTCAGAATTTTTCTGAGTAAAGTCTCGACAATGTGTCGAGTTATGTTGTGTCGACACATAACCAAGTGTCGACACATAAACTCTGTTGACTAAACTTGTGTCGACACATATGTGTCGAGACATTATAAGTCAGTGTCGACACTTATTGCTAGTGTCGACACATGGTAAGCTAGCTGTCCCGCCTGTTCATCTTCAAAATCAGAAAGGTATAAATAGGGTTCTGTCTTTGTTTGTCGACACGCTTTCAAAGTTTCGAGACCAAAACTACTGTGTCGACATCTCTCTTTTCTAAAGACTAATTCTCCAAACCCTAATGGCTCCTAAGCTTGAGGAGAATGTTAATGAGGGCTATGAGCTAGTGCGCGGCGCGTTCGACGACGCAGATCAAGAAATCCAGTCAGTGGTAACCCTAGTCGCCAATTCTGGACTAGAATACTTGGTTTCAGAACCAACAAAGATTTGGAAGATGGAAGTTCTTGAATTCCTTAATGGAGCTGATGTAGATGACTCTGGATATAGAATCAAATCTAGAGTTCATGGTTCTAAAGTCAAGATTTCACCAAAAAGTCTGAGGAAGGTACTCCAGCTACCTAAAACACAAGATGAAGAAGAAGTAACTGCATCCACGACCAGGGAAGCCCTTACCTGGTGTGGACTTGATCCAAAGATGAAGATAGGATCTGTATTCAACAGGAAAGGCATGAACAGTCAAGGAAAATTCATGTTTGAGATTGTGGGCAAGGTTATTCTCAGTAAGCCTGGAGGGCATGACAGGGTGTTTGCCTTTATGTTTGGAATTATGACTAGAATCATATTCACTCTGAAAACAGACTGGTCAATAGTGGTTTTTGACAAGATCAAGGAGAGCTTGAAGAATCCCAATCTGGGCAGAATTATAAGTCTCTACCTAGCTGGTACAATACCAGAGGTAATGAGCAATGCTGCTGGAAGCAAGATCAACCACATGAGGAAGATGGATCAACGGATATTTTCCAGATGGGACAGGGTATTGTCCAAGGAAGTGGCAACCCCAGAGAAGCCTGTTACTGAGAAGGAGATTCCTCCTAAGAAAAAGAGAAAGACAGTTCCTGTGACACAGGAGTCCTCCAGCAGTTCTGATAGTGAAGACCAAGTTGTTTTCACTCCAGATGATCAAGAGGAAGTGGCTGCAGAGAAGACCCCTACTGCTCAAGATGTAGCTGAGATCCAGGGGGAGCTGCCTCAAGCTAGCCCCATTCCTAGGGATCACGGCCAGGGGGAGCTCCCAGTAGTAGAAGAACCGTCTACTCTGGACAGTGAGCAAGCCACCATCTTCATCCAAGAGGTACTCACTGACCTAAAAACTTTAGAATATCTTATAGAAGATGCTGATTTGTCTGATGTACCTCAGCAAACTCAGCTGTCTAGCCAAGAACTAGATGTTGTTATCCAAGACACATCTGTTGTACTAGAAGTGGTTCCTGATCAAGTAGTTGAAGAACCAAGAACTTCTCCAGCTCCTTCATCACAAGAATTCACAATGGAAGACTTGTTTCTAAATCTGGATCAAGCAGATTTTGACAAAGAAATTGATGCTGTTGAAGAAGAGACTGCTGCTGCTGAGAGGGAGCAAGTACAAGATCTGGAAGAGCCTATTAGGCTGGAAACTGAGCAAGCACCTGATGTGCAAACTGAGAAGCCTCAAAGCCCTAAGGAAAGGGTTGAAATAGCCAGCACTTCAGAATCTGAAGAAGATGAGGCTGCAAAGGCTAAGAAGAAGAAACTCTATGTCTTCAAGAGGAGAAGTCAGAGTTATAAGAAAGCCTTGCAATCCATTGCCCCACAGCCTATAGTCCAACAAGCTCCAACTGTTGACTATAGTGCTTTACTGATTGCACTGCAGATAAAAATGGATGAACAAAGGAAAGCCATAGAGGCTTATGTAGATGAAGGACAGAAGTCATTACAGTTTGATCTTGCTCAAGATATAAAGTCAATAAGGTTTGAGATGAACCAGAACAAGAAGAAGATGACTGACTGCTTCCACAAGGGTGGCAATGCAGTGGTGTATCTGGCTACACACCAAGAGAAGATCAAAGCACAGGTACATGATATAGCATTGAAGCAAGGGTATGTACTGGAAAATATGTTAAGGATGAATGACAACTTGACTGCATCACACAATGCTATAGTCACTGAATTGAAGAATAAGACTACTGAACCTTCAACATCTACTGCTGCTGCTAAAGCTGAATTTGATAAAGTATTCCAGGAAGAACTTACTGCTGTTAAGTCTGCTATTAAAGATTCCCAGAAAATCATCTCTGAACAACTCACAAAGCTGAAACCATTCTTTAAAGAGGGAATCAGGTATTTGGATAGTCAAATAAGATTTCAAAAGGATGATGTCAGAGACCATATGGCCAGAGAAGTCATAAAGGGGGAGAGAGTATTAGTCAAAGCTAGCTCTGACCATGCCAAATGGATATCTAACTCCATCAGAGCTACACTGGGCTATCCTCCACTCTGTGATGATGATAATGTTGCTGAATCAGGGATTCAAACTACATATCTTGGAGGTGAGCAACCAGAGGTAGCTCAAGTGATTTATCCACCTCCAGATTTTGACATGGTTCAAGCAGATGTCCAGACAATGTATAGCCCAACTGAAGGGAAGCCTAATGTTATTCTGGATAAAGTGGTTCAGCCTATTTCTGCAGCTATGCAAGAGGCATTAGAGAAAGAAGAAGAGGCAAGGTTGTCAAAGAAGAGGTTTAGGGAACAAGCAGAACAAAGGCCAGATTTTGAACAGTGGAGCACTACCTCTAGAAATATAATTTTAACTGCCTGGAAAGCGGCCAAGGACAATGCTCATGAAAGGAACAAGTGGTTCTCTGAAGCAGAATGGAGGAAACATGAAATAAGACAGGAGGCCATTGTTCAATATAGAAGAAAGGCAAAGATGGGAAAGCTACCTCCTACTACAGTGGAGCCTAGCAAGTACTTCCCCAAGCCATACCACTATTTTGAAAGGCAGAAAATCAAAGCAGAAGAGCTGAAGAAGAAGGACTTAAAAGGCAAGAAGCCTGCTGATGCTGCAACTGCTGAAGCCACTGTCAAAGCTCAAGTCCAATCAGGCAAAGGCATTGTTATCAAAGAACCAGATCAGAAATAGATTAGGAATTGACTTGAAGATTGTTGTAATCTTTTGAATGAAAAACATTTTTGTAAACCATTGAAGATGTATTAGAAAAATGTTAGAACAATATATGATAAATATACTTCATGATTGTTCTGAGAATATGTCTATTTCTTGTTTGTTCTGCAATGTTGAATGTGTATACATGTGTGAAATATTACATGTTTATGTTTACCCTGCTGTTTATAACTGCTTTACATCATTCTGTAATTTTTAATTATGAATGGTGTATATCATTGACTAAGGGTTATGACTTCTCCAAATAGGGGGAGATTGTTGGGTACATTGGTCAAATGTACCTGATTTGAAGAAGCCTCACCCAACTCAATGATATACATCATAATGTATTTGATGTATGTTTGAGTTACTTGTGCAGGTTAAGAAATCACTGGACTGAAGCAAAAAGTTTCTAAGTCCATGTGTCGACACCCAGAGGGAAAGTGTCGACACTTAAGAAAGCTTGTGTCGACACCCAGACAAGCAGTGTCGACACTTGGAGTCATTGTGTCGACACCTGGGATGCAGAGTCGACACCAGACAGAAAGTGTCGACACTTGGAGCTGTGTCGACACTCAGTGAAGAAAAGTGCAGACAGAAAGTGTCGACACAAGGAGGTGTGTCGACACTCAGTGAAGCTATGTCTACACCAGAAAGTGTCGACACTTGGAGCTGTGTCGACACTCAGCAAAAGTCTGCAGAGTCTAAGTACAAGTGTCGACACTCAACACAATGTGTCGACACTATGCAGAAGAGTCAGCACTTGAAGTAAGTGTCGACACTCAACACAATGTGTCGACACTCAACAGAAGAGTCAGCATTTGAAGTATGTGTCGACACCCAGAACAATGTGTCGACACACAGCTGAAGACTCAACACTGGAAGAAAGTGTCGACACATGGAGCTGTGTCGACACTTAGCAAAGAACAGAAAGAACAACAAATTATTCTAAGTACAAGTGTCGACACTGTGGGAATGTGTCGACACTCAGCTGAAGTCTCAACAACAAGAAGGTATGTCGACACAAGGAGCTGTGTCGACACTCAGCAAGATTCAACATAGAAGACTATGTGTCGACACCAAGAAGCAGTGTCGACACTTGACAGATTCAACACAAGAAGATGTGTCGACACAAAGGAGATGTGTCGACACATAGAAGAATTCAGCAAAAGCTAGAAGAACAAGTACTTGTGTCGACACTCAATTTCAGTGTCGACACATGCAGAAGAATCTGTGTCGAGACATACAAGGAGTTGTGTCGACACCTTGTAGACTTGTGTCGACACTTACACAACATGTGTCGACACTTGGACTATAAGTGTCGACACTTAAAGACAGAAAGTCTCGACACTTACAGACAGTTAGAGATTTTCAAGAAGTGACTGGATGATTTGACAGATGCCGTTCCAGCCGGTCTACAACACCTGTCAGAGATATCAGAAGTCAGTTATGGACCGGACCAGCCGGTTACCATGAAGAAGGCCTATAAATAGGCACCTACAGTTTACAGAAACTGTTGTTGAAAGAAGTTCAAAGTAGTTGAAAGTGGTTGAGAGTTGTTAAAAATAATTGTTAAAGTGGTACAAAGAGAATCAACACAAGAAGATCTAGCAGTTCAAGTGCAGATCTAAGAAGTTTTAGAGAGAGGGCTCCATCCAAGAAATCAGCCTCTAGAACTAGGCTGAGAAGAAGGATTCAGATTCAATTCTGGATCTTAAGTGGCAGAGGTCAAGGAACAACTGCAGAGGATTCAGTCTTATTCAGTTCTACTCAAGAAGCTTTGAAGAAAGTTAAGTCAGGGTGAATCCAGCTGAGTTCTTCCAAGAACTCATCAAGAATCTCTCAACTCCCCTCCTTTAATTCTGAGTTGTAGAGTTATTATTTGTATTACATTTTTAACTTGTAGGATCCATTGGATCTGAGTGAATTGTAAGCCTGTATTTATAAAGGCTGAGGGTAGGGCTTGTTAGCCTGAGTGTAGAAGATAGAGATCTCTGAGTGTAGGCCTTGTTGGCTGAGTGTAGGCCTTGGTTGGCTGAGTGTAGGCCTTGATTGGCTGAGTGTAGGCTTGGGGATAAAGCTGAGTTGTAAGGCTTTGGGCCTGAGGTGTAGGAACCAATTTGGGTTCTGAGACAGTGGAGAAGTTTGGCCGAATCTAGTACACTGCTAGATAGGCGAAGGGGGAAAGTGGATGTACCCATATCTTGGGGAACCACTATAAAACACTGTGTGTTGTGCTGTGATTGTGCTGTGGATTAGCTGTGTATGTTTTGTTATTGCTGTTTGCTGTGCAAAAGTAGTTAGAAATCTGTGATATAACTGTTTGGCTGCCAACAAAGTTAGAAAAGGATTAGGTCACCTATTCACCCCCCCCCCCTCTAGGTGTTTAGGGACCATATCTTTCAGCATTTATCCTCTGTCTCCCCCTGCTGCACTTGCACGATCCTCACCGGCGGCTCCTGCCTCCTCACCCTCCTGGCTTCTCTCACTTCTAAGAACTCTGGGCAGGTGGCGGTTGCGTGACCCTCCTCCTGATGGAAGTCACAGAAAGGCAATGCCACCCTGCCCCTTCTTCCCTCTCCACCATCTCTCCTTCCAGCTCCTCCCTGAGCTCCTCTCCTTCCTCCTCTACCTCGACCAATCTCCATTGCCTCTTGCTGATCCTAGAAGCGATCCCTCGGCCCTTGCCTCTATGCCGGCTGATCGTACCTCCTCGCTCGCGGAAGTTATCTCTTCCCTGAAATCCTCCTCCTAGCTCCTGGGGGCAACCCTCCTGAGGCCTCCAACCTAAACGATTATTTGGCTCCCGGGTTCCCCGTCCTTGATGCACTCTCTGTTGCCCCTGACCTCGGGGTTCTTCCTTCCTCCTCTCTTCTCTCTGCTCCCTCTGCCTTCCTGCTTCCGGCTCCTTCACATCATCCTCCGCCAACCTGGCCAGCTTCCCTGCAAACGCCAGATTGGCCCTCTTGAAGTCTGTCTCCTTTGTCGCCCTCTCCATGAGCTCCTCAAAAGAGAGGGGGGCACTCTCTTCAACTCCATGCTAAAGAATCCCGGCCTCAGTCCTAGAGTAAACGTGAGCATCTATGTATACCCTGGGACTTCCTGGACCAGGAGGACCTCTTCCTGGAACCGATCCACATAATGTCCCAACATCTCGTCCTGCTTCTGCCTCACCGAAAACAGGCATTCTGCCTCTTTCTTGCGCTTCTTCGATGTTGAGAACCTCAACAGGAAACCTCTACGCAGATCTTCAAAACAGTAGATCGACCTTGCTGGCAACTGGTGGAACCAGTCCCGCGCCTTCTCCTTCAACGTGATGGCAAACAGCCGACACTTGAAGGGATCCGTCTTCTGCCTTATTGAAACAACATCTTTAAACCATTGTACGTGTTGTACAGGGTTATCCTTCCCCGAGTAGTAGGACATGTTGGGCTCCCGGAATCCCTCCGGCACCAGAGCCGAGATGATGAGCTCATTGAATGGGCTCTCGCCACCTGCCTGCTGAGAGGGCACATCTCACGGCCTCGGCTGGCTGGCCCGATCCGCGAGACCATGCCCAGGGAAGAGCTCTCGCATAGCAGCCTCCCTCTCACCAACTTCTGCCGGAATCTCCTTCCCGGGACACTGGCCTGGGAAGAGCTCTTGCTCTGCCACATCCCTCTCGCCAGCCTCCATCGGGACCTCCTTCCCCGGGCGCTGTCCAGGGGAGTTCTCGCCCAAGAGCGGGATGAAAGGGGAAACTAGATCTGATATACTCTAAAGGGGGGGTGAATAGAGTATATGGTGCTTTTTGAAAACACAAAGAAAACTTTTTGCAAAGCTTTACAACAATTGTTGTAATGAGTGTAAGCAGGGAAGCAGAAATAAAATTAAGCTATGCAGATATTAAGCACAAGAAAATCTAGGCCAGAAACAAAAAGAAAACATGCACAACCAGATGACACAAGGAAATATAGTGGTTCCCCAACTTGGGTACATCCACTCTTCTACCACCCTAGGTAGGAATCCACTGCAGGATGAGTTGATCAGGTGTCCTGGGCACCAATGAGCTTTTGATAAGGTGCTCAAAAACCAGATCAGATTTTTTGATCAGGTGTCTTGCCACCAATGAGCTTTTGACAAGGTGCTCAAAAATCAGATTCAAACTTTTGAAGGGAGTTTGAAAAACCCTTTACAGAATGGGGGTGAGAGAGTGATGGGAGTCTTCTCTTTCTCAAGCAACTGAGAAGACTATGTGGATTCAGTGATGTTGTCAAAGCTCCCCCTGAGTCCTTGAAGTCTTCAGGAAGATGAGCTTTGCTGAGGTTGATAGGCCTTCAAAGATAGATCTCCAGCAAAGGATGATTTCAGCAAGCTGAAATGTTGAGTGTCTGGAGTCTTGAGATGATGTTGGCCTTGAACACTTGAGAGCTGAAGAGATCTGAAGAATGTTTGAAAGCTTGATCTCTTTTTGATGAGTGTTCTTCTGAATTCTTGTTGACAGAAGATTGAGAGAGTCTCTGTGTATAGAGAGGTGTCCTCTACTTGTCTTTCTCTATTCTCTTGTTCTTTTTTCTCTTCTTTTTTGATTCAAAGAACATTCTATCTTTTATTCTCTGAGTCTGAATAGAAAATTGCTCTGTCAAAGATAGTCGTTGGTCTGAATTAATTACAGCCTTAATTGTATATTATGTTCTGAAGGAAAGTCCACTGATTTATTCCTTGAAAAATCCCTTGAAACTTGCTCCAGAAGTAAATGAAAACGGCTGGCAGATCTTCTGTCTTAAATGCAGAATAACTTCTATCTGATTTTGAATTAGAATTCTGAAGGTCAACTGAAATCGTCGAACTGAGCTCTGCTATCGTCGAGCTGAGCTCAGCGAAAATGAAAGATGTAAGCAGCAGAAAATCGTCGATCTGAGCTCAAAGATCGTCGAACTGAGCTCAGAGATAAGGATCCAGTGCAGAGCCAAAATCGTCGACCTGAGCTCAGCGATCGTCGAATGGAGTTCGACGATATTGAGAAGATTGAGCTCAGCGATCGTCGAATGGAGATCGACGATCTGTCAAAAGTTGAGCTAGACGATCGTCGACCGGAGTTCGACGAAACGTCGTGCTGAGCTCGACGATTTGGACTTGGTCTCCAGAAAAACTTGGGTCTTCAGGGCAGCTTTCCAAACCTAGACTCCTGATCCCTTAGACTCAATTCTAATTGACCTATAATCTATACAGAAGGTCAAAACATAAATTCCTAGAGACATAGTGATCCTGACCCAAATTAGTAATAGGGTGTTCCAACAATCTCCCCCTTTTTGGGTTAGGAAAACTATTTACAGACATAGGAAAAACAAACAACATATAAACAGAAAAATACAGAAACAACAGAAGCTAGACATTACAGAACCATCACAGAGATATATATGATATCCAGAAGGCAGTTTAGAAGAACCAAAAGTTGTCACCTTACAGAGTTATTCCTTTTCTTTGCCTTTTACCATTTTGATTTCCCTGTTAGGATTTAATGCTTCCTTGTTGGATCTTGTATCATCAGCTGCACCCAAATAGATTTGCTTTGAAGCCCTGGGAACCACTGCAGCTGGATGCAACTCCATGTACCTGTCTGCATCAAAAAACTTACTGGAGGCATATCTTTCTAACTCTTTTTGCCTTTGCTCTGACATGGTAGATATGTTGGAAGTGTCTAGCCCTTGTTCTTTTGCTTTCCTTATCTGATCCAAAGCAGCCAGTTCTTTCATCCTTGCAGTCCAAGCCATAGGATTTTTCTCAGGATCCTCAAATGGAACAGGTGGCTCATACCTGTTGGAAGTGGTTTCTTGAGGGGTCCTGGCAGTCACTGTATCTCTAAGCTTATAAGGGAATGGACCTGAAGATGTATCAGAAGAAACATGTCCACCCCTGGAATAAGGATGCTGCCTGGAGTGTCCTTTGGAGTAAACCTGAGTTTCTCTTTGATTTCCCCTATATCCTCCCCTTCTAGAGTAAGAGCCCCTAGAATGGCCTTCCCTTTGATATGTTCTGGCATGAGGCTGGTAGGGAGCCTGGCTTCTAGCAGGGCCTGATCTTGCAGAGCTGCCACCTGCACCTGCATCAGGTGGAGGTGGTGGAGGAGGATGAGGGTGCTTGGACTGAGAAGAATCTTTATCAAACTTCCTCTTCTTCTTCATTGCCTTTAACTGGTTCCTGGAGAATTGCATCCAATGCTCAGAGATTGGGCAATTGTGCAGAATATAATATGGAACATCATTATCATCTCTGACTTTGGCAGGAGGAACTCTCTTCAAGGCCTTACTTCTTGCCTTTCTTTTCCTTGCAATTGTGGCAGATGAGTCATCAGAAGCAGTATTATAATCCTCAGATTCAGAACTTTGTGCATCATATAAAGCATCAAGCTTTTTCATCAAATCCTCTTTCAGTTTCACAGCAGCTGATGGGGCAACAGAAACAGCAGATGTAACAGATACAGAAGCAGCAGATGTTACAACAGAGATTACTTCAGGAATTTTGGCAGCAGCAGGTTCAGAGACAACAATAACAACATCTACAGCAGGCTCAACATCAATATCCTCTGTCATCAAAACATCCTGGGATGAGGGCTCAACAGCAGCAATTGAAACAATTTCTTCCTCAGTAGCAACAGCAATTCCAGAGGTAGACACAGCATTGTCTTCAGCAGCAGCAGCAGCAGCATCATCATAAGCAGCAGTCACTGACTGAATAAAATCAGAGATGATTCTGGGGTCACAGCAGGAGAAGGGCACTAGAGCCCTGGACAAATCTTCTGACTGGGCAGCAGGAACCTCTGGGGGCTGGACAGCATAGACTTCTGGAAGGCAGCTGAAGTAAGCAGTTTCAAAAGTAGACAGCAAAGACCTTAGGTCTATTGCAAGTACTGGAATGGCAGCAGTAGCAGAAGCAGAAGCAGCAGCATGAGAGACAACAGCAGGAGGAGCAGCAGCAGCAACAGCAGCATGGAAGCTGGCTTCATAGGGCATCTCCCCCTGCCTGGATGCAGAAACCTGTGCATCAAGGCACACTGCTGGGGGTGCTGCTATAGGGGTAAGGAAGGAGGACAACCTGGCAGAGAGAGCTGCCACTGATCGTTGCAGAGGAGCAAAGGAGGCCTCCATGAGAAGGGAGAGCCTAGGTGCAAGGAGCTCATACAACTGATCAGCAAGGGCTGGGAGATCTACATGCTCAAGGGGAGCAGAGGTAGAGGGTACAGGGATGGCTGAGGGAGCTGGAGGAGGAGGGCTAAAGGGTGGAAGGGATGGCTCAGGAGAGGGTATGGTAGATATGGAGGATAGAGGGATGGAAATGGAGGGAGTGAAGGTGGGTTGATCAAGAATCTGGTGGAGAAGGTCTTGGAAAGATGTGGAGGAGGATGGCAAATCTGGAGGAGAGGAGGGGAATCATCCATGTAGGATTCATCCAGGAGAGTGAAAGTTGGAAGGGATGGGGATGAGGTGACATCTGGAGGGGGATAAGAGAATAAGGGAAGGAAGTGGTCTGCTGGTGGAGAGGAAATTGTTGCTGGAGATGGAATAGAAGATTGAGATGGGCTGGAGATGGTAATTGTGGAGATGGCTGGAGAGGTGGATGGAGGTGGAGGTAGGGTTGAGCTTGGAGGAGGAGAAGCAGCAGCACTAGCAGGCAGGTCCTCTGCAGGGGCAGAGGCCTGGGGTGGAGTGACTCTTAGAGTCCTGGTGCCTGAAGGGCCAGAAGAGGAGGGCCTACTGGGCTTGGAGATTTGCCTGTCCCATTTCCCAAAAAGGGCACAGGTGAGTCTCTTGGAGGCATTGATGTGCACTCCAGAGGAGACTAGCAGAGCAGGGCACTTAGCCTGGAGGAAGATTCCCAGAATTCTTCCATAATTCACAAAAGTTTTGTTGATCTTTTTCTTCAACAAATCAAAGAATACTTCTCCCCAGTTCAGGCTTTTGCTATCTACCAGAGCTCCCATAAGGCAGAGCTGATATCTGGAGATTGTATCATGAGCAGAATGCTTGGCCAAAAGGACCTTGCCTACTACATCAGCCAAAAACCTGTATTCCACAGACAGGTTTCTCTTAAACAGTTTGCTAGGGTTCCCCTCAGGATGACCCATCCTGGCAAGAACATCAGCAAACTCGTCTCCAGAAAGGTCAGCAGAGTCTTCACCATTCCTGAAGCCAAAAACTTCTGTCAATACTGCTGGAGTCAGAGGTACCTGGGTGCCACCAATGGAGCCAACTATGGTGTTTGTGTCAAGGTTGTGGGCAGTGTAAACCCATTCTTTAATCTCATCTGAGGCAAGTTTGATTCTGGTTGACATCAAGGCAGTTAATTGCTGATCTTTGAATAAGGTGAGAATATCTTGGAAGATTTGATCTGTTGTGTTGAAGGAATCGAAATCGATGTCAAAGCCGGCATCAAATTTCATGGCAGCGAGCACAGCAACAGAAACGGCCATGGTACCTGCAAAAAAAATCAACAACCAAAACGACCAAGTGTAGAGCTGCTTGGAGGGAAGAAAAGTTTGCAGAGAAATTGAAAGCGCAAGAGAGAACGACGGCGAAAAATGAGTTTTTTATTAGGGTTCGACGCAGAAAAGGGAAGATCGTTGAACTCAGTTCGACGATCGAGGCTTCTAAAGGAATCTGAAGAGACTCCAAAATCGTCGATCTCCGTTCGACGATCTGGAAAGGCGTCGAACTCCGTTCGACGATCGTTCAGTGAACAAAATCGTCGAGCGCCGTTCGACGATCGTTGACCGAAGGAGACAGTTCATGCTGTCTGAGGGGCGTTGAACTCAGTTCGACGATTCAGACAATCGTCGACCTCCGTTCGACGATCTTTGGGGAAATCGTCGAGCACAGTTCAGAGATCAGAGAATTTCTAGGTACTAAGAAAAATCAGAAATTTTGCCTAGTCTTGGTCAATTTTAGCTTTCAAAATCTTGGGTTTTATTTAAGGCTTCCTCCATCTAACATTCCTAACTGATTTAGGAAGAAGGTATGTTTCTTTTCATCCAAAGGCTTGGTGAAAATATCTCCCCTTGTAAATCAGTTGGGATATACTGCAATTCAATTTTATTCTTCTCAACATTATCCCTTAAGAAATGATGCCTAATCTCTATATGTTTTGTCCTACTATGGAGGACTGGATTTTGAGCTATGGAGATAGCACTTGTATTGTCACAAAAGATTTTTGACTTTTCTAAGTTGTAACCATAGTCTAGGAGTTGATTTTGAATCCACAGTATTTGTGAACAACAACTGCCTGCAGCCATATATTCAGCTTCAGCAGTTGAGGTTGACACAGATGTTTGTTTCTTGCAAAACCAGGAGACAAGTCTATCACCAAGGAACTGACAAGTTCCACTGGTGCTTTTCCTGTCAATTCTGCATCCAGCATAATCAGCATCAGAGAATCCAGTTAACTCAAATGCTGAATCTTTTGGATACCAGAGTCCTAGATTTGGACAACTTTTAACATACCTGAGAATCCTCTTTACTAATGTGAGGTGTGACTCTCTAGGGCTAACTTGGAATCTGGCACATATACATGTAGCAAACATTATATCTGGTCTACTAGCTGTAAGATACAGTAAAGAGCCAATCATTGCCCTATATGTTGTCTGATCAACAGGTTTCCCATGTTCATCAGCATCCAATACAGCATTGGTAGGCATGGGTGTTTTCATACAAGATGCCTCAGACATGCCAAATTTCTTAACCAGCTCATTAGCATATTTGGTTTGAGAAATAAGGATGCCTTCAGCATGTTGTTTGACTTGCAATCCTAGGAAGAAGGATAGCTCACCCATGCTACTCATCTCAAATTTAGAGTGCATTAGGTTAGAAAACCTTCTGCATAGTTTTGAGTCAGTAGAACCAAAAATGATATCGTCTACATAAATTTGTACTAGTAGGATGTGGGACTTATGGGTTCTAATGAAAAGAGTTAGGTCTACTATACCCCTTATAAAACCATTTTCCAAAAGAAAGCATGCTAGGGTCTCATACCATGCTCTAGGAGCTTGCTTGAGACCATATAATGCTTTATTTAATCTAAAAACAAAATCAGGATGAGTTGGAGAGATAAAACCTGGAGGTTGTCTGACATAGACTTCCTCTTTGATGTCTCCATTTAAGAAGGCACTCTTGACATCCATCTGATAAACTTTGAAGCCTTTGTGAGCTGCATAAGCTAAGAATATCCTGATGGCTTCTAATCTTGCAACAGGTGCAAAGGTCTGGTCGTAGTCAATTCCTTCTTCTTGAGAATATCCTTGGGCAACTAGCCTTGCCTTGTTCCTTATTATTACTCCTTGATCATCCAGTTTGTTTCTGAATACCCATTTTGTTCCAACAATGGAATGATCCTTAGGCTTTGGCACTAGTTCCCATACTTTGTTCCTCTCAAATTGATGCAACTCTTCTTGCATGGCAATGATCCAGTGTGGATCTTGCTCTGCATCTTGAATGGACTGAGCTTCAATTTGAGAAAGGAAGCAGGTGTGCAACAGGTTTTGGTTGACCTGATTTCTGGTTTGCACACCAGCTGAGAGTTCTCCAATTATCTGGGAAATTGGATGGTCTCTTGATGTTACTAAATCAACAGGGGGTGTTGATTGTTCACCAACCTGTGTTGTTGTTTCCTCTTGTGGTACAACAACTGGCTCTTCAGGTTGAGTTTCAATATTTTGAGCATTGCTCTCATCTTCACTGCTTTCATCCTCTTGAGCAACCTGTAGCTTGTTCATATCTTCAACTAGAGTGTGTTCCTGCAATGGTTCTATGGTAGAAGAAATCTTCTCCTTGAAAGACATGTTAGTTTCATCAAAAGAAACATGAACAGATTCCTCAATTTTTAATGATGATTTATTATATACCCTATAGGCCTTGCTGATCATGGAGTATCCCAGAAACACTCCTTCATCAGCTTTGGCTTGAAATTTTGCTAGATGTTTCTTATCATTATTATGAATATAACAAATGCAACCAAAAATTTTGAAATAGTCAACTTTAGGTTTCTTCCCTTTGAGTAATTCATAGGGAGTCTTTCCCTTCAGTTTATGTATCAGGCTTCTGTTCAGCACATAGTTGGAGGTGTTCACTGCCTCTGCCCAAAAGGATAGAGGTAGATGAGCATCTGACAACAATGTAGTGGCAGATTCAATAAGGGTTCTATTTTTCCTTTCAGCTACCCCATTTTGTTGAGGAGTTCTAGGAGCTGAGAAAGTATGCCTGATCCCTTCACTCTGACAGAACTCTTGCATAAGAAGAGAATCAAACTCTGTCCCATGATCACTTCTGATCAGGGCAATGTGAGTATTGAACTCAATCTTTACACATTTGAGAAACTCTGTCAGACACTTAAAGTTATCAGACTTCTTCCTTAGAAAGAACACCCAAGTGAATCTAGAGAAGTCATCTACAATCACCAAAGTGTAGGATTTCCCTCCTAGGCTTTGTACTGTGATGGGTCCAAATAGATCCATGTGTAACAGATACAATATCCTAGGTGAATCACTCTTATTAAGTGACTTAAAACTGTTTTTAGTTTGCTTGCCTAATTGACAGGCCTTGCAGAGTCCTTCCTTCTTGTAGGGGCCAGAAGGTAGTCCTCTAACAAGATTGTCCTTGGAGAGCCTAGCAATAGTTCTAAGGTTTAGGTGTCCTAGTCTCTTATGCCATAAAACATTTGTCTATAAACTGAATTGAATAAGCAGATATCTATAGAAGTTGAAAGAAAATCTACAAGGTAGATGTTACCTTTCCTTTTACCTGTCAACACAGTGGTGTTGTCCTCTGACTTGATCTTGCATAGAGTTTTGCTGAAGATCACCTGGTAGCCTTCATCACATAGCTGACTGATACTGATTAGGTTGTGCTTCAGTCCTTCCACATATGCTACCTTCTTGAAGGTTACAGAACCAATCTGGACTGCTCCATATCCTTTAGTTTGTCCAAAGTTGGAGTCACCAAAGATAACTTTGGGTCCAAGCTTGGCTTTAAAGGAATTGAGGTTGTCCTTGTTCCCTGTCATGTGCTTTGAGCATCCACTATCCAAATACCATTGCTGGTTAGATGTTGGATAGGTCTTCACCTGCACATTAAGCAATTTACTTGTTTTTGACCCAGTTTACCTTGGGCCTAGGTTGATAACCTTTAAATTCAGAAATGAAAGACATCCCTGGCTGACTCTTATATCCTTCAGGATGATATCTCCTTGGAGGTAAAATCCATTCAGTATAAGGGTTAAATGTTTGGAATGAAGAACCCTCAGGATTCAATTTTGACTTGCCATTGAAAATTTTTCCACTGCTCTGACCTCTGTTCGACGATCTTGGAGCTGAGTTCGACGATCTTGGGTCAGATCGTCGAGCTCCGTTCGACGGTCGACTATGGCTGAGGTCAGGTATATGGGATCGTCGACCAGCGTTCGACGATCTTGGCTTAGATCGTCGATCAGCGTTCGACGATTTGTCCTGAGATCGTCGAGCTGCGTTCGGCGATCGTCGATCTTCATTCGGCGATCGTCGATCTCCGTTCGACGATTTGTACTGGACTTTAGTTTTCTGAGGCAGATCAGAATTTTTCCTGGCAACCTCTACAACTCCCTTTCCCTTGTCAGAAATGAACTTGATAGGGGTTGTTAGAACAATAGGTTGGCTGGATGAGGCACCCAAGCCCAGTGTACTGTTGAATCTTGAGTTCACTGTGCTTGTGATGTCCATCAGCTTGATGCTTCTCCCATTGAGAGATTCTTCAAGCTTCTTGGCCTCAGAGAGTTCACTCTTCAGTGAAGCTATCTGTTCCCTATGGTTCTCCAACTCCTGAGAGAGCTTGAGGTTTTCTGATTTTAAAGCATTGTGTTCAGACAATTGATTTCTGAGAGAGATGATCTCTTTCTCAGACTTTAGCAGGTCTAAACATAGTGCTTTAAATTCAAGCTTAAAATCTTCTGAGGTGAAATCAAAAGAGTTGATTACCTGATCTTCTTCAGGTTGAGTTTCTGAGTCTGACTCTGACTCCTCTTCCTCTGAGTTGTGTTGAGAGGCATTGATTGCCATCATGCAGAATTCTTTTTCCTCTGCATCATCCTCATCATCACTTGAGCTGGAAGAGGCCTGTGACTCCTCTTCAGTCTCACTCCAGGATTCAGCAACAAATCCTTTCCTTGTGTGCTTATTTTTGCTGGAGAAAGGTTTGTTACTTCCATGCCTTTTGGAGTCCTTCTCCTTTCTTCTTTCTTTTCTGTCCCTCATGTCCTTGTTCTTGTTTTCTGGACAGTCAGGAACCATATGCCCTGGTTTCCTGCAACCAAAGCAAATAATGTCTTTGCTATTGCCAGTGGACTTGTCATACCTTGGCTTATCTTGCTCCTTGTATGATCTTCTTTTGAAGTCCTTTCTGGCCATCTTATAGAATCTTTTGGCCAACAGGCTGAGAAGTTCATCATTGCTTGTGGCCTTTTCTTCAGGCAGATCCTCAGCTGCCTTGAATGCAATAGTCTTCTCCTTTCTTGTGGCTGGAGAAGCAGCCTTTTGTTCTTCTTCTCTGTTCTTGATGAGTAGCTCATAAGATTTGAGCTTACCCAACAAGGCTTCAGTGGTAATCTCATTTAGGCTTCTGGCATCTTTAATTGGCCAGATTCTTGAATCCCAAGTGCTGGGGAAGCACATTAGGATCTTGTCATTGAGTTCTGTCAGTGAGATTTCTTTGTCTAATGTCCTCAATTCACTGACAATTAGACTCAATCTATTGTACATGTCTCCCACTGACTCAGTTTCTCCCTTCTTAAAGTTCTCATATTGGGAGATGAGATGAGATCTTCTGTCCTTTCTCTCATCAGCTGAGCCAGAGACAATTTCTGAAAGCTTGTCCCAGATCTCCTTGGCTGAATTACATTCAGCTACCTTCTGAAAAATGTCATCTGACATTGTCTGAGCTAGAATGTTCATTGCCTTGGCATCAGCCACTTTCCACTTTTTGATGTCAGCATCTGTTCCTGATGGGGGTGGAGCAGCATTAGTGCTTGTACTCTCTGGAGGTCTTGGACACACTGTTAA
This sequence comes from Platanthera guangdongensis, assembly GCA_039583875.1. Classification (NCBI taxonomy): domain Eukaryota; kingdom Viridiplantae; phylum Streptophyta; class Magnoliopsida; order Asparagales; family Orchidaceae; genus Platanthera; species Platanthera guangdongensis. Next base: position 75,212,733 of record CM077160.1, on the reverse strand, counting down.
GACAGAATTAAAAATATCTTCGTCAATAGAGTTCATGTATAATCTAATCCTTGCTTTCCAAAGTGCAAACTTTGACAGATTGCACACTGGAGGTCTGGTGCTTGCATAATCTTTGTTTTGGGCCATGATTTGTGCAAGCTAAAACTAATAATAAAAAGAGAACAAAAGAAGGATCTAGTTTGGGATCTTTGGGGTTCAGGTGTTAGCCTGTACAACCAAACAGATATGGTATGTTTAACCAACCTGGCTCTGATACCAATTGAAAGGGGAAACTAGATCTGATATACTCTAAAGGGGGGTGAATAGAGTATATGGTGCTTTTTGAAAACACAAAGAAAACTTTTTGCAAAGCTTTACAACAATTGTTGTAATGAGTGTAAGCAGGGAAGCAGAAATAAAATTAAGCTATGCAGATATTAAGCACAAGAAAATCTAGGCCAGAAACAAAAAGAAAACATGCACAACCAGATGACACAAGGAAATATAGTGGTTCCCCAACTTGGGTACATCCACTCTTCTACCACCCTAGGTAGGAATCCACTGCAGGATGAGTTGATCAGGTGTCCTGGACACCAATGAGCTTTTGATAAGGTGCTCAAAAACCAGATCAGATTTTTTGATCAGGTGTCTTGCCACCAATGAGCTTTTGACAAGGTGCTCAAAAACCAGATTCAAACTTTTGAAGGGAGTTTGAAAAACCCTTTATAGAATGGGGGTGAGAGAGTGATGGGAGTCTTCTCTTTCTCAAGCAACTGAGAAGACTATGTGGATTCAGTGATGTTGTCAAAGCTCCCCCTGAGTCCTTGAAGTCTTCAGGAAGATGAGCTTTGCTGAGGGTGATAGGCCTTCAAAGATAGATCTCCAGCAAAGGATGATTTCAGCAAGCTGAAATGTTGAGTGTCTGGAGTCTTGAGATGATGTTGGCCTTGAACACTTGAGAGCTGAAGAGATCTGAAGAATGTTTGAAAGCTTGATCTCTTTTTGATGAGTGTTCTTCTGAATTCTTGTTGACAGAAGATTGAGAGAGTCTCTGTGTATAGAGAGGTGTCCTCTACTTGTCTTTCTCTATTCTCTTGTTCTTTTTTCTCTTCTTTTTTGATTCAAAGAACATTCTATCTTTTATTCTCTGAGTCTGAATAGAAAATTGCTCTGTCAAAGATAGCCGTTGGTCTGAATTAATTACAGCCTTAATTGTATATTATGTTCTGAAGGAAAGTCCACTGATTTATTCCTTGAAAAATCCCTTGAAACTTGCTCCAGAAGTAAATGAAAACGGCTGGCAGATCTTCTGTCTTAAATGCAGAATAACTTCTATCTGATTTTGAATTAGAATTCTGAAGGTCAACTGAAATCGTCGAACTGAGCTCTGCTATCGTCGAGCTGAGCTCAGCGAAAATGAAAGATGTAAGCAGCAGAAAATCGTCGATCTGAGCTCAAAGATCGTCGAACTGAGCTCAGAGATAAGGATCCAGTGCAGAGCCAAAATCGTCGACCTGAGCTCAGCGATCGTCGAATGGAGTTCGACGATATTGAGAAGATTGAGCTCAGCGATCGTCGAATGGAGATCGACGATCTGTCAAAAGTTGAGCTAGACGATCGTCGACCGGAGTTCGACGAAACGTCGTGCTGAGCTCGACGATTTGGACTTGGTCTCCAGAAAAACTTGGGTCTTCAGGGCAGCTTTCCAAACCTAGACTCCTGATCCCTTAGACTCAATTCTAATTGACCTATAATCTATACAGAAGGTCAAAACATAAATTCCTAGAGACATAGTGATCCTGACCCAAATTAGTAATAGGGTGTTCCAACACGGGACCTCCTCTATCGGAACCTGAGGCGTTGCCCACTCTCTCCTTGCCGAGAAGGCCAAGCTGAGGGTCTACAAGACCTCTCGCCTGAAGTCCTACAGCATCTTCCTCGTTGCCTCTTATCCACGGGAGGGGGAACCTCCTGAACCAGATCCTTCACCTCCTGCCATCGGACTAAACTCAAGCTTTTCTTGTATCAGCTACCTTCCACGCTCACCGCACCAGAACTGTTGAAGCCAAAACTTGACTTCGACAAAAGTTCGAAAAATAGGGGCATAGCCAACACCTACTCGTCCCAAGCTCCGACCTCCGACTGGTCGTGAAGGACTAGAAACTGACCCAAGGCCTCAGCAGGGAGGTCCCACCGCTTATCCAGAAGATCTCTGAGAGCTTCCCCTCCAAAGTCAAAAGCTGTGCTCGGAGCTTCTCAGAAAACACAGAAAAAAGCCTCTCAAGTCCCGGGAAAGATAGATATGTGTATGCTTCTGAAGAATCCTTATGGGTTAAAAAAACCAATACTGAACTGGCCTAAAAAAAACCAAAGTACCCTTGGTTGGATCTGCCAACAGCCAAACTCCGCTGTTCTGAGGAGCTATATGCAGACCACCAGTGGCAAAAGGGTAAAATTACCCAGGGTAGAAGAGTAAAGTCCCTCACGGTTATAGATCTGTTAAAATGGCCTTTCTTTTGTATGGCGAGTGGGGGAGTATTTATCGGCGAGACGAATCTTCCTCCCGTCTCGCCAACCTTATATGTCGTGAGGCCTTCTCGCGGTCATAGGCCTTCTCGCGCCCTCAGGAGGGGCGTCTTGCCTACTGCAGAGGACACTTATCTCGCCACCTGCGAGTGGACCACATGGTCCTATTCACCCATTAATTCCACTCGCCCGCTCCGACTATTCGCGCTTTGAGGACCTCTCGCGAGCCCGAGGTTGTACAGTGTTCAATCCCGAGGCTCCTTCGGTGCCATGATAATGTGAAATTGAATGCGTTGTGAGTCGACATGTGCTGTCGTAATCCTGGGTTAAGGATACTGTGGCAGGTCTATGGGCTCGCCAGTCGTCACACCGACGGGAGTTGATAGCTAGACCTTCGACGGTTGGGCTTGGTCCTCAGTGCTCAATTCCCAGGGCTCCTTCTGTGCCAAGTGAACGGTTGGGCTTGGTCCTTGTGCTTTTTCCGAGGCTCCTTTCGGGTCACAATATAGGCCAGATCGGGGCTTGGTTCTCAGTGCACATCTACCCGAGACTCCCACTGAGCCGTAGTGCGCATGTGAGCTCCGCTGTTGTGTTCTTAGCATTGAGGTGTACGGAGGCCTAAGCAAGGTAGTGTGGATGCCTGCTTAGTAGTAGAGAAGCCCGCTTTACTGTCACCGCCTGACCACGACGGTTGACGCCTGAGAGGTTAGCTACCTACTCGAATAGTGGGAACTTCAAGTCTGTGTCGACATAGCGATTGCATGTGCGTGATCATGGGTGTGTCATTGCATTGCATACATACTATTACAATACATTGCATACACAAGATACTCATCGAATAAGTTTGTATGGGCACTCCTATACGATGAGTTACTTTACTGTTAATCTGATCCTTAACTTATAAGTTTGTATGAGCATTCTTATAAGTTAAGTTACTTTCCTGCTGTAGAACTTTATACTAGATGGATTGTTATAGCTCTTGTAGAATTGCTAGAATAGAATGATGTTAATGATGTTATACCTTTCTTCTATTGCAACTCACGACATTTGTACTTATTCCACCTACTTGTACATGTCTATATTACTTATTATATATTGTACCCAGATTTCTTTCTCCGCCCGGTGCCGAGGAGTCGCCGAGGGAGCGAATGTGAAAGCCACTAAATCTTTTTGACTAACGGTTGCTACGTCTTCATTTTTAGGAGGTAACCCCGCAGGTAGAGCAACAGCAGATTATGCAGCAGGACAGCCAGGCCAGGACGGCATGGCCTGAAGGGACGGTGTCGTCGTTACCGTCAGTCACCGATGTGAGTTTGAGGGATTTTGATGTAGCCCTTTGAGCATATTTTAGCTGTACTCTGATACTTTGGAAGCTTGTTGTAGCTTCTTTCCTTGTTGTAGCCTCTTTCCTTGTTGTACTTTGGACTTATATTACTTATGTATGGATTGACTTCTACTATGTTTTGGTTGGGTTGACATTTGATTGATATTGGATATAGCCGGCAGGATAGACATCTTGTGGTACAGGTTAGCCCGTGCCTAAAGTTACCGCAAGACGGCTGTTCTGGGCATAAGACCTCCTTCGTGCCGTGTTTTGGGTTCCGGGAGTGGGGTCTTACAAGATGTGAGGGAGAACTCTGTTGCTGCTTTACAGTTTTGCTGAATAGACAGAATATTGTTGGGGACGTGGAGATGATGAGTAGGATTGCAAAATTACGTGCTTCAAATAAATCGGACGGTGGCTATTCATTATAGCATTTTGATCAAACGATCCAAATCAAAAGACCGGTATGCTTTCAAGATATCTATATTAATTTATATAATAAAGATATATATATTAAAATGAAAAATAACCGAGAAAATATTGTACAAGTAAAAAAGACCAAAATAAATTTAAGCAGAATAATCAGACCTATACACTTGTTCAAAGATCCTCTATGACAATTCTGTGTTCAGGGTACAAAACAATTCGGTGACTAGCTTTTAGTCTAGCTGCTGAAACCCGTTGCTCAAAGAAGTAATCCCGCTGATAGATTCCGTGCAACTTGGTTCCCCGCAAGTTTGTCTCGCATTGCCATGCCTTCTACTATGCAACGTATTGCCACACCGTTATCATCTTTAGCTCTAACTCAATTATTAGCAACAGAAATCCTCGAATTTGTTTAGGGTTCGCCCAAATAACCAAATTATAAGCACAGTGTGTAGTTTTTATTTATATATCCTAAAATGTGAGTTATATGTCTTCAATTCCAACACATTTGCTCATTCACAATGTGCATATGAAGCCACGCAAACACCAGCTTGCACCAAAAGTCCACTACAAACTTGTTCGGAGGGAAATTCTGGGAATAATTGGAGGGATATTCTGGGAATAATTGTATGTTCTAGATAATGGCAAGAATGTGAAAACTGAATGGCCCACCTCTTGCAAGTGGACATAATTCATTTTAGAGTGATCACCTAACAAACATCATCCGTTTGAACATAAAAGTGAATGTAGTTGTTTAGGCCGGCTTTAACAAATACAATTTAACCCGTGTTCATGACCGCCACCACCGTACAAAAAGGAGCCTAAATCTGTCTCCCATGCGCTTCAATTTTTTTACTTGATTTCCATAGCACTTGGGCTCTGTTTGGAGAACCCGTGCGGCACCATTCTGGTAAAAGAAGCTCGGTAGTAAATGAGCGTGAGCTCCTTTCCGGCCAGAAAGAAGCTTGAATGCTCTACGGATATCCCACACAGAGTCTTAAGCTCCTCTTTCATCCATGAGAAAATCAAACTTCAAATCACCAATTCAGCTGGACCTCACCTCTCTCAACCGCCTGCACACCTGTTCACCACAGCTATCAGAAATCCTGCTCCACATTGAGATGGTTGGCTCAAATGGCATCCGTTGGATCAACACTTCCAGCTCAAGCGCGGATCCATGCTTCGCCAATAACTCGATCATGCACTCGTAATGTTCGACTCGAGGCATCACGCCATATTCATCGCTCATAGTGTAGAAATACCGCCGGCCGGAGTCGACCGATCCTCTGCAATTGCAAGCAAGCAACACTCCGACGAAAGTGACATTATCTGGTCTAATCTCCCCAACCCTCTTCATCTCCTCAAACAGCTCGATCGCGGAATCTCCTCCCCCATTATGCGCGTAACCCAGAATCATCGAATTCCATAAAACGATGTCCCGAGAAACTTCCTTTTCGAACACCCTGACCGCGTGTTCCACGAGGCGGCATTTGCAGTACATGTCAACCAATGCACCTCTGATGATCACGTCGATCTCAAAACCATTCCTGATCACGTAAGCATGCATCTGTTTTCCGAATTTGAGCACAAATATGTTGGCTGAAGCAGCCAGCATCAAGCTAAAAGTGAACTCGTTCGGATCCGTCTCCTTCAACATCGCCCGGAAAACATCGAAAGCCGCTTCACTTCTTCCATGGCGGGCATAGCCTGCGAGGAGAGAATTCCACGATACTATGTCCTTTCCGGAGCCCATTTGAAGGAACCAAATGTTTGCACACCCCAAAATCCCACATTTTGCATACATATCAAGGAGGGCATTGCTGAAGAAGATGTCAGAGAAGAGAAGATGCCTGTAAGCAAATCCATGAATCTGTTTCCCCTTTTCGGAGTCTAAAAGCCCGGCAGAAGCATTCAGCATGAGCCCGAGAGTGACAAAGTCGATCTCTCTAGTTTTCGCCTGCATCTCTCGGAAGAATTCGAAGGCCTTTTCCCAGAGAAAATGCCGCACATAGCCCGCCAGCAAGGCGTTCCACGAGACAACGTTCCTGCTCGGCATTTGGTAGAAGAGATTCTCGGATTCATTTAATCTTCCGTGGCTTGCGTATCCATTTACCATGGAGGTCCATGAGACAACGTCTCTTGAAACAGAACTGTTGAAGATGCATCGAGCATCCTCGAGAAGCCCGCACTTGGTATACATTTCCATGACCGAACTTTCGACGATATAATCCCTCTCGAATCCATTTTTTATGACAATTCCATGGATTTGGCACCCAATTTTGAGCATAGTTGCCTCTGAACAAGCAACGAGTGCGCTTGAAATAGTAAAATTCAAAGGGATGTGCCCCGTGAAGACCATCTTCAAAAACATATCAACGGCCTTCTCATTTAGGCCTAAGTCAAGGTACCGTCGGACAATTACATTCCAAGAGATTTGGTTCGGGTTAGAAATTTCATCAAACTTCTTTTGTAATTCATCCATGATCCGACATTTTCCATATACATCAACAAGTGAAGTGGCCAGAATCACGTTCACGCAGAAACCAAATTTTAAAATAAGCCCATGAATCTGCCTGGCAAGAGATAGCGCTAGAAGATTGGCACAGGATCCTAGAACTGATGCAAACGTGACATCTTTGGGGCGGATACCGGAGCGATTCATGCGGATGAATAGTGCTATGGCCTCAGATGAGTGGCCGGCACTGGCGTAGGCGGAGATGATGGCGTTCCATGTGCCGCCAGTTCGGCGGGGCATTTCGTCGAATAGTTCCCGGGCGTCGTTGATGCAACCGCACAGGGCATAAGTTTCTATAGCGCGGTTGAGAAGGAATACAGAAGGCGGGGATGGGTGGGCGGAGGAGATGATGTGGAATTCAACGCGTCGAACGGCCACGAGGGCTCGCCGCGAAGCGCAGAGATGAAGAAGACGAGAGTAGACGGAAGCAGGGAGGGAGGATGGAGAAGCGCGGAGTAAGGCAATGGCGCCACGGAGGTCGCCGGCGGCGATATGGTGAAGGATGGATGAGGGATTTGAGTCCGGCGAGACAGCCGCTCGGGATTTGGTAGGGGTTTTGGGGCGTATAGAATGTCGAATTAAACGGTCTAGGAGAGAAGATGCGGTAACAGCCATGGGTAGAAAGTAGATACTTTACAAATTTAGTGGCATGCACATTTTTTAAGGGCGCTCATATTTGCAAGCCCATAATCTATATTTGCAGCACTTGGATATTTGCAACCCCAAATCGATATTTGCAGGCCCAATGGATATTTGCAGCCCTTTTTAAAAAAAAATTAAAATTGATTTTTTTTAACTTTTTTCCTCCTACTAATTATTAATATGAAATAAAGCAAAAAATATAATTATATCATTGAAACAAAATCTAAATTTTATCTTTCAAACAATTTTTTGAAAATTAAAAATGACATTTCGAATTGTTTTCAATTCACATTGAAAATCTTGAATTAGTTTTAGTGATATTAGATTGATAAATAATACTTTTGCCCCCTGCAATGCCGCAACTATTTTGAGTTCTCTCTCTCATGCTTGATGTCACCAGTTGAAAACCATCCATCTATATTATATGATACATCGACATATTAATTTATATATTGACATAATTTTTAGTTTATATGCAAAAATATAAGCTGATTGTTAACCGCAACCCGTAATTGGCTAGTCGCACCCCAAAATCTAACAATTATTTGCGATTTTTCAAAATAAGCCTTGTACATGCAATTTCAGGAAAAGTGTTCAACACGAAAGTTGTAGATATCGACGAGATCTACAACTTTTGTGTTGAACACTTTTCCTGAAATTGCATGTACAAGACGTATTTCAAAAAGGCGCAAAACCTGAGCATATTTCCAAAATACGTCGTGTACATGTATTTTTAGGAAAAGTGATCAACACGAAAGTTGTAGATCTCGTCGATATCTACAACTTTCGTGTTGAACACCTTTCCTGATATTGCATGTACAAGCCGTATTTAAAAAAGGCGCGAAAATTTGGAAAATTTTGGGGTGCGACTAACAAAATAACGGGTTGCGGTTAACAATCACCAAATATAATTGAAAAAGAAATAAAAATGAGAGGATTTAACCAATTTTTAATACATATAAGAGTGAAATATTAATTTATTTTATATTTATGTTAATATGTATATGTATATAATATATTTTAATAATAAAACAGAAAAGACAATTGGCTTGGTGGTTCAACACTATGACAGCTTTCTAGATGACAGGGGTTCGAATCCTCACACCCTCAAAATTTTGGATATTAAATTATTCTCTTTGGCCCGCCTGATTTGGTAAACCCGAGCCCGGTTCCCTGCTCACCGGCCCGCCCACCCGATTTTCTGGTTCTTGGGCGGTCCTTTGTTCTACCCGGTCACTAGCCTTGATCGGACCGGGCGGTGGTCCAACCAGCGGCCCGACCGGTTGGACCGGTCCGAGCTTTGTAGAGGAGAAATCATAAGATGGGGCTGCAATTAGGATCTTTTATTTATGTTATAAATTAGGTGGATTTTTAAAAAATGGGCCTGCAAATATCCTTTTAAGGCCTGCAATTATCAGCGCTCTTTTTTAATATCATGGAATCCAAGGCTTCCTTTGTAGCTTTTGTTTTTTTAAAAGGCTATTGTTAATAGCAACTCAGTTTTGTCTATTCGCACTCAATTGTTAACAATATTCTGAAAATATAATCCCGCCATGTTTTTTATCTTGCCGCACTCTGATTTTTTTTACGCATCCAAAAATATCCCCTAGTGATTTGTGTGAGACAGTTAATATAGTAAGGGCGCGAGGAAGATGCCGGAGAATGGAGCAGCTCGGCGAAGAGGAAGACGGAGTGCGGCTTCCGCGAAATGAGAGACATGGGGTGCGAGTGAAGTTTTAGAAAAAAGTTTTTAAAATAAAAATGGGGTGCAGATAGCAATATAAGGGGTGCAGTTACTAATCGCCTTTTAAAAATAAGATCATCAATAAAAAAAATTAGTTTTGAACATAAATGTGGATGGAAATAGGACTTCTTTTATAAGAGTTTTGAGGTGGGGATAGCTCATTCCTCATATCTGTACCATCTTAGAGGGAACATGGATTTGATAGCCATACGAGATCACAATCGATCCACGTGTAACGCCCCAAGTTTCCTGAATTAGGAAATGGTTGCTGTGAGATGCCGCTCGGCGGTAGAAAAGTTGTTTTATTCGGAATACCCCTCTGTGAGGTACCGCGTGGCAGTAGTGATACCACGTAGCGATAGCGTTAGGCGTCGAGAGAGCTGTATTAATACGACACATCGTCTACCGCGCGGCGGAAGGTTGTTATCACACGGCGGTAGCAGGGCTATAACGACGTGGCCACGTGTCGGCCTGAGATTAGAGGTTTTGGGTGGTGGCTTCCGAAACAAGCCGTCGATTCAGGTATCGCGTGGCGGCAGCTCAGTTTAAAGCCTAGGAAGTGGCGTTTTCACTTCATTTCTTTTGAGGCTTTGTTCTAAGCGGCTGGAGCAGGGAGGAGGAGAATCGCACGAAGGAGATCTCGTCGTTGTTGGGGTTTCAGAGCTCTGATCCGCGAGACGAGTTCAGATGTACGAAGGCAAAGTCGTAGTGATCGTTTCCATCAGGCTACAATCTCTTCCATGGCGCTGAAACGAACTTCATGGGTCACGATTCTCTTCCTTGGACATGTGAAGTCCTTTTTGAAAGTGAGGGTTAGGTCTGCAATACTCTAGGGGGGGTGTGAATAGAGTATATTTAAAATTTGTTAGGTCCCAATAAAGGTGCTGTTACAGCTTTTGCTGTAAACTGAAAAGGTGCAGTAATTAGGAAACTGGAAAACAGAAAATAGTAAACATAATCACAGCCACACAACAAGAACAAAAAGAAAAAGATAGGCAACCAGATGACACAAGAAATTTATAGTGGTTCCCCAAATCTGGGTAGTCCACCCTTCTACCACCCTGGTAGGAATCCACTCAGATTTTTGATCAGGTGCCTGACACCAATGGATTTTGATTAGGTCCCCAAAAACCAACTCAAGTTTTTTGGTTAGGAGACTTGCAACCAAGAATCACTTTTGAAGGGAGATGACAACCCTTTATACAGGAGGGGGTGAGAGAGTGATTTTGTCTTCTTTGTCAACAATCAGAGAGAAGACTTATGCGAAATGATGTTAGCAAACAGCTCCCCCTGAGATGTAGAATGATTCAGGGAAGATCTGGAGCTTTGATGCAGGGTGATAGGTCTTCAATCAGAGTTCTTGACTAGCAGTGATGCAGGGACTTCTTGACTGATTTGATATCTGTTGTCCTTGGAAGTCCTGGAGAGAATATGGAAGAAAAAAACTCTTGATATTGTATGATTGTTCTTCTTCTTCTGAATCAAGATCACTGCCTGTCACTTTTATGTCTTGTATGCTTCAGTAATTTTTTTGTGTGAAGCTTTTTCTGAATCAAAAAAATGATTCTATTGCTGTTGTCTGAAAAAAAAACAGTCTATCTATCTCCGTGTCTCTCTCTATATGACTGAGTATCGATCTTGTGTACTTCTCTGTCTTTTCAAAAAATTGAATCCTTTGTAATTAATGTTGACGGCCTGAGAATAATCGGCATTGATGTATTTCCCAACTGTCTTGTTGAAAATCAACAATTAATAGTCCTGAGAAAGACCGTGATTAATGCTCCCTCTAACGGATACATTCAGAGAATGTTAGAGCATTAATTTGTCAGGAATTATCGCATTTGAGTGAGGACAGAATGCCGGAAATGGCTAAGTCTGGAATCGTCGAACAGTTGGCAGAATTCGTCGAACTGAATTACCAGTTCGTCGAGTTGAGATATTGTATTCGTCGACCAGACGGCTTCTTGTTCGTCTAGCTGAGTTCCAAGATCGTCGAGCTGATAACAGAGCTGCATGCTTCAGAGCCTTCGCCTTTTCTGTCTGAAGTTCGTCGAGCTGAGTTTGTAACTTCATCGACTGGAGTTCAGCAACCATTCTGGGCTTAGTCGAGTATTTTGTGTTGACTGATATTCTGTGTGTCGACATGAATCTTCTGGTGTCGACATGAATCTTCTGGTGTCGACACAAGTTTTCTAGTGTCGACATAAGTGGGTGTCGACAGATTATTCTTGGTGTCGACATAAGTTTTCTGGTGTCGACATAAGTTGGTGTCGACACATGTCCTAAGTGTCGACACAAATCTTCTGATTTCAGAATTCGTCGAGTAGAGTACTGAGTTCATCAACCTGAGAAGTTGACTTCATCGACCTGAGAAGTTGTGAACTCGAGGTTCAAGTTCGTCGAGCTCAGAATCTTGTTCGTCGACCAAAGTCTGAAGTTGGACTTAGAATAACCTGGAGTTATCCTGACTTTAGTTTGTTGAAGTATCCCAATTTTCATCGAGCAGAGAATGAAGATTGTTGAGCTCAGATTAGAAAAATATCTCAAGATCGTCGAGCTGAGAACGTCTTTCGTCGACCTGAGTTCGACGAACGTCGAACTCATTTTACTTGGTCTTGAAATCTTCTAAGTCTTGAGTCTCTGATAGTCTTGTTGATAGCTGGTCCATCTGATGTTGACTCTAAGGACTTGGCCTAGACTCCAGGACACAACTCTGACCCTGGCTATACATGTTGGGTCACATCATTCTAAGTTAGTGAACCTAGCCCAAATCAACTAGGGATCCAACAATCTCCCCCTATTTGTGTGAGGTCACTAATAGACTCAAAACAAAAATATAAGAATAAACAAAGCAGGGAAAAAGGTATATCTGATAGAGATTTACTAACACATACATCAGATATATATGTACATGAGCTTTGTTTTAAACAGACAAATAAGTTTTAAGGCTAATGCAGAGAGGAGAAAAAAAATTGAAGCAATGTAAAGATTATTTTTTCTTATCCTTATCTGTGGGCTTATCTTCTTTGGTCTTCTCACCTGGCTTTGTAAAGATAATTTCTCTTTTTGGATCCAAAGCCTGTGCCTGTGTCATTGTCATGTCAGCTGCCCCAATAATCTTCAGAGATGTTGTTCTGGGGACAACTGCTTCAGGATGTAGCTTCATGTAATCATCAATATTGAACAATTTATTTGCTTTATCAAATCTTTTGAGTTCTTCCTTTCTGTATTTGGACATAGTTGAATATCCTGATATATCTTTGCCTTCAGGTTTTGCTTTATTAATCAAAGAGAGACCAATAATTTCCTGGAACCTAGCCATTTTAGCTGTGGTGGCTGTTTCTGGATCTTCAAAAGGAACAGGAGGTGAGTATGGTCTTTCAGGACTATTAGCCTTCTGATCTACAGAGATACTTTGCTGTTGCTGCTGATGTTGTTGATGTTGTTGATGTTGCTGTTGTATTTCAGAAGTGTAGTGCCTTTGTTGACTATTTCTAGAAGGTCTCCCTTGGTGTCTCTGATAGGTTTGAATAGGGGCAGACCTCTGAGAGCTAGATCCAATGGCACCAGCTGCTGGAGGAGGTGGATCTCTTCTGTACTGATGAACTGGTGGAGGAGAATATTTTCTACTTATTTTCTTCTCCTTTTGCCGTTTTTAGACAACCACATCCATGCTGGCATTCCTTTATAAGGAGTAATATTTTGGAGGATATAGAATGGAGTGTCATTCTTTGGGTTTGTCTTAGCAGTAGGAGGAGGAGGGACTTTTCTTTTCTTTGACAACAATTTCTTCTTTTTCTTAGCAGCTTCTTCATTTGAATCTTCATCATCATCATCATCATCATCTGAATCCTGAGGATTATCATATAAAGCATCTATATCTCTCAAGATGTCCTCAGATATAATAACTTTTTCAGTCGGAACCTGAACTGAGCTTTCAGCTACTTTTGTTTCTTCTGCAATGTCAGCCAAGATCAACTCAGCTAGATCTGACATAGGGGAGTCATCCATTACAAAAGTTGGTGTAGAGAGAGCTACTGGAGGGGATGGAATGATTGCCATGGTTGCTGCAGATACTGGAATTACAAAGCTATCACATAGTTGCTTAGAAACTACTGGACTGACTAGAGAGGTATAAGGAATAATAGCCAAATGTGGCTTAGTAAATTCTTCTGGAAGATAATGCATATGTACAGTGTCAAAAGTTTTCAGCAATTCTTCTAAGTTAACTGTGGGATTTAGGATAAAGTCACCAACAGTTTTGAATCCTTCAGAAGCTGACTCATCACAATCCATGTCAGTATCAATGAAATCAATTAACTCTTTACTTATACAATCTGTATATTCTACTGTGAAGACTGGAGTATCTGCTGGTGCTAGAGCTGAAGACTCTGAAGCTGTAGCTGCTGCTTCATCATCGGACATCTCCCCTACATGGTTTCAGTGGGAGCTGAGGCCAGGCCCCTGACTGAGGAGGGGGCAGCAGTGAGAGCAGATATTTGGGCAGATAAAGAGGTAATGGTAATAGCAAGAGGTGTAATGGCCTCTGCTATAAGTGTTTTAAGAAGGGGAGTGATGATGGTGATAATAGATGAGATGGTAGAGGGGTCCAATGAGAAAGTGGTAGATGGTGTTGCAGTTGGTGTGGAAGCAGTGAAAACTATTGATGGAATAGAGGGTGGAACAACAGGTATGTGAAGGTTAGATGTTGATGGGGATAGAAGGGTGGCATCTTGCATCATGGTGTTTGATGGTAGGATGTAGGATGGTATGGAAGATAGATGTGGGGGAAGTGGAGATTGTGGTGGTGTGGAAAGGTATGTGTCATGAGGGGATTCAGGAGGTGTGAGTGGTTGATTTTCCTGAAGAGAGGAAGAGGGAATGTCAGTGATGGTGATTGGTAAAGATGGAGTGACTGGGGATTTAGTAGTTGTTGGAAGGTGGGCTGGAAGAGAAGATGTGGAATGAATGTTCTCTTCAGCAGGGTGGGGCGTGGCTTTGATAACCCTTATGCCTTCAGAAGCTTTGGTGGAAGAGGGGGAAGCCTTAGAGGGCTTAGTGATGGTCCTTTCCCATCTGCCAAATAAGGCACATGTCAGCCTTTTACTGACATTTATGAATATGGTCTGGGAGACCAGAGATTCAACAGCTTTTTCCTGTAGAAAAATTCCTAGAATTCTTCCAAAACAGACTTCCTTCTTAGTGTTCTTCTTCTTTATCAAATCAAACATAAGTTGTTCCCAGTTTATTGGCTTCTTGTTGATGATTGCACACATAACCAGAAACTGGTGTCTGGTGATATAATCGTGTGCAGTGTGTTTTCCAAGTAGCACTTTGCCAAACAAGTCTGCTAAAAATTTATAGGGAGCAGACAAGTGTTTCTTCAACAGTTTGTTGGGATTTTCTCCAGCATACTCCATGAGGTTCAACATCATATCAGACTCCTCTTTTTCAATTTCGAGGTCCTCTACTCCATTTCTCAATCCAAAAATCTCAGTTAAGATTGCGGGGGTTAAAGTGATTGAGTTACCCGCGATAGTACCTGTCATGGTGTTTTCTTCTATGGACGACAATGTGTATACCCATTCCCTGATTTCCATGCTGTGCAGTTTGACCCTTCTCGTCATCAGGGTTTTTAGTTCCTGTTCTTCAAGAAGTTCCAGGATATACAGAAAGATTGGATCGGAATGCTGAAACAAATCAAAATCTACGTCAAATCCTGTATCAAAGTTCATTCCTGTGAGATTGCATGCCAGGGTCTCCATTGAAATCACCTGCAAGAAAGACACAGAAACAACGATCAAGTGTAAGGGAACAGAATGCGCAGGATGGAGGTCGAAGAAAACCTAGATATAAGGTTTTCCAGAATATGAATCGACAAACTCCGTTCCACGAAAATAAAATTAATTCTTCGAACTGAGGTCGACGAAAAAGTTTAGAATTAAATAATTCGTCGAGCTCATCAAAAGAATTGAAGACGGTTCATCTGAAAGAAATAGTGCCTAACCACCTAGAGGGGGGGGGGGGTGAATAGGTGAACTTTATCTTTTTATATTTAAGGCAGAAATTCTGTACAGCAAATACAATTCTACAACTATCACAACACAACAATCATAGAAGCAAACATACACATAGTGCACACAGTATTTATAGTGGTTCTCCAAGGTCTGGGTACATCCACTTTCCCCCTTCGCCTATCTAGTAGTGTACTAGATTCGGCCTAACTTCAGCACTTCTCCTCAGATCCTCAGATCTTACAGCTCAGAACCCCAAACAGGTTCCTACAACTCAGAGTGTCCCCACTCCTACAACTCAGGCACAAAGCCCTACCACTCAGTCTTCAATAAGACCTACACTCAGAGAACAAAAGTCTCCTACAACTCAAGCACAAGGCCCTACCTCAGTCTTCAACAAGACTTACACTCAGAGCACACAGTCTCTTACACTCAGCCTTTATAAAATAGGCTTACAGCTCAGATCTATACAAGATCCTATAGATATTTTGATTATACAAAGTAATTAACCATAACTCTGAAAGAGAGAGATGAGTTGACTGGCTTCTTGATGAGTTCTTGGAAGAACTTGGCAGAGATCAACCTCCCTTGGCTTTCTTCAAAGCTTCTTGAATTAGAACACAGTAGGGTTGAATCTCCTGTGAAGATAATCTTCAATCAACTTCTGTCTTGAGATTCAGATCTCAATCTGAATCTTACTTTGCAGCCTGGCTCAGCAGCTGCTCTTCTTAGAAGGAGCTCTCTCTCTCCAACTTCTTAGATCTTCTGTTGAAGGTCTTCTTTTTTGTGTTGTTATATCTCTTGATTAAATGTTATCAATCTGTAATCTCATACCTTCTGTTGAAGGAGAAAGGTCTTTATATATTCTTCCTCCAAGGTAACCGGCTGATCCGGTTTCTAACAACCTTCCGACGACACTGACAGTTGCAGTTGACCGGTTGAAATGACAGCTGTCAAGTCATCCTGTCACTTCTTGAAATCACTGTCACTGTCTGAAAGTGTCGAGACAAATAGTCATTATGTGTCGACACAAATAGACTAAGTGTAGACACAAGTAGTCTAAGTGTCGACACTAGCCTTGATGGTGTCGACACAACTCCTTGTGTTGTTGTAACAGCTTCTCGACACTGCTTCTTCAGAATGTGTCGACACTGATTCTGTGTTTTGACACAAGTACTTCTTCTTTAATACTTAGTTGAATTCTGCTGTGTGTCGACACAACTCCTTTGTGTCGACACATCTTCTTATGTTGAAACTTGCTGAGTGTCGACACATCTCCTTTGTGTCGACACATGCATTCATGTGTTGAAACTTGCTGAATGTTGACACATCTCCTTTGTGTCGACACAACTCCTGTTACTTCTTGAAATCACTGTCACTGTCTGAAAGTGTCGAGACAGATAGTCATTATGTGTCGACACAAATAGACTAAGTGTCGACACAAGTAGTCTAAGTGTCGACACTAGCCTTGATGGTGTCGACACAACTCCTTGTGTTGTTGTAACAGCTTCTCGACACTGCTTCTTCAGAATGTGTCGACACTGATTCTGTGTGTCGACACAAGTACTTCTTATTTAATACTTAGTTGAATTCTGTTGTGTGTCGACACAACTCCTTTGTGTCGACACATCTTCTTGTGTTGAAACTTGCTGAGTGTCGACACATCTCCTTTGTGTCGACACATGCATTCATATGTTGAAACTTGCTGAATGTCGACACATCTCCTTTATGTCGACACATGCCTTCATGTGTTGAAACTTGCTGAGTGTCGACACATCTCCTTTGTGTTGACACATGCCTTTATGTGTTGAAACTTGCTGAATGTCGACACATCTCCTTTGTGTCGACACATGCCTTTATGTGTTGAAACTTGCTGAGTGTCGACACATCTCCTTTGTGGCAACACATGTACTTTAACTTTGTTGAAGTTTACTGAGTGTCGACACAGCCTCCTGGTGTCGACACATTTGATGTCGACAAAGTTTCTCTGGGTGTCGACAATGCCTCTAAGTGTCGACACAGATCATGTTGACAATTCGTCACAGTGTGTCGTCACTGCCTGTATGTGTCGACACTTTACTTCTAGTGTCGACTCTGCCATTCCTAGTGTCAACACAATTACTCCAAGTGTCGACACAGCTTCTCTAGGTGTCGACACAAGTACTTTATAAGTGTCGACACTTAACCTCTAGGTGTCGACACATGAACTTAGAAACTTTTCTGTATTTTTCTGTAATTACTTAACCTACACATATAAACTCAGAGCACATCAAATACACCTTGATGTATATCATTGAGTAGGGTGAGGTTTCTTCAAATCTGGTACATATATTCCAATGTACCCAACAATCTCCCCCTATTTGGAGAAGTCATAACCCTTAGTCAATGATATACACCATACATAACAAATACTTAATATGATGTATAACATATTATATGACAGGGTAAATACTAAACATGTATAAACAAAACATGTATAAACAATTATCTCAGAATAATAATGTAATAGATTGAACATTAAACATTGTTTTTACAACTTCCAAAAGTTTTATTAATCAAAAGTTTACATGAAGTTTAATGCAAATGATTACAAGGTTGTAAACTTAAGAAAATTCTATCCTATGGCTGCTCTGGCTCCTTGATAACAATGCCCTTTCCAGATTGAATCTTTGCTTGAACTGGAGCATCATTGTCATCAGCAGGCTTCTTTCCCTTAAGATATTTCTTTTTCTGTTCTTTAGCCCTTATCTTCTGTCTCTCAAAATAATGATAAGGCTTAGAGAAATACTTGCTAGGCTCCTGTGCATTAGGAGGTAGCTTCCCTAATTTAGCTTTCCTTCTGTATTGTACTATGGCTTCTTGCCTAGCTTCATGTTTTTTCCATTCCTGGTCAGAATACCATTTGCCCCTCTCTAGGAAATTATCCTTTGCAGCCTTCCAAGCAGTCAATATGATATTCCTAGAGGTTGGGCTCCATTGCTCAAAGTCTGGCCTTAATTCAGGCTGTTCTCTGAACCACTTCTTAGATAATTGAGCTTCTTGCTCCTTTAATAATGCCTCTTGCTCTTTTAGTACTGCCTCTGGCACAGGCTGTACTACTTTCTCAATGATCACATTGTGAGCACCTTCTGGAGGACTATACATAGACTATATCTCTTGATGTATCATGTCAAAATCTGCAGGAGGGTAGATCACCTGAGCTACTTCAGCTTGTTCTCCTCCAAAATATGCAGGATTTACCCCAGGTTCTGCTACATTATCATCATCACATAAAGGTGGATATCCAAGGGTAGCTCTGATGCTGTTTGAAATCCATTTAGCATGGTCAGAGCCTGCTTTGACTAATACCCTCTCCCCCTTTATAACTTCTCTTTCTATATGATCCCTAAGATCATCCTTCTGGAATCTGATTTGAGCATTCAAATAGTTAACTCCATCTTTATAAAAAGGTTTTAATCTTTGGAGCTTTTCAGTGATAGCTTTTTGAGAATCTTCAATGGCAGTTTTAACAGCAGTTAGGCTCTCTTGTAGTTGCTTATCAAAGGCTTCTTTGGCAGTAGCACTTACAGCAGGTTGGGCAGTAGCTATATTTTTCATTTCACTTACAATGACATTATGAGAAGCAGTCAGATTGTCATTCATCCTAATCTGATTTTCCAGGACATATCCCTGTTTTACTGCCATATCATCAACCTGTGTCTTGATCTTCTCTTAATGAGTAGCTAGATATACCACTGCATTGCCTCCTTTGTGAAAACAATCAGTCATTTCCTTCTTGTTTTGATTCACTTCAAATCTTATTGATTTTATGTCTTGAGCCAGATCAAATTGAAGTGATTTATGACCTTCATCCATATACTTTTCTAGAGCTTTCCTTTGCTCATCCATCTTGATTTGCAAAGCCACCAACAAAGAACTATAGTCAGCAGTTAGGTCTTGTTGTGGAATAATGGTCTGTAGTACTTTCTTGTAAGTCTGGCTTCTCCTTTTGAAAACCTATAGTTTTCTTTTCTTGGCTCTAGCAGGCTCTTCATCCTCTGAGGCAGAAGTACTGGCAATGTCTACCTTGTCCTTATGACTAGGAGGTAAATCCATCTCAGTCCTTTGCAATTCCTCAGCATGCCTTTGCTCCTCAGTCTCTTTTCTAGCAGTCTCTTCTGCATGCTCCCCCTCAAGATTGACCTTCTCCCCCTCAAAAGCTTCTTTTTCTCCCTCAAAATCAGTCTGTAATAAATCAGGGAACAACTCTTCTAGAGTAAACTCATGTTGAGGTTGTACATGAGAATCTCTTATCTCAGGAGCAACTGATACCACTTTATCAGCAACTGATGTGTCCTCCATGACAACATCTTGTGGTTGACTATGTAACTGTGTATGCTGATCAACATCAAGTAATGATTCAGTCAAAACTTCATCCTCAATATTGAAATTTAATTGATTAACTTCAGTGATTACCTCTATAATTATTTGGGTAGCCCTTTCACTATCTAATTGAGTTGGCACATCCATATGTAGAGGCTCCCCCTGGAGTGGATCCAGGTGAATAGAGCTAGCTGATGGTAGATCCCCCTGCCTCTGGGCATCTTCTTATCTTGCTGGTGACTATCCAGCATTGTCATCCTCTCCATCATCAGAACTAAAAACCACCTGCTCCTCTGAGCTACTTGAGGATTCAGGAGCCACAATGGCTTTCTTCTTCTTCTGAGGTGTTTCCTTTTCTAGAGTTGGCATTTCCTTTGTCAACACTCTATCCCACCTTGAGATAATCCTAACATCCATTCTCCTCATATGATTTATCTTAGAACCAGCAACTTGTTTCATGACCTCAGGGATACTTCCAGCTAAGTATAAACTTAGAATCCTACCCAGATTGGGCTTCTTCAGACTTTCCTTTATCTTATCAAACATTACTACTAACCAATCAGTTTTAAGTTGGAAAATTATCCTGGTCATCAAACTGAACATGTGAGCTGATATTCTATCATGCCCACCAGGCTTGCTCAGAATTACCTTGCCAACTATTTCAGACAAGAACTTGCCCGGCATGTTCATGCCTTTGCTATTGAAAATTGATCCAATCTTCATGCTTGAATCAAGTCCACACCATGCCAGTGCCTCCCTTGTCTTTGATGCAGGTACATCTTCCTCTTCTTTAGTTCTAGGGAGATGTAGAATCTTTCTTAGACTTTTCTGAGTGATCTTGACTTTTGCTCCATGGACTTTGGACTTAATCTTGAGTCCAGCTTCATCAAGAGTAGCTGCGTTAAAGAATTCAAGGATCTCTTTCTTCCATATCTTGATTGGTTCTGAAACAAGATACTCTAACCCAGTCTCTGCAACTAGGGTTACCACACCTTGGATTTCTGGTTCTGCGTCATCAAAGGCGTGTCACACGAGCTCATAACCTTCATTGATGTTCTCTTCTAGCTTGGGCGCCATTAGGGTTTGAAGAAATTTTGAATTTAGAGAAGAGAGATGTCGACACACAAGTTTGGTCTCGAAACTATGGTGAGCATGTCGACAAATAATGGTGAAGACCTATTTATACCTTTCTATAATCGAAGGTGAAAAGGCGCATAAAAATACTTGAAATGTGTTGACACGGTTGAAAAGTGTCGACACTTACTTCTAATGTCTCGACAACTATGTGTCGACACAAATATAGTCGACAGAATATATGTGTCGACACTTATATATCTCAGCTCGACAATTAGTCGAGACTCTACTCGACGAATTCAATGTAAATCCTAAGTGTCGACACCACCCTGGATGTGTCGACACCTACTATGGATGTGTCGACACTAATTCTCTGGAGTGTCGACACAGACTGTCTAGATGTGTCGACACCATTTCTCTGAAATGTCGACACCACTTCTATGTGTCGACACAGATAACTCTGTGTGTTGACACTATTTTACTTAGCCAATGTTTTTAAACTATTCTAAGTTTATCATTACTAATTCAATTTTAAACTTATTGAATTTGGTTTCATCTAGTGGCTTAGTAAACATATCAGCTAACTGATTATCTGTCTTAACATACTCCAGGGAAATGTCTCATTTTTCTACATGTTCTCTAAGAAAATGGTATTTAATTTCTATGTGCTTAGTCCTACTATGGGAGACAGGATTATTTGCAATAGAAATGACACTTGTAGAATCACAAAATAAAGGTGTTCTACTTACTTGAATATCATAGTCTTCTAGCTGATGTTGAATCCATAGAAGTTGTGCACAGCAGCTTCCTGCAGCCACATACTCTGACTCAGTTGTGGAGATGTCCACACTGGTCTGCTTCTTACTACTCCATGACACCAGCCTTCCACCTAGAAATTGACAGGTTCCTGTAGTACTCTTCCTATCTTCCTTGCAGCCTGCAAAATCTGCATCTGAATAACCTATCAGTACAAAATCTCCATTCCTAGTGTACCAAAGGCCTAGATAAGGTGTGCCCTTAAGATATCTCAAAATCCTTTTGACTGCAGTCAAATGAGATTCTTTAGGGCATGCTTGGTACCTAGCACAGACACATGTAGCATACATGATATCTGGTCTACTAGTAGTCAAATACAGTAGGGAGCCAACTATCCCTCTATACAAAGTCTCATCTACAGGTTTCCCTGCATCATCTTTGCTTAGAGACATGCTTGACCCCATAGGAGTTTTCATGGTAGTGGATGATTCCATACCATACTTCTTTATTAACTCTAGGGTGAACTTAGACTGGTATATGGACAAGCCATCTTCAGTCTGTCTAACTTGGAGACCCAAGAAGAACTTAAGTTCCCCCATACTGCTCATTTCAAATTGTCCTTGCATAAGTTTTGCAAACTTTCTGCAAAGACTACTTTCTGTAGACCTAAATATTATGTCATCTACATATATTTGGACTAAGATAATCTTGCCTCTGAATTCCCTAAGGAATAGAGTCTTTTCTATTTTCACCCTTGAGAATTTGTTCTAAATGAGGAAACTAGACAGGTTTCATACCAAGCCCTAGGGGCTTGTTTTAACCCATACAAAGCCTTCCTAAGTCTATATACACAATCAGGTTTAAGAGAATCAACAAAACCTGATGGCTGCTCTACATAGACTTCTTCCTTCAGATTTCCATTCAAAAAAGCTGACTTAACATCCATTTGATATACCTTAAACCCTTGAAATGTTGCATAGGCAAGGAACATCCTTATTGCCTCCAGTCTTGCTACTGGAGCAAAAGTTTGATCAAAATCAATGCCTTCTTCCTGCCTATATCCCTTTGCAACAAGTCTACATTTATTCTTTATGATGATTCCATTTTCATCCAACTTGTTCCTAAAGATCCACTTAGTTACAATAATGTTGTGGTCCTTGGGTTTAGGAACTAGCTCCCAGACCTTGCATCTTTTGAATTGATTCAGCTCCTCTTGCATGACCTCGATCCAATGAGGGTCTAGGATTGCTTCTTCAAAATTCTTTGGTTCCACTTGGGATAGGAAGCTGGAGTAAAGAACTGTACTTTGATTCCTGCTCCTTGTTTGCACTCCTTGTCTGGGATCTCCAATTATTTGATTGGCTGGATGATCCTTTAAGTGTCTATTTGCTGGAGGCAGCCTGTCTTCAGGTTGTACACCTTCAGTCTCTTCATTTAGCTGCACCTCTTGGTCATCTTCAGCATCAGGAGTATCATGTACTTCCCCTGGACAGCAGCCACCATCTTCCACTTGCTGACTTGCAGAAGAACCTTCTGTTAAGGTAAGCTTGTCCATTCTCTCAGTTACACCTGTGGAGCTGCAAACACTTCTTGGCAATTCACAGTTAATGAGTCTTGCTTCATCAAAAACTACATGAACGGACTCTTCTACAACTTGAGGAATCAAGTTGTAGACCCTATAAGCCTTACTATTATTATTGTACCCAACAAAGATCCCCTCTTGGGATTTGATAGCAAACTTGGTTAGATAAGACTTTCCATTGTTAAGTATATAACACTTGCAACCAAAGATCCTGAAATAGGATAAATTTGGTTTTTTGCCCTTCACAATCTCATAGGGGGTCTTCTTGTGGCTCTTGGTGATAGTAGTCCTATTGATCACATGACAAGCAGTATTTACTGCCTCAGCCCAAAAATATTCTGGGAGAGAAGTGTCACTCAATAGGGTTCTACCAGCCTCTATCAAGATTCTATTTTTCCTTTCAGCAATACCATTTTGCTGAGTTGTTCTTGGTGAAGAAAATTCCTGAAAAATCCCAAACTCTTTACACAGTTTTGTCATACTTTCAGACTGAAATTCAGTACCATGGTCTCTTCTGATTTTGACCACTGTACTGTCCAATTCATTCTGAATTTGTTTAACAAAACTATATAAGATACTTGAGGTTTCAGATTTTTGTCTTAGGAAGAACACCCAGGAATACCTTGAATAGTCATCTACAACCACAAATGTGTAGACCTTCCTACCTAGGATATGAACTGGCATAGGACCAAAAAGATCCATATGCAAGTGGTATAGACACCTCACAGAATCCTTGTTCTCAAGGCTATGAAAGGTGGGTTTGGTCTGCTTGCCTTTTTGACAAGCTGAGCATATCTCATCCTTTATACACTTAACCTGAGGACCATTCCTCACTAACTCTTTACTAAAGAGTTGGCCAATTGTCTTATAGTTAAGATGAGCCAGCCTCTTGTGCCATTTAACACAATGTGAGACTTTCTCATCAGCTACAAGACAAATAGGAGAAACATTGTTCTCACATACAAAGTCAAGACAATAGACATTTCTCTTCCTATATCCTGTCAGAATGATCTTTTGATCACTTGACCTTTTCATATGACAACCATTCTTGACAAATGAGATGTCATATCCTAAATCACTCAGCTGACTTATGCTAATGAGGTTATGTTTCAAACCCTTTACATAAGCCACTTGAGTAATTGTAATTTGGTTACTAGAAATATTACCAAAGCCTTTGATGATTCCTTTTTCTGAACCACCAAAGGTAACTTTAGGGCCATCCTTGATAGGTATATAGTCCTTCAGCAACCCCCTAGTTCCAGTCATGTGCCTGGAACATCCACTGTCCAAGTACCATATAGGGGCATGACCACTTGGACTCACCTGTAAAATAGATTACTTAACCTTAGAACCCAAATAACTCTTGGGTCCTTGGTACAGGTTAGTCTGACGTTTAACAAAACTACCTATAGCTCTTCTAGCAGGCAGTTTGCTACTCTCCTTGACACTTGAATTTTGCCAACAATCTATGGCAAAGTGGCCAATCTTGCCACAACACCCGCACTCAAACCTGTTGTACCTTTATTTAGGTACAACCCTGGCTGGATTATTTACTGCAGCTTTCTTGTTTAGTGCTGGGGCTTTGCCCTTAGATTTGGACCTAGCTGTCCTGGCAGGTTTTGTAAACCCCAATCCAGTCTTACCCTTTTGAGGTACAAACTCATCTATCAAAGGTAAAACAGATTTAGGTTTAGAAAAACTTGCTACAATCTCTCTCTCCTTCTGAAGTCTAACCTCCAGATTTCTAATTTGATCATTCTTAAATATAATAGTACTCATCTGAATAACAGTAATGTTCTTCAGCCTGGCTATTTCATTCAGTTTCTGATCAAACAACTTGTCTGAATCAGCAGCAGCCAATTTAAGACTAGCAATCTCCTTTGCCTGAGTTTTGTCCAAGGTTTTGCTTTTCTTCAAGGCCTGCAACAAGTCCCTATATTCATCAATTAACTGATGAATATCTCCTTCAGATTCAGACCCACCCACATCACTTTATGCAGATGTCTCTGATTCTGACTCAGTACTAGAAATTGAACTAGAAGAACAACTTTGTACCTTACTTGGTCCAGGCTGATCCTGGATTTTGTCTCCTTCAGATAAAGCCATCAGCCCTTTGCACTGATTGTCCTCATGCTCATAAATTGAATTCATTAGCTGCATGAACTCATCTTCTTCCTCTTCAGCAAATAATCCTATATAGGATTCAGCTTCTGATTCTGTTTCTGAGGATGACTGATCTGTCAGACTTTTGTCTTTCTTAGCAACAAAGGACTTTTCCTTTTTGCCCTTAAACTGAGTCTTCTTTTTGTCAGCTTACTCCTTCCTCTTTTCAGAACAGTCAGCCACTATATGTCCCTGTCTATTGCAGCAATAACACACAATTTTTGAAGATGTAACTTTGCTTGGCTTGAACCTGCTTCTGTCATTCCTTGATGAATTTCTTTTCTGATAGTAGTCATCTTTTGACTGAGAAGTGGTAGGCTTAGTCCTCCACTGCTTCTTCTTTAGAAACTTTTGAAAATGCCTATTAAAAGTTGCAAAGTCTTCATCACTTTCACTGCTATCTGAATTCTTGCTTTCTGAATTATCTGTCATAGCCTCAGCAACTATTTGAGGTGGAGATGAAGACTTGCTTCTATACTTCCTAGTGGCTTCAGTCTTGAAAGACACAGATCTTTCCTTATGCTCCACTCTAGTAGTCTTCTCTTCCTCCTTTCTAGCCAATAACTGCATCTCATAAGATAACAGTTTTCCAAACAAAGTTGGAGGAGGTATGTCAGCTAGTTTGGCCACTTCCCTAATGGCACAAATCTTGGTGTCCCAGTCCTTAGTCAGGGATCTTAAGAACTTGTCATTCAGCTCATAGTTGCTGAATTCTCTTCCATAAGACATCAATTCATTGACTATCCTATAGAACTTATTGTAACATTCAGTAATGCTATCAGACTTTCCTTGTCTGAAACTTTCATATTCCTGATTTAACAAAGACTTCTTGTCTTGTCTTACTTCTTTTGATCCCTCCATGTAAACTATTAATGTGTCTCACATTTTTTTAGAAGTTTTACAATGAATTAAGTTTTGGAATGTTGCATCATCAATTGCACTAACAATAATATTCTGGGCTCTCTTGTCCATAGTGGCCAGAATGATTTCATCTTTTGTCATTTCAGAGAAGTCCTTGGGAGTTTTCTGATTTGCATCCAGAATGGATATCTTCATTAGCATATATGAGCCTTCTTTAACTGTAATATATATTCTTGGGTCAGATGCTTCCATAAAGAGTCTAACCCTCTCTTTCCATATGCCAAAAATCTATTTTCTACAGATTGGCAATTTCATGGACCCCAACTCTTTGTGATTCTCACTAGAACCTATTTTCTTGATTCTTGTTTATAATGATTCTGCCTACAGGATCTTACTCAAACTGTTATGTACTTTTTGAGTAACCTCCCTCTGATACGAGTTGAAAGAAATAGTGCCTAACCACCTAGAGGGGTGGGGGGGGGGGGTGAATAGGTGAACTTTATCTTTTTATATTTAAGGCAGAAATTCTGTACAGCAAATGCAATTCTACAACTATCACAACACAGCAATCATAGAAGCAAACATACAAAGAGTGCACACGGTATCTATAGTGGTTCCCTAAGGTCTGGATACATCCACTTTCCCCCTTCGCCTATCTAGTAGTGTACTAGATTCGGCCTAACTTCAGCACTTCTCCTCAGATCCTCAGATCTTACAGCTCAGAACCCCAAACAGGTTCCTACAACTCAGAGTGTCCTCACTTCTACAACTCAGGCACAAAGCCCTACCACTAAGTCTTCAACAAGACCTACACTCAGAGAACAAAAGTCTCCTACAACTCATGCACAAGGCCCTACCTCAGTCTTCAACAAGACCTACACTCAGAGCACACAGTCTCCTACACTCAGCCTTTATAAAATAAGCTTACAGCTCAGATCTATACAAGATCCTACAGATATTTTGATTATACAAAGTAATTAACCACAACTCTGAAAGAGAGAGATGAGTTGACTGGCTTCTTGATGAGTTCTTGGAAGAACTTAGCAGAGATCAACCTCCCATGCCTTTCTTTAAAGCTTCTTGAATTAGAACACAGTAGGGTTGAATCTCCTGTGAAGATGATCTTCAATCAACTTCTGTCTTGAGATTCATATCTCAATCTGAATCTTACTTTGCAGCCTGGCTCAGCAGCTGCTCTTCTTAGAAGGATCTCTCTCTCTCTCCAACTTCTTAGATCTTTTGTTGAAGGTCTTCTTTTTTGTGTTGTTAGATCTCTTGATTAAATGTTATCAATCTGTAATCTCACACCTTCTGTTGAAGGAGAAAGGTCTTTATATAGTCTTCCTCCAAGGTAACCGGCTGATCCGGTTTCTAACAACCTTCTGACGGCACTGACAGTTGCAGTTGATTGGTTGAAATGGCAGCTGTCAAGTCATCCTGTCACTTCTTGAAATCACTGTCACTATCTAAAAGTGTCGAGACAGATAATCATTATGTGTTGACACAAATAGACTAAGTGTCGACACAAGTAGTCTAAGTATCGACACTAGCCTTGATGGTGTCGACACAACTTCTTGTGTTGTTGTAATAGCTTCTCGACACTGCTTCTTCAGAATGTGTCGACACTGATTCTGTGTGTCGACACAAGTGCTTCTTCTTTAATACTTAGTTGAATTCTGCTGTGTGTCGACACAACTCCTTTGTGTCGACACATCTTCTTGTGTTGAAACTTGCTGAGTGTCGACACATCTCCTTTGTGTCGACACATGTATTCATGTGTTGAAACTTACTGAATGTCGACACATCTTCTTTGTGTCGACACATGCCTTCATGTGTTGAAACTTGCTGAGTGTCGACACATCTTCTTTGTGTCGACACATGTCTTCATGTGTTGAAACTTGCTGAATGTCGACACATCTCCTTTGTGTCGACACATGGCTTCATGTGTTGAAACTTGCTGAGTGTCGACACATCTCCTTTGTGTCGACACATGTACTTTAACTTTGTTGAAGTTTGCTGAGTGTCGACACAGCCTCCTGGTGTCGACACATTTGATGTCGACAAAGTTTCTCTGGGTGTCGACACTGCCTCTAAGTGTCGACACAGATCATGTTGACAATTCTTCACAGTGTGTCGACACTGCCTGTATGTGTCGACACTTTACTTCTGGTGTCGACTCTGCCATTCCTGGTGTTGACACAATTACTCCAAGTGTCGACACAGCTTCTCTAGGTGTCGACACAAGTACTTTATAAGTGTCGACACTTCACCTTTAGGTGTCGACACATGAACTTAGAAACTTTTCTGCATTTTTCTGTAATTACTTAACCTGCACATATAAACTCAAAGCACATCAAATACACCTTGATGTATATCATTGAGTAGGGTGAGGTTTCTTCAAATCTGGTACATATATTCCAATGTACCCAACATCGTCGAACTTAGGTCGACGAATATCTTCTGAAGCAAAGTTCGTCGATCGCTGGTTGACAAAAATTGTTTCACTCACAGAGAGTTCGTCGATCTCCGTTCGACGAGTATCTCTCAAACTTTCCCTGGTTAGTCGAACTCCGTTCGACGAACTCTGGAAAATTTGTCGAATACATACAGAACTTAAACTAAGTCTTCTCCATTGATCATGCCCAGCTGATTTAGAAAAAAAACATGATTTTTCTCATCCAGAGGTTTGGTGAATATATCAGTTTTTTGTAAACCAGTGTAGATATAGAAAAGCTTAATCTTATTTTTGTCTACACACTCCCTAATGAAATGATGTCTTATATCAATAAGTTTTTTCCTACTATGATGAACTGGATTTTGTGCTATGACTATAGCACTAGTATTATCACAGAATAGGGTTGAATTATTTAAGTTGAACCCATAATATAGAAGTTGATTCTATATCCAGAGCATCTTTGAACAACAGCTGCCTGCTGCGATATATTCTGCTTCAGCAGTTGAAGTTGACACTGATGTTTGCTTTTTATAGAACCATGATACAAATCTCATACCCAGGAACTGTCAAGTTCCTGAAGTACTTTTTCTATCAACCCTGCATCCAGCAAAATCAACATCAGAGTATCCAGTTAACTCAAATTCTGATTCAGCAGGATACCATTGGCCTAGATTAGGACAACTCTTTATATATCTTAAAATCCTTTTTAAAAAAATTAGATGAGATTCTTTAGGGTTCACCTGTAACCTAGCATAAAGGCATGTAAGAAACATAATATCTGGCCTACTTGGTGTGAGGTATAATAGGCACCCAACAATGGCCCTATAAAGTTTCTGATCTACAGGTTTTCCTGGTATATCAGAGTCCATAACAGCATTGGTGGCCATGGGAGTTTTCTTAGCTGAGGCATCAGCCATCCCAAACTCCTGTAGAAGTTCTTTAGCATATTTTGCTAAAGATGAAGATGCCATCAGGAAGCTGTTTCACTTGGAGACCAAGGAAATATGAAAGCTCTCCCATGCTACTCATTTCAAATTTAGAATGCATGAGGTCAGAAAACCTCTTGCACAATTTTGAATCTGTAGAGCCAAATATAATGTCATCTACATAGATTTGCACTAATAAGATTTGATCCTTATGATGTCTACTGAAAAGGGTTTTATCTACAGTTTCTCTTGTAAATTTATGCTCTAATAAGAAACTTGCTAAGGTCTCATACCAAGCTCTTGGAGCTTGCTTTAGACCATAAAGAGCCTTATTTAATTTTAAAACATAAGATGGATAAGTTGGAGAAACAAATCCTAGAGGTTGTTCTACATAAACTTCTTCTTGTAATACTCCATTTAATAAAGCACTTTTCACATCCATTTGAAAAACTTGAACCTTTTGAATGCTGCATAGGCAAGAAAGATCCTTATAGCTTCCAACCTTGCAACAGGTGCAAAGGTCTGATCATAGTCAATTCCTTCCTCTTGTCTATATCCTTGAGCAACAAGCCTAGCCTTGTTCCTCACAATGACTCCTTGGGCATCAAGCTTATTCCTGAAAACCCATTTGGTTCCAATAACTGGGTAGTTTTGGGGTCTTGGAACAAAATCCCAAACTCTATATCTCTCAAATTGGTTTAGTTCCTCTTGCATTGGAAGGATCCAATGGGGATCTTGCTCAGCATCATGAATGGTTAGAGGTTTAACCTGAGAGAGAAAACAAGCATGCATCAAGTCTTGGTTGAGTTGATTCCTTGTCTGTACACCTGCTGATATGTCTCCAATTACTTGAGATCTGGGGTGATCCCTAAGTGTGACAAAATTAGTGAGTGGAGTTGGTTGTGCAACAATATTTTGAATAAATTCCTCTTGTGGAATTATATTTGCTGTTGGTTGAGGCTCATGTTCTTCAGCTTCATCTTCTTCACTATCTTCAATGACTTGTGGAGAGGTATGAGTGGGAACCTCTTGGGTGAGGTTTAGTCCATCCAATATCTCACACAAGTGGGGTGCCTACAAGTTGCTACTGGTAGAAACTTCTTTCTCCTTGCAATACATGTTAGTTTCATCAAAAGAAACATGAATTGACTCTTCTACTTTTAATGTTGATTTAATAAATACCCTATAGGCCTTGCTTACTTGGGAGTATCCTAGAAAAACTTCCACTTCAGCCTTAGCTTCAAACTTTCTAATATATTTCTTGTTGTTATTATGTATATAACATGTACAACCAAAAACTTTAAAATAGTTTATTTTAGGTTTCTTCCCTTTGAGCAATTCATAGGGAGTCTTGTTCTTCAGTTTGTGAATTAAACTCCTATTCAGGACATAGTTTGCAGTGCTTACAGCCTCTGCCCAAAAGGTTAGTGGCATGTATGCATCAGCAAGCAATGTACCTGCAGCTTCAATGAGTGTCCTATTTCTCCTTTCAACTACACCATTTTGTTTGGGAGTTCTAGGAGCTGAGAAGCAATGTCTGATACCTTCCTTCTCACAGAACTCATGCATAAAAAGAGACTCAAATTCTGTGCCATGATCACTTCTGATCAATACAACATGAGTAGAGAACTCAATCTGTATGGTCCTGAGAAAATCTGTAAGAACCTTGAATGTATCTGACTTTGTTCTCAGAAAGAATACCCAATTGAACCTGGAGAAGTCATCCACTATAACTAAAGTGTAGGATTTCCCTCCTAGGCTTTGTACAGCAATGAGTCCAAAAAGATCCAAGTGTAGCAAGTACAAGATCCTAGGTGAATCACTCTTATTAATTGATTTGAAACTAGTTTTAGTTTGCTTGCCTAGTTGACAAGCCCTGCAGAGACCTTCCTTCTTATAGGGAGCAGAAGGTAGACCTCTAATAAGGTTATGCTTAGATAACCTAGCAATGTTTTTCAGATTTACATGTCCTAATCTTTTGTGCCATAAATCATTCTGAGTACTAGTTAAATTCAGTAAGCAGATATCAGTTGTGGCAGAAAGAAAATTTACTAAGTAAATGTTTCCTTGTATACTTCCAGTTAAAACAGTTTGGTTATTTTTATCAATGATAGAGCAAGTAGATGTGTTAAAGTATACTTGATAACCATCATCACATAATTGACTTATGGAGATGAGGTTATGCTTCAGTCCACTTACATATGTCACCTTTCTGAATGTGACAGCCCCTATTCTCACTTCTCCAACTCCTTCTGACTGAACATATTTTGAGTCACCAAAGATAACTTTTGGCCCCAGTTTAGACTTATAGTTGAATAGAATGTCCTTGCTGCCAGTCATATGCTTGGAGCAGCCACTGTCCAGGTACCAAATTTGATTTACCCCTGGATAAATTTTCACCTACAATACAAACAGTTAATGATTTTTGACCCAGGTTACCTTGGGCCCTTCGTATGGCTGATAAGAGAAACTAGAAATAACAGAAAATTCTGGCTGAGATTTATATCCTAGGGGGTGATATCTCCTAGGTGGAATGGTCCAGTCAGCCAATAGATTAAATTGTTTCCTAGAAGTATTTAAGTTTCTGTTGAAGTTATAGTTTTGACTAAGTCTTCCTGTGTTCGATGAATTTATGTAAGTTCGTCGATCAGAGTTCGACGAATTGGGTTGAGATCGTTGATCTCTGCCCAGAGAATGAACATGTTCATTCTCTGTACCTCACTGTTAGAAAGTAGAGAAAAGAAGCGAAAAGTAGAGAACAAGCCGAATAAACTTTTGAATAACTGAAATTTTATTATCCAAAAAGGTATCATTTACAAAGGTATGGCCTCCCTTATATAGAATGGAGGAGATAAGAAAGAGAGTATACAAACAATGTGGGACTAAACATTTACAGTACTGAGCGGCTAGAACAATGGAGACCGCATAGGCCGCGCGGTTAGACAGATGGGCTAACCGCTCGGCAACTCCAGCAGGATAGAACAGGCCGCAGAGGAAGACCGATAGACCGCCCGGTCTCCAGGCACCAGAGAGACCGCCAGACCGCTCGGTCAACAAACCGCTGGAACAGACCGTTAAGCCGCCCGGTCTAATACTTCAACACTCCCCCTCAAGCTGGAGCATAGATATCAATCATGCCCAGCTTGTCACAAATGCGGAAGAAGGAAGTAGAAACCGGCTTGGTGAAGATATCTGCCAACTCCTTGTCAGAGGTGACAAAAGGAGTACAAATCTGTTTCTTCAAAATCTCCTCCCGAATGAAGTGACAGTCAACCTCTATATGCTTCGTTCTCTCATGGAAGACCGGATTCCTGGATATGTGTATAGCGGCCTTGTTGTCACAGAACATAGGGAGAGGACAATCATATACCTCGCCCAGGTCAAGCATGAGAGCCCGCAACCATTTTAACTCACACGTAGTTGACTCCATACTCCGGTATTCTGCTTCGGCACTGGATCTGGAAACAACAGACTGTTTCTTGCTCTTCCAACTCACGAGATTACCTCCAACAAAGGTACAAAAACCTGACGTGGATTTACGATCGCCTTTGTCATCTGCGTAACTTGAATCGGAGTAGGCCTCAACCCTCAGATGGCCATTCTTCTGGAAGAGTAACCCTCTGCCCGGTGCTGCTTTGATATACTCTAAAATCTTCAGGGCGGACTGAAGATGACACTCCCTGGGAGCTTGCATAAACTGACTGACCTTTCCTACAGCGTAGGCGATGTCGGGTCTAGTCACCGTGAGATAGATGAGTTTGCCCACCAAACGTCTGTACCGTGTGACATCAGATAGAGGAGGCGATTCATCCGTCCACGTTTTGTCTTCTCCAACAGCCATGGGAAGATGAGCTGGTTTGGCACCTGTCAAGCCTGCTTCGCGAAGAAGATCAAGGGCATACTTCCGTTGAGAGAGAACTAAGGAGTCAGGTTTCCGAGAGATTTCTATCCCCAAAAAGTATTTTGGGGAGCCCATATCCTTCGTGACCAAGTGCTGACGGAGGTGCTTCTTCGTCAAGTCCACCCCATCTCGGTCATCACCAGTAAGGAGAATATCATCCACATATACGGCCAAAACCACCAGTCCCGAGGCCGTTTTGCGAATGAACAAGGAGTGATCGGCCGAACTCCTTTGAAAGCCGATGGTTGCCACAATACCACTGAATTTTTCGAACCATGCCCGAGGGCTCTGCTTTAGGCCATAAATGGCCTTCTTCAAATGACAGACACGTGTCTCCCCCTGAGCAACATACCCAGGAGGTTGCTCCATATAGACGTCCTCCTGAAGATCGCCATAGAGAAAGGCATTCTTCACATCAAGCTGGGAAATAGCCCAAGCCCGGTTGACAGCCACAGAAAAGAGAACCCGGATGGTGCTGAGGCGAGCAACCGGAGAGAAGGTATCAAAGTAATCAACGCCATAAGTCTGAGTAAAGCCCTTGGCCACCAGCCGGGCTTTGTAGCGATCCACAGTGCCATCGGGGCGAAACTTCACAACAAAGACCCAGCGACAGCCAACCACATCAGTGCCCACGGGAGGAGGAACCAGAGTCCAGGTACCCCGTTCAGTAAGAGTAGCCATCTCCTCATCCATGGCAGACTTCCAATGAGGGAGAGCGAGAGCCTCCTGATAGGTACGGGGAGTAGAAGTAGCAGAGATAGCCAAGGCAAAAGACCTGCGAGAAGGAGACAGCTGATCATAAGAAACAACAGCCGTGAGCGGGTGTTGAGTACACGCCCGCACCCCTTTGCGAAGGGTAATGGGAACATCCAGATCATCGTGAGCGGCGGCGACAGGAGCGTCAGCGACCGGAGCGTCCGTGGCGGAGAAGGCTGGCCCGGGACTAGAGAGAGACGGCAGCGGAGAGGAGGGTGGAGGGGTGGGTGGGGAGACGGACTGGGAAGGAGTGGGTGGAGGAGGAGACGAAGGTGGGAAAACGTGGAGAGGCGTGGAAGGAACGGAGATATCAGAAGGAAGAGAGGGAAGAGAAGAGGAAGGAGAGAAGTAGGAAGCATTTTCGAAAAAAGTCACATCTGCGGAGACAAACTGCTTGCGGAGAAGGGGGTCAAAGCAGCAATAGACTTTTTGAGTGGTAGAGTACCCCAAAAAGACACACTTGGTGGAACGGGGGGAAAGCTTGTCGCGGGTAGCGGAGGGAGCGTGAACAAAGGCCGTACAGCCAAAAACACGGAGAGGAAGAGGAAAAGGTTCCTGGTGGGGGTAGAGAAGGGAGAAGGGAGTCCGGCCGTGGAGGACCGTGGAGGGAATGCGATTGATGAGATAGCAAGCGAGGAGCACAACGTAGCCCCAGTAGGAGCGAGGGACGTGCATCTGCGTCATGAGAGTACGCGCAACATCAAGCAGGTGACGGTTTTTACGCTCCGCCACCCCATTCTGTTGGGAGGTGTAAACACAAGTCGTTTGATGAATGAGGCCGTGTTGGTGAAAGAACGCGGAGAACTCATGAGACAGATATTCCTGGGCATTATCAGAACGTAAGACTTTAATAGAGATGACAAATTGAGTCTTAATCATAAAGTAGAAAGATTGCCAAACAGAAAATAGTTCAGAGCGATCCTTTAATAGATACACCCAGGTACATCGAGTAAAATCATCGATAAAAGTGATAAAATAGGAACTGCCCCGACCAACTATGAGGGTAGGAGCAGGACCCCATACATCAGAATGAATAAGATCAAAAATGCGAGAGGAGCCACGACCTTGCTTTGGTGGGAAGGAGGAGCGATGATGTTTGCCAAGCTGACACGCATCACAGTTGAGCGGAGAACTGGTGGGAGGTAAGTGGGGGAGAAGCTGACGAATAAGCCGAGGAGGAGGATGTCCAAGACGAAGATGCCACTGAAGGAGATCGGTGGAGGAGGAGTAGGCAGAAAGAGCTGAGACATCGTCGAGGAAGTAGAGGCCGCCGCTCTCAGTCCCAGTAGCAATCGTCCGCTGGGTCCTCGGGTCCTGAAAAGAACAAGTAGTGGGAGTGAATAAAACAGAGCACTGAAGTTGCCGGCATAAAGTAGTAACTGATAACAAATTGCACGGGAACTTCGGGACATAGAGGGTATCCTCCAAGCAAAGCGAAGGAGTGAGTTGAACCATGCCCGTCCCATGAACCGGAGACGGGGAACCATCCGCCACACGAACTGGGGGTAAGCGGTCATGGGTCTCAAGACGGGAGAAGCAATGAGGGTTGCCCGTCATATGATTGGTGGCACCGGAGTCAATCAGCCATTTACCCTGGGTAACGACGTGGGCACTACCTGACGTCGTGGCCACAGAGGCAGACGGCCTAGAAGAGGCGGAGGCCGAAGGAGCTGCAGGAGTAGTGGTGAGACCGGAGGTAGTCATAGAACCCGGCAAGCAGAAGAAGCCGCGCGAACAGATGCGGTTAGAAAACGGACGAAGCCGCGCGAATAGTAGCGGCTTGAAAGAGGCAAAAGGCTCAGTGGGGAAGAGGTCGCGCGGACTGAAAAGGCCGAGCGAACAGCAGAGAGGAGAAGAGCAGGTGACCGCGACCAAGATGCGGGTAAGAAAGGAATAACCCGCACGGTCAGGCAGATCAGCTGCGAGAAGGCGGTCAAAGGCAAAGCGGGGAAGAGGTCGCGCGGACTAAAAAGGCCGAGCGAACAAAAGGAAGGAGAAGAGCTGGTGACCGCGACCAAGATGCGGGGAGAAAGGAACAACCCGCACGGTCAGGCAGATCACAGCAGCAAGCCGCGAGTAGAGAGATAACACACGCGGATAGGGACAGACCGCAACGACTAGGAAGTCGGAGCGGGACGAAAGAACAAGGAGCGCGGCGACAAGGAAACAGGTCGCTGCGATAAAGAGCAGTAGGAGAAGAGAAGAAGAAGAAGCAAGCCGCGCGAACAGGGCAGCGGACAGAAACAAGCCGCGCGGATAGAAACAAGCCGCGCGGACAGAGAGAAGCCAAGTCGCGAAGCAAGTCGCAGAATGCAAAAAACAAGCCGCGAACAACAGAGAGCGCACAGAATCAGAAGGAAATGACCGTGCCCTCTGATACCATGTTAGAAAGTAGAGAAAAGAAGCGAAAAGTAGAGAACAAGCCGAATAAACTTTTGAATAACTGAAATTTTATTATCCAAAAAGGTATCATTTACAAAGGTATGGCCTCCCTTATATAGAATGGAGGAGATAAGAAAGAGAGTATACAAACAATGTGGGACTAAACATTTACAGTACTGAGCGGCTAGAACAATGGAGACCGCATAGGCCGCGCGGTTAGACAGATGGGCTAACCGCTCGGCAACTCCAGCAGGATAGAACAGGCCGCAGAGGAAGACCGATAGACCGCCCGGTCTCCAGGCACCAGAGAGACCGCCAGACCGCTCGGTCAACAAACCGCTGGAACAGACCGTTAAGCCGCCCGGTCTAATACTTCAACACTCACGTTCGTCGATCTCTGCTCGACGAACCATACAAAGTTCATCGATCATAGTTAGATGAATTATGATAACTATAGTTGGCGTTTAGAGTTCATCGATATGGGTTCGACGAACTGGCCTCTTTTCGTCGATCTGAGGTCGACAAAAATTGCTGAACTTTGTTTTTATTTGGTGTTTTCCGTTTTCAATTTTGTCCTTAGTTTTAATTTGTTCAAGTATTTTATTTACCTTATATACTTGATCAGTATTCTTCTTTTCTTTCTCAGAAATAAAATTTATGGGTTGTGACAGGTGGTTTTTCTGAATAATAGGTGATTCACTAGATGATGCACATAATCCTAACTTACTTCCATTAAATCTACCATTAGATATGTTGGTGATTGTTGCTAGTTGTTTGCTTCTTCCATTTAGTGATTCTTCTAGCTGTTTTGCTTTACTTAATTCATCTTTCAGAAGAATGATTTGTTCACTAAACATATCTATTTCATTTTTAATTTAGTGTTTTCTAAAACTAAGCTATCATAGTTAACTTGTTTATCTCTGAGAAGTTTGATTTCCTTCTCAGAGTTGATTAAATCTAAACACATGATTTTAAAATCTGATTTAAAAGATTCTGAACTGTAATCAAACCATGATAATACGTGATCAGCTTCTGATTCAGAAGCTTCCTCATTTTCTAAATCTCCTTCTTCTGAGTTGCTTCTTGAGGCATCAATTGCCATAAGGCAAACCTCCTTTGCTATTTCTTCTTCCTCATCTTCACTGGAGCTTGAGGATGTTGACTCTTCTTCAGTCTCACTCCAGGTCTCAGCCACAAACCCCTTTTCCTTCCTCTTGTGTTTGCTGGAAGAGGGTTTGCTTGTGTACTGTCTCCTGGAATCCTTTTCCTTTTCTCTTTTCTTATCTTTCTTCTGGTTCTCTGGACACTCAGAGAGAAAGTGCCCAGGCTTCCTACATCCATAGCATACCACTTCCTTTGTTGGTGTCTTATCATACTTTGGCCTATCATCTTTTCTTGATGAATTTCTTCTGAAGTCCTTTATAGCCATCTTGAAAAATCTCTTAGCCAAGAGACTTGCAAGTTCTTCATTTGATGTTGAAGATTCTGATTCTTCTGAGGCTTTGAAGGCTATGCTCTGTTCTCTTCTAGCTGTTGAAGGTGTTCTTTGTTCAGCAGTCTCCCTTATCTTTATTAACTGCTCATAAGACTTTAGTTTACCCAATAGAGATTCAGTTGAAATCTCATTTAGGCATATGGACTCCTTGATGGGCCAAATTCTTGTGTCCCATGAGCTTGGGAAGTACATCAGAATTTTGTCATTCACTTCAGTGAGAGTGATGACCTTGTCCAGAGTTTTTAGCTCATTAATAATTGAGCTTAATCTATTATACATCTCTGAAACCATCTCAGCTTCCTATTTCTTGAAATTCTCATATTGGGATATGAGATTTGATCTCCTATCCTTCCTTTAATCTGTTGATCCATCAACCATTTGGTTTAGGGAATCTCAAATGGCTTTTGCTGATGTGCACTCAGCAAACTTCTGGAAAATGTCATCAGACATTGTTTGTGTCAATATGTTCATGGCTTTTGCATCAACCATCATGGATTTTCTGTAAGTATCATTATAATCTGGAGGAGGTACTGCAGTCATATTTGTAGAGTTACTTGGAGGAGCTGCAGGTGGTGGAGGTACTCCTGTTAAGATGGAAGCAAAGATATATTCATCAATAGAATTCATATATAGCTTGATTCTTGCCTTCCAGATTCCAAACTTTGGCAAGTTACAAACTGGAGGTCTGGTGCTTGCATAATCTTTATTCTGTGCCATGGTTGTGTTTCTACTTTAAAAGTTAAATGTGAATGAAGGTGATGTGTAGATCTAACAAGGGATCTTTTGGTTCAAGATTTAACTTGTGCAACCAAAGGAACCTCCTTTGATACCAATTGAAAGTGAGGGTTAGGTCTACAATACTCTAGAGGGGGGGGGGGTGAATAGAGTATATTTAAAATTTATTAGGTCCCAATAAAGGTGCTGTTACAGCTTTTGCTGTAAACTGAAAAGGTGCAGTAATTAGGAAACTGGAAAATAGAAAATAGTAAACCTAATCACAGCCACACAGCAAGAACAAAAAGAAAAAGATAGACAACCAGACGACACAAGAAATTTATAGTGGTTCCCCAAATCTAGGTAGTCCACTCTTCTACCACCCTGGTGGGAATCCACTCAGGTTTTTAATCAGGTGCCTGACACCAATGGGTTTTGATCAGGTCCCCAAAAACTAACTCAAGTCTTTTGGTTAGGAGACTTGCAACTAGGAATCACTTTTGAAGGGAGATGACAACCCTTTATACAGGAGGGGGTGAGAGATTGATTTTGTCTTCTCTGTTAACAATCAGAGAGAAGACTTATGTGGAATGAAGTTAGCAAACAGCTCC
Source organism: Platanthera guangdongensis (assembly GCA_039583875.1). Taxonomy (NCBI): domain Eukaryota; kingdom Viridiplantae; phylum Streptophyta; class Magnoliopsida; order Asparagales; family Orchidaceae; genus Platanthera; species Platanthera guangdongensis. The sequence continues at coordinate 75,173,525 of CM077160.1, read as the reverse complement.
CCCTGAGATGTAGAATGATTCAGGGAAGATATGGAGCTTTGCTGCAGGGTGATAGGTCTTCAATCAGAGTTCTTGACTAGCAGTGATGCCGGGACTTCTTGACTGATTTGATATCTGTTGTCCTTGGAAGTCCTGGAGAGAATATGGAAGAAGAAGACTCTTGATATTGTATGATTGTTCTTCTTCTTCTGAATCAAGATCACTGCCTGTCACTTGTATGTCTTGTATGCTTCAGTATTTTTCTTGTGTGAAGCTTTTTTTGAATCAAAAAAATGATTCTACTTCTATTGACTGAAAAAAAACAGTTTGTCTATCTCTGTGTGTTTCTCTATATGACTGAGTATCGATCTTATGTACTTCTCTGTCTTTTCAAAAATTTGAATCCTCTGTAATTAATGCTGACGGCCTGAGAATAATCGACATTGATGTATTTCCCAACTGTCTTGTGGAAAATCAGCAATTAATAATCCTGAGGAATACCGTGATTAATGCTCCCTCTAACGGATACATTCAGAGAATGTTAGAGCATTAATTTGTCAGGAATTATCGCATTTGAGTGAGGATAGAATGCCGAAAATGGCTAAGTGGAATCGTCGAACAGTTGGCAGAATTTGTCGAATTGAATTACCAGTTCGTCGAGCTGAGATATTGTATTTGTCGACCAGAAGGCTTCTTGTTCGTCTAGCTAAGTTCCAAGATCGTCGAGCTGATAACAGAGCTGCATGCTTCAGAGCCTTCGCCTTTTCTGTCTGAAGTTCGTCGAGCTGAGTTTGTAACTTCGTCGACTGGAGTTTAGCAACCATTCTGGGCTTAGTCGAGTATTTTGTGTTGACTGATATTCTGTGTGTCGATATGAATCTTCTGGTGTTGACACAGGTTGTAACACCCCCTATCCGTCGCATAGCATATAACAGTAGGTCCGGCCGGGGCCCGACGCCATATTCCACAGACAGACCGGGTGGTTACTTATGGAAACCATCCAACCAATCTCAACGTCCTACACAGAGCATTCTAGCGGAAGCAGTTTATAAGTTGCAAAACAAGAACCCAGCACAAGCATGAATGTCCACTAACATGATAATAGGAATGTTATTACAAAATACTCAAAAGTCGGCCTTAAGGCCTTACAAAATGTTTCACTTGTCTTTTACATGATTTACAAACCTCGGCTCGCAGGCCGGCCATACATGAATAAAACATAAAACATTTCCACTTGGGCCTTCGAGGGCCAGCTTCGCAAAAAGGGCTTTAGCCCGCTATTGACCGCTTGGTCCAGCTGCACCTGCAAGCAAACAAACCACCGCACGGTGGCAAACAAGGCAACGGTCAGCAATGCTGACCAAATTATAACGATCCCGCCCCCAATTCGGGGCGGCGATGCTCCTTTCCTGCATTTCATTAGCATAAGCGAGCAATTAAAACCATAGCCATTTCATCACAGGCGTGGGCTCGTACGGCCACACGCCCCGTGCACTCAGGGCACATTCTCGGTGAACCGGTCGATGTCACGTCAATTAAAGCCATTAACATTCCGGACTCACCACCGCCACTTAGACGGCCATTCCTATGAGCAATTCATCTTCTTGGTATTGGTCACGTCAATTTAAGCCATTGACCACCGAAGACTCCCATTTATGCCAACGGCGAGTTCCACGTAACCTTAGGTCGCTCTAACCGGACGACATAAAGCGGGTACGGCTCCATCTAACCCGTGCTCACTTCGCAACGACAATTTAAGCCATTTGCGCGGGTCAAACTTTCACCGAGTCCCATTCTACCGCAAGTTACATAACTCAGTTATGTTCGAGTTGGCTCTCAGGCCTCCAAGTTGGCAAGATATCGTATCCGCCCAGTTTTCCGGGTGCACCTTTGGGTTAGTCCCCAAGGCTCCCTGCTGCAATCTACCGCGTAGAAAACCCGAAAACAACCAATAGCACGGAGTCTTCTCCGGCCTTATGCAATGCAACATCACCGATCCGGACTAACATGTCCGGGTAGGCTTCAACCAAAATGCCTATGTCCGTTCTCGCATACGGACTCTATACAACGGGGACTTTACATATCTACCCGAAGGAACGCCTCCAACTCTCCGCAAACTCGCGAGAGCGGGCTTCCTATGCTAAGAAAGAGAGCTATTAGTGCTCATGATGAGGATCGTTACCCTTGCGGTCCTCTTTGGCGCCATCGAAAAGTAATCGGATGGAAATCACCGCACTTGCGTTGCCTCCGTGGATCCGGAGTCGGCTTGCGATTCGGAGCTCCGAAGCTCCTCCAATGGCGGATCTAGCTCCTCTTCTTCTTGCCTTAGCTTTTCTTTCTCCAAGGGTTTGGAGAGATAACAAGTGGAAAAAGTGAGGGTTTTCTAAGTCAAAACCCGGGTATATCCCTTCAGGAACAACCCCCAGCCATTGGATCCTCAGTCAAAGAAATGAACGGCTTCGATTCGGGACTGAAATGCCCAATCTGGGCCGAACACGGCCTGGCACACGCCCGTGTCCAGGGCCGTGTGCCTCATTCGCCGTCAAAATCAAATCACCTGGAACCTCACACGGGCATCGAACACGCCCGTGTTCGATCTGACACGCCCGTGTTCCAACTGACACGGCCGTGTATCTGGCCGTGTACCCCCATGATTTTCTCCCGTTTCCAACCCGAGCGCTGACACGGGTTCGGACACGCCCGTGTCCTTGCCCGTGTCACCTTGACACGCCTGGGCTCCAGGCCGTGTACAAGGTCTCGGCACTTCACGGCTAAGTGTCGACACGGGTCGACACGCCCTGCGACACGCCCGTGTCGCAGGCCGTGTGCCAGGTCTCGACACACTGTCGACACCAAAGTGTCGACTTCGCGGGACGAGTGTCGACACGGGTTGACACGCCCTGCGACACGCCCGTGTCTCAGGCCGTGTGCCGTGTCTCGGCACAACTTCAAAGCACTGTGTCGACTTCACGGCTAAGTGTCGACACGGGTCGACATGCCCTGCGACACGCCCGTGTCGCAGGCCGTGTGCCCAGTCTCGACACAATGTCGAGACCAAAGTGTCGACTTCACGCCTTAGTGTCGACACAGGCTTGACACGCCTTGGGACACGCCCGTGTCCCAGGCCGTGTGCCTGCAGCCAGAACTCAAACTGGCCCAAATTATTCCCCTTTTGCTCCTTTGAGTTTCGGGGCGTTACAACTCTACCCCTCTTAAAAGAATTTCGCCCACGAAATTACATAAAGGGAAAAACATGTACCAAAACTAAAATTTGTACCTGAGCGGAACAACTCCGGATATTCGTCAAGCATCGTCTGCTCTCGCTCCCAAGAGAGCTCCTCACGACCGCAATTGTCCCACCGGACTTTGACCATCCTGATCTCTTTATTGCGTAGCCGCTTGACCTCCGAGTCCTCAATCCGCACGGGCTTGACTTTTGTCGTTAGCCCACTATCCACCGGCACTTGATTGGCCGCGATCACTTGCGTAGGCTCTTGCATCGCCTTCCGAAGCACCGAAATATGGAATACATCGTGTAAACCACTTAGCTCCACTGAAAGCTTCAACCTATAGGCCGCTTCTCCTACTCGCTCCAGAACCTCGAACGGTCCAAGGTACCTCGGGCTTAGCTTTTTCAATCGCCGCACCCGCGAGACACCCTTGAACGGCTTGATCTTCAAGTATACATAATCGCCCACAGCGAACTCCACGTTCCTGTGCTTGGCATTATAGTACTTTGCTTGTCGGTCCTGAGCGATAAGCAACCTCTCCCGAATGGTTCTCACCAACGAAGTAGCATCATCCACTTCCGACCGCTTATACAACTTCGACTCGCCCGTTTCTAACCAAGACAACGGCGTGCGACATCTTCTACCATATAGGGCCTCGAAAGGCGCCATCTGAATACTTGCTTGGTAGCTGTTGTTGTATGCGAACTCCACCAAATAAAGGTGGTCCTCCCATTGCTTTCCAAAGTCCAAGACACACATGCGAAGCATGTCTTCCATCGTTCTATTGACCCTCTCGGTCTGCCCATCCGTTTGCGGATGGAAGGCTGTGCTAAACTTCAGCTTGGTTCCCAACATTTGCTGCACCAGCCTCCAATCATTGGACGTGAACCGCCCATCTCGGTCACTCACGATGCTGCGGGGCACACCATGAAGCCGCACTATGTTATCCACATAAAGCTTCGCCAGCTTCTCCACCGGATCATCCTTCCTATGCGGAATAAAATGCGACACCTTTGTTAATCGATCGACCACCACCCAAATGGCGTCGTTCCCCTTTTGCGACCTTGGCAAACCATGCACAAAATCCATAGAGATGTCGTCGAATTTCCACTCCGGAATAGGCAAGGACTTAAGAAATCCTCCCGGCTTTTGGCACTCCGCCTTTACCAAGGCGCAGGTTTGGCACTTCGCTACATATAGCGCCACATCCTTTTTCAAACCCGGCCACCAAAATAGTTTCTTGACGTCGCGGTACATCTTCGTGCTCCCCGGGTGAATCGAGTACTTGGTATGATGCGCCTCGTACAACAACTCCACCCGTAAATTGCCCACACTTGGGACGCACAAACGACCGTCCTTCCACAGCAATCCGTCCTCCACAACGAATTGAGAATTTGACCCATCCAGAGCCTCTATCATGAACTGCTTCATATGAGCATCCATATCCAAAGCCTGCCGAATCCGATCAGCCAGGTCATATTGGACTTCAGTCCAATTCAGCACTGCTTCAGCACTAGATTGCCTATCCACACAAACAATCTCCAACGCCTCCAGCTCCTGCACCAACCGCTCATCATGCACTGATAGCCAATTCGCTTGAGCTGGGGCTCGGCGACTCAACGCGTCCGCAACCGCATTCCCTTTGCCAGGCACGTAGTGGATCTTGAAAGTATAGTCCCCCAGGAACTCCATCCACCTACGCTGCCGCATATTCAGATCTTTCTGATCAATTAGATACTTTAGGCTCTTGTGATCGGTGTAGATGTCAATCTTCACACCGTACAAATAATGCCTCCACAGCTTCAAGGCAAAAATCACGGCCGCCAACTCCAAGTCGTGGACCGGATAATTCCTCTCGTGCACTTTTAGCTGTCTCGAGCCATAAGCTATCACGCTTCCGTGCTGCAGTAGCACACAACCCAAACCGCTGCCTGAAGCATCGCTATATATCTCATAGCCTTCGGTCCCAACCGGCGAACTCAGCACAGGCGCCGTGGTCAACCGACACTTCAATTCCTCAAAAGCTCGCGCGCACTCCGGCGTCCAAACGAACTTATGCTCCTTCCTCGTCAAAGTAGTGAGAGGTAGCGCTATCCGCGAGAAGTTCTCTACGAAGCGCCTATAATAACCGGCAAGCCCCAAAAAGCTCCGGACTTCTGCTACCGTAGCAAGCTCAGGCCACTCCCGTATCGCAACAATCTTCGCCGGATCCACCGCAATACCCTCTCCACTCACTATATGCCCAAGGAACGCTACTGAGGATAGCCAAAACTCGCACTTCGAGAACTTGGCATACAACTGGTTTCTCCTGAGTGTCTCCAACACCAAATGGAGATGCTTGAAGTGATCCTCCTCACTTTGCGAGTACACCAAAATATCGTCGATGAAGACGATCACAAAATGGTCCAAGTACTCCCTGAACGTCCTGTTCATCAAATCCATAAATACTGACGGCGCATTAGTCAGCCCAAACGGCATGACCGTAAACTCATAATGCCCGTATCTCGTACTAAACGCTGTCTTCGGGATATCACTCTCCCTTATCCGCAGCTGATAGTATCCAGACTTGAGATCTAACTTCGAGTACACCGTCGACCCGACTAACTGATCAAAGAGATCATCAATCCGGGGGATCAGATACTTGTTCTTCTCAGTCAGCTTATTTAGCTCCCGATAATCAATACACAACCTCAAGCTTCCGTCCTTCTTCTTAACAAAGAGGACCGGTGCGCTCCAAGGCGAAGAACTCGGGCGCACATACCCTTGCTCCAACAACTCTTGTAGTTGAACTTTTAGCTCCGCCATTTCCTTAGGCGCTAGCCGATACGGAGATCGTGACACAGGCTTTGCACCTGGCACTAGCTCGATCGTAAAATCGATCTCCCGCTGAGGCGGGGCTCCAGGAAGATCTGCGGGGAACACATCAGGGTATTCCGATACCACTGAAATACAATCCATCGCGGGCTTTGGCTTTGCAACCTCCACTAGTGTAAAGAACAGTTCTGCTCCGGCACGAACCGCCTTCACCACCTGAAGAGCAGACATCAACGTCTTGCTCGACCCCTTTAAGCCCGTAAAAGTCGTCTCACGACTTGCTCCCAGCTTTACTTCCTTGCTACCGCAATCTATATGGGCCTGCTGCTCCGAGAGCCAGTCCATTCCAAATATGACGTCGAACTCCACCAACGGAAGTAAGGACGCCCGCAGGTCAAACTCCTGCTCTCCAATACGAACTTTAACTTCGCAGATCCTAACCGCTCGCATCGAACACCCATTGGGCAACAACACATCCAACTTGTCCTTCGCCATCGAAGAAGGGACTCCGATGCGTGATATAAATCCTTCGGACAAGAAGGAGTGCGAAGCTCCCGTATCAAAGAGTGCTCGTGCCGGGTTTTCACAAATCAATACGAATCCTAAACAAGCAGTGGTAAGGTAACACATACATAACAAGCATATAAAGGAATTGACTTGCTATAAATTAAACCGTACCTGTCACCACGTCAGCTTGTTTAATGGCCTCCTGTTGGCCAAGATTGTAGACCCTGGGTTGGGCCGGAGCATAGTGGGATGCGGTCGACTCCACCGCCTTTCCCTTCTCTTCATAAGTGGCTCCCGGCCTCCTCTCGGACTTAGGACGTCCGCTCCAACAATCACGGGCGAAATGCCCCGTCTTGCCACAAGTAAAGCACGCGCCCGGGGTCCGACTCGTAGTCGCCCCAGAAGCGCCAGAAGGAGCTGGACCCGAAGTCCTAGGCTTCTTGAAAGACTTCCGATAGCCGGACTTTGAGGTAGTCGGCACTTTAAACTCAGATTTTCTATCAACCAAGCCTTTCTTCGCCTGCACGTTCCTCATGTCCTTCTCCAAGGATCGGGCAGTATTGACCAAGGTTAAGAAACCCTGCGTCATCGGCCCCGACAGTAATAGTCTCAGCTCATCCCTCAAGCCTTCATAAAAACGATTAGTCTTGCACTCCTCATCCATGATGGTAGAGCTCGCATAACGACTCAACCGCGTAAACTCGTGGAGATATTCATCCACGCTTCGCTCACCCTGCACCAACTTCAGGAACTCATTCTCCATTGAAATCCTCTGAGTAGAAGGGAGGTATCTTGCTAAGAACAATTCCGAGAACTCTTCCATCGGAACGTCTATCAATTGTCTTCCTCTCAGATGATGCAGCTCCAAGCCTTCCCACCACATCCTTGCTTCACCGTCCAACAGGAACGTAGCAATGGTGGTCATCTGCCACTCCTCCGTCTCCGTCGCTGTCATGACTCTCTTCACCCTAGAGAGCCAGTCTTCAGCCTGCGATGGGGTTCCCAACCCCGAGAATAACGGAGGGTTAAAGCTCATTACATGCTTCAACTGCCTCTCAGTCGCCCTCCTGGGCACTATTGGTTCTACAACCACTTGCTCCATCCTCCTCGGCTCCGCCTCTTGAAGAGGTACTTGCTCCAACACAGGAGCTGGCTGCTGCGCTTGCCTCCCAGGCTGCGCATTGATCACGGCCAACACCGCTTCAGCCACCAATCTTATATTTTCAGCCGACAAAGGTGTTGCGGGAGCAACTTCTGGTGCACTACTAGCCTCAGAACCTCGGCGTTCTGACGGCCCAACACCACTTCGGGTCACCTATAATGGTACAAAACACCGTTAAGCGACCAAATAAATTGCAAACAGCAATTATAGGAACACGCAGGTTCCTCAAACACGAGTATTTTCATTCCTAAGTGGACATTCATGGGTTCTTTTTACTGTTATTACGATGACGCACACAATGTGCTCACCACCCCTTAAAAAGAATTCGCCCACGAATTCACTTTAAGCCCGACCAAAACCAGTAGTCTGATACCAAATTGTAACACCCCCTATCCGTCGCATAGCATATAACAGTAGGTCCGGCCGGGGCCCGACGCCATATGCCACAGACAGACCGGGTGGTTACTTATGGAAACCATCCAACCAATCTCAATGTCCTACACAGAGCATTCTAGCGGAAGCAGTTTATAAGTTGCAAAACAAGAACCCAGCACAAGCATGAATGTCCACTAACATGATAATAGGAATGTTATTACAAAATACTCAAAAGTCGGCCTTAAGGCCTTACAAAATGTTTCACTTGTCTTTTACATGATTTACAAACCTCGGCTCGCAGGCCGGCCATACATGAATAAAACATAAAACATTTCCACTTGGGCCTTCGAGGGCCAGCTTCGCAAAAAGGGCTTTAGCCCGCTATTGACCGCTTGGTCCAGCTGCACCTGCAAGCAAACAAACCACCGCACGGTGGCAAACAAGGCAACGGTCAGCAATGCTGACCAAATTATAACGATCCCGCCCCCAATTCGGGGCGGCGATGCTCCTTTCCTGCATTTCATTAGCATAAGCGAGCAATTAAAACCATAGCCATTTCATCACAGGCGTGGGCTCGTACGGCCACACGCCCCGTGCACTCAGGGCACATTCTCGGTGAACCGGTCGATGTCACGTCAATTAAAGCCATTAACATTCCGGACTCACCACCGCCACTTAGACGGCCATTCCTATGAGCAATTCATCTTCTTGGTATTGGTCACGTCAATTTAAGCCATTGACCACCGAAGACTCCCATTTATGCCAACGGCGAGTTCCACGTAACCTTAGGTCGCTCTAACCGGACGACATAAAGCGGGTACGGCTCCATCTAACCCGTGCTCACTTCGCAACGACAATTTAAGCCATTTGCGCGGGTCAAACTTTCACCGAGTCCCATTCTACCGCAAGTTACATAACTCAGTTATGTTCGAGTTGGCTCTCAGGCCTCCAAGTTGGCAAGATATCGTATCCGCCCAGTTTTCCGGGTGCACCTTTGGGTTAGTCCCCAAGGCTCCCTGCTGCAATCTACCGCGTAGAAAACCCGAAAACAACCAATAGCACGGAGTCTTCTCCGGCCTTATGCAATGCAACATCACCGATCCGGACTAACATGTCCGGGTAGGCTTCAACCAAAATGCCTATGTCCGTTCTCGCATACGGACTCTATACAACGGGGACTTTACATATCTACCCGAAGGAACGCCTCCAACTCTCCGCAAACTCGCGAGAGCGGGCTTCCTATGCTAAGAAAGAGAGCTATTAGTGCTCATGATGAGGATCGTTACCCTTGCGGTCCTCTTTGGCGCCATCGAAAATTAATCGGATGGAAATCACCGCACTTGCGTTGCCTCCGTGGATCCGGAGTCGGCTTGCGATTCGGAGCTCCGAAGCTCCTCCAATGGCGGATCTAGCTCCTCTTCTTCTTGCCTTAGCTTTTCTTTCTCCAAGGGTTTGGAGAGATAACAAGTGGAAAAAGTGAGGGTTTTCTAAGTCAAAACCCGGGTATATCCCTTCAGGAACAACCCCCAGCCATTGGATCCTCAGTCAAAGAAATGAACGGCTTCGATTCGGGACTGAAATGCCCAATCTGGGCCGAACACGGCCTGGCACACGCCCGTGTCCAGGGCCGTGTGCCTCATTCGCCGTCAAAATCAAATCACCTGGAACCTCACACGGGCATCGAACACGCCCGTGTTCGATCTGACACGCCCGTGTTCCAACTGACACGGCCGTGTATCTGGCCGTGTACCCCCATGATTTTCTCCCGTTTCCAACCCGAGCGCTGACACGGGTTCGGACACGCCCGTGTCCTTGCCCGTGTCACCTTGACACGCCTGGGCTCCAGGCCGTGTACAAGGTCTCGGCACTTCGCGGCTAAGTGTCGACACGGGTCGACACGCCCTGCGACACGCCCGTGTCGTAGGCCGTGTGCCAGGTCTCGACACACTGTCGACACCAAAGTGTCGACTTCGCGGGACGAGTGTCGACACGGGTTGACACGCCCTGCGACACGCCCGTGTCTCAGGCCGTGTGCCGTGTCTCGGCACAACTTCAAAGCACTGTGTCGACTTCACGGCTAAGTGTCGACACGGGTCGACACGCCCTGCGACACGCCCGTGTCGCAGGCCGTGTGCCCAGTCTCGACACAATGTCGAGACCAAAGTGTCGACTTCACGCCTTAGTGTCGACACAGGCTTGACACGCCCTGGGACACGCCCGTGTCCCAGGCCGTGTGCCTGCAGCCAGAACTCAAACTGGCCCAAATTATTCCCCTTTTGCTCCTTTGAGTTTCGGGGCGTTACACAGGTTTTCTGGTGTCGACATAAGTGGGTGTCGACAGATTATTCTTGGTGTCGACACAAGTTTTCTAGTGTCGACATAAGTTGGTGTCGACACATGCCCTAAGTGTCAACTCAAATCTTCTGATTCCAGAATTCGTCGAGTAGAGTACTGAGTTCGTCAACCTGAGAAGTTGACTTCGTCGACCTGAGAAGTTGACTTCATCGACCTGAGAAGTTGTGAACTCAAGGTCCAAGTTCGTCGAGCTCAGAATCTTGTTCGTCGACCAAAGTGTGAAGTTGGACTTAGAATAATCTGGAGTTATCCTGACTTTAGTTTGTTGAAGTATCCCAGTTTTTGTCGAGCAGAGAATGAAGATCGTCGAGCTCAGCTCATAGAAATATCTCAAGATCGTCAAGCTGAGAACGTCTTTCGTCGACCTGAGTTCGAGGAACGTCGGACTCATTTTACTTGATCTTGAAATCTTCTAAGTCTTGAGTCTCTGATAGTGTTCTTGATAGCTGGTTCATCTGATGTTGACTCTAAGGACTTGGCCTAGACTCTAGGAGACAACTCTGACCCTGGCTATACATGTTGGGTCACATCATCCGAAGTTAGTGAACCTAGCCCAAATCAACTAGGGATCCAACACTTTTTTTGGCATGTGAGGGTAGATGCTCCACAAACATGTGGAAGTAGTTCTCCTGACAGGTAGATCAGTTGTATGTCCATTGTCTTTGCATTTAGAATCCAGAATCGAAGTACAAAATATTCATGGTGTGTAAAGCCCATCCGGATAGGTTGGTCTGGATTGGTGATGATTGTTTGTGTGCAGGAGAAGACTCCATAGTATCGCGTAGATTTTGGAGTCGCGGGGTGTGCAGTTTGTTGTAGAGAGAGTATTAGAGAAGGATTCCAGTAAAACACCCATTTATAGGGGATGAAACGATGGTCTGTGATGCGTCGGCAAGTGTACCGATCGTAATCAAGTAATAAAGTTGAGGAGTTGAATCCTCAGATATTGATCTCTCGAGGAGTGCAAGTAGGGAGTGTGATTTCGCTATTGAAAAAGTGATTGCATGTGTTAACGTAAACAAATGGGGTTTTGGTTTGGAGTTTGCTAAGTTTAACACTAATAAACCTATTGCGGGTCGCCGTCACTGCATCTCTTTGGTGGATTACTCAAGAGAGTAATATGAAAGATGGATGAACCAATGAGGGTCGCAATTAACTCTTCGTCGCGCACACTTCTAGCAATCGCTAGAACGACACTATGTCAACAAGAACACGAAAAAATGAAGCTCAGCAACACAATCATGATCTAAGATATAACAACACATAGACATGTTGAAATACTTGAACTAAATAGTGTTCTTAAGCAACAATCAAACAACCACAAGTTCAGAACAAAGTAACTACAAGAGGAGGGGGAGAAATACAACCAAACACACGAAGGCTTTTTGAGATTCGCGGCCAGAGTCAAGGGTTGTTGGGCCTTGTCCGAGCTCGATCTACAGATGACGTCCTAGGTCCAGAAAGGCTGTCACCTCCTTCCAATAACCAGTCTTCCTCGTGAATAATCACTGGGCTAAATCAATCCAGAGAACTCCATGGTTGCAGCACCTTATGAGCTTGAAATACAGCTTGGAGTTTGGAGAATATAATGGTGGCCGGAGATGAAGCTATTGCAAGCTTTTGGAGGCAGAATGGTGGCCGGATCAACTCTCCAAGGAGGAGAGAGAAAATATCGGCTAGAGGGAAGTTTTCCTACTCAGAGGGGTGGAAATGGCGGGCTGGATCGGACTTTTTCTCCCTTTGGAATGATGAAATCTGCATCTTAAATAAAAAATCAGAAATAATGGTCATACACGGTTTGGCGCACGACCGTGCGCAAACAGTGCAATATTAACTTTCAAAACAAGCCTGCGAAAGGAGAAGCGATGACCCGTGCGTTTTACTCGCGCACGGACATTTCCGCCCGTGCGTGAAGGAAATCGCACAGGTAACAACAAAAAGCTAGAATTTGAGGCAAGCAGGTGGAACCGTGCGTTTTACACGCGCATGGGCACTTCCGCCCGTGCATGAAAAAATCGCACGATTAACCACAGATTGGTACAAACAAGAAAGCTGCAGGAAAATCGTGCATTTCCTTCGCTCACGGTTCCAAAGAAACCGTGTATTAACCATACGTGAAGATCGTCGAGCTCCGCTCGACAATTTCCAGTACAATCAAAACGTACGATCAAGAAGAAACGTGTGCTAAGAAAACACACGACCGTTCGTTTTCCAAAAACCTGAATTCCTGACATGGGGGAAAACGCACCACCTGCATTCAAACAAATAAATCAAAAGAGTACCCTACAGCAATGCAGAAATGCAATAAAAGCAATTGGAAAGAGCCCCTGGGGAGCACCATGTGCTTGCCCCCCCAACAACAGAATGTGCAATTGCACACCCTTGGGCAAAAAACAGTGCACAAAATGGTCATAAATCGGCCGATGCAAATATAACTGAATACCAGTTGAAATGCGGATCACGAGTGCGAAAATATGCCCAGATCAGTCTGAAAAACCGTATAAATATCTGACTCATCACACCACTAGACTTAAATATTTGCTCGTCCCACGCAAATCATTTCTCCGTGAACTAGAAAACAGCTAGCTGGCTTAGAAATTTCCAAATAAAGTAAAGTAAGAAATCAAATACTTCCTGGGCGTAGAAAATATAATAGGTAAAATTTTTAATTATACTACAGATTTTATAAATTTTGACAAGCGTAAATAAATATTGTAACTACTCAAAAATGGAATTCTGGAGAATCGTTCGGACAAATGTAGGAAGAAAGTAGGCAGGCCACTCAGTTGAGCATTGCAAAAGACCGAGGCTCGGGATTACCTCCAAAAAAATCCATCAATGTCGGGGACCACACGCTTGCCCATTCACACTCTCTCCACGACGCTAGTTTGACTCAAGCGTGAATCCGTAGGGCTTTAGGGTAGAAATGGGGCTTGGGTTTCAGTGAGGTAAACAATGATAAAAAAGAAGGCTACGCACCTAACCCAAATGAGCTCAACAAAAAGATATCCTCTCGCCAACAATACATGCATGTGCACCACACCACCAGACTTTAACTTGATAACACGGGTGTGTGCACCGCACCGCCTACAGCCACAAAATCTCAAATAGGATTTTCAATTACACATTTTCTTTTCACTTTTATTTTTAACAATTAATTTTTATACATATATTTTCTTTTTACATCCTCTTTTTATTTTAACAACTTCAGCAGATAAAAACTTTGGAGCACATCCACATATTCACAAAGAATATCACCACATCAACACCCCAAAATAAAAATGTAAAACACTAAAGCTCAACTTGGGTGTGTGACTAGGATCGGCTATGAGGCTTTGGTGAAAAAAATGGTGGAGATGAATCAAAAGAAGGGTAGGCACAACGGGGCTAGCGAGGATAAGACGTTAGGAACAATACAAAGCTCAACCGGGCCAAAAAGACGGCCTACATCATGCTCACGCTAGACTAACCTGCACCAATGCTTCGAGAGTAGCTTGGGGCAAGTTCTTTGCCACCGAGAAAAATGATCCTTCCTCCCGACAAGAGCAATACGAGGCTAGTGAAGGCTACACACATTCCTACACCACCGTTCGATTACTCCAGATTCAACACTTTTGAGTAGTACAAACAATATTTACAAATGCAGAAACGTATAAATCTACGAGCATAAAGAAAAATTAAATCTATACTATTTCTACACGCCATGAGTACTCGATTAGGAACACTGCACGAGTTTCGAACTACGCTATCCTAAAATCCTATGCCAACACCACTATTTTGAAGTTAACACAAAAGAAATAAATTTGACTTGAGCCAAGCACATGCTTAAGATCGCGCTTATGTGGGTGTAGGCGCACGATGCGGACAAGATATCAAGAAAACAGAAAATAAAAATGTGCTTTTGGTATGATAGCGATAGTAGTGCATGTGCACAGGTAACCCGCATAACTCTCCCCCACCAGACTTAAACTAAACAACCTATTCAAGATTTGCAATAAAAATAGAGAAATAAAAGTTGGGGGAGAGGTTACACTATGCTCAGCAAATGAGCATACCATAAGCTCGGCGTTAATTTCAGCAGAAAGTCCACGGCCCAAACGAACTCCACTTGCATAAGAGAATACCTCCAACCACGTATACTATAAACATATAATCACATCAGCATAATTGAGCAAAATAAAAGCAGGTAAATTGGGTTGTCTCCCATAAGCGACTTTTCTTTACCGTCCTTAAGGTGGAACAAATATCTGTATTAGCAGTTATATAAATATTATTCAGAGCATAAGTTAAACGCAACGAAAAAGTCTAAAGTTACACACAACATTAAGCAATAAATAAAACTAGAAAAAGCAGGAAAGGGGCCACGGAAGATCCTTCATTCCTCAGCTGAACGCTGACTTGTGATAGATCCCCGCAATCATGCGGGATGGAGGTAAGGCGAAAGCTTTAGGACCCAGGAAAGACGAATCTCCGCTGCCCCTAACCTCTTCATTCTCGCACCGGCGGGCAAAATTATGCGCCTTGCACATGAGCAGTTCTTTTCTTTTCAGATCCACATATGGGGATCGACAGGGTGGTATAACCACACCAACCAATTAGGTAGCATGTCTATCTTTCTCATCCGGGGGCATCCTTTCCTCACCCGTGGAGGGTGAAAGATCAGCCCAAGTCACTTGTTTAACAGTCTTACAAAATTTGTTCGGAGCAATAGAAGTTTTTAAGTCTATCTTCTGCACGCTCTCCAAAATCGTGCCCACCTCACGTTCCTTAGTATCCGAGTCTTGTTTCACTCCCAGTAACTTCTCACTTGTTTCTGCTTCAGCTGATATCAACATTTCTTCCACTTTCACAGCCTTGTCTTGCTCATTCAGCAAAATACCTGTCTCATCAGCTATAGATAAATCATTAGATAACAAGACATTCAATTTCAGAAGTTCTCCGGGATCATTTGGAATTATAGGGGGAAGTGACGGTGGTAAAGGCAAATCGACCTTGGAAGCCAAGGTGACACCGCTCGCATTAAATTGCAATGTAGCTTCACTAGCTTTTAGGAATGGGACCCCTAAGATGGGTTTCGATGTATTTCCCATGGGTCCTAAGACCTGGAAGTCAATGACTACAATAGCCCCATTCAGTTTCACTTTTACCTCCTTAATTTCCCCGTCGGTCTTTACTACTGACCCATCGGCAAGCACTAGTGACTTCTGGACACTCGATTCAACATTTAAACGAAATTTCTCAACATCTTGCAAAGCAAGAATGTTGCACGAAGACTTGGAATTACATAAAGCTACCGTCTCCATCTTATTAATCTCACACTTAACAACTATTTCATTTTTATTGCACTCCTCCGCCTCTCCAACACTCTTCCCTTGCTCACGGGGATTTTTCTCCGTATCACTTGGGAGGGTGCCGCGAGTACGCTCGGAGAACACCTGGGCCAGTTGCCCCAGTTGTGATTCCAAGTTCCTCATGGAAGTGGTTTGAATGGACATATTAGATTGGGCCATATCCACAAATTTTTCCATCATTTCCTCCAACGCACTCTTACGCGCCACCTGGGCATTCTGATTATAACCCGTATGCGGCGGTCGCGGCTAGCCAATAGAGGCTTGAGCATCAAATTGATGCTGGCCTCCCTGCCACCTTTGACCGGGAGCATTTTGATTCCACGAGAAATTAGAATGATTTCTCGCATTGGGATTATACGCATTATTATAGTGAGCAGTGCGGTTTTGATTATTTATAAAATTTACGCTCTCATCAGAAGTTATACCTGATGGCTCAGTAAAGGTCTCTCTAGCAGTGCACTCATAAGAATTATGACCGGGGTTACCACAACCCTGGCACGAAATGTCCATAAACCGAGCTGGAGGAGGGGCTGATCTAGTCAACATCATCCTTCCATCCAAAGTATGATGGCTCGCCTCCGCTTGTTGCACCACTGCATTCACTTAAAACAGATTCCTCGCCCCTCTAGGGGTATTTCTTCTGGTGGTCCAGTATGTGCAATGGGAGGCAGTGTCGCGAAGTAGCCTCAATGCCTTGTCAGGAGATCGGTTCATTATTGTGCCTCTAGCTACTGCGTCGATCATAGCCCTGAAATTAGGCTCAATAGCAAAGTATAATATTTCAGCAAAATTCCACGGCTCACAGTCGTGCTGGGGGCATCGACGTCGGAGGTCAACGAATCTCTCCCACGCCTCAGACAATGTTTCTTGGTCCAACTGTTGAAAGGTTGCAATATCCCTACGGGCATTCACAATCTTATCCACCGGGTGAAAATTAGCCAAGAACATAGAGGAGAGGGCCTCCTATGTAGTAGAGGTCCTAGGAACAATAGTATGGAGCCAGGTTTTGGCCTTGTCCCTCAGCGAAAACGGGAACAACCTCAGCTTTACTACGTCATCAGAAATATCGGCATAACGGAATGTGCCTCAAATATCCGAGAACTCCACCAGATGGAGCAGCGGATCCTCACCCGGCAAGACCGAGAACTGAGTATTATTTCGGATCATATTTAGGATGGTGGATTTAATCTCGAAGTGGTTGTTTACGATGGCCGGTCCGAAGACAGGGTAAACACTTCCTGCAGTAGGGGTTATGAAATCACGCATTGTCCTAATGTGTGGTTGGACCACCTCTTGGCCCTCAACAACCCATTAACCATGGCCATTTCCTCCTTGGCCAAGGTCCTCCATCCTTTCTTCAGCAGCAGCAGCACGCAGGAGGCTCGCCTTGTACGTACGGTTTCAAGCTCAAACACAAGTTCTTGATCTCGGTCACTGGAGTTGGGATCTGTCATACAATACAAAAAATCCTTTCAAAAATACCAAAAACACTGGAGGGAAGTTTTCCCGCTCGGAGGGGCGGAAATGGCGGGCTGGATCAGAATTTTTCTCCCTTTGGAACGATGAAATCTGCGTCTTAAATAGAAAAATCAGAAATAATGGTCACGCACGGTTTGTCGCACGATCGCGCGCAAACTATGCGATATTAACTTTCAGAACAAACCTGCGGAAGGAGAAGCGTTGACCCGTGCATATTACTCGCGAACGGACATTTTCGCCCGTGCGTGAAGGAAATCGCACGGGTAACAACAGAAAGCTGGAATTCGAGGCAAGCAGGTGGAACCGTGTGTTTTACACGTGCACGGGCGCTTCCACCCGTGCGTGAACAAATCGCACGATTAAGCACAGATTGGTACAAAAAAGAAAGCTGCAGGAAAACTATGCGTTTTCTTCGCGCACGGTTCCGAAGAAATCGTGCGTTAACCGTCCGTGGAGATCGTCGAGCTCCGCTCCACAATTTCCAGTACAATCAAAATGTATGATTGGTGTCTACTAATCGCAAAGAGAATAAAAACCGAACAAACAATCCAACGAGGCAAGTATACCTATCGAAATGTAGCTAGGGGATGCAAGTGTCGTATTAAAATCCGGGAACTGTTGAGTAATCTTACTCTCACAAAACTATTATCTTATCGAAGATACTTTCGGGGTTGTTAACTAAATTAGAAGAAGAGACTACTAGCATAAAGAAAAACACACTTGCACTTGAACAGAAAGGCCACAACTAGTGATTAAAATGAGGGGTTGAACAATGATAAATACAAGCACTCGATCGAGAATCACCTCGGCTAAAGTTGATCAAAAACACGCGATAATAAACTTTAACTTAATAAGACAAAGGACCTTGACCGTGGAGGTTCCATAAGCATGAACACGCTTCTCTCGAAGTCGTGCCCACCTGAGTTTAGGAAGGTCCGACCGAACTCTCATCCAAATCGGATGCCTAAAGCTCGCTTTACGCGGTGAACCCCACTATTGAATTTCACTCCAATTCGGGAAATTAACGTCCGCATCGCTCAAAGGGTGCATGCAACTCTCTTTACTCTTGAGTGTTCACTTCAAACTACAAGCCTCTTGGCTAGCTAAGAGTGAAAACAAATATGGAAATTATATATCGATGATATAAATCCAAACAAGATTAATCAAGAGTAAATCAAGGCCTGAACCCTAAAAAGAAAAAGTAAACTTAAGCATCATAACTTAATCAAATCGAACCTCAGATCATCAAGATCGAGTACAAGGAGGATTTGTTAATCATGGAGAAATGGAGGAAGAGAGTTGGGTAGAAGAACATTAAGAGAATAAAGATAAAAAAACACTTTATATTAATACTAAAAGATAGTTACAACTTGGAATAAAGGATTACAAGGGCAATGAAATAAAAACCTATGCTAGCATTTACATTAATCTACTAAAGCAATTACAAAGACTATTACAAAAGGAGTACACTAAGATAGGATTAAAAAGCTTAAAATGAGAAAGAGGGAGAGGAGAAGCATGAAAAACAACAAGAAACAAAAGGGCAACACCTCCCCTCTCACTCTAAAACTGGTCTGGACACAAGGGGGGTCTGAATTTATAGAAGATTTTCCGGTGGGTCACGCCCGGTGACACGCCCGGGGAGGGCGTGTCAGAGGGGCGTGACAGGTACAGGGTTGACCTCGGGAGCTGAATTCTGACGGAAATGATGTTTCTTCTATACGTCGGTGGACACGCCCAATGACACGCCCATGTAGGGTGGGCGTGTAAGGCACGTCAAGCTTCAATCAGCGGTCGAAAATCCGTTAAACGTCGGAAAATGAGGTACACGCCCGGTGACACACCCATGTAGGGGGAGTGTCAGTACTGCTAACGTGTAGCCACGCAAAAACTTTAAATGCGGCAGTAGGCTTCGGGAAGAGGGTGACACGCCCAGTGACATGCCTAGTGACACGCCTAGTGACATGCCCATGGAGGGCGTGTCAGTTAATTTTCTCGTGATTTGGGCTCTGATAGCAAGCTTCCTTAGGATCGGGTTACAAGCCTGAGGACACACCCAGGGAGGGCGTATAAGGGGGGCGTGTTAAGTCATTTTGGCCGAAAGTTGAGAAAACATACAAAAAGAAGAGAAAACATTAGTGACAACAAAATATACAAAAGGAGGTCAATATATAAGCTTACAAGACATGATTCGTGTATTAAAAACCTAAAAATACCCTAATAGTTTAGACTACAAAAAGTACTATAAAATTTCCCCAAGCTTAAGCCTTGCTTGTCCCCAAGCAAATATATAAAAACTAGCTGACATAAAAATTACTAAGCAGAAAAATTCTAATTATTCTAACACAAGGACAATGCAAATTCTAAGTAGCGAGAAGGTGAAATGTAAACCTAAAATAATTACTTAAATATGGTTTAACAATTTATAAACTTTACTAATGAAAATAAATCATCCAAAATTTTAACGAAATTCTTTAAATAAATTTAAGCAAAGCAACGAAATGAAAAAAAATGCATTGAGTTGTTACTAGAACCAAGGGACACATTATAACTGTATCAATCAAATAACAAAAATATAAATTTAAATCCAAAACTATACTATTTTACTTTTCTTCTTTACTTAGGTAATAGATAAAAATCAAAAAGCATGAATCAAAAGAACTTATTAGGACTGAAACGTTTGGTTTAGGCATATAAATAGTAGTGGAATTCAAAGATAAACAAGGAGACTTCAAAATCACACTAAACCAAAACAAAGAGTTTCAAAAATTTTCATCATAAATAAAATATTTTTCTTTCTTTTTTTCATTTCCTTTTCTTTCCTTTTTATATTTTTCTTTTTTTTCAAAACAAAATAAAGGCCATAAATAAATTTTTTTCATTTTGAACTTGGCAAAATAAAAGTCAATACTTTCTTTTGAGCATACTTTTTCAAAAAGTTCGCCAAATAAAAATCACAAAACAACTTCATCTTAATCATGAAAGTTTTTTAATGAAACTCAAAAAGGCTAGTGTGATTAGATAGGTTGGAATATTTTAGCTTTGGTGAAAATAAAATGATAAGTGGAGCTGTCAAATGGAATAGGAAAAAGGCTCAAAAATGGCTAAATAGGGAAAACAATTTTGGTTGGCAAGAAGGCTCAAACGAAAACAAAAATGGCCTAAATCATTTTCATGCTTCTAAATTTATCTAAATCATAGTTTTGAAAAATTTCAAAAAACAAGTCCTAGATAATAAAAGAAGAGTAATGAAATTATCTTGAAAATAGAAATAATATGAGCCTTGGATCATTCACATCTACTATGTTAATCAAAAGTTGACATTAAAAAAATTATCCAAAAATGAAAAGGAAAATAGTGGATGAAATATTTTTAATAAAGTAAAGAGAATAAAGAGCGAAAAACCAAAATAGAAATGCGAGTTTTAGAAAAACGTTTCACATTAACATGCTACCGCGAATTAGAAACACAACAAGGCCAACATTTTACTTGTGAAATATAATTAGAAAGAATGATTATAAATATTATAATTAGCTAAGTCGTTATAAGGAATATTGAGAAAAACAAAACAAAAGCAAGGGGTACTATTGAAATTTCAAAATCAGTTTAAACTGAACAAATAACATATATATATATATATTAATTTTGAAATATTCTCTTTTTTTGGATTTTTAAGATATTCACTTTTTTGTATTTTTAAGATATATAAAAAAAAATTTTTTGACTTTGATTTTTTAAAGGAAACAAAATAAAGACAAGAGAAGGATAAAATCCTCCCCCAAGCTTGAAATGGACATTGTCCTCAATGGAGAAAGGTGGGGAAGGAGAGAGAGAAATTAAACTAGAAATGAAAGTACAGAATTGAAAAACAGGTACTTCCTCAGATTTATGCGCCATGAATGTTGATAGATGCTGCTCCCCCATGCTTGCATTTTGGATTATCATGAAATGTCTTCTTTGGACTTCGTGATGGATTCAACAGTGTTGGAGTAGGAGATCGTAGAAGCTTCAGCTTGTAGGAGCCGTCTGGGGCAAAAAGTGTAAAATAAAGAAAACAAAAAAATAACTTGGGTTGCCTCCCAAGAGCACCCTTTGTTTAAAAACATCGTTTGAGCTCGACGAAATAAAATAATATTTTCCAAAAGATTATTGTAAAAAATAATAATTAAAGTTTTTTAACAAAAATAAATAGTCTTAAGTTAGATTAAAGTTCGTGCATAAGAAACTTAACATTGTTCAGACTAACATCATCATCGCCAGAAAAATAGAGTTTCAGACGCTGCCCATTCACTTTGAAATCACCATTATCAAGGTGTGAAATTAAAACAGTGTCATACGGAAAAACTTCTTTAACAGTACACAACCCAGACCATCGTGATTTTAGTTTTCCAGGAAATAAACGTGTTAAAGTAGCGAACAATCGACAAAAAACAAGTCGAAATTTTGAATAATTCAAAGTTTTATTATCCAAAAAGAAATCTATTACAAAGGTATGCCCTCCCTTATATAGAATGGAGGAGAGATGAGAGAATACAAATAAGAGATGTGGGACTAAAAATTTACAGGACTAAGCGGACTATACAAAATAAACCGCACAAGCCGCGCGGTTAGACAGAAGGGCTAACCGCACGGCTACCACCAGAGAGAAAGAGAGATCGCCAGGGTAGACCGCTAGACCGTCCGGTCTCGAAGCCGGCTGAGACAAACCGCCAGACTGCCCGACTACCAAACAACAACAGCACAACAACCAACCTGCTGAAGGGAAACTGCCAGACTGCGCGGTCTCCAACCCGCCAAGACAGACCGCCAGACCGCCAGACCGCCCGGTCACCAACTTCAACACTCCCCCTCAAGCTGGAGCATGTATATCGATCATGCCCAGCTTGTCACAAATATGAAGAAACGAGGCAAAAACTGGCTTGGTGAAGATGTCAGCCAGCTCTTTATCAGAAGTGACAAAGGGAGTGCAAATTTGTTCCTTTAAGATCTCTTCACGAATGAAATGACAGTCGACCTCAATATGATTTATTCTTTCATGGAAGACTGGATTTTTGGAGATGTATATGGCAGCCTTGTTATCCCAGAACATAGGTAGAGGATGGTTGTAGACCTCTCCTAAATCTAGCATGAGAGCCCGCAGCCATTTTAACTCACAAGTGGTCGACACCATACTACGATACTCAGCTTCTGCACTGGACCTGGAGATAACAGATTGCTTCTTGCTCTTCCAGCTCACCAGATTTCCCACAACAAAGGTGCAAAAACTTAAGGTTGACTTGCGATCCCCTTTGTCATCAGCATAACTTGCATCTGAGTATGCTTTAACCCTCAGATGGCCATTCTTCTGAAAAAGTAATCCTTTCCCAGTCACTGCTTTGACATACTCCAAGATCTGCAAGGCAGACTGTAGATGACACTCCCTAGGTGCTTGCATGAATTGACTCACCTTGCCCACAACATAGGAAATGTCGGGCCTGGTCACTGTGAGATATACGAGCTTGCCAACCAGATGCCTGTACCGCGAACTATCTGAAAGAGGAGGCGAATCATCTGTCCAGGTTTTGTCTTCTCCAGTTGCCATGGGGCATCAGGCAGGTTTTGCTCCAATCAATCCTGCCTCTTTTAAAAGATCAACGACATACTTATGCTGAGAGAGAACTAAGGAGTCGGGCTTCCGAGAGATTTCGATCCCCAGAAAGTACTTTGGAGAGCCCATATCTTTCGTGATCAGATGTTGATGAAGATGTCGCTTTGTCAGGGCTACCCCGTCCTGGTCATCGCCAGTGAGAAGAATATCATCGACGTACACAGCAAGAACAACCAGCCCCAAAGGGGTTTTACGAATAAATAGAGAGTGATCGGCAGAGCTTCCCGCAAAACCAACGGCCGCCACGATGCCGCTGAACTTGTCAAACCAAGCTCGAGGGCTCTGCTTGAGGCCATAGATTTCCTTCTTCAGCCGGCATACTCGTGTCTCCCCCTAAGAAACATACCCAGGAGGTTGCTCCATGGAGACGGCCTCCTGAAGATCACCATAAAGGAAGGCATTCTTGACATCCAGCTGGAAAATCGGCCAATCCCTATTTACCGCCACAGAAAGAAGGACCCGAATAGTGCTGAGACGAGCCACGGGGGAGAAGGTGTCAAAGTAATCAACCCCATAGGTCTGAGTAAAGCCCTTAGCAACAAGGCGAGCCTTATACCGATCCATAGTGCCGTCTGGGCCAAATTTGACCACAAAGACCCAGCGACAGCCAACAACATCAGTGCCGAAGGGAGGAGGAACAAGAGTCCATGTACCCCGCTCAGTTAGTGTCACCATTTCCTCATCCATGGACAACTTCCAATGAGGAATAGCAAGGGCCTCGTGGTAGGAGCGGGGTGTGGCAGTGGCAGAGATAGCCAGTGCAAATGCCCTGCGAGAAGGGGTAAGATGATCATATGAAACAACAGTAGCAAGGGGGTGTAGGGTACACGTCCGCACCCCTTTGAGAAGAGCTATAGGAAGATCCAGATCAGCGGGTCCCTCGGCATCCGGAGCATCCGTGGCAGAGAAAGCTGGCTCGGGAGTAGAGAGCGACAGCGGTAGAGATGAGGGAGACGGTGGCGGAGATGAGGGAGATGGTGGTGGAGAAGGGAGAGAGAGGCAGAGGGAGAGGAGTGGGTGGAGATGGTGTAGGGGTGGAGATCGTAGTAGGAGACGAGGGAATGAAGGGAACGGTAGGAGAATCAGAAGCTGGGAAAAGAGGAGAGGAGTCATCCGAGAAGTAGGAGGTATTCTCAAAGAAGGTGACGTCAGCAAAGACAAACTGCTTATGAAGGACAAGATCAAAGCAATAATAGCCTTTCTGAGTGTTGGAGTACCCCAGAAAGACACATTTGGTGGAGCGAGGGGAGAGCTTATCACTGGTGGCAGAAGGGGCATGCACAAAGGCAGTGCATCCAAAGATTTGGAGAGGGAGAGGAAACGGCTCCTTGCCCGGATACAAAATGGAGAATGGGGTTTTTCTGTGGGGAACCGTGGAGGGAATGCGATTGATAAGGTAGCAGGCAAGGAGAATAGCATAGCCCCAATAGGAGCGAGGAACATGCATCTGGGTCATCAAGGTTCGAGCGACATCGAGGAGGTGACGGTTTTTGCGTTCTGCCACACCATTCTGTTGTGAAGTATAAACACAACTAGTTTGATGAATAATCCCATTTTGCATGCAGAATGTAGAAAAGTCATGACTGATATATTCTTTGGCATTATCAGATCGAAAAACTTTGATAGAAACATTAAACTGAGTTTTGATCATGAGATAGAAGGACGTCCATATAGAGAATAATTCGGAGCGATCTTTTAATAGATACACCCACATACAACGAGAGAAATCATCAATGAACGTGACAAAATATGAACTACCTCGACCAATGGTAAGAGTAGGAGAAGGACCCCAAATATCGGAGTGGATGAGATCAAATGGACGGGTAGATCCACGAACGAGCTTTGGAGGGAAGGAGGAGCGGTGATGCTTGCCATGCTGACAGGCCTCACAGTTGAGCGGAGGACTTTGTGGAGGAAGTTGGGGCAGAAGTTGACGAAGAAGACGTGGAGGAGCATGACCAAGGCGGAGATGCCATTGGAGAATATCTGTGGATGTGGAGGAGAAGGTGGAGAAAGCAAAAATGTTGTGCAGGAAGTATAAGCCGCCACTATCAGTCCCAGTAGCAATCGTCTGTTGGGAGTCTGGATCCTGAAAAGTGTAAGAAGTAGAAGTAAATGTGACGGAACACTGTAATTGCTTGCATAGAGAGGTAACAGATAATAAGTTGCACCGGAACTTGGGCACGTATAGAGTATCCTCCAAGTGAAGAGATGGAGTGACATGAACTATCCCCTTCCCATGGACTGATGATGAAGAGCCGTGAGCAAGAATAACTGGGGGCAACAGATCATGTGTTTCTAGGAGAGAAAAACACTGGAGAGTGTCGGTCATATGATTTGTAGCACAGGTGTCGATCAGCCATTTTCCTTGAGTAACAACGTGGGCACTACCAGAAGATGTGACCACCGAGGAGAACGGCTTTGAGGAGGATATGAAAGCCATGAAGGGAAGAATAAAAAACCGCAGCGGTCACGGGGACAGCACACCAGAGAGAAAGAGAGATCGCCAGGGTAGACCGCTAGACCGTCCAGTCTCGAAGCCAGATCAGACAAACCGCCAGACTGCCCGGCTACCAAACAATAATAGCACAGCAACCAACCTGCTGAAGGGAAACCGCCAGACCGCGTGGTCTCCAACCCGCCAAGACAGGCCGCCAGACCGCCCGGTCACCAACTTCAACAAAACGTAAACGTGAATTATATAAAAGAACTTGGTCGCCCAGCTTGAAGGTTTTTGGGTGCCTTAAGTGTTTGTCGTGAAAACATTTCGTCCGCTCTTTATAAAATTTGTTATTTTTGTATGCGTAAGAGCGCCACTCGTCGAGCTCGTTAAGTTGAAATTTTCTAAGGTCGCCGACAGAGTGGGGATCGAAATTTAAAAACCTTAGGGCCCAAAAAGCACGGTGTTCTAATTCTATGGGTAAATGATACGATTTTTCATAGACCAACCGATATGGCGTACATCCGATGATGATTTTGTACGCTGTACGGTAGGCCCATAGAGCATCATCTAATTTGGTTGACCAGTCTTTTCTAGAGCTGGAAACAGTCTTCTCTAAAATTCTTTTAAGCTCTCTATTCACTATTTCGACTTGTCCGTTAGTTTGGGGGTGGTAGGAAGTTGAAAGCTTATGCGTAATGTCGTATTTAATAAGAATCTTTGAAAACTGCGTGCTACAAAAATGTGAACCCCTATCGCTAACGATGGCTAGAAGGACGTCGTGCGACCTCAAGACCGAGGAAGTAGCGAAGAGGCCCCAGGTCTTTAGTCTGAAACACAGTGCTAAGATTCTGTTTGACTGCGTGAATCCCCTTCGAATCATCCCCAGTGAGCAGGATGTCATCAACATAAACCAGCAGAAGGACTGTTCTTGTTGCCCAGTGTCGAGTGAATAAGGAGAAGTCTGCGGAACTGCGAGTGAAGCCCATGTCCCGAACAACCTTGCTGAACTTGTCAAACCATGCATGAGAGGATTGTTTGAGACCATAGATGGATTTCTTCAGAAGACACACCTGAGACTCGGTCTCAAACCCGGGCGGTTGGCGCATGTAGACGGTGTTCTGAAGATCATCATTCAAGAACGCATTCTTGATATCCAGCTGATGAAGGGGCCAGTGGCGATGCACAGCCACGGAAAGGAGGACACGAACGGTGTTGAGTTTGGCCGTCGGAGAGAAGGTTTGCTAGTAATCAAGGCTCTGCTGCTGAGTTTGGCCGTGGTAGGAAGTTGAAAGCTCTTCCTACTAACGATGGCTTGCGCTTCAGCCCATCGTGAAACATAATCGACAGTAACTAAAAGGAATTTGTTCCCGAAGCTAGAAGGAAGAGGGCCAACACAATCAATTCCACAGAGATCGAAAACTTCGCACCAAAGGAAATAATTTTGCGACATTTCATTTTTATTGGAAATATTTTCCGGTCGTTGATAACTATCACTCCTACTCACTAAGGCTTGCACGTCTTTAAATATGCTAGGTCAGTAAAAACCCACGCAAAGCACTTTGTGGGCAGTGCTAGCAGCTTGATAGTGACCACCAGTCGGTCCTTCATGCAAATGTTTTAAAATATCTAATCCCTATTAAAAATAGACACATCTCCTTATCACTTGGTCCGCATAGACTCGAAAAAGATGCGGGTCCTCCCAAAAATAGTTCTTCAACTCAGAAAAGAATTTCTTCTTTTGCTGAGAGGAGAACTCTTTTGGGAGGACACGAGCCACTAAATAGTTGGCTATGTGTGCAAACCACGGAGAGGGAGATGTGTTAATTAAAAGCAGCTTCTCATCGGAGAAGAAATCATTAACAGATTTTTCATCTAATTTTTCTATATAAGGATTATCTAATCATGAGAGATGGTCGACGACCAAATTCTCGGCACCTCGCTTATCACGGATTTCTAAGTAAAACTCCTGGATGAGTATGACCCAGCGAATCAGGCGTGGCTTGGCGTCCGTCTTAGCAAGAAGATACTTGAGGGCCGAGTGTTCCGTAAAAATGATAATTTTGGAAAGCGTAATATAAGGACGAAATTTATCAAAAGCGAAAACAACAGCTAGGAGTTCCTTTTCGGTTGTGGTATAATTCTCTTGTGCAGATGTAAGTGTTTTACTTGCATAATAGATGGGGTGGAAGTTTTTAGATATTGATGGACTAAAAATCGTCTCACGGACTACAATCCGAATAGGCAAGTGTACCTATCATTTTATAGTATAGTGATAAAAATATATCAAGGTCGTATAAAAACTCGGGGCAGGCAAGTACTATTACTCACAACGATTCTATTATCCTACCGAACGATTGATGGGTTTGAAAATTAAAATGAACTAAGCTTAATTAAAAGAGAAATAAAAATATTGTGAAAGAGTGCTCGATCGATGATTCACTTTGAAATAAAATAAAGAAATAAATTAGTTTAGCATTTGTAATACTATTAAGACCGTGACGGATCCGATATTAGGAAGTAATCTCGCTAGAGCATTAAATCCCCTAACTTATAGACGTTTTGACCGAAATCTCTTTACAAGTCAAAAAAGCCTTAAGTCGCATTACCGAAGTAACCCGCACTATTGGATTTGACTCCAATCTGGAGGATTTACGTCATCCCATCTCTAGGGTTGCGTTCAACTCCTTCCTTGTTTGAGTGATCTTTCAAATCAGTGAGTCTCTCGACTTCTATGAAATGAGATCAATTGCCTACTACCGTATACCGGAATACGGAGTCGACACGATAAAAATCAAAGAAGGATCAAAATAGGGAAAATACAAATGCAAACATAAAAGTAAAGATGCGTTATTTTGTCGCAAAGCTCATCACGATCGGGCGCAAAATATAATTAGCTAAGCATAATAAAGGTAGAAAACAAAATAGAAGAAAGAGAAGTCATTTGCATTGCTTAAGAAAAGAAAATACACAAAAATTAAAATATGACAATGCTATTCTACTACAAAAAGGAAATTACAATAAAAACTACAACAAGGAAAAACTCTCATGAACTAGCTATCTCACTTGCTCTCTAAAATCCTCCTCTTCAAAGCATGAGACATTGGTTCCTTTTATAGGAGAGGAGGAAGATTCTAGAAAGTGGTGGAAATGAAATGGGAGAAGGATGTGGCCAGCCATGCATGTATGAGGAGGTGCATGAATGTCATTAATGGGGGAGAGAGGGAAGAGGCTACATGCATGCATTTTCATTTAGGAAAATAAAAAGAACAAAATAAATAAAAGAGGGGGGGATGGATGGGTTTATATGAGAATGAGAGAAAGGGAAAGAGGGGTGAATGAGAAATAAATAAGAGAGAAGGAGTGAGTGGGGAGATGCATGAGGAATAAAGAGAAGAGAAAATAATAAAGGGGAGAGAGAGGGGAGAGGCTACATGCATGAATGGGGAGAGAAGGAGTTGTCCATGCATGTTGGGCTTCATTATGTGGGCTGAAATATTATTTGTGGGCTGAAATATTATTTGTGGGCTGCATCATAGGCTCGGGTAGCACCAAATGGAAGGGCTCGGGTTGTCTTGTATGGTGGGCTGCACTTGGACCGCAACAAAGGCCTTGAACCTACAAATAAAACAAAACAAATAAACAAAATGTTAGATATATTTTATAACTTAACATAACATATATTTTATAACATAATAAAAAACTAACCATAATAATATAATAATAGTTATATTTCATAACAAAACACAACTAGACATAGAACATAAAATTAAACATAAAAAACATAAAACACATAATTAAACTAGGAATTAATATATTATAAAAAGACATTAAGACATGAAATTAAAACATAACAAGCATAAAATATAAATAAACTTAGGCATTTTGCATACTAAACTACCCCCAAAAATGATGACTAAAAGTAGTCATCAAATACCCCCATGCTTGGGCTTTTGCTATTCCAGAGCAAAAGTATGAGAAATATTTATAAGACATTTATAAAGTTTTCAATTAAACTAAAAATTTATTTACACCAAAGTCAAGTCAAAAATAAAATTTAGGGATTTATGAATTAAGTCCTAAATTATGGAATTAAAGTGAAAAGAGAGAAATATTTAGCCAAAAATTCTCTAATAAATTAACTAGCACTCAAAATTAAGTAAATTGCAAACAAGGTTTGATTAAAATTATAAAAACCATACCTTAAAAGAAACTTAAGGAAGAATGCAACCTACTACTTATGCTCTCCCAATATTTTAATTTAAAATCTAAGACAATAATATTGGCTAAGGGGTTTGGGGAGGAAAATCAACATGAAGAGGTCTTTGATTGGAGGTGATCATCATTATTTTTTTTTCACACCCCACCAAATTTTTTTTTTAAAATTTATATGTAATACCAGAAAATGATAGACTAACATCCTATCACTTCCCACGACATATATGAACTTTTAATTCCTCTCTTCATCTGGGTTGCATATGTTTACCATAGAATAAGGAACTAACATCTCCTTATTCCCATGACATATGATCTAACAATAAAAAGAAAAAAGAAAGGAGTTAAACAAAATTTTAGAAAATAAACAAAAATACTAGAGAGCAACTACTAGTAGATTGAGATTTCCTAAGAATCTAAAAGCATGAGGTAATAATAATTGGAATCCAAAATTGTTAAGCAAAATTACTACAAAATTGAAACTATTTAAAATAAAAGAGAAAAAGTGCTAAATAAATTACTCTAAGAAAATTAAAATCATAAGATAATTCTCAAAACGAAATCACTAAATATTAGATTTAACTAAACATGATGAAATAAAAGATTAGCAAATCAAAAATAGTAAAAATGCTTATAAACAAACTCAAACAAAATTTCTGAAAACAACAAAAAGACTAAGGGAGAGGTTTATTATATTTTTTGGATTTTGATTTTTTTATTTTTGTGGGTTTTTTTTTCTAGTTTTTTTTTATTTTTGATAAAACTAAATTACTTAAAAACAAACATTTTTTTGAAAAACATAAAATGAAAAGATATTTTTTTTTAAAAAAGGAGAAATTAAAAAGAAAAGAAAAGGAAAAAGAGCGAAGCCCTCCCCCATGCTTGGATTTTGCATTGTCCTCAATGAAAAACAAAAAAAAAGGAAGAAGAAGAGGGAGGGGGGGGGCAATAAAGTAAAGACTTAAAAAGAAAACGACTTCCCCTGATTCGTAAGGCCGAATGCTGATTTCGTTCCCCCATGCTTAAGCTGGACACTGGCTCAGCCTAAGGAAGAGAAAAAAATGATGGAGCCAAACGAACCGCCGAAGGTCTTATTCCTGCAAAACACAATAAGCAAAAAAAAGGAATAACAAAAAGTGATAAGCAAGGGGTGCCTCCCAAGAGCGCTCTTTGTTTAACATCGTCTGAGCTCGACGTTATTGGTTAGCTAAATGGAAAATAAAAACTAAAGTGAAGAGGTAACTCCCTAAGTATGCGCTTAGGAGAGTACATCAAAAAAAGAGAAAAATTGAAGAATCGCACCGGCATGGGGTGGAATCTTCAATGGAATGACGCCCAGAAATGAACGGACGGAGTTATAGAAGAACTCTGTCGTATGTAAAATGGGAAAGAAGGGGTCGTCAAAAGAAGAAGAAGAAAAGAAGAAGAAATAGAAAGAGGAATAAAAGAAGTAGAAAAAGAAATTTCATCAACGGAAATTGCACAAGGAGAAGGAGAGACTTGTGAAATTTCGGGAGAAGAAGGGGTAGAGAGGACTAAAGAAGAATTATCAAAAATAAAAGAAGAAGAGGAAAACGACTCGCTAAGACTAGAAAAAGTTGGAACAGTTAAAGTTTGAAGCAAAAAGGAATCACACACGTCTTCAGAAAAAGAAAGAGAATGATGAGATGTCTTGTCATCCTCAAAAGGTAAGAATCATGTCGGAGTATCCATAGGGGCGTCATCCAAAGGAGGAAGGAAACAATCCGGAATATCCGAATAGTTATCCCCCTCGAGAGGAAAAAGACAAGACGGGATATCCGGTGAGTCATTACACGATGAAATTGGAGGAGACGGAGAAGAAGATGAAGAAAATGAAGCGGCCTCATGAGAAAAAAATCGAGAATGGTCTTCAAATGCGAATTAATATTATCAAGAGAAGTTTGCAATTCAAAATATGCATTATCGATTGAAGTAAAATTTAGAGGCACGGCGCTTTGCTGGGTAAAACGATAAGAAAAATAAGACGGGTTCCCCATCTCCCAAGTACGATAAAAATTGGAGTAAGAGTCAAATTGACAACTTTGACCTGCTCCGGAAAAATTGAAATCAAAATATGGAGGGGTTCCCGAAATACATTCAAAAAAAAGTGGTCCGGCGACCCGGAAAAATTACAAAACACGCCAAAATAAGATGATTCCATAAAAAAACTGTTACCAAAAAGAAAAAGAAAACTTAAATTTTTTGATATTTTTTTTAAAAATGTTTCTGTCTTTGGAATTTTAGTAGAAGTAATAAACTCAATGCTTTCGTAATATTGCCAAAAATAGTCCCCGGCAACGGCGCCAAAAACTTGATGGACTAAAAATCATCTCACGGACTACAATCCGAATAGGCAAGTGTACCTATCGTTTTATAGTATAATGATAAAAATATATCAAGGTCGTATAAAAACTCGGGGCAGGCAAGTACTATTACTCACAACGATTCTATTATCCTACCGAACGATTGATGGGTTTGAAAATTAAAATGAACTAAGCTTAATTAAAAGAGAAATAAAAATATTGCGAAAGAGTGCTCGATCGACGATTCACTTTGAAATAAAATAACGAAATAAATTAGTTTAGCATTTGTAATACTATTAAGACCGTGACGGATCCGATATTAGGAAGTAATCTCGCTAGAGCATTAAATCCCCTAACTTATAGACGTTTTGACCGAAATCTCTTTACAAGTCAAAAAAGCCTAAAGTCGCATTACCGAAGTAACCCGCACTATTGGATTTGACTCAAATTCGGAGGATTTACGTCATCCTATCTCTAGGGTTGCGTTCAACTCCTTCCTTCTTTGAGTGATCTTTCAAATCAATGAGTCTCTCGACTTCTATGAAATGAGATCAATTGCCTACTACCTTATACCGGAATACGGAGTCGACACGATAAAAATCAAAGAAGGATCAAAATAGGGAAAATACAAATGCAAACATAAAATTAAAGATGCTTTATTTTGTCGCAAAGCTCATCGCGATCGGGCGCAAAATATAATTAGCTAAGCATAATAAATGAAGAAAACAAAATAGAAGAAAGAGAAGTCATTTGCATTGCTTAAGAAAAGGAAATACACAAAAATTAAAATATGACAATGCTATTCTACTACAAAAAGGAAATTATAATAAAAACTACAACAAGGAAAAACTCTCATGAACTAGCTATCTCACTTGCTCTCTAAAATCCTTCTCTTCAAAGCATGAGACATTGGTTCCTTTTATAGGAGAGGAGGAAGATTCTAGAAAGTGGTGGAAATGAAATGGGAGAAGGATGTGGCCGGCCATGCATGTATGAGGAGGTGCATGAATGTCATTAATGGGGGAGAGTGAGAAGAGGCTACATGCATGCATTTTCATTTAGGAAAATAAAAAGAACAAAATAAATAAAAGAGGGGGGGGATGGATGGGTTTAAATGAGAATGAGAGAAAGGGAAAGAGGGTTGAATGAGAAATAAATAAGAGAGAAGGAGTGAGTGGGGAGATGCATGAGGAATAAAGAGAAGAGAAAATAATAAAGGGGAGAGAGAGGGGAGAGGCTACATGCATGAATAGGGAGAGAAGGAGCTGTCCATGCATGTTGGGCTTCATTATGTGTGCTGAAATATTATTTGTGGGCTGAAATATTATTTGTGGGCTGCATCATAGGCTCGGGTAGCACCAAATGGAAGGGCCCGGGTTGTCTTGCATGGTGGGCTGCACTTGGACCGCAACAAAGGCCTTGAACCTACAAATAAAACAAAACAAATAAACAAAATGTTAGATATATTTTATAACATAACATAACATATATTTTATAACATAATAAAAAACTAACCATAATAATATAATAATAGTTATATTTCATAACAAAACACAACTAGACATAGAACATAAAATTAAACATAAAAAAACATAAAACACATAATTAAACTAGGAATTAATATATTATAAAAAAGACATTAAGACATGAAATAAAAACATAACAAGCATAAAATATAAATAATCTTAGGCATTTTGCATACTAAACTACCCCCAAAAATGATGACTAAAAGTAGTCATCAGATATTCGTTGTCCTAGTATGGCTCCCAACGAGAAATTACTCGCATCGCACATAATTTCAAAGGGATGGTCCCACATCGGAGCTATCATAATAGGGGCATTAATTAACTTTTCTTTTATTGTTTCAAAGGCATATAGACAAAGGTCATCAAAAATAAACGGGGCATCCTTTTCCAGAAGATGAGTAAGGGTTTTGGTGATTTTGGAAAAGTCTTTTATGAAGCGGCGGTAGAAGCTAGCGTGTCCTAGGAAACTTCTTATAGCTTTGGCGTTCGTAGGTGGCGACAACTTCTCAATAACTTCTATCTTAGCTATGTCTACCTCAATTCCTCTTGCAGAAATGTTATGACCCAAAACTAACCCTTCCCTCAACATAAAATGACATTTTCCCCAATTTAGGGCAAGGTTAGTTTCTTTGCATCTTTCTAAGACTTTTTCTAGGTTTTTTAAACAACTATCAAATGCATTGCCGAACACGTAGAAATCATCAATAAACACCTCCATAATGCTTTCTACATACTTGTCGAAGATAGCGAGCATACATCGCTGGAATGTTGCTGATGCATTTTATAATCAAAACAACATTCTTCGGTAAGCGAAGGTGCCGAAGGGACAAGTAAACGTAGTTTTCTCCTAGTCCTTGAGAGAGATGGAGATTTGAAAGTACATTGAGAGACCATCGAGAAAACAGTAAAAGATATGGTCGGATAATCACTCTAAAATTTGATCGATGAATGTCAAGGGAAAGTGGACCTTGCGGGTGGCGTCATTTAACTTACGATAGTCAATACACATTTGCCACCCCGTCACCATCCATGTCGGGATCAAGTCATTATTCTCATTACTAACTACAGTTATCCCTCACCTTTTCGCCACTACCTGGACAGGGCTAACCCACTTACTATCAGAGATAGGATAGATAATTCCTGCGTCTACGAGTTTCATAACCTCGCCCTTTACGACTTCTTACATATTTGGATTTATACTGTGCTGAGGTTGGATTGAATTACGCGAATTATCTTCCATTAGGATTTTGCGGGTGCAGAAAGATGGGCTTATGCCCTTGATATCAACTATCTGTCAGGCAATAGCTCGACGATGTTTACGTGACACTAGTACGAGCTTATCATTTTGCACTTCAGTTAGGTAGGCCGAAACTATTACTAGTAGCTTGGAGTCCTTTTCTAAGAAGGCGTACCTAAGATTTTCGGGTAGTTCTTTTAAATTTAGGGTTGGGGGTTCTTCATACGACGTTTTGGAAATTCTTTCTTTTTAAAAAACAATGTCTTTGTAGACTTTTTCTTTGTACGAAAAATTTAAAGGAGTGGATCTAGTGGCCATGGTGGCTTCTTGCAGAGATTCATTTGGAAGAGTAGAGGAAGAACAAAAATCAGAAAATTTATTTTCACTTTCAGAAAGGTAGTAGGAAGATTCTTCACCTAAAGCATCTAAGAAAAAATAGGAGTCGTCATTGAAAGTCCACCTAGTGTCAACTACGTGCACCTATGGGGGGGGGAATAGGTGACGTGTGGTTCTTTTGCGGAATTTACGGAAGTACCTGTACAATAAAAACAAAAGGCACAGCACACAGAATACACAACAAATTTATAGTGGTTCCCCGACTTGGGTACATCCACTTTCCCCCTTCGACCTATCTCCCCAACAAGGGACGACTCGGTCACTTCTCCAACGGGATTGA
This sequence comes from Platanthera guangdongensis, assembly GCA_039583875.1. NCBI lineage: Eukaryota > Viridiplantae > Streptophyta > Magnoliopsida > Asparagales > Orchidaceae > Platanthera > Platanthera guangdongensis. The sequence goes on along the minus strand of CM077160.1, from coordinate 75,138,208 downwards.
AATCCAATCCCCGCACTAACGGAAGGAGCCCTTCCACACGTGAGAGTCAACACTCCCACAAAACGAGTTGCACCCAACCCTTACAACACGGAACAAAAGTTCCTTTACAACAAAATTAAATGTAGAGTGTACACATGATACAAACTTCTTTTGGAGACTACGGTGTTCCTCTTTGTTTGACGACGTGTTCTTGAAGTCGATAAAGAGTCTACGACCTTGGTCTCTCTTGGAGAGGATCTCCCCGGAACCGGCAGCGGCAACACGAGCGGCGGCTAGCTTCGGGATCGACGGCTACGATGACGAGCGGCTACTGAACTTGGAGATCCAAACTTCGTTGCGAAGCAAGCTCGGTCTTCCAACGGTCACACGAGGATCGGTCGTCTCGATCGATTCGGATGGGAAGTGTTTCCGATCAACAAATCAAGAGACAAAGGATCTCTAGATAGACGCGTGAGACTCAAGCCTTGCTAAGCTTCTGTCGCAGGAGATTCCGAAGGAATCTCTATTGTTGACGGCGACCTACTTGCCCGACGGCGACGACGGCGGCGGAGAGAGTTCGCGATATTAGGGTTTCGTGGCGGCTCGGTTTCTTTCTCTTTCTCCGTTCCTTTACTGTTCAAAATACCCATGTATTTATACCCTGTAGATACAACAAATTTGACCGTTGTGGGACCCACAAAAGAAATCCCCAGATTCCGGTTCAAATTAGTCCAGAAGCAGAATCCTGTCCAGCAGCAACCTGAGAAAACGCCAAGTGAAAATCGGCGAGAATCGCAGACGATTCTCGACGAATCGGCGAGAATCACCAAGTGATTCTTGACGATTCGTCGAGAATCGTTTGTGATTCTCGTCGAATCACTTATTGATTCTCAACGAATTTTACTTTGTGTACATGGGCTGCTTGGCCACTGGTTCGGCGGGAATTACAAGTGATTCTCGCCGAATCTTACTTGGCACCATTTTGAGATGGCCAGAAGGAGTCGGCGAGAATCACTGATGATTCTCGTCGATTCGGCGAGAATCACTAGTGATTCTCGCCGAATCGGCGAGAATCACTTGGTGATTCTCGTCGAATTTGCCTTGGACGAATTTTCGTCTTCCACCTAGGAGCTGCTCCTTGATCCTCCATGCTCCTTGTCTCTTCTTGCATATGAACGGCCCTGTACTTGAAAGTAAGTGCACTCCAATAGAGAGAGTACACATAGGCCAACACACTGATCTGCTCAACAAGGGATTACGTCGTGCAGACCCGTGTATATTGACCTACTGCACCCTGACATTGGTGTGCACTTAGTGTGGAGGAACTGCAAGTACAACTTAAGATGTTTCGTCAAATACATTGTGAATTCATCTTAGCTTGACAGGTGGCTTCCTCAAATCTAGGTAATCGTGGATACAATACCCAACAATCTCCCCCTATTTGACGAAGCCAAAACCCTACTAGCTAAGATGAATAACACCTATCAAATAATAACATAGCATTCAAAAATTAAACATGCAACACAAGAGAATATATGCAATCAGAACATGACTTGAGTCATTCACACATTTAAATATATATATACCAAGAGAAATATATTCACATATAGTCCAGAATCGTTCATACGACAGTAATAATCATTAAATGTTCTTAAGACACAGTGACCAGCTATAAAATGATGACTATTTGTCCTTAGCTACGTCACCCTTAAGAGTTTGAGCCAAGTACTTTTTGCTTTGCCTTTCCATGTATTCCTTGGGCTTCGGGTAGTACCTAGGAGGAGCAACTTTGTCTGGATCCTTGTTGTTTCTGAAAAAGATGTTGCGTTTCGCTTCAAATGCTTTGTGCGTTTCCCATTCATACTGGCTATATGTTTCATTTCGATTGATCTCTCCTCTTTCTTGCAGCCGGAAGGTGTCTAAGATGATGTTCCTTGAAACTGGACTCCACCTTTTGTTTCGTACATCCTCCTCACTCATTCTGATTCGCTTCTCAGCTGGAGTCTCCTTGGAGGTCCCTTCCTGAACTTTTCTCTTTCCCCTGGCTTTTGCTAAGGCCTCTTGGTCAAACATGCTCCTCAATTTAGCTTTGGAGATAGCCCTAGCATCAGCTTCATGTGTGGGAATATCCGCAGCATCACTTGCACTAACATCCTCAGCAACACTTACTTCCTCAGCAGCCTTAGATGTCTCAGGGACATGAATACCGGCAGGGTTGTCAGGTAGGACGACGCCTAACGTACCTAGCGCCTGTTGGAGCATCCACCAGCAGCTCTCATAGACGTATTTGCTTGATTGTGCGAAGTTTGCATCCATGCTTTCTTGGAGCTCGGCCAGCTTAGCGATATACTCTTTCTCCCCCTTTTTTGGCTTCGACAGCTATGCAGTTGGCATATGAGTGCAGAGAGTCATCAATATGCTTAGTTGTCTTGGTGAATTCAGTGATCAGGGTCTGCTGATTGGCATTTAAGGTGACCATATTACCATCAAATTTCTGAATATTGTTGGCTACAACGTGTGCGTTCTGATTTACAACAGCCAAAGTATCAGTACTCTTTTTCAAACCGGCCATTAAGAGTGTGACAGCTTCGCCGGCCGCGGTGTACTTCTCCTCAAATTTCTTCTCCATCATGTCCAGCTTATGGTTGATTTCCACCATATTTTTGAGCATCAGATTTTTAGAAGTCTTAATCCTTTTCAGCAGAGTTTTCTGGGCTATATCAAAAGAGTCTTTAAGCTCATTTACGATGCCCTGAATGATGTGTACAGTGTGAGTGGCTAGGTCATCGCGTAACGGAATAGCCGGGGGCACTTGTGGACCTTGCATTTCAGCAGACGTGTCGGTAGAGCTGGATACAATCACAGGCTCCAAAGGAGGAATGTGGGCGGCCTCTGTAGATTTATTTAACTCCCCCTCCACTGGTGCAGACTTATCAGAAGGAGGTTCAACAGTATCTGGAGTCTCAAGTACTTCATGTCCCTCATTTTCATCGTCCTCTCCGTCCTCATTCAGGAATTCATCTATGTCAGCAGCTTCTTCCAATTCCCGATCATCAGTTTCCAGTGCTGCAGCTTCGGTTCCTTGACTATTTCTGTTCAGGACCTCCTCATCCTCCAGCTCAGGTTCACTTACTTCAGGAATTTCGGCTACCGCATCCTTGGCCACCTGGGCGATTTCAGATATTATATCCATATGAGTGGGTTGAGTCTCCCCCTCGATTCCTGCAGTCACAGTATCAGGAATTTCACCGGGGGAGACTGCTGGAAATACTTCCTCGTGCTCTTCCACAGCAGGCTGCCCGATGCGCCGCTCCCATCGATCAAACACACTTGCATCCATCCTTTTCAAGTAGTGGAGAGGGACGCCTTTGCTCATGTCGAACTTGTCTCCGTTGAGCTGGTTGAGATATAGACTTATGATGCGGCCGAAACTCGGAGTGCCTAGAGTGTCCTTGATCTTTTGGAACAGCAACTCTCCCCAGTTGAACCTCTTGCGGCAGACCACAGCGATGAGGATTTTGAACATATCTCCGGAGATATGATCATGGGAGCCCGGCTTGCAGATGAGCACTTTTCCAATAACGTCAGATAGGAGCTTCCCTTCTTCATTCATCTCTTTTCTTTTTACTGATCGAGTGCCTCTTGGAAGACCGCAGAACAAGAGAGTTCTGGCTTTGTCCTCGTCCTCTAGATAGTCCCCCTGCTCCCAACTTGAAAGCTGCAGGTAGCGAGTTAGCTTATCGGCAGACATCTTAACTTTTGTCCCAGCCACCTTGCTCTTGATGATGGAGTCTCTATCTCGAAGTCTTGCGGTAGAGAAGAACTCCAGCACCTCTTTATCCAGAACTTTGCAAGGGTGCTCCAATACGAAGGTTAGCCCAGCCTCTTCTAGCATTAGAATGATATTTCGGAACTCGTCCGAGGCATGAGAAAATCCAGTGCGAACCAGCTCGCAGCCAGAAATCAAGCCTGCAGTCTTCCTTGGAGCCATTGAAGATCTAGAGAGAAGTCCTACTCTAAGCATTAATGAACATTCAAAAAGAAAGCATCACTAGTGAGCGTGTCCAAGTGCGGGTGAGGAGGAGGTTACCTACGGGCTTACACAGAAGTGGGTTGATGAGCTTCGGGAAGATCTTCGGTGGATGGAAGAGTATCCTGTGGGGTTCGGCCTTGCTAGAACCTTGCGGTCACAGGGACACTTCGCTAGAACCTTGTGGGGTTCGGCCGTGCTAGAATCTCACGGGAAGAAGATGGAAACACAGCAGCGATTCGACGAGAACTCACTTGGCGATTCGATGAGAGCGTCGGAGGGCTGCAGGTTTCGGCGAATCCGCGGAAGAATTGTTGCGACGAGAGGCGGGATTCGTGAAGAAGGCGATTTCTGATGCCGCGGGATACTTAAGGAAGCCGAACGGTCGGCGAGCTCCTTCAGCGGGATTCGGCGGGATTTGTCTAATTTGGTTTCTAATACCGTTTGTCTAATTCGGCGAGATATAAAATGGGTCGGCGGGATTTGTCTAAGTCGTCGGGATTCGGGGAGAATGCCAAGGGTCGGTGAGCTCCTTCGGCGGGATTCCGAGTATATAAAGTGATATTGATGTTTTTCTTTACCACTTGTAATTTAAGGGTTTTCTTTACTAGGAATTGAAAGGTTCCGAATTGAAGAGTTTTTCTTTACCAGTTGGGAAGCATTGCAACATTTACAAATTCTTCGAATGTCAAGTTAATATAAGATTAATAAATACATGTTTATTATAACGACAATCTATTCGGATTTGAGCGAGACTTCTCCAGACACTTCTTGATGTCAATTGTGATTTGTCGAAATTTACAATGACATATCTTTGTTAACCTTTTATTGATGTGTAATGGTTTGCATGCCTCGAGTTAGTCTCTCTATAAAGGTGCACACATACATGATAAGCATAAGTATACGTATACGCAAGGATAGAAATATATATATATATTTACTTTGAATGAGGATGCATCATGACACAAGTCCTTGAACTGATCAAAATTACCTGGGATTTGGAGAGTTATCATTTTAATTCCACAGGTAGAACACATTAGAGGCTCAAGGTGAATATGCTCAAACAGGTAGCACATCCGTTATTGCAGACGCTTGTTCCACGTTAGCCTTGAGCCACCTACTGTCCAGTCCCCTTCGTATTCACGGGGACCTGGACTGCCCTGCAAGACAGAATTACTTTACCTTAGGAACCCAAATCATATTGGGTCCTAGGTTTCTATTAGCATATGCACGCAACTGCCTTCCTTCCGAAAACCTGTCTGGAAGACTACCTCTGTCCCTAGAATGTGGATAAGCCCTTGCTGTGGGCACAGAGGGGTTGTGCCAACAGTCAATGGCAAAGTGCCCCACTTTGCCGCAGCACCAACAAGGGTGAATGTTGTATCGCCGTTTTCGACATAATCTAGTGACTGACGTAGTCACGGTCCTAGGTCTAAACGGGACAGGGCATGTTCTTGTCACGCAAATTCCTCTTCCATCGTGATACGAGGAAGGGTGGAACGAATGCATGATGTGAGCGTTATGAGGCCGAGAAGGTGGTGCCATTCTTTCAGGCATCTCCCTTGCTGAGGCCCCATGAAGCCTGACATCATGACTTCTATCCTCCTTATCCCGTGTCCTCGAATGGTGAGAAGTCTCCTGTGAACTGGGATATGCAGATCCACACTTTGTTGTGGCAGTGGCCGTGAATACAAAGGGCTCAGAATGAGCCTTAGGTATTCTCTCGTGGGTGCCCATGCCGGCCCTTGCACTCCGGGTGTCTCCACATGGGGACAGATCACCCTTGCAGTGACCACGATTATTCCTGTGGTCATACCTGAAGGCATGATGAGTTGCCTTCCTGCTTGGAGTGGGGGGTCGAAATATTGTTTCCCCATTTCTCCATCCCTGAATAATCCGGGAGATCCACCCGGTTTCTTGCTTTCTCTTTATAGCATCAACTTTGGAAAAGTTTGATACTATACGTTTCTCATTATCTAGACTATTCTCTAGAGCTGAGATCTTAGAGTCCTTGACCTTGTTGGACGCCAATTGGAGAACCAACAAGATCTTCAGTCGAGCAATCTCTCGAGCATGCTCCTCAGCAAGTAGATTGCTTTCCTGAAGGGCTCTCTTCAGGGAATCAGTATTTTCTGGAGGAGAGCAGTTTCTGTCTTCAGAAAAGTCAAAAGATATGGGGCAGGATGAAGATGATACCTGCTCATCTGAGTTATTGTCATTAGAATCAATGACCAATGTTTCGTCCTCGTCGGAGCTGCTTTCCTCACTATCTTCTTCAGTCTCTGACACGGATACTGGAGCTCTGATGCAATCCGAAGGATCCTTGCATTCATCTTCAGAAGTGAGGACCCCCACATACGCTTCATCCTCTGATTGGCAGCATATTTCAGCTTTCTCTGACCCCCCATCAGCTCTGAGATCATCATCCACAGAGATTTAGCCGTTTTACATTTTGCCAATCTAGAGCGAGAGGCTCCAGACCAGACATCCATGATAATTTGTCGAATCCTCTGGTCCAGCTGAAAAAGTGAGAGTTCCATTTCTGACATCTCAGCAATGCACATGGGCACTTGGATCCCAGAGTCGGAGGTCTTCATGGGAATAAACGGACCCTCTTCCAGGATGAAGGATGCTCGAGGATCGATAGCATCAAGGTGACATGACACTCTCATTCGCCAGATGGGATAATAATCCTTTGTGCAGGCGGGAAGTTTGAGTGGCAGCATCTCATACTCTAGCTCCATGCTTCTGACACTGGTGGCAGGATTCTACTCAAGGTGTTAACCTTTTTGATGAGGAACCTCCCTCTGATACCACTTGAAAGTCCACCTAGTGTCAACTACGTGCACCTATGGGGGGGGGGGAATAGGTGATGTGTGGTTCTTTTGCGGAATTTACGGAAGTACCTGCACAATAAAAACAAAAGGCACAGCACACAGAATACACAACAAATTTATAGTGGTTCCCCGACTTGGGTACATCCACTTTCCCCCTTCGACCTATCTCCCCAACAAGGGACGACTCGGTCACTTCTCCAGTGGGATTGAAATCCAATCCCCGCACTAACGGAAGGAGCCCTTCCACACGTGAGAGTCAACACTCCCACAAAACGGGTTGCACCCAACCCTTACAACACGGAACAAAAGTTCCTTTACAACGAAATTAAATGTAAAGTGTACACGTGATACAAACTTCTTTTGGAGACTACGGTGTTCCTCTTTGTTTGACGACGTGTTCTTGAAGTCGATAAAGAGTCTACGACCTTGGTCTCTCTTGGAGAGGATCTCCCCGGAACCGGCAGCGGCAACACGAGCGGCGGCTAGCTTCGGGATCGGCGGCTACGATGACGAGCGGCTGCTGAACTTGGAGATCCAAACTTCGTTGCGAAGCAAGCTCGGTCTTCCAACGGTCACACGAGGATCGGTCATCTCGATCGATTCGGATGGGAAGTGTTTCCGATCAACAAATCGAGAGACAAAGGATCTCTGGATAGACGCGTGAGACTCAAGCCTTGCTAAGCTTCTGTCGCAGGAGATTCCGAAGGAATCTCTATTGTTGACGGCGACCTACTTGCCCGACGGCGACGACGGCGGCGGAGAGAGTTCGCGATATTAGGGTTTCGTGGCGGCTCGGTTTCTTTCTCTTTCTCCGTTCCTTTACTGTTCAAAATACCCATGTATTTATACCCTGTAGATACAACAAATTTGACCGTTGTGGGACCCACAAAAGAAATCCCCAGATTCCGGTTCAAATTAGTCCAGAAGCAGAATCCGGTCCAGCAGCAACCTGAGAAAACGCCAAGTGAAAATCGGCGAGAATCGCAGACGATTCTCGACGAATCGGCGAGAATCACCAAGTGATTCTCGACGATTCGTCGAGAATCGTTTGTGATTCTCGTCGAATCACTTATTGATTCTCAACGAATTTTACTTTGTGTACATGGGTTGCTTGGCCACTGGTTCGGCGGGAATTACAAGTGATTCTCGCCGAATCTTACTTGGCACCATTTTGAGATGGCCAGAAGGAGTCGGCGAGAATCACTGATGATTCTCGTCGATTCGGCGAGAATCACTAGTGATTCTCGCCGAATCGGCGAGAATCACTTGGTGATTCTCGTCGAATTTGCCTTGGACGAATTTTCCTCTTCCACCTAGGAGCTGCTCCTTGATCCTCCATGCTCCTTGTCTCTTCTTGCATATGAACGGCCCTGTACTTGAAAGTAAGTGCACTCCAATAGAGAGAGTACACATAGGCCAACACACTGATCTGCTCAACGAGGGATTACGTCGTGCAGACCCGTGTATATTGACCTACTGCACCCTGACATTGGTGTGCACTTAGTGTGGAGGAACTGCAAGTACAACTTAAGATGTTTCGTCAAATACATTGTGAATTCATCTTAGCTTGACAGGTGGCTTTCTCAAATCTAGGTAATCGTGGATACAATACCCAACAGTCATTCTCTGGGGTATTCTTCATCGAAGGGGTGATATAGAAAATCACTTCATCGTCGCCTACTCGTAGGAAGAGCTTACCATTGCTTACGTCAATGATAGATAGGGAGGTGGTAGGGAAGGGTCGGCCAAGAATCAAGGGAACTTCGACGTCTTCTTCGATGTCCAATATGACGAAATCCACCGGGAAGAAGAATTTGTCAACTTTAACTAAGACATCCTCCACGATTCCTAACGGGTATCTAACAGATCTATCAGCGAGCTGGATACTCATGCGTGTGGGGTGGAGGCTACTAATTCCTAACTTCTTCAATAACAAGAGGGGCATCAGGTTGATACTCGCACCTAAGTCGGCCAATGCATGCTTGACAAAAAGATCACCAAAGATACACGAAATAGAAAAACTACCCGGGTCACTGATCTTCTTTGGTAAACCGTTTGTCAAGACCGTAGAGCACTCGACATTTAGCGTGAGATCCGATAAGTTTTCTAAATTCTTTTTATTAGTCAGGAGGTCCTTAAGGTACTTAGCGTACTTCAACATTTGGGAGATTGCTTCGTGGAGTGGTAGATTTATGTGGATTTGTTTAAATATTTCTAGGAAGCTGGAGTATTGATCGTCCTGACGTTGCTTATTAAGTTCGGAAAGGGTATGGTGGAGTTTGATTATTTTTAAATATGGGTGATGGAATGAGACCTTTTTCTTCAACGGGGAGAGGGGTGATAACTTCTTCTTCAGAGAGGGTAGAATGATAAAAGTTTTCTCGGCGGAGGGTTGATTTTTTAGAATAGGGGCATAGCTTTGATTTTTTAAAATGGAGGCGGAGCTTGCCTCGGGCTCTTCGCTAACCATACTAGAAACTTGCTTCCCACTCCGAAGAGTTATAACTTTCACTTGCTCTCTTGGGTTGGGCTCGGTGTTGGCAGGAAGAGACCCGACGGGTTGCTCAGAAATAATTTTTGCGAGTTATCCTACTTGATTCTCTAAACTTTTAACACTTCCGGCTTGGGTTCTTATAGTAGCGTCATTAATATTCATATATTTTGAAAACATTTCCTCCATACTTGGAGGTTTTGGAAAATTTTGAGGAGGTGGTGGTTGTGCAGAAAAATCATTTTGTGGTGGCGGGTGCATTGCGTTCGAGGGATTACTCCACGAAAAGTTCGTGTGGTTCCGTAAAGCGGGATTATAACTATTCAGAAAAACGAAACCCGGAGCAGGAAAATTAGTAGTAGAAAAATTATGAAAAGCATTTCTAGGCATATTATTAACATAATCTAATTGTTCGGCAGCAGGAGTTGCAGAATCCCATACCTGAGGGGCGGAGGTAGCAGCCATCTCCGTTATCTTTTTACTTAAATTTCCACTTGCAGAGCTAGCTGGGAGATGTTGTCCACTTCAAATATACCTGCAGGTTTGTTTGGGTGGGGCCTAGGCACATTTCGCTGATACGTGTTCATGGCCATGTCCTCGAAAATCTCAAGAACTGCTTCCGGGGTTTTGTGGTTTAAGGTACCACCGGAAGCCACGTTTATCATTTGCTTTGTTCTTTGATTTAGCCCACTATAAAATGTTTGCACTTGTAACCATACAGGCAGCGCGTGATGGGGTATTGTCTTAAGAGTTCTTTAAATCTTTCCCAGGTTTCATACAAAGTTTCAGAATCTATTTGTCCAAAGGCAGAAATATCGTTCCTAATTTTTGCAGTTTTAGCTGGCGGAAAATATTTCGCCAGAAATGTTACGGTTAGTTGATCCCAGGTGGTGATGTTGTTTTTTGGTAGAGTGTTCAGCCATTGTTTAGCCTTGGTTCTTAGGGAGAAAGGGAAGAGTCTTAGCCTAATAGCATCATTTTTAACACCATTGATTTTAAAGGTGTCGCAAATCTCAAGAAAGCTTGCTATATGCGCGTTCGGATCTTCATCTTGAAGTCCGTCATATTGCACATACTGCTGCACCATTTGAATTATGCTAGGCTTAAGTTCAAAATTATTATTAGCTATAGCAGGGCAAGCTATGCTTGATTCTGTACCCACTAGATTCAGTCGTGCATATTATGACATAGGCCTATGTACGACTTCCTCTACGTGGTGTTCTTCCATTCTTAAGGTAGAAAATGACTCGGAATCCTCAACCGGTATTTTGAGAGTAGGGCCTTGAAATCGCGATCTTCTCCAAAGAGTATGCTCAATTTCATGGTCCAAGTCCAAAATAACCAACAGATTCCCGCGGGTCATGCACTAGAAGAAGAGAAGATGAAGAAAGAGAAATAAATAGACTAGAACAAGAGTTACTAATTTTTTTTGAAATAGATTTCTTTATGTTTTAACTCCCGAACTTCTCAAGGGCAACCCGATGAAGGGAACACAAGGTATTAGACAAGATAATGGTATTTATAGCCACATTGCCCTTTTCGAGAGAGTTAGGTGGTGTAGAAAAATTGTGATGTGGGTTTCTATTAAGAGCGGTAATATTTTTTTTTTGAATTTTTAATTTTTAAGAAAGAGGGTGAGAAAGAGAAGAAATAAAAGTAATAGGTTCGTGGTCTCAAATTATCAACAGAAGTTGCTCCCCAGCAACGATGACAAAAACTTGCTGTCTACTAATCGTGAAGAGAATAAATATCGAACTAGCAATCCAACGAGGCAAGTATACCTATCAAAATATAGCTAGGGGACACAAGTGTCGTATTAAAATTCGGGAACTGTTGAGTAATCTTACTCACACGAAAACTATTATCTTATCGAAGATACTTTCGGGGTTGTTAACTAAATTAAAAGAAGAGACTACTAGCATAAAGAAAAACACAGTTGCACTTGAAAAGAAAGGCCACAACTAGCAATTAAAACGAGGGGTTGAACAATGATAAAGACACGCACTCGATAGAGAATCACCTCGGCTAAAGTTGATCAAAAACACGCGATAATAAACTCTAACTTAATAAGGCGAAGGACCATGACCGTGGACGTTCCATAAGCATGAACACGCTTCTCTCGAAGTCGTGCCCACCTGAGTTTAGGAATTTCCGACAGAACTCTCATCCAAATCGGAGGTCTAAAGCTCGCTTTACGTGGTGAACCCCACTATTGGATTTAACTCCAATCCGGGAGATTTAATGACTGCCTCCCTCGAGGGGTGTGTGTAACTCTCTTTACTCTTGAGTGTTCACATCAAACTACGAGCCTCTCGTCTAGCTAAGAGTGAAAATAAATATGGAAATTATATATTGATGATATAACTCCAAACAAGATTAATCAAGAGTAAATCAAGGCCTAAACCCTAAAAATAAAATGTAAACTTAAAGCATCATAACTTAATCAACTCGAACCTCGGATCATCACGATCGAATACGAGGATTAGTTAATCATGGAGAAATGGAGGAATAGAGTTGTGTAGAAGAACATTAAGAGAACAAAGATAAAAAAACACTTTATATTAATACTAAAAGAGAGTTACAACTTGGAATAAAGGATTACAAGTGCAATGAAATAAAAACCTATGCTAGCATTTACAAAAATCTACTAAAGCAATTACAAAAACTATTACAAAAGGAGTACACTAAGCTAGGATTAAAAAGCTTAAAATGAGAAAGAGAGAGAGGAGAAGCATGAAAAACAACAAGAAACAAAAGGACAGAAACTCCCCTCTCACTCCAAAACTGGTTTCGACATAAGAGAGGGTCTGAATTTATAGAAGATTTTCGGGTCGGTCACGCTCGGCGTCACGCCCGGGGAGGGCATGTCAGAGGGGCGTGATAGGTACGGGGTTGACCTCAGGAGCTGAATTCTGATGGAAATGATGTTTCTTCTATACGTCGGTGGACACGCCCAAGGACACGCCCATGGTGGGCGTGTAAGGCACGTCAAGCTTCAATCAACGGTAAGAAATCCATTAAACGTCTGAAAATGCGGTACACGCTAGGTGACACGCCTGTGTAGGGGGGCGTGTCAGTACTGTTGACGTGCAGCGATGCAAAAACTTTAAATGCGGTAGCAGGCTTCGGGAAGAGGGTGACACACCCAGTAACACGCCCATGGAGGGCGTGTCAGGGGGCGTGTCAGGTAATTTTCTCAGGATTTGGACTCTGGCAGCAATCTACCTCGAGATCGGGTTACATGCCCGAGGACACGCCCATGGATGGTGGGTAAGGGTGGCGTGTCAGGTCATTTTGGCCGAAAGTTGAGAAAACCTGCAAAAAGAAGAGAAAATATTAGTGGCAACAAAATATACAAAAGGAGATCAATATATAAGCTTACAAGACATGATTTGTGTATTAAAAACCTAAAAATACCCTAATAGTTTAGACTTCAAAATATAATATCAACGATCAAGAAAAAACATGTGCTAAGAAAACTCACGACAGTGCGTTTTCCACAAACCTGAATACCAGACTTGGGGGAAAACGCACCACCTGCATTAAAATAAATAAATCAAAAGAGGACCCTCCAGCAATGCAGTAATGCAACAAAAGCAACTGGAAAGATCCCCTGGGCAGCACCATGTGCTTAACCCCAACAACAGAATGCATAATTGCATACCCTTGGGCCAAAACAATGCACAAAATGGTTATAGGCCGGTCGATGCAAATATAACTGAATACCGGCTGAAATGCAGTGCATGAGTGAGAAAATAAGCCCAGATGAGTCCGAAAAACCCTATAAATATCAGACTCATCAGTCTGTCCCTCACCGCGTAGCGGTAGCGCTACCACCGATGGTAGCTCTGAGTGAGCAATTGTTTTGTGAGGCCTATCTCTTGGAGACCTGAGGGCCTTTATGGTGAGCTGAGAGCCTAAGAGGCCCAGCTTAGGAGGCCGTGAGTGCTAGCTTAAGATCATAACAGAGATGTGAATTATACGGACGAGAAAGGGGATGCTGACCTGTGTTGTGGCTTGTTACGCCCGACGATTTGAGCACTAGGAAAGAACTGAACTGTACCCAACCCTATGCTGATCGACTTAGAGTGAGTCATTGTGTGGTTCACGAGGATCACCTTGACTTTGTCATAGCTATAAGAGTGTTGTCTTTGGCTTCGATACAGAAAGACTAGAATGCTCAAACGATGTTGACCGTCGCTGAGGACGGAGGTGTGACCCTTTTAGGTCCGATGCACTGAGAATGTACCCTGAGAGCACGAAGAGTTTGGACAGCCGTGTTAATGTCTATGGTGAATGGTGCTTAAGTTGCATGTTCTGATTGCCAAAGTATATCTTATGCTAAATGCCTGCAGAGAAGGTGCACTGCCAACCCTAGTGAGGGGTGGGGTCATTATAATTTGGTCAGCAAATTCTGACTGTTGCCTTATTTGCCACCTTTTGGGTGGAATGTCTTCGTGCAGGTGTAGTTGAGCCGAGTGGGAAATAGCAGGCTAAAGCCCATGGTTGTTAAACCGAACCTCGAAGGCCAAAGCAAACTGTGTTTTCTTTTACTGTTCATGTTTGGAAGGCCTACGTGTTGAAGTATGTAAAACAATATTATTTGTGGAAACTTTGTAAGGCCTTAAGGCCATAACTATTTGTGTATTCATATTTTCATTCCTGTTAGGTTTAGTGGACATTCACATGGTTGGGATGTTGTTACAATTTTTAAATACTTCCGCTAGAATGCACTCTGAATTTGTATGTGTGTTTTGATTATGGTTTTAATACGTAACTCCATTAACTGTCTATGGAATATGGCGTGGGGCCCCGGCCAGACCATCTGTTTTATTCTGTGTGACAGATTGGGTGTGTTACAATTTTGGTATTAGATTCTAGTTTCAGTCTTTATTTTTTGAATTCATGGGCGAATTCTTTTATGGTGTGTTGAGCACATGTATGTGCGTTACCATTATAACATGAAAGAATATATGAATGTCCAATTAGGAATGAAAATACACAAGTTTGAAGAACCCACGTGTTCCTATAATTACTTTTTGGCAATATGTTTGGTCACATAATTGAATGTTTCATGATTATAGGTGACTGGGTGTAAAATCCCTCCTCCCGGGAATTACGCACGACCTAAGAGAGATTTATTCCCAGGACGAGCGTCGCCTTATAATGACACCAACTATGAGTTAGTTGTCACCACAAGATAAATTGCAAGTGGGATTCACCATCCTACATGGGTCCAAAGGATATGAAATTTTTATCAGGGCCTTATACCACCCTAATGAACCTTTCACCAAAATTTGGGGTTTAAATAATTATTTTTCACCAAAATATTTTAGTTTTATGAAAAATCACATTTTCCCTAAAACCATAGGAAAATGTTCTCCCAAAATTTCTATTTTTGGACTGTAGCTGTATTTCTGGTATATTCTTACATGCCCCAAATTTCATGTCAATCTCCTTAGCCAATTAAATGTTATTAAGGAAATAGTGACTGTCCTACCCTATGGACCAGTTCCACAAGAATTGCCCTACATGGAGCTACCATGCTCTAAATGACCTAATTTCAATTTCTAATTAAAGTTGACTCAAAAGTCTACCTTTTTCATGTTGGGCACCTTTTATGGTTCAACCCCTAAAGGCCTTATTTTTTTCAGTTCAAAAAGTGTGTAATAAGGGGTTAAGTGAGTCTTCATCACTCAATGTCACAACCCGCATTTTCACCGCATAAAAAGCTTATCAGAGTAAGGGAAAATGCGCGTCATGATGCCACGTCGGTAGGGGATAACTGCGGACGCTCAGGCAGACACCAAACTAAACATGAAGAAAGGTTCTTTTTAAGTTATTTTAAGGAAAATCAGTTAAGTGCAGTAGTTAGCCGAATCCCTCGGCTTAATGGCTCATCTAGTCCATGAGTCAAAATATATTATACGCTGCGGAAAAATACTTGATTAGATTAACTCAAAAATCATACATGAGCAACACGTCCCAAAAGGACAACTCATGCTATGCAAGACTTTAAATTTATTATAGTAGGAAAGATAGCTTTTACGGTCGCTAAAAATAACAAGTTAGAGTTTCAAATTATGCAATGCATGGAGTAATAGTAGTAGATTTTATAGTTGAAAATACCTAACATGAATTCCTAACATAAATCCTCCCAGAGAACAAGTAATCCACATCCACATTTAAAGAAATGAGCAGCTAGCAAGTATCAAACAACTAACAATCCAGTGGGCGCCAACAAACTGATACGGACCCACGAGCAAAAGTATGTCTGAACTAGTAAAACTAAACAAACAACAAACTACCTCGCTAAGACAAGGCAACAACCACGACCAACACTACCGCCCAGAAAACTCCAAAACCAGCACTGCTAACTGCTACTGCTCTGAACCTGAGGCATTCCAAAGACAGAACACCTCGGTAAGAAGGTACAAATAGTGGCAGGAAAAGTAATAAGCCAAAATAAACAAAGGTCAACAGGGGTACCAACCCAAGACCAAAAGCACTGAAGTAAGGTTCAAAACAAACAGGGCATCAACAGGAAAAGAACTACTACGTGATTTGTCACGTTCCACAAGAGTACACCAGACGCACAAGTCTATAAGGTGACTACATGAATATTTCACCAGAAAGAAAGTACAAAACCTTTATTAGGCACCTGTGGTCGACTCTACCCAAAAACACGGGCGAAGTGGTCACTCTTGGACACACCACCCAAAAACACGGGCGAAGTGGTCACTCTTGGACACACCACCCCAAAAACACGGGCGAAGTGGTCACTCTTGTACACACCACCCAAAAACAAAATGGATATATAATCCGTCTAACTGCGAGGGAGTCTCACACTCTCCACCATACACCACAGACATCCAAAAACCAGGTAGACTTCCACAGGGCACTAATGAAGGTAACAAACACTGCGGAGGTGGAATCGTCTACTAACTCCCGCATTCAAGAAACCCAAAGAAACCACAACAAAAATATCTCGAGATTTGCCTCGACAGATCCTACTTGACATTACCGAACTCAAGATGCGGTTGATCAACCTCTATGAGCAATTACATTCCTAGATAAATTCTAACGCGCTAAATAACGAAAGCTAAAACATGCATAGCCATCATTCAGACACACCAGGAACAATTAACCAAAACCAGACAAAATCGGGCTTTCCAAGACAACAATGTACAACAACAAAGGAACGTTGAAACGATTAATCATAACTATGATTTGGAAGAATAAGCGCAGAAAATTAAAGAACATGAAAGTATAGTCGTTACCATCAGATCGGACAAAGAGAAACGAGGGGAAACCACCACTTGCCTTAGTTTTACCGGAAAAGTCCACTGAATCGCTCCACATCGTAGATCGGGCAAAAGACTGCGGGAGGAGTTGAAATCTAGACAAAAAGGGTCGAAAAGGGGATTAGGGCCGAAAAAACCTAACGAGAAAATCTCAAGAAACGGGGAAGAAATTACCACGAGGGCGTAGCTCTCGACGACCACCGGAAGAAGTAAGGACGAACAATCTCTTTCTTGCTCACGCCGCACTGGTTCGGGAGGAAAAAGAATCGGAGAAGAAGATGAAGCAGGCATTTATACTAAAGGTGATAACAGGAAAAACAGCAAAATAAATCGGGTTCAGCTG
The DNA here is from genome assembly GCA_039583875.1 of Platanthera guangdongensis. NCBI lineage: Eukaryota > Viridiplantae > Streptophyta > Magnoliopsida > Asparagales > Orchidaceae > Platanthera > Platanthera guangdongensis. The sequence goes on along the minus strand of CM077160.1, from coordinate 75,121,224 downwards.
AACCGGTTTTCCCAAAGTAGAGGGAATGTGTTACTCGAGTATCAGGCAAAAAACCTACTCGAGTAGTTCAATACAACCACTTGAGTAACAGAAGACCTACTCGAGTAGTTCAATACAACTACTCGAGTAAGAGAAGACCTACACGAGTAGTTCAATACAACTACTCGGGTCAGAAGGCCTACTCATGTAGCTCATCACAACTACTCGAGTAACAGATACCTACTCGAGTAGTTCATTGCAACTACTCGAGTAACAGAGAAGGAGTACTCTAGCACTAAGGGAATTACATGAGTACGGAATGGGGATTACTCGAGTACTAAGGCAGCTTACTCGAGTACTATAAGGGGAAATATAGTGTCCAAAAAAAATATCGTCGAACGCAAGGCTTGATCGTCGATCTCAATACACAGGGCCAGACCTACAGCAAGATCCGCTCGACAATTCGTCGAGCTCAGCATGACAATCGTCGAGCACCGTTCGACGATCGTCGACCTCCAGACAACACCCAGAAAAGAATAACAATCGTCGAGCTCCGCTCGACGATCGTCGACCTCGATATAGCGCCCGGAAAAAGAAAACAATCGTCGAGCTCCTCTCGACGATCGTCGAACGCGACACAGCGCTCAGGAAAAGGAATACAATCGTCGAGCTCCGCTTGACGATCGTCGAATGTGACACAGCGCTCAGGAAAAGGAATACAATCGTCGAGCTCCGCTCGATGATCGTCGAACCCAACACAGCGCTCAGGAAAAGGAATACAATCGTCGAGCTCCGCTCGACGATCGCCGAACCTGACACAGTGCTCAGGAAAAGGAATACAATCGTCCAGCTCCGCTCGACGATCGTCGAACTCGACACAGCGCTCAGGAAAAAGGAATACAATCGTCGAGCTCCGCTCGATAATCGTCGAACCCGACACAGTGCCCAAAAAAATTGGAAAAACAACTCGGTTCGACGAAAACCCACACCTTTAGGAGGGCTTCCCAAGAATCAACACAAGCCCAAGGCATTAAAATAGCAATTATCATGTTCAGATAGTTGAACAAGGAATATGAGATCAGAACAAAGGCTCAAACATGCCGAATTAAATGAAACTCATGTCGTAGGCAAACACTGACGCTACGGACACAACGACGAAGTCAAAACCAAAATCCTATGAGCCGTTCCCGAGATATTAATCGTCAAAGTATGCGGCGAACAAAAACAAAACCCAAAACTTTGATCGCGCGCCGAGACTCCAAAGATGCTCGGGTTGCGACGAAACTGGACGAGCACATCCAAAACCACTCAAATCCAACATTCAACGTTAAAAATAACGCCACAACGTCATAAATCTGACATTGCCCATTCAAATAAATCATCGAAAAATAGAGGCGTTACACTCAATGCATCTGAACTTAGCTGATTTTCTTTATATAAAGGCGTTGAATGAGTTGACTTTACTCAACACTTTCTGTCTTTACTGTTTTATTGAAGAGGCATTGAGTGAACATCCTTCACTCACTACTTCTATCCTTAAACAATTTTTTTGTTGAATAGACGTTGAGTGAGTTGACATCACTCAACGCTTCTATCCTTAGACAAAATTCTGTATCAAATAATACAACAACTCTGACTTAACTATGATCTGTCGACGCTTTCTCTACATGGTATTGAGTGAACTGCCTTCACTAAACGCTTCTGTACTTAGCCAGATATCTTGGCAGATGCTCTGCATCTTTGACTGCTTGAGCTTTACTCAATGCTTCTGGGTATGGGCATTGAGTGAATACTTTCACTCAATGCTTCTGCACTTAACCAGATTTATGTCTTGACAATGCTGAGGCTTTGACTGTGTAGTCTTTACTCAATGGTTAAGGTCATATGGAATTGAGAGAACTTCCTTCACTCAACGCATTTACACTTAGATAAATTTCAACCTTGTTAGCATCCTGTCTTTTGTCCTCCTGTCATTATCACTTAGATAACCTGTCTAATCAAAGTTATAAAGTGCCCCCTACGTATATAGAACTTGTAGCATGCATCAGATACAAACATATGTATACCATTGTCCTGTAGAATATCTTCAAATCTGGGACATTGTGATCAATGGACCAAACAAAGTCCCCCTATTTGAAGAAGTCAAAACCTTAGACAATTATATACACTAACACATATGTAGCAGATATAACATTTTAGTGGAAAGGTTAAATTAATTATACATAACTAGAAATATTATTTTCATTAATAGATGGATTAATGTTTTGGTAGTACAATTCCTACAGCCCTTAAGTAAAATAAGAAACATTTCTATGTTTCATGTTCTCTTATGACTATGCCCTTGCTAGGCTTCTTGGCAGCTTTTGCTTTGACCCCATCCTTTTCCCTTTGCCTCTCAAAATAGATGTATGGCTTTGAGAAGTACTTGTTGGGCTCTACAGCATCTAGTAGAAGTTTACCTAACCTCTTGTCCCTTCTGAACTTTCGTCTATCCTCTTCATTCTTGTCACAACCTGCATTTTCTCCACAATTTTTTGATATATCAGAGTAAGAGAAAACACACGTCATGATGCCACGCTGTGCATGGGATAGCTACAGGAACTCAGGCAAGAACCCAAACCTAACACTTAATAAGAAACCCTTAAGTGTATTATGAGGAAAACTATAATTTAAGTTAAGTTTAAGTGGCCGTATCCCTTGGCTCAGTGGATGAGCTAGTCTACCAGTGAAAATATGAATATACACTGCGGAAAATACTTTTTTTATATTAATTGACATCCTGCATGAGCATAAACATCCAAATAGGACAACTCATGATATGTATACCTCTAGGTTTAATATAAGTATAAAAATAGCTTTTTACGTTCATTAAAATATAGTGGCTTTGATTTAAAACAATGCTATGAATTAGATAGTTAAAATGATATTTTTATACTTTAAAAATAACTAACATGCAATCCTAACATAAAATCTTTCCAGAAAGCAAGTAAATCCAACAAGTCAACAAGAAATATACTTAGTAGCTAGCAAGTAACTTAACAATATAAAATCTCCAGCGGACGTCAACAACTTGACACGAACCCACCAAAAAAGCATGTATGTCTGAACTAAAAAAACAAAACAACAATACTACCTCACCATGATGAGGAAAAGAAGACTACAACAGCTGCTGAACACCAGCAACCACCAACCCTAGCCGCTCAACCGGCACCTGAATTGGTGGGAACCTACCCAACACACCAACAGTCACAAACCCACACCAGGTAAACCCATCAGGGCAAAGATCCATAAGCTGGCCTTAGGTTGGCGGTCCTTTTATCCACTACTAACTATGGAACACACCAAAATATCCATAAAACACCAATAAACCCCCATCGAGAACACAAGATTACTCCAATGGCAAAAAGGAAGAAGAATCCCAAAAATCACCCAAAAGCCATACTCAATGAATTGGACTCAAATCCGCGAGAAAATACAAGTACATACTGATTCTTCGATTGTACTCGATGAATGCAGTAGATATCCGACAAATTATACATAGCAAAATAAACTAGCTTAACGATACTCGACGATTCGGTTAACATAACCTTAATACTCGATGATTCAGCAAAATTAACTTGATACTCGACGAATCGATGAAATTACCTTGATACTCATCAAATCGGTGAAATTACCCAATTCCATGGAAAATTCGTTGAGTATACTCGACGAATCTAAAATCCATTCAATGCTCTCAACGCCAAAGCAGTCTCACTCGATGCTTGGACTTAACTCAATGAAATTTACTTCACTCAACGCTTTCACTCGATGCCTCGCTGAGTCCACTGAGCACACTCGATGGTAAAGTCAGTAACACTCAAAGCACTCAATGCCATTTGGTTCACTCGACGCTCTCGACACCGAACTAACAATACTCGAAGAATTCATCGAGATTACACGACACTTTTGACTTAGTCTCACAGACTACTCGCCGCTCTCACTTCACACAATGCCAAGGATGATATTTGACAAATTCGTCGTGAATACTCGATGAATTTGCCTTAGACACCAGGATCACTCGACGTTAAGACTGATTTAGTCAACACACTCAATACCAAGGCTACTCTCAACGCCAAAGGCTAATACTCAGGGAATTTGTAAAGATTACTCGACGAATCTGACTTCACTCAACGCTTATACTTATTAGACGAATTAGACTTAATCTAAAAACCCATACTTGATCAATTCCATTTAGGCGGACCCCACCATACTAGACGAATTATAAACCCTAGCTAAAGGTCATATTCAACGAATTTATACTTAAGCTAACTGCCAATACTTGACGAATCAAACTTAGTCTATTAGTCATACTCGTCAGGTTAACCTTGACTAACAGCCAAACTCGACGAGTTAACCTAGACTGACAGTCATATAATCAATGAATTAATTTAGGCAAATGATTATAGCTAAGTTCGCCGGAGTTGAAAAGACTATGCTAGATCAATTCAAATAAGCAAAGGATTATTGTTATGACAACACCGTGTGGATACATGGACAACTATTCCCACCTCCAGCCCCTATTGAGCCTGTTCATATTGACGACCCTCCAGCTGAGCCTAGCTATGATGGTGTTTATCCTGCTCCAAACTACACTCAATACTGGACATACTAACAGGACTTCTCTTAGGTTCATGGTGCTGCTTTTACTCTAGATGTTCAAGCTGCTACTGATGCTGCTCTTGCTGCATTCTCAGAGTCTCAGGTTCTCAAGAAAAGGAAATTTGGAGAAGGTACTTCTGAAGTCAGATCAGAACTGGCCAGGCCAGCTCACATCAGAAAAGGTACTAATCGTGAAATGGATGAAGCTTGGAGCCCAACTTCAAAAGGAATTATCTTGGACACCTTTGCCTTGTACGAGCTCGGAGCGGAGAAGTATCAGGGTCATTACAGTACAGAAGAATTGAACAAATACAAAGTCTCATGCACCAGGAGGAGGATTCTTTTCTAGAAGTACAATAATGTTGATCCAATGCCTCCTCCTCCTCCTAATAACTATCTGAAGCCCAAAGAATATTTTGACAGACAACTGTTGAAGAGAAAGAACAAGAAGACATAAATTATTATATATATCTCAATATTGTGTGTTGTGGGCCGCCCATCCTAATTTAAAATAATTTTTATATATATTTGATTTATCTAATTGTCTTGGAATGCACGTTGTTATCTTTTCTTAATTTCATTTATCTTTTCAAGTCTTAGTTTTATTTTATTTGATATGTTCAATTCAACTTAGCTTGTATGATTTTGGGTTCTTCAAATAAGAGGAGATTGTTGGGTATTATATCTACAATAACCCTGATTTGAAGAAGGGACCAATCAAGCTAAGATGAATTGAGGTTGTATTTGATATTGCATTTCAGTTATGTACTTGCAGGTTTACAATTCCAAGTACACACCAATGTCAGGTTACAGTGGGTTAGTAAACACAGGACTACACATTGTAATCACTCATTGTGTAGGCCATTGTATTGACTCATATGTAATCTCTCTATTGAGGTGTAATTCTTTTCCAAGTATAGGAGACAAATCAAGGAAGGCCAAAGACCAGGAGTGAGAAATGAAGAATTTGACCTAAGTAAAATTCGGCGAGTATGGTGAGTCATACGCGTAGAATTTGTCGAGTATCCCCTTGATACTCGCTGAATTTGTTGTGTATGCTTCCCAATACATGTCAAATTCGTTGTATATAATTAGGGAAAATTCACAGAAAAGCAGAAAAATCGTCAAGGCAAATTCGCCGAGTATCACTAGAGATACTCGCCGAATTCGTCGAGTATCAGCGATACTCGCCGAATTCGTCGAGTATCAGCGATACTCGCCGAATTAGTTGAGTATCACTAGCGATACTCGTCAAATTCGACGAGTATCCCATGCGAGACTCGCCAAATTTGTCGAGTATCACTAGCGATACTCACCGAATTCTACGAGTATCCCATGCGATACTCGCCGAATTCGACGAGTATCCTGGGCGATACTCGCCGGGTATGTGTGGCCTTATGTCGACTTTTCTTCTATTCTATCTAAGGCATTTTCGGCGAATATGATCTTCATATTCGGCGAGTATCATACTGAAACTCGACGAAACTCGTCGAAATTTAGTTGTCATTTTTTCGATTTTTTCTGGTTCGGAATCTGTCAGCCATGCACAGTGTTTTTTCTAGGGTTCTTCATAGGAAACCTTTTATAACCGTTTGATTTATAATCTCTCTATAAATACCTAAGATAATTTCGAAATAAGGAACTAATCGCAAAAACCTAATTGCAATTTCGAATTTCCAAATCTTCCCAAAATCGAACCCGTCGGTCGCACGCTGTCTAGATCACGACATTTTTCCGTTCGACCTCACTTTATCGAACATATTCTTCACCAACTGTTTCGATTGGATTGTTTCATCCATCAAGATTCTTCCTACTCCAGTCCAAGTCGGTTGAAGATTCAAGATCAAAGTTTCATGATCCAAAGATTGCAAGTTTTCTGAGTTCTCCAAGATTCAAGATCAGCTCTTCCAAGAACGTCGGATCAAGACTTGTAGTCGTGTGTTGTTGTTGTAATACTTTTTTAAATTATGTAGGAGATTTTTCTCCGAGTTTTTGTAGATCCATTTGTAGATCGAGAGAGTAGATCCGTTGGTGGATCGAGGTTCTAGATCCGATTTGCGGATCGAGTTGTAGGAGAGTTTGTTCTCCGAGTTGTCGGAGCGTCGTTTCCGAGGTGTAGGAGTTGTGACTCCAAGGTGTAAGATTTGACAAAATCCAAGTTTGGTGAAGTAGCAGAATCTGCCCTTCATAGGAGATAGGCGAGGCAGGACAGTGGACGTACCCAACTCGGGGAACTACTATAAAATCTCTGTGTTTGTGTGCTTGTTGTTTAAGATTAATTTTATTTTGCAAAAAGACACAAACATCACCTATTCACCCCCCTCTAGGTGATTTAGGTAGACACTAGATACTTTCAAGTGGTATCAGAGGGAGGTTGGTCAAATAAGGTTAACACCATGATCAAGATACCTGATCTAGCATTCAGAGATTCCGCACTTTCCCTATGGATCGAATCAAAGATATATCATCTATGAAGCTACCGGTGTGTACCAAGGAAAACGTTCCCATGTCGAAAGAGCAAGTGCGGTTCTTCATGGAAGCTGTTGATCCAAGGATATTTCAGATTATGGAAGAAGGACCTCACATCCCTACACAACCATCAATGATAAATCTTGCAATCATGATTCCAAAGAAGATGATGGATCTTACGAAGGATGATATTGTATTGTCTCCCTTGATAAGAAGGCCAAGATTATCATAGCAAGTGAAGTTGACTATTCCATGCTCCAAAACTTATTCCACTGCAAGTCTGCTAAAGAAATGTGGGACTGTCTTGTTATTCTGATGGAAGGTAGTAAAGAAGTGAGAGACAATCGTAGATCGTTGCTGAACCAAGAGTACGAAGCCTTCAAGCAAGGTGCCGATGACTCCATGGATGACAGCTTTGAAAAGTTCTTCAAGATTGTGAACGGTCTCAGGAACTACGACCGCGTCTTCACTTACGGTAAACTAAATGACAAGTTCCTTAGATCCCTCACAAAGGACTGGGACACAAAGGTTGTCTCCATTAGAGAATTTGGAAAGTTACCGGAGATCGACCCTCAGAATCTATTTGGCAAATTACTCTCCTACGAACTCCAAATGAACACCAAAAAGAAGGAGGAACAAGCCAATCAATCTTCAAGCAAAGAGAAGTCTACAACCTTAAAGGCAAAAGGTTCAAGAAAGTCTAAAGCTATGTCACCTGTAAGGACACGAGCTCCAGATATCCCTGAAGACTCTGAGCCTAGCACGTCAGGCTCCGATCTGTCGGATGGAGAATTCTCTGTCCTCTCCAGGTAGTTTAAGAAGCTGCTGAGAAAGAGGAGACAAATGAAAAATAAATCATCCTCTTCAGAATACAGAAGATCACGTCATGATGGTGATCGGACAACCAGAAGCTACAACAAAGAGGACATGTACAAATCCAAACCGAACAAATAGGTATCCTCTGACGTTGTTTGCTACTGTTGAAACAAATCAGGTCACATAATTGCGGAGTGTCATTACAAGAATAAGGATAACTCCAGGAAGGACGAGAAAAGATCATTCAAAGGGAAGAAGAAAGAAGAGAAGAGCTTCGTCGCCAAAAAGACAAAGACTCTCAGTGACAATGACTCGAGTGAGTAATGTTCTGAAAACATAGAAGCCTACTTTGTGCTGATGGATCAATCTGATGAGGAAGTGGACGACTCATAATATAATGGGAATTTAAACTCACACATCATTCTCTTAGAATCTGAAACTTCCTCGAATGGTCATGAAGACTACTCCTCTTATGAGAATGAATTATAGATGATGGCTTAGCACGAGCACTTGTTAAAGGCTTTCGACAAATGGCGAAAGATAGTCCGAAAGTAGGTTAAAGAGATTACCTCCCTCAAGGCAGTGGAAGCAAATCCAAAGGAAGAAATTGCACAACTACTTCCTCTCAGAGATGAAGTCCACTCATTGAAAGAGAAACTCAAGGACTCGGCTGAGACGTTAAAGCTGAAAGAAAAGTATCTTAATGAGCTGGAAGAAATGCTCGCGGTGGAGAGAATGTTGGTGCAACCATAGTGATCTGGATGTTATCAAGCAGGTAGCCTCACTGCCAACTCAGTATGAGCCTATCAGGGTCGCACATAAGATTATGGAGAAATTGGGAGATTGGAGCTGTATTGAATAGCTCATGTAATGAGTTGAAAAAATTGGAAAGGGGCTTAAAATTTTCTATGGCACGGTCGTCAAACTCCGTTCGACGAAATTGGCCCTAGCGCAGATTTGTGGAACTCCATTCGATAAATTTGGCCTTGGTGCAATTTCGTCGAACTCCGTTCGACGAATATGGCCTTGGCACAGATTCGTCGAACTCCATTCGATGAATATGGCCTTTGATTCGTTGAACTCCGTTCGACGAATTCGGCCTTGGCGCAAATTTGTCGAACACTGACCGATGTATTTGGCCTTTGGCGTTGTTTCGTCGAACACCTCTTTTGTCCCTTGGCATTGAAATTATTGAGATCACTTGAATCCATGGCGCAAAAGTGATGACATCGTTGAGCTCACTCAACACACTCAACGCATCTGGCCTTTGTCGTTGACTGTGTTATGTTCTCTCAACGCCCGTGCTGAGTCAAATGTTGACTTGCTTACATTGTGGTGGTGACTGTTCTATTTATTCCTTGGGTATAAATAGGATAGATTTAGGGTTTCATAATAACAATTGATTCTGTCTGAAAAGCATACGAGCCATCACTGTGCAGAAAAGACGGATAACCCTAAAATCCCGATAGAAATTATTCCGTCTTGGTCTTCGCCGATACCAATCCCGATCCCAGAGATTATCACCGCCGCCTATCCTACAATAGATCTAGCTGTCTGTAAAGATGCTGAGTGTCCTCTCCCGACCTAGCGCTTATGTGACAAGTTGTTACGGGTTATCCCGATTGTGTGGATTACTGTAGAGGCATGGATATACTTTTTGCGCTTAGACTCTAGCTGCTGTGTGGCCGACACGATTCTTCTGGAGCATCATGTTGAGTTCTGACTCAATCCCTCAAAGGTAATTTTTATTACAACATGCTTTACTTCTTGATTCATGAATATTTCCAGATCCAAACTCGTTTGGGTTTTACTTGTTCTTATTTCTGCTGCGTGCACAAGAGTTGTGCCATCCGAAAAACCCAACTGTGGTATCAGAGCGAGGTTGCCCGTAATATTCATTATTTTAGGAGTTGTTAAATCCATGGCGTGTACATTTGGAGATTTAGAAGTTCTCTAAATGTCCAAATCTAGTCTTGGATCTTTCCAAGAATGCATGCGATTTCTTTGAAGTTTACTCCTTAACAGTAACCGTCACTTTGTTGGTTTGTGAAACTAAGCATGTGTTAGATTTTGAATCTCACATGAAGTGACGAGCTTGTCTACTGTGTAAATGGAGTTGGTGTTGCTCATATCCAGTGCATGTAAGTCTGAAGATTTGGACATGTTCTAGATGTTCAGACTTAGCCCAGTTCATCAAGTGTTGATGATTCTTGTGCACATCTGGGATGCATTTGGATTATGCTTGTTGAATTTTATTTTACTTGATGTGTACATTGGTTAAGTGTTAACCATGATTAATGAGTTAATCAGCTATCTAAAATCCCTTAAGAAATATTAAGTATTCGGATGCCTTCCGATAGATGACACTTTTCCTAGCTCGATCGATGAAGTGTGGGCTTGCCAAAGCAAGGTGCATTAATCTATCTTGGTTAGGGTGCGAGTGGATAATTGTGATATCCCACTATCGACATCAGGTCTAGCTTAACTGGGTGACCTCAAAGGTTGAGTGCCTAGAGGCATGGGGTTGGCATGCACCATTTGATGGATGCGAATAAAACGTTATTCACTAGCCATACAAGAATTGCATAGTGATGAAATTGGCAACCATTGCTTACCTAAATAGCTATATTGTGAGAGAAAAACCAAAGCTGACTCATAGTGTTAGTGAAATATGGATCTTGTCCACTAAGAAGGTTACTCGCCAAACTCTTCGAATTGATAAAAATAATGAGAGCTTTTGATTAAAGTCATAATTGAAAGATAAATTATATTTTGAAATGTGGTACTAATTTGCTTTGCTTGTATTCTTGTAGAATTTCCATGACAAGTGGTTCACACTCCACACTATCCCTCCAAGCGATCCTTGAGAAGGAAAAGCTAAGCGGGACTAATTATTTGGACTGGTACAACAACCTGAGAATTATTCTCAGGAAAGAGTACAAGATTTATGTTTTGGAAGAGGTATCCCCTGATGAGCCTGCCGAGAATGCACCTCGTGCTGATAAATATGCTTATAAGAAGTATCTTGACGACTCCTTAAACGTCGAATGTCTCATGTTAGCAACCATGAACTCTGAGCTTCAGAAGCAACATGAGAACATGGGTTGCAAGGACATTGACAAGCATCTCAAGAAAAGGTTTCAAGGGCAAGCTCGTCAAGATAGATTCGACATCACTAAGGAATTGTTCTAGTGTAAGATGGGAGCTCGGGACCTAGTAGGGACTCATGTACTCAAGATGATTGGGTATATCGAGAATCTTGAAAGACTAGGTTTCCCTCTGGGCCAAGAGTTGGCTACAGACCTGATCCTGTAATCGTTGACGGACAGTTATGAGCAGTTCGTCTTTAACTATAATATGAATAAAATAGACAAGATAGTGCCCGAGCTCTTAGGCATGTTGCGAACTGCCGAAATAAACATGAAGAAGGCCAAGACTGCTAGCCCCATATTGATGGTGCATAAAGGCAAGGGCAAGGCCAAGGAATTCAAGAAGACGAAGGTGGGACCTAAGTCTGGACTTGAGCCCAAGTCTTCAACACTGAAAAGGAAAGACCCAGGGAAAGAAGGAAAGTGCCACCACAGTGGCAAGGCTGGTACTGGAGGAGGAATTATCCTTCGTACATTGAGGGTCTGCAAAAGTGAAAGTTATTTACTTAAGGTTAGCTAGTCACCTAGAGGGGGGGGGGGTGGTGAATAGGTCTTTGAATTTATTAACTCTTTTTGTTGATTTCTTATTAGGTGATCTAGAGCTTGTCCTTAGCACCTGTAATATAAAATAAAAACAATAATACAACCAATCACATAGTTGTTTATAGTGGTTCCCCAATTGGGTACATCCACTTTCCATCCAACCTATCCAACTATCTTGTTGGACTAGACACAAACTCCACCAATATACTCCTCAGAGCTTACACCTCAGGCCCTCAGCCTTACACTCAGATTCTCTTCAGAAACCAACCTCAGAACCACAAAGGTTCCTACCTCAGAGCCCTACAGTGCTCCTATAGCTCAGTGGTCCACTGACCACATACCTAAGCCTTATCTCTAATGCCTACAGCTCAAGATTTTCAGCCATACAACTTCAGGCACAAAGCCCTACTCTCAGAGTACCGCAATACCCCTACAACTCAGTACCCTTCTAACTACCTACCTCAGTGCCCTTCCAGGCACGTATAGCTCAGCCTCCTCCAAGGCTTACAACTCAGTGACACACTTATCACTATAGCTCAGTGACTCACCAGTCATCTACCTCATCCTTATTTCTAAGGCCTACTACTCAGGCTGGGAGGATAACCCTACTCTCAGATTCATACTTGGATCCTACCTTAGTACCCCAACAGGGCACCTACCTTAGTGAATAATTAGTCACCTACAACTCTATCCAAAAGACCATACAACTCAGATTCAAATAAACTGAATCCTACAGAAATTTATACAAGAAGTTAAATAATTTGAAATAACTGACTTAGAGAAATATCTCCGATTCTACCATGCTAGATTGAGTAAATATCAGTCCAGCCCTCTTACTGTAGAAGGAATGAGTCTTCTTCTACAACTAACTGCTACTTTGCTGCACAGGTGAACAACTATCTGCTGTTGAAGGCTGACTGCCCTTCACACAACTATCTCCTTGCTGGTCTGAAGAATTAGCCCCTTGTTCCTGAGAGAACAACCTTGCTGAACTAAAAAGATCTTCAGCTAACTTTTTCTGCCTGCTATCTTGCTCTGCTGGACTTTTGCTTTCAAGCTTGTTGGATAATATGAAGTCCAACCGCCTCTATTATATATATTTTCTTTTTGTGTTCTGCGTTTGTTCTCCGTAACACTAATCCCCTTTTCTTTCTTCTTTTTATATGTGTCGATATGAATCAATGACATAATTTAAGTGTGGGCCCAGCTAAGGATGGTGAACGTCACCTCCCTGAGAAAAGGACAAATTAGCTTTCGGCGCTACTACAGCTTTCCCACAACGGTTTGAATTATTTTGACTTTGTTGACTTCTGGTGATGTCAGCAGTGGTCATCTTGTACTACTGCAGCTTTCCCACAATGACATGAAGTACTTTGACTTGTTGACTTTTGATTAGTCAGCAACCGCCATCACCTTCTGGACTTTAAAAAATTCTAGATCTTCAATAAGCATTGGGTGATGTTAAGTCACTCAACGCCATCTGTCTTGGCTCTTCATTAGAAGCGTTGAGTGAATCTACCTTTCTCATTGCTTCTGGACTTAGAGAAATTCTGCTGGCTTTGTCTCAGCGGTTCCTTCTCAACTATCTCAACGGTTTCTTCTTCATAGCTGAGACTATCTCCTATCTCAGCAGTTTCTTCTCAGCGGTCTCAACGCTTTCTTCTTCCCAGCTAAGACAGTCTACTGTCTCAGCGGTATCTTCTCAGTGGTCTCAACGCTTTATTTATTATTAGAAGCATTGAGTGAACCTGCTTCACTCAATGCTTCTGGACTTAGAGAAATCCAGCTTGTTTTGTCTCAGTGGTTAAGCTGAGACATTCTTCTCAGCTATCTCAGTTGTCTCAGCGCTTTTGCCTTAGTCAATTTATCTGCCTTTGGTTCAACGAATGTTGAGCTGAGATCGACGATCTGTAGGCTGAGCTCGACGAATTCCGAGTCCTATATTCTGAAATTAGCTTGACGAATGGTGAGCTCAGCTCGACGAATGATGAGCTGAGCTCGACGAATTCTGAGTCCCACACTTCTGAATTTAGCTCGACGAATGGTGAGCTGAGCTCGACGAATGGCGAGCTGAGCTCGACGAATGGAGAGCTGAGCTCGACGAATTGTGAGCTTAGCTCGACGAATTCAAAATCTTCCAACATACTCTTTTTCTTCACCCGTCTCGATGAATGCCAAGCTAAGCTCAACGAATTATGACCTGAGCTCGATGAATTCTGAATTTTCCAGTATACTCATTTTCTTCACCTGTCCAATCATGGAATATCTGCATGCATGAACTTAAGCATACATCAAATACATTTTGCCCCCTAGCATGATTGGTGATGCTTCTTGAAATCCTGTGGAATATTTTAGGGCACAATTCCTAACAATCTCCCCCTATTTGAAGAAGCCAGAACACCCATCCATGTTAAGGTGCATCATCACAAAAAATATCATGATAGGTCTAATTAGACTTTATCATGACAACTAGCCATCCTAGTATAAGATAACTCCCCTATATGAGATGGCTCATCACTATGATTGAATGACCAGTAGTATAGGTGAATTATCAATCATTGATAATGTAAACATTATGATTAAGATATACATAATTATTAACTAATTTAGAGAGCTTTAGTCAAACAGTTATACGATATCTATGAAAGAACAACATATTCATTAAACACAAATATATAAATGAGAATTTCATGCACATTTGTCACATCAATATAGTCAGGGCCAACTCATATTAATTTCTTTGATAGAGAGTTGAAATTTCTACACTGTTGATATACATTACAAGACATTTATAAAATATTTTAAAGAGGCCTAACCCTAAACCATATATCAGCTATTCTTTGATGAGCTTGCATTAGCATCCTTAGTTGCAGCAGTCTTCTTCAAGTTTTCAGCTTTGTTCTTCTGCCTTTTGAAGAAAAGGAATGACTTTGGAATATCTCTGGGAGGTATTTTCTTAGGATTTCTCTTCCTTACCAGATTTTGTTTGAATAATCTTTCCCTTAGGGAATGGCTTTCCAAATGCTTTATCCATTCCTCAGTAGGATATACACTATTAATGTTCTTTAGGACTTGTCCATGATATACTCAAGTATTTATGATGATGGATTCAGAGGCATCACTTAGCTGTTCATAATCTGGATCATCTCTGTTCTCAGCTCTCCTCTTGGCCATGAACTCTTCAGCCATCTGTGTTCCTTCCCTTTTTCTTTTGGCAGTAAGTTGTGCATCCCATGCAATTCTTGCTTGTGCTGGGAAGTCTAGATCCTCTGGCCTCTTTCTATCCAGAAGGGGTAGGTGCAGTGCCACCTTAGTGCCTTGAATTACATTGAATGCTTGATCTTCAATGAGTCCAGCTATCTTAGCATGGCTGCTCTCCCCCTTTCTGCCTTCTTCAAGGATGGTCATTTGCAGTAAGGATGTGTTGGCTTCATTTCTGCATCATATAGTGTGGAATATTATCTCTTTGTCAATAAGCAGTTCATTTTTCAGAAGTATTTCTTGCTCCATAGATTGGAGAGCAACATTGGTGACATGCTGATTTACATGATTTGCTGCACCCCTGATCACCTCATCAGTTGTACTCACAAAATTCTTGACATATCTTATGTCAGTTGCAGAGAATTTCTGGCTTGTTTCCATGGATTTCATGAGGGTGGTCAGCTTTATTCCAGTAGTTCCAGCTATATTAAACTAGGTGGTGACCTGTTTGTTTAAGTGAGAGGTCTCTTCTTAACATTCCTTGACTTCGTTAATAATTCATCCCTTAGCATGGTAACTGAGTGGTCAACATACTCCTTGAGGGTTGTTGTCTGAGCATCCAGGAGTGCTTTGATATTATTTAGGAGTGGCTCACAGAGATTTGGGTAGTGGGTGGTTGGCTTAATGAAGGAGGGACTTCTGTTAGAGCCGGGACCTGTGAAGAATCCCCCTCAACTACAACACCTATAGACAGAGCCATTTCCTTAGCTAAAGTTGTATTATCACTGCAAATTAAGAGGCTGTTAATATTACCTGTAGTGGGTGCAGACTCAACTAATCTGTTGATAACTTTGTCCAAGGTTTTCAAATCAATCTCATTATGCTCCCCCTCAGACTGAGCATCCTTCTCTAGGCTTGAACTATCAAGATATGTATCTAATACCTCAGGAGGTTCACAGTTATCTTTTGCAGCAGGGATAACTTCAACTGCTGCAACATCACTAGTATCAGCCATGTCTGCCTCGTGTTCTACAACAACCTCTTCTTCAGTAGCATCCTTGGAAACTTGTCATGACCTAGGAATGACATGGATTTTATCAACATACACAACAATATCCTAGAGTTGAATGTTTGTTGAGGAGAGACTCATGGTTATGTCTGTCTGCATCCCAACATTAGCAGGGGGGATAATTCCTAGCTCAGGTTTAGAGCAGGAGGAACTTTCTACTTCAGCAACTTACTGTATCTTAACCCTTGAGGAGTCCTTTATTGTTGAAGGATGGATCTTGGGTAAGATCCTAGTGAATCTATTCATTGTCTTTATATCCATTCTTTTCAGGTAGTGAATCTTCACTCCATGTTCCTGTTTGAATGTATTAGGGTATGTGTTCACTATGTATAAGGAAAAAATTCTGCCCATGTTTGGGGTGGGCAAACAGTCTTCTAATCTCTAGTAGATGAGAGAAGACCAGGAGGTCTTTCTATTCAGGATTATTCTAGTCATAACATCAAACATCAACCTGTAGATTATGTCATGTGATCCAGGTTTGCAGATAAGGGCTTTCCCTATAATATTTGCTAGCAGTTTGTCTCTCTGATTGAAGACTATTCTCTTAAGAGACCTAGGTTTGGCATCACTGTATCCACACTATTTGAGAGCACTGTCTATGTCCGCGACAGTGCGTTCTTCTTCCTCGCTAGGGTTGATGGAGGGTATATGAAGGGATTTGCCTAATATCTTAGGGTTTACCATAATCTTGATGTCCTCAATCTTAAACTTGAGATAGTTTTAAGAAGAGGACACTTTAATGTTGGTGAAGAATTCTACTACGTCTTTTATAAGAATGGTGGAGGGTTCGGAAAGAGTGTACTCCAAGCCCGTGTCCTCAATCATTCTTAACACTGCTTTAATCTCTAGCGAGGCATGGATGAATCCATCCCTTACAATTTCATATCCTTCTTGGAGCTCCTTGATTATATTTGGCGCCATTGAAACAGTGTGGCAGGATGCTGAGAGGGTTTTGGTCTCGATGGCTAGAGTTAAGGCTTTTAAAGTGATGTGGCGTTTGGTTTCTTGTCGCCTTTATATTTATAATGAAAGAATTTAATTACTTCATCATTAGAATAATCAGTTAAATATTTTAGATTATATTAGCACTTTTCCGTCTTACGGGTTGCGTTACGCTTCCTATTAAGATATAGGGCATTTAGCGCTACTGTTATACCTCTCAACTTTTCTTTCATTTACTCAATGCTTGATTAATTTGTAGCTTTCCTCACTGTATGGATATACATTCCTTTTGACACACCATTAATCAAAATATTTTGTTAATTTTAAATATAATGGAGACCTATCATGCTAATAAGCTAATTATATTAGCAACCAAATTATGCATATATTTACCAGTTATTTGAATTTGAGAGAAAAGGCAGCATATTTAATAGTGCGGAAAATTATAAAGAATTATTGAATCCCTGCTTTCTATTTGGCGTGCTTGATTAGGTTCATCCTAAGCACATTTAACTTAATTTATCAATTAACAAACATAGTCTTTATATAAGAGAGAGAGACTTACCTTGAGGCTTGCTGCCTATAGCTTTTGATGATTACATACTTGATAGTCTCAACCTTAGTTTGTTGCTTTTCATGAAGCATATTCCTTGAGAAATCATCTTGTGCCAGGCATTTGCCTGGAACATCCATTGTTCAAATACCAAGTCTTATCTAGATAGGTATTTGGACTACCCTGCAAAAAAATTATTTACCCTTAGGCACCAAATGATAATTAGGTCCTAGGTTCTTATTAGTATTATAAAACTTTTTCCCAACTCTCTGCCTGAGCTGAGAACCTTTCTGTCCACTAGCCACCTTCAGGTTGTGCCAATAATCAATGACAAAGTGACCCACCTTCCCACAGAACCAACATTTATGAATGTTGTACCTTCTCTTCAGGACACCACAGAATTTTTGTCCATGAGAGATGTGAGCAGCACCAGACTTTGCTGGATGAGCATTCCATGATGCTGCTTCCTTCTTCCTGAGTGAAGGTGCTGAAGAACTAAATACAGCTGGTCCAGGATGGGCCAAATGTATTTTTGGAGCTTGCCATCTAGTCGACTCTCTCATCTTCTTAGATAAAGGATATTTGGATCCAAATCTAAAGAACTTATCCTGAACAATGTGGCTAAAGTGGACAGTATCACACTTTCTGAGATCATGTGTCTTCACCCTACTGGTGGAGCACACATTAGATTGATCCTTCTGGAGTGGTGCAAACTTGATAGTTTTAGAAGGTAAATTCACTTTTTGAAATACTGTCAACTTATCAGAGATATTTGACTTGATTTGATAATTAGTGTGATTAATACCCAGCTTCTCAGAGGTTTGACTGGTTACAGCTTTTGGCAACCTACCAAGAGATTGAGAAGGGTTAATCACAATCCCTAATCTCTTAGCAAATTTCTATTTACAATATTTAATATGGTTAGATTTTTCTTCTAGAACCCTGGTCTAACACTCAAGGCTTTTATTGAGTTCAGACACCTCATGACATTTCTTATGAAACTCAATAGATTTTTTGTTATAAAGAGTTTGATAAGGCTTGAGGACTTCAATCTCCTTTGTTTGCCTTTTGGCAAGAATTCTACTCTTCTTTAGAGTATCTAGGATTAGTCCATACTTGTCAATCAATTGATTGACAATAGTTTCAAATTCTGAGCAATCTTTATCACAGGATGAAGATGCACTTGTATCTGGACTGGTCTCATAGTCAGAATAAGATGAAGAGATGGAGAGAGGATGTACCTTAATCGATTCTGTATGTAGCTCACTTCTTTTTTCTTCAATTATTGCAATCAGCCCTTGGCATCCACAATCTTCGTCATCCTTATTGTCACTGTTAGAGTGTGATAGAGGGGCCCTTATTCCTATCCTAACAGTAGGATATTCCTCTTCTTCTTTTGGATTAGCACCAATAGAGATCAACCCAATATAAGCTTCTTCTTCATCATCATCTGATTTTGAGGAGGAAGAATCTGTCCAGCTTTTCTCCTTCTTGGCCACAAAGGACTTCTCCTTCTTCCTATCCTGGTGGTGATGGTGATTCTTCTTCTCATCCTCTTCCTTTTTCCCGACTGGGCAGTCAACAATGACATGTCTAGTATTGCTGCAAAAATAACAGATAACTTTAGATGAAATCTGTTTACTAGATTTAGGGCCATACATGTCCTTCTTGGAGGACCTCTTGTGATGAGATGATGATGAGGGTTTGTTCTCCCAGTGCTTATTCTTCATGAACTTTTGAAGTTTCCTGTATAAGGATGCAAACTCTTCATCAGACATGTGGTTGTCTGAGGAACTAGTTTCAAACAATTCTGAGCTGGTCTCAGCTTCTCGCCTTGGTGGAGAAGGAGTCTTTCTTCTGCTTCTTCTTCGGGCTTCTGCCTTGAGGTCCACTGTCTTATCCTTGGTCTTGGATTGAATTTCCTTCTCTTCTTCTTGTCTAGCAGCCAGCTGCATTTCATAGGACAACAACTTTCCAAAGAGAATTGGTGGAGGAGTGTCTGCCAGCTTAGCCATTTCACTAATGACACAAATCTTGGTGTCCCAATATCTAGTGAGAGATCTAAGGAACTTGTCATTTAGTTGATAGTTGCTGAAGATCGTACCATAAGTTATTAGTTCATTAACTATCCTAAAGAACCTTTCAAAGCAGTCAGCCACTTTTTCAGATTTGCTTTGTCTGAATGCCTCATACTCTTGGTTGAGCATGGACTACCTATCATCTCTAACTTCCTTAGAGCCTTCCATGTAGACCACAAAAGTGTCCCACATTTCCTTGGAGGTCTTGCAGTGCACAAGATTTTGAAAGGTTGAGTAATCAATGACACTAGCTATAATATTTTGTGCCCTTTTATCCATGGTGGACAAAATTACCTCATCTCTATCCATCTCTGTATATGTCTTAGGCACTCTCAGAGTTGGATCTATGGTAGAAGCCTTTGTGGGGATAAAAGGACCTTCCACTACTGTTATATAGATCCTAGGGTCAGATGCTTCCATGAACAGTCTGACCCTGTGTTCTAGAGGCCAAATCTATCCTTCCTGCAGATTGGTAGTTTCAAGACCCCTAGCTCCTTATAGTTCATTCCTGACCTCATAATTATATCTTATAGCAAATCTTGGAGGTACACTCAGATTGTTAGATCCTTTTTGAGTAACCTCCCTCTGATACCACTTGAAAGTTATTTTCTTAAGGTTAGCTAGTCACCTAGAGGGGGGGGGGAATAAGGTTTGAAATTTTTAAGTCTTTTTATTGATTTCTTATTAGGTAATCTAGAGCTTGTCCTTAGCACCTGCAATATAAAAGAAAAAACAACAACACAGCCAAGCACACAGTTGTTTATAGTGGTTCCCCAATTGGGTACATCCACTTTCCCTCCCACCTATCCAACTATCTTGTTCGACTAGGCACAAACTCTACCAACATGCTCCTTAGATCTTACAACTCAGGCCCGCAACATTATACTCAGGTTCTCTTCAGAACCCTACCTTAGAACCACAAAGGTTCCTACCTCAGAGCCCTGCAGTGCTTCTACAGCTCAGTGGTCCACTGACCACCTACCTCAGCCTTATCTCTATGGCCTACAACTCAGGCTTTTCAGCCCTACAACTTTAGGTACAAAGCCCTACTCTCAATATGCTGCATCACTCCTACAACTCAGTATCCTTCCAGGTACCAACCACAGTGCCCTTCCAGACACCTATAACTCAGCCTCCTCCAAGGCCGACAACTCAATGACACACTTGTCACCTACAACTCAATGACTCACCAGTCACCTACCTCAGCCTTATTTATAAAGCCTACTACTCAGGCTGGGAGGATAGCCCTACTCTCAGATCCACACTTGGATCCTACCTTAGTACCCCAACAGGGAACCTACCTTGTGACTAATTAGTCACCTACAACTAAGGCCAAAAGGCCCTAGAGCTCTGATTCAGATAAACTGAATCCTATAGAAATTTATCCAAGAAGTTAAATAATTTGAAATAACTAACTCAGAGATAAATCTCTGAGTCTACCTTGCTGAACTGAGCAGATATCAGTCCATTGCTCTTGCTGTAGAAGGAATGAATCTTCTTTTACAGCCAACTGCTTCTTTGGTACACAGGTGAATAGCTATCTGATGTTGAAGGCTGACTGCCCTTCAAACAGCTATCTCCTTGCTGATATGAAGAATCAACTGTCTTGTTCCTGAGAGAACACTCTTGCTGAACTAGAAAGAGCTTCTACTAACTTTTTCTGCCTCCTGGCTTGCTCTACTGGACTTTTGCTTTCAAGGTTGTTGGAGAAGATGAAGTCCAGTCACCTCTATTTTCTTTTTTTTTATTTTTTGTGTTCTGCGTTTGTTCTCCGTAACCCTAATCCCCTGTTCTTTCTTCTTTTTATATATGTCGATTTGAATCAATGACACAATTTAAATTTGGGCCCAGCCAAGGATGGTGAGCGCCACCTCCCTCAAAAAAGGACAAGTAAGCTTTCGGCGCTACTGCAGCTTTCCCACAACGATTTGAATGATTTTGACTTTGTTGACTTCTAGTGATGTCAGCAGTGGTCATCCCGAGCTGCTGTAGATTTCCCGTAATGGCATGAAGTACTTTGACTTGTTGACTTTTGATGATGTCAGCAACCATCATCACCTTCTGGACTTAGAAAAATTCCAGATCTTCAATAAGCATTGATTGATGTTAAGCCACTCAACACCATCTGTCTTGGCTCTTCATTAGAAGCATTGAGTGAACCTGCCTTTCTCAACACTTTTGGACTTAGAGAAATTCTGCTGGCTTTGGCTCAGCGGTTTCTTATTCATAGCTGAGACTATCTCTTATCTCAGCAGTTTCTTCTCAACGGTCTCAACACTTTCTTCTTCCTAGCTAAGATAGTCTACTGTCTCAACGGTTTCTTCTTAGCGCTCTCAATGCTTTGTTTATTATTAGAAGCGTTGAGTGAACCTGCTTCACTGAATGCTTCTGGACTTAGAGAAATCCAGCTTGTTTTGTCTCAGTGGTTAAGCTGAGACATTCTTCTCAGCTATCTCAGTTGTCTCAGCGCATTTGCCTTAGTCAATTTGTCTGGCTTTGGTTCAACGAATGTTGAGCTAAGATCGACGATCTGTAGGCTGAGCTCGACGAATTCTGAGTCCCAAATTCTGAAATTAGCTTGATGAATGATGAGCTCAGCTTGACGAATGATGAGCTGAGCTCGATGAATTCTGAGTCCTACACTTCTGAATTTAGCTCGACGAATGGTGAGCTGAGCTCGATGAATTGTGAGCTGAGCTCGATGAATTTATAATCTTCCAACATACTATTTTTCTTCACCTGTCCCGATGAATGTCGAGCTGAGCTTGATGAATTGTGAGCTGAGCTCGACGAATTCTGAATTTTCCAGCATACTCATTTTCTTCACCTGTCCAATCATAAACTATCTTCATGAATGAACTTAAGTATACATCAAATACATTTTGCCCCTTAGCATGATTGGTGATGCCTCTTCAAATCCTGAGGAATATTATAGGGCACAATTCCCAATAAAATTATCAGAGGAGGCATGACCTCCACTTCAGGTATATATATTATAGAGATAAACCTTTCTGCTCCTTCATCCTGTGTATTGAATACCAGGTGTGGTTCTCACATTTATATAAATGTGCAGGAACTAGGAAGGAGAAGAATGCTGAGTAAAGGAGAGGTGGACTTGCGCGTTGGTAATGGAGCAAGAGTTGCTGCTATTGCCGTGGGGGTTTATCGTCTTGCTTTGCCCAATGGGCTTGTAATAGAACTAGATAATTGTTATTTTGTTCCTTCCATAACTAGAAACATTATATCCATTTCATGTTTGGACATGGTGGATTTTTCTTTTATTATTAAGAACAATTGTTGTTCAATATTTAAGAATGATGTTTGTTTTAGTGTAGCCCAAAAGTTTAATGGTCTGTATGTTTTGAACTTAGACCATCCGATCTATAATATTGAAAATGCTAAAAGAGTAACAACAAATGACTCGAATCCTACGTATCTTTGGCATTATCGCTTGGGCCATATAAATAAGAAACATATATCCAAGCTCCATAGAGATGGACTGTTGGACTCATTTGATTATGAATCATTTGAGAGATGTGAATCTTGTTTGTTAGGCAAGATGACCAAAGTCCCTTTCAATGGCTTCAATGAGATGGCTGATGATCTCTTAGGTATAGTACATAGTGATGTATGTGGACCCATGAGTTCTATGGCTAAAGGTGGGTTTTTCTACTTTGTCACGTTTACTGATGATTTCAGTAGATACGGATACATGTATCTTATGAAGTGCAAATTTGAAACCTTTGAAAAGTTCAAAGTGTTTAAAAGCGAAGTAGAAAACCAATTGGGTTAGAAGGTTAAAGCACTCCGATCTGTTCGAGGTGGAAAATACATAAGTCGTGGGTTCCATGATCATCTGACAGAGTGTGCTACTGTATCACAACTCACTCCACCGAGAACACCACAACATAATGGTGTGTCTGAGAGGAGGAATTGTTCTTTGTTAGACATGGTACGATCGATAATGAGTCATACAGATCTGCCTATTTCCTTTTGGGGCTTTGCTCTAGAAACTGTTGCTTTAACATTAAATCGTGCTCCAATAAAAGCTGTTCTGAAGACACCATATGAGATATAGACTGAGAAGCATCCTAGTATGCCATTCACTAAGGTTTGGGGCTGTGAGGCATATGTAAGATGTCAAATGCCCGATAAGCTGGAACCTAAATCAGATAAGTGTTATCTTGTGGGGTATCCTAGGGAAACCAAAGAGTACTATTTTTATCTACAGTCCGATGACAAAGTGTTTGTCGCAAGGACTGGTGTATTTCTTGAGAAAGAGTTCTTAAGTAAAAGACGGCCAGTGTAGAACTTGAAGAAGTTTAGGAACCACAAACAGTGAATGAACCGGAATTGGAACCTGAGTCGGGACTATAAGTAGTTATAGCTAGAGAACCTACTCAGGAAACACAAGTTCCACGTAGATCTGGTAGACCAAGATTTGAGCCTGAGAGATATGGATTTCACGTGTCTCAAATAGGTAATGTGTTGCTTATGGATCATAGTGATGAGCCTACAACCTACCAGGAGGCTATGCGTGGAACGGACTCCGAGAAGTGGCTCGAGGCCATGAAATCTGAAATGGACTCCATGTATGAAAATCATGTATGGACTTTAGTGGAACCACCTGAAGGGGTAAGACCCATCAGGTGCAAGTGGGTCTTCAAGAAGAAGATAGACATGGATGGGAATTTACAGACATTCAAAGGCTGACTGGTGGCTAAGAGTTTTAAGCAAATTCATGGTGTTGACTATGATGAGACTTTTCCCCCTATTGCCATGGTTAAGTCCATTAGAATTCTGCTTGTTATTGCTGCGTATTATGACTACGAGATCTGAGAGATGGATGTCAAAACAGATTTCCTTAATGGGAACCTCCTCGAGGAAGTGTATATGATACAACATGAGGGTTTTGTAATATGCAAGCTATATAGATCCATTTATGGACTGAAACATGCTTCTCGAAGTTGGAATCTTCGTTTTGATGAGAAGAGCAAAGAGTTTGGTTTTATCAAGAATGAGGATGAACCTTATGTTTATAAATAGATTAGTGGAACATAGTTTTCTTCCTGATTTTGTATGTAGACAACATACTGTTGATTGGAAATGACAAACCGACCCTGCAAGTTATTAAGAACAACCTAGGGGACTGCTTTTCGATGAAGGACTTAGGGGAAGCGACTTATACACTTGGTATTAAGATCTATAAAGATAGATCAAAAACGTTATTGTGTTTGACCAAAAGTACATACATTGACAAGGTGTTGAAACAGTTCAGCATGCTTGAGTCCAAGAAAGGATTCTTGCCCATGTCTCATGATGTGAGTCTCTATATGGACCAGTGCCCTAAGTCTTGTAAAGATAAGGACCACATGAAATTGGTTCCATATGCTTCGACAATTGGATCAATCATGTATGCAATTTTATGTACTAGACCCGATGTCTCTTATGCTTTCAGCATGACTAGCGGGTATCAGTCTGATCCCGAAGAAGGTCACTGGATAGCTGTCAAGAACATCCTCAAGTACTTATGAAGGACTAAGGATATGTTCTTTGTATTCGGCGGAGAGGAAGAGCTCGTTGTAAGTGGTTACACAGATGCTAACTTCAAAACTCATAGGGACAATTTAAAATCTCAGTCAAGGTTTGTGTTTTGCCTGAATGGAGGTGCTGTTAGCTGCAAGAGTTCCAAGCAGGATATAATTGCCGATTCTACTACCGACGTCGAGTATATCGCCACCGCAAATGTAGCGAAGGAGGCTGTATGGATAAGGAAATTCATCAGCTAGTTAGATGTAGTACCTAGCATTGTTCGTCCTGAAGATCTCTACTATGATAACAACGGTACAATTGTACTTGCTTCGGAACCTAGATCTCATCAGCGCTCCAAGAACATACTCCGACAGTTCCATTTAATTTGATAGAATGTCGATCGAGGAGAGGTGAGGATATGCAGAGTGCCGACTGAAGAAAACATTGCGAATCCACTAACAACACCTCTCACATAGAGAAGCATGATGGTCATGTTAGATCTATGGGTATACAATGCCTAAATGATCAACTCTAGTTTGAGTCTTGTGGATTTTATGTTTGTTGGCTGTATAATATTACATTTGATGATTAAAAGTATAAAACACATTTCATTTTATATATTTTTGGCAAGTTCTATTATTATGAAATTATTTCTATTGTGATAGAGTAGTTCAATTTAATAAATGCCCTTAGAGTGTTTGCTTCCATTGGTCAAGTAGTGACTTGATGTGAGAACCTATGATTTTAGAAGCTTTATTATTAAAGTCCCCTGGTCGTTGTATCATCTTAGAAGCTAAGGGCGATGATGATACCTTTAAGACTTGCATGTACGTTAACTGATAACTCATCCTCACAGGTCATGATATTATGATATCAAGTCCAAGTATGGCTCAAGTGCAATGGTGTTTGCGGTCCTTTGACCTGAAGTCACCACCTTCATCGAGTGAGGAATAGAGTGCTTTGATGCCGTCAAAAGTCCAGTCTTGAGAAATTTGGATGATAAAGGTGGTTGTTGGGTACGTTACGAATCATTTGGATGTTTGCATGTGAGTAGAGATGGGATTTGTCCTCCTATTAGACATGAGTTGCATCCATAGGCCCCTTGATGGATTGGGACTGAGAAATACATGGCCATGCTTGGATGAGTCCATATATAATATTGGGCTCACCAAATTCTGAAAGTCCATTCTAGATCAGGAAACTGAGATTGAACAATTATGAGGGTGACACGGTCTATACCTCTAGTTCTATCCAGATGTAAGGGACGAAGGGACATGACAACACTGTGATGTTGGTGTTGGGTACATTGGAAAATGTGTACCAGATTTGGAGAAGCCTCACCTAACTCAATGATATTCATCAAGGTGTATTTGATGTTGTTTTGAGTTTCATGTGCAGGTTAAGGAAATGAAGAAAAAGTTTCTAAGTATAAGTATCGACACTTGGGAAAGGCTGTGTCGACACTTGAGAAGAATTGTGTCGACACTTGGGAAAGGCTGTGTCGACACCAGGAGCCAGATTGTGTCGACACATAGGACTTATGTCGACACACAGAAAATCTATCGACAACAACTGTGTCGACACCAAGAGCCAGATTGTGTCGACACACAAGACTTGTGTCGGCACACAGAAAATCTGTCGACAACAACTGTGTCGACAAGAAGGACTTGTGTCGACACATTCCAGAATTCTGTCGACAACACTTATGTCGACACACAGGACTTGTGTCGATGCACTCCAGAATTCTGTCGACATCAACTTTGTCGAGACTAGAAGCTGTTGTGTCGACACATTCCATAGAAGATGTGTTAAGAAGAAAAAGAAGAGCTGTGTTGACACACAGGACTTGTGTCGACACATGCCACTGAAGCTGTGTCAAGACGTTAAAAAGAAGCTGTGTCGACATTATGAAAGATGTGTCGACATCATCAAGAGTTGTGTCGACACATGGTCTATTTGTGTCGACACATTTGAAGAATTATCTCGACACTTTGATGCTGAGTTGAAGTTCAATGAAGGATCAAGTATCACGACTGAAGACTTGATAGCTATCATAACTGATAATGCTATTACATCTATCAGAGCTGTCAGAAGGACGTTAGGAAACAGATCAGCCGGTAACCACGGATGAAGCCTATATAAAGACATGTTCTATCATCAGATAGAAGTAATAAAAAAAACAAGAAGAATCCAGTGCTGGAACAATCCAAGGATTGAACAAGAAGAGACAAACAACAACTAAGAGGAAGAAGAGAAGTCTTCATCCAGAAAGAAACAAGTCTCTAAGGGCAGATCCTGAATAAGTCTGCCAGAAGAATTCATAGTCACATCTGAAAAGGAGAGTGCTGGAAGTATCCAAGAGAGAGGAACAACCAAGAAGAAGAAGAGAAGTCTTCATCTAGAAATCAACAAGGGCAGATCCTGAACAAGTCTGCAAGAAGAATTCAGATTAAATTCTGAATAGAAGAAGGAAGCTAGATTGAGGATCATCTCCAACTTCAAGAAGATCAACCTTACTTTGTTCAGATTTAAGAAGCTTTGAAGAAGCTAAGACAGGTTGATTCTAAAGCAGTCAGATCTATCAAGAACTGACCAAGAAACCTTCTACCCATTCTCTCTACTTGGGTAAAGGAAATATTCTTTCTACTATCATTTTTTCTGAAGGATCTTTTACAGATCTGAGTGTAAGAGAGTTATCTCTCTGAGTTGTAAGCCTAAATCTATAAAGGTTGAGGTAGAACTGAGTGCCTGAGGTAGGAGATTAACTTCTCTGAGTTGTAGGCCTGTTGAAGAGGCTGAGGTAGGGCTGAGTGCCTGAGATAGGAGAGTTTTCTCTCTGAGTTGTAGGCCTTGTGAAAGAGGCTGAGGTAGGGCTTGATTGCCTGAGTTATTGGCCTTGTGGAAGAGGCTGATGTAGGGCTTGATTCCTGAGTTGTAGGCCTTGTTGAAGAGGCTGAGGTAGGGCTTAATTGCCTGAGGTATAGAAGTGTGGACTCATTCTGAGGTAGGATTCTCTAGGAGGATCTGAGTTGTAGGACTTGCTGAAGTCTGAGCTGTACAGACCTTTCAAGGTTCTTAGTTGTAAGATCTGCAGATCTGAGGAAGAAGAAGGAAGTTGGGCCGAATTTAGTATATTGCTAGATAGGCGAAGGGGAAAAGTGGATGTACCCATCACTTGGGGAACCACTATAAATCTGTGTGCACTCTATGTTTCACTGTGATTTCTTTTATACTGTGCTGTGTTAATTGCTGAATAATCTGTGTTAGCAGTAAAAATATTGTCTGTCTTAAAGAATTGAACATATTCACCCCCCTCTAGGTGTTTAGGATATCTTGAAACCAATTCTTTCAAGTGGTATCAGAGTCAGGTTACTCAAGATTTGACTTAATAGTCTGAGTTAATCTAAAAGGCAGTTATAAGTTAGACAGAATGGGTTGAAGTGAGAATCAGAAGGAACTTGGATCCATGAAGCTTCCTATCTGTAGGAAAGAAAACTTTGGCATTTGGAAAGAGAAGGTCAGATTGTTCATGGAAGCATCTGATCCAAGAATTTATATCACAGTGCTAGAAGGGCCATTTATTCCTATGAATATATCAGTTCTTGATGCTAATCTCAAGACTCCTAAAAGTTATTCAGAAATGACTAAGGAAGAGATCAACCTAGCAACCTTGGACAAGAGGGCACAGAACATAATTGTGAGTGTCATAGATGACTCTACATTCCAGAATCTAGTCCATTGCAAATCCTCTAAGGAGATGTGGGACACTTTGATTGTCTACATGGAGGGAACAGAAGAAGTGAGAGAGGATAGGAAGTCCATGCTAAATCAAGAATATGAAAGGTTTAGACAAGCTAAGTCAGATAGCATAGCTGAGTGCTATAAGAAATTCTTTAGAATTGTTAATGAGCTAATGACCTATGGAAGAGTCTTTAGCACTTATGAATTAAATGACAAGTTTCATAGATCCCTAACCAAGGATTGAGATACTAAAATATGTGCCATCAGAGAGGTGGCCAGGCTTGCAGATACACCTCCACCAACCTTATTTGGAAAACTGCTATCCTATGTGATGCAGCTCACTGACAGAAAGGAAGAGGAGAAAAGCAACAAGTCAGAATACAGAGAAAAGTCAGTTGCCTTTAAGGCTGAAGCTACAAGAAAGGGCAGGAGAAAGTCACCATCTCCTCCCAGGAGAATGAATGAAGTTGAATCAGAAAATACTGACATCAACACTACAGACAGTCATAATTATGATGATGATTTTGCTGCCTACTTCACAAGGCAGTTTCAAAGGTTCATGAAGAAGAAGAAATGGAGAACACAGCCATCTTCATCCTACTCCAAGGATGACTATTACAAGAAGAAGAAAGCGTCCAAGGATGACAGGTATGGGTGAAATCCCAGTAAAGAAATTTCTTCTAAAATTATTTGTAATTGCTGCAACAGGCCAGGGCATGTCATAGATGATTGTCCTGATAAAAGAAAGGAATCTAGAGATAAAAAAGAAGCAGCAAAATAAGGGCAAGAAGGAGATATCCTTGGTTGCAAAGAAATAGAAAAGCTGGACTGATTCCTCATCATCAGATTCAGGAGAAGAGACTGAAGCTAAAGCCTACATAAGATTGTTCAATACTGAAGAGGATTCAATAGAATCTGAGTTCTTGCAAATGCTGGACTCTTTTAATGTGACTGAAGATCATCACTGCAGAGGGCTGATGGCTTTGACTGAGGAAGATCATTGCCAGGATCAGCCTGGTCCCAGTAGGGTAAACAACTTTTTATCAGTTTCTGATTATTATACTAGATCAGAATCAGAAGCATCTGCATCAAGAGATGTGAATGGATCTGAATCTGAAGGAGATGTTCATCAAGTTATTGATGAGTATGGTGATCTGTTGCATGCACTTAAGAGAAGCAGAAACCTTGTCAAAAACCAGGCTAAGGAAATTGCTACTCTTAAGTTGGCTGCATCAGATTTAGAAAAATTGCTGGATCAGAAGTTGAATGATGTTGCCAAGCTGAAAAATATAACTTTTATTCAGATGGGAACAATTACATTCAAAAATGATCAGATCAAGGGTCTGGAAGTCAGACTACAAAGAGAAAAGGAACTTGTGACTAAATTCTCAAACCCAAAGTCTGTCTTACCTTTGATTGATGACTTCATTCACCAAAAGGGTAAGACATGATTAGGTTTCAAGGGAAGAACTAGGGCAGCTAATTCCAAAAGAAAAGGCAAAGCCCCAGTTCAACCACTAGCCTTCAAACCCCATATTTCTTTTAGAAAAGTGGTGCAGCCTACTAACAGGTATGACCATGACATTACACATGGTCACTGTAAGGCTGGTATTCTGAATGAAAAGGGTACCAATGTCAATAGGGCAGCCCTTGTACAAACACACTGTGTTCTTTATGAATCATTGGTATTTGATGCACCAGCCCCAACACTAAACAAAAGGACAGCTGACAACAAGGCTGTTAAGACTGTATCTAAAAGAAGATACAATAGATATGAGTGCTGTTGCTGTGGCAAGGTTGGGAATTATGCCATAGACTGTTGTCACAACACCAGTGTCAGGAAAAATGTCAACTTACTTGTTAGAAAGACTGCAGGGAAATCATTCAAGTTTCAGACTAACCTGAACCTAGAACCCAATACTTATTGCAGTTCTAAGGTTAAGTAATTTTATTTGATGTAGGTGAGTCCAAGTGGCCATACCCCAATATGGTACTTGGATAGTTGATGTTCCAGGCACATGACTGGAATAAGAAGGATGTTGAAGGATTACACTCCGATAGAGAATGGACCCAAAGTGATCTTTGGTGGATCTGAAAAAGGGGTCATCAAAGGGTTTGATAATATTTCCAATAGCTCAATTACTATCACCCAAGTGGCTTATGTGAAAGGTTTTAAACACAACCTAATAAGCATAAGCCAATTAAGTGATCTTGGTTATGACACTTCTTTTATTAAGAATGAGTGTCAGATTAGGAGGACAAGTGATCAAAAGTTCATCTTGTCAGGTTATAGAAAAGGAAATGTTTATTATCTCAGTTTTAATTGTGAGAATAAGAACTCTCCTATATATTTAGTTGCAGATGAGAAAGCATCTCATTGTGTAAAATGGCACAAGAGGCTAGCTCACCTTAACTATAAGACTATAGTCCAACTCTATAGCATGGAGTTAGTGAGGAATGGTCCTCAGTTCAAGTGCATAAAAGAGGGTGTATGTTCAGCTTGCCAAAAGGGCAAACAGACCAAGACCTCTTTTCATGGACATGATACCAAAGATTTTGTGAGGTGTTTGTATCTCCTGCATATGGATCTATTTGGTCCTATTCCAGTTCATAGTCTAGGTAGGAAAGTCTATACACTTGTGGTTGTGGATGACTATTCTAGATTTACTTGGGTTTTCTTCCTGAGGTAGAAATCTGAAACCCCTACTATCTTCCACAATTTTGTTAGGCAAATTCAGAATGAACTTAACAGTTCAGTGGTCAAAATCAGAAGTGACCATGGTACTGAATTTCAGTCTGAATGCATGACAAGATTTTGTGAAGAACTAGGGATTCATCAAGAGTTCTCCTCACCTAGAACACCTCAGCAAAATGGTATTGCTGAAAGAAGGAATAGGACTCTTATTGAGGCTGGTAGAACACTACTAAGTGACACTTCTCTCCCAGAATATTTCTGGGCTGAGGCAGTAAACACTGCATGTCATGTTCTCAATAGAGCATCCATCATTAAAAGTCACAAAAAGACACCCTATGAGATTATGAAAGACAGAAAACCAAACATATTCTATTTTAGGATCTTTGGTAGCGAGTGTTATGTACTTAATAATGACAAGTCTTATTTAATTAAGTTTGCTGTCAAATACCAAGAAGGGATATTTGTTGGTTACATCAACAACAGTAGAGCTTACAGGGTCTATAACTTAACTACTCAAGTTGTAAAAGAATCTGTTCATATAGTTTTTGATGAAACTGAACAAATCAATTGTGAGCAGTCTAGTGTATCTTGTAGCTCTACAGGTTTGAAGGAAAAGATGGACAAGCTAACCATTAATGAAGACCAACCTGCAAGGCAGGATGAAAAAATGATGGATGCTGTCCAGGGGGAGTACAAGACCCACAAGCTGATGATGAAGAAAATGAAGTACAACATGTTGAGGAAACTGAAGGAAATCAAGGTGTAGATAGATTGCCTCCAACAATTAGACACCTAAAGGACCATCCAGCACACCAAATTATTGGTGATACTAGTCATGGTGTTCAAACAAGGAGCCAGAACTTGAACACAGCTCTTTGCTCAAGTTTTCTGCCCTAGATGGAACCTGATGAGTCCATTTTATATACCTATTTTCGGACTCATCTGGGCTAGTTTTCACGCATTTGCACTTCACTTTTAGTTATATATCGTTCATATTTCATCTTATCTTTATTTCCATAGGAAGTGCACATTTATGCCCGTGGTTGTGTATTTTGTTATTTTTATAGTTTGTACTCCTTTTTGTGATTGCCTGGAATGTCTGCACATATTAGTGATTGGTTTTTCCTTTCGATACAGGGGTTGTGTGCGTGTTCGGGGATGGTTTTGAAACAGGAATACTACGCATGATCATGGTATTTAATGCGCACGACCACTGGTCGTGCGCCCCTGATCGTGCGCACTACTCTACATTTTCCAGAATTAGCCTGGGTAATCGCACGACCATTGTACCTAGTGCGCACGACCACCGGTCGTGCGCCACTGTTCATGTGCATTGATTCCTCTTTTCTGGAGTCCTGTCTGGGGTAATCGCACGACCATTGGACTTAGTGCGCACGACCACTGGTCATGCGCCACTGCTCATGCGCGTTATCCCAGTTCTTCTTCCTAATCTGCCATGCCAGTGCGCACGATCACCGGACATAGTGCGCACGACCACTGGTCATGCGCCTGTGATCGTGCGCATTGTTCATTTCTGCTTTGTATAAATAGTGCAGGTCTCTCCCTAATTGGAAAGAGGATCCGGAGCTCGACATTTCTCCGCCGTTTTCCACCTTCTCCGCCGTTTTTCATCATCTTCCACCCTAGGGAGGTGCTCCGGGCAAGCTTTCACCGCCAAATCCAAGCCGGAGCTTCCTCTCGGCCTCCTCCATCACCTCTTGAGTTCATTTCAAGCTTCAACGCCATAGCCATCAAGCAAAGGGAAGCTTGCAACTTTCGTCTGCTATGGTGAGATGAATAAGACGGGCCATTGGAAGGTGGTGACATCCCTTCTCTACCCCGGACGCAGTTGAGGACCGAGCTTGGATGCAGATTGACAACCCGACGATTCCAACCGTGAATCCTCAGCAAGACTTCGGATTCGGTCGATCTCTTGACTTGTTCTCGCATAATTGCTGTTTATGTGTTGTTGTAAACCTTATTTATAGATGATGTATGCTTATTTGTAAAACGTTTTTATACAATTATGTCTATGTGATTGTATGTTTTCGTTATTTACTTGAGGTGCGCCTATTTGTCCATCCACCATCCATCCGCCCTTGCCGCACTAGTAATTGCTAGTGGCGTGCATAGCGAAGAGGTGCTTATGACCCTCATTCTACCGTTCTAACCACCTCATCCGCTAGCCTTCTCGTCCATCCGCTTAGTGATTCGGTGCATAGCAGCCCGACTAGTATTCCATCCCGCCTGGTGAAGCATCGCATAGCGGCGTTGCATAGGAGTAGTTGATAGTGTTTTATTTTCTTTATCCGCAATATCAAAACCCCCATCATTACCGCCGACCTAAGGACTTCAATCTCAAGTCCTCCTCGAAATTAACTCCACCTTACTGTGTTCCTTGACAGATCGATACTTGGGAAAGCCCCCATTTTATATTGCTTGTGCTACCGGTTCACCGTCGTAATCTTACGCATCAGAACCCAAAAACTTTGAAGATGTCATACAAGACCCTAACTGGATTGATGCCATGCAGGAAGACCTGAATCAATTCAGAAGATACAAAGTCTGGAAGCTGGTTCCTAAACCAAAGAATCACAATGTCATAGGGACTAAGTGGATCTATATGAACAAGATAGATGAAAATGACATTATAGTCAAAAACAAAGAAAGACTGGTAGCAAAAGGCTACAGGTAGGAAGAGGGAATAGACTTTGATCAGGCATTTGCTCCAATGACAAGGTTTTAAGCAATAAGGCTATTTCTTGCTTATATAGTATACCAAGGGTTCAAGGTATTCCAGATGGATGTCAAGTCAACATTTTTTAATGGTGACTTAAAAGAGGAAGCCTATGTTGAATAACCCTCAGATTTTGTAGATTCTCTCTATCCTAATTATGTATATAGGATTAAGAAAGCATTATATGGTTTGAAACAAGCCCCTAGGGCTTGGTATGAAACATTATCTACATTCCTCATTGAGAACAAATTCTTAAGGGGGAAAATAGACAAAACTCTATTCCTTAGGGAATCAAAAGGCAAGATGATCCTAGTCCAGATATATGTTGATGAAATTATCTTTGGATCAATAGAAAACAACCTTTGTAGAAAGTTTGCTAAACTTATGCAAGGGAAGTTTGAGATGAGCAATATGGGTGAGCTGAAATTCTTCTTTGGACTCCAAGTTAGATAGACTGATGATGGCTTGTCCATATCCCATTTTAAGTTCACCAAGGAGTTGATTAAGAAGTATGGCATGGAGTCAGCCTCTAACATGAGAACTCCAGTGGGGTCAAGTATGCCTATAGGCAAAGATGATGCAGGGAAACCTATAGATGAGTCTTTGTATAGAGGGATAATTAGCTCCCTTCTATACTTAACTCCTAGTAGACCAGACATCATATATGCTATATGTGTCTGTGCTAGGTATCAAGCATGCCCTAAAGAATCTCATTATACTGCAGTCAAAAGAATTTTGAGATATCTTAAGGGGACACCAAATCTTGTCCTTTGGTACTATAAGAATATAGATTTTTTACTAACTGGGTATTCAGATGCAGACTTTGCAGGATGCAAAGAAGACAGGAAAAGTACAACTGGCACATGTCAGTTTTTAGGAGGAAGATTGGTGTCTTAGAGCAGCAAAAAGCAGACAAGTGTGGCTATTTCCACTGCTGAGTCTGAATATGTTGCTGCAGGCAGCTGCTGTGCTCAGCTATTATGGATTCAACATCAACTTGAAGATTATGGAATCCAGGTAAGTAGAACTCCATTATTTTGTGATTCTACTAGTGTCATTTCTATTGCTAGAAATCCTATTTCTCATAGTAGAACTAAGCACATAGAAATAAGATTTCATTTCCTTAGAGATCATGTAGAAATGGAAGATATAAGTTTAGAATTTGTCAATACTAGTTTCCAAATTGCTGACATATTCACCAAACCACTGGATGAAACTAAATTCAATTATGTTAAAATTGAATTAGGCATGCTGAACTTAGAATAAGAATGACAAATTTAACTAAGTAAATTTGTGTTGAAAATAAAGATATGTGTGTCGACACTTAAAGACAAAGGTGTTGACACTTAGTAGATGGTGTCGACACATAAGACAAACTCTGTCGACATATCCAGAAGATTGTGTCGACACTCAGAATTTGGTGTCGACACATAGCTATCCTGACACTTAAATGTTGGTGTCGACACATACAGTCGTCTGTGTCGACACGCAGAGATTAGTGTAAGCACTTAAGATTATTTGTGTCGACACATCACAATTGGTGTCGACAAATAGAATAGTAATTCTCTGTCAGGACTTTAGTAGTCTGTGTCGACACAATCCCAATAGTGTCGACACAATAAGAGTATTTCTACCCGCCTTTTGACCTTCTTTGATTAGAAACATATACATAGGTGGAAGAAAAACCATGTCTACTATAAAGAATGCAGGGGGAGCAGGCTAAGACCTTGTATATAAATAGTTGGAAGTAAAACCCAATCTGTGTAGAATCCTAAGTTAATATCTGGCTGAGAATATAGATTTGAGAATACCATCAGGATGGGATAGTGTTCTGACCAAAGATGTTTCTACCCCTCAGAAACAATCACAGCAGATTCAGAAAAAGTAGAAAACACCCTCAAAGACCACTGAATCTTCCAGTGATTCAGAAGAAATGGTTATTTTCAGCTCACATGAAGAAGGAGCAGAAAGGACTAGAATGTCACCTGCTCTAAGAGACTGTAACTGAAGGACAAATGCAGGGGGAGCAGGCTCCAGCAAGCAACATCCAAATGACCCAAGTCCAGGAAGAGCTTAATCAAGGGGGAGCTAAAGAGCTTTCTCCAGTTTCAGCTCAACAAGAAGCATTACCCTCAGGGGGAGCTAATGAGCAACAACCACCTATCCACACAGCTGAACTGGACAGTGAAGCAGCTACACAATCTATACTTGAGGTACTACTGGAAATAAATCAAACTACTGTAGATATTGAGAAAGATGCACTGGATGTGCCTATGACTGATATTGATAAATATCACCAAGACAATGTCCCTGTGAATGTCATTACCAGGGAAGAAACTTTGGAATTTGAAGGAGAACCTTCTGCTAAAGAGACAATTATACCTCCAGTACAAATGTAATAAGAAGTTACTTTAGAAAAACGTTTTCCTGATTTGCTAGGAGAAAGAACTGAGGGGGAGCTGCTAAGGACTGAGAAGGAGATGCCCATTATAACACCTAGTCCAAAAGATACAGTGAACATAGCAAGCTCATCTAAGTCCTCAGAAGATAAAGAAACCTCTAGGGCAAAGAAGAGAAAGCTTATGGAGCTAAGGAAGAGAAGCTCTGGCTATGAGAAAGCCTTGCAGGCTATTACACAAACTCCAGCTCCACCAGTAGACTTCAGTTCACTTCTGGTGTAACTGCAAGTAAAGTTGGATGAACAAAGAGCAGCTCTTGAGCATTATGTAGATGAAAACCATAGAGGGGGAGAGAATTATTCAGATCATTGTATAAGGAAGGCACTAATTACCTAGCTAATCAAATTAGATTTAAAAAATATGATCTCCGAGACCCTATTGATAGAGAAGTCATAAAGGGGGAGAGTGTGTTAGTCAATGCAGGCTCTGAACATGCTAAATGGATAACTAATGCTATCAAAGCAACTCTTGGTTATCCACCCCTGTGTGATGATGATAACTGCTGATTTTGAAGGAATTCAATCTGCTGTACAACAAATGTACAGTCCTCCACAGGAGGTTCAGAATATGGTTATTAAGATGGAGTTGCCTGGCAAGCTGTCAAAGACAACATGCATGATAGAGGCAAGTGGTACTCTGAACAAGAATGGAGCAAGTACTTTCCAAAGGCTTATTATTATTTTGAAAGGCAAAAGGTCAAGGTTGAAGTGCTCAAGAAGAAAGAAGAAGCCAGCTGAAGATACTGAAGCTAGTGTACAAGCTAAAGTTCAGTCTAGAAAAGGAATATTTATCAAGGAACATGATCAATCCTAGAATTAGATGGTCTAGGTTTTGGTTAATGTAAAATTTTTTGGACTAAATCATTGTTATTCTGAACATATATTAATAAAATTCCTTGGTTTAGTCTTAATTTGATATTGAATACTTAGAATCTTATGATGCATGTTCATTGTGTTATAACATATTCTGTGATAATATTGTTACATGCAATGATTGTTTTTGGTTACCCTTGTCCTTGAAATAAATTCTTACATCATAATCTTGATATTATTATAAGTGATGTATATCATTGACTAAGGGTTATGACTTCTCCAAATAGGGAGAGATTGTTGGGTACATTGGAAAATGTGTACCAGATTTGGAGAAGCCTCACCTAACTCAATGATATTCATCAAGGTGTATTTGATGTTGTTTTGAGTTTCATGTGCAGGTTAAGGAAATGCAGAAAACGTTTCTAAGTACAAGTGTCCACACTTGGGAAAGGCTGTGTCGACACTTGAGAAGAATTGTGTCGACACTTGGGAAATGCTGTGTCGACACCAGGAGCCAGATTGTGTCGACACACAGGACTTGTGTCGACACACAGAAAATCTGTCGACAACAACTGTGTCGACACCAGGAGCCAGATTGTGTCGACACA
This sequence comes from Platanthera guangdongensis, assembly GCA_039583875.1. Taxonomy (NCBI): domain Eukaryota; kingdom Viridiplantae; phylum Streptophyta; class Magnoliopsida; order Asparagales; family Orchidaceae; genus Platanthera; species Platanthera guangdongensis. The sequence continues at coordinate 75,083,203 of CM077160.1, read as the reverse complement.
CAGGACTTGGGCCGACACACAAAAAATTTGTCGACAAGAACTGTGTCGACAAGAAGGACTTGTGTCGTCACATTCCAGAATTCTGTCGACAACACTTGTGTCGACACATAGGACTTGTGTCGACATACTACATAATTCTGTCGACATCAACTTTGTCGAGTCTAGAAGCTGTTGTGTCGACACACAGGACTTGTGTCGACACATTCCACAGAAGCTATGTCAAGAAGAAAAAAGAAGAGCTGTGTCGACACACAGGACTTGTGTCGACACATGCCACTGAAGCTGTGTCAAGAAGTTAAAGAGAAGCCGTGTCGACATTGTGAATGTTGTGTCGATATCATCAAGAGTTGTGTCGACACATGGTCTATTTGTGTCGACATATTTGAAGAATTGTCTCGACACTTTGCTGCTGAGTTGAAGTTCAATGAAGGATCAAGTATCACGACTGAAGACTTGATAGGTGTCATAAATGACAATGTTATTGCATCTGTCAGAGCTGTCACAAGGCCGTTAGGCACCAGATCAGCCAGTAACCTCAGATGAAGCCTATATAAAGACATGTTCTATCATCAGATAAAAGTAATCAAAAAAAAGAAGAATCCAGTGCTGGAACAATCCATGGATTGAACAAGAAAAGACAAATAACAACTAAGAGGAAGAAGAGAAGTCTTCATCCTGAATGAAACAAGTCTCTAAGGGCAGATCCTGCACAAGTCTGCCACAAGAATTCAGAGTCACATCTAAAAAGGAGAGTGCTGAAAGTATCCAAGAGAGAGGAACAACCAAGAAGAAGAAGTGAAGTCTTCATCCAGAAATCAACAAGGGCAGATCCTGAACAAGTCTGCAAGAAGAATTCAGATTAAATTCTGAATAGAAGAAGGAAGCTGGATTGAGGATCATCTCCAACTTCAAGAAGATTAACCTTACTTTGTTCAGATTCAAGAAGCTTTGAAGAAGCTAAGATAGGTTGACTCTAAAGCAGTCAGATATATCAAGAACTGACCAAGAAACCTTCTACCCATTCTCTCTCTACTTGGGTTAAGGAATTATTCTTTCTACTATCAATTTTTCTTTAGGATCTTTTACAGATCTGAGTGTAGGAGAGTTATCTCTCTGATTTGTAAGCCTAAATCTATAAAGGCTAAGGTAGGGCTGAGTACCTGAGGTAGGAGATTAACTTCTCTGAGTTGTAGGCCTGTTGAAGAGGCTGAGGTAGGGCTGAGTGCCTGAGGTAGGAGATTGTTCTCTCTGAGTTGTAGGCCTTGTGAAAGAGGCTGAGGTAGGGCTTGATTGCCTGAGTTGTAGGACTTGTGGAAGAGGCTGAGATAGGGCCTGATTGCATGAGTTATAGGCCTTGTTGAAGAGGCTGAGGTAGGGCTTAATTGCCTGAGATGTAGGAGTGTGGACTCACTCTGAGGTAGGATTCTCTGGGAGGATCTGAGTTGTAGGACTTGCTGAAGTCTTAGCTGTATGTACCTTTCAAGGTTCTGAGTTGTAAGATCTGCGGATCTGAGGAAGAAGAAGGAAGTTGGGCCGAATCTAGTATACTGCTAGATAGGCGAAGGGGGAAAGTGGATGTACCCATCAATTGGGGAACCACTATAAATCTGTGTGCACTCTGTGATTGGCTATGATTTCTTTTATACTGTGCTGTGTTAATTGTTGAATAATCTGTGTTAGAAGTAAAAATATTGTCTGCCTTAAAGAAAAAGAATTGAACCTATTCACCCCCTCTAGGTGTTTAGGATATCTTGAAACCAATTATTTCAATTGGTCACAATGGCTTTTGAGTTTTATAAACTCTTACTGTTTGGGGAGCAATGATGCATTGCTAGATGCCCCTCATTGTTTGTGAAGATTTTTTTTTTGATACTTTCTAGATCAAGTAGGAGACTGTTGGTGCAACCATAGTGATCTGGAAGTGATCAAGAATGTAGCCTCACTGCCAACTAATATGAACCTATCAGTTTCGCACATAAGATTATGGAGAAATTAAGAGATTGGATCTGTATTGAATAGCTCATGTGATGTGTTGAAAGAATTGGAAAGGGGTTTAAATTTTTTTGTGGCATGGTTGTCGAACTCCGTTCGATGAAATTGGCCCAGGTGCAAATTCGTCAAACTCCATTCGACGAATTTGGCCTTGGCGCAATTTCGTCAAACTTCGTTCGACGAATTTGGCCATGACGCAATTTCATCGAACTCCGTTCGATGAATTTGGTCTTGGCGCAATTTCGTCAAACTCCGTTCGATGAATATGGCCTTGGCGCAGATTCATCAAACTCCGTTCGACGAATATGGCATTGGCACAGATTCATCGAACTCTGTTCGACGAATTCGGCCTTGGCGCAAATTCGTCGAACTCTGCTCGACATATTTGGCCTTTGGTGCTGTTTTGTTGAACACCGCTTGTGGCCCTTGGCATTGACAACGTTGAGATCACTTTACTCCTTGGCACAGAAGCGTTGACAACGTTTAGTTTACTCAACACACTCAGCGCATCTGGCCTTTGGCATTGACTGTGTTATGTTCTCTCAACGCCCGTGCCGAGTCAAATGTTGACTTGCTTACATTGTGGCGGTGACTATTCTATTTATTCCTTGGTTATACATAAGATAGTTTTAGGGTTTCATAATTGTAATTGATTCTGTCTGAAAATCACACGAGCCGTCACTGTGCAAAAATGACGGATAACCCTAAAATCCCGACTGAAACTATTCCGTCTTGGTCTTCGCCGATCCCAATCCTGATCCCAGTGATTTTCACCGCCGCCTCTCCTACAACCAATCTAGCAGTCTGTGGAGACGCTGAGTGTCCTCTCCCGACATAGCGCTTGTGGCGACAAGCTAACACGGGTTCTCCCAATCGTGTTGATTACTGTAGAGGCACGGATATATTTTTTGCGTTCAATACTCTAGCTGCTGTGTGGCCGGCCCGATTCTTCTGGAGCATCTAGGTTGAGTTCTGACTCAATCCCTCAAAGGTAATTTTTATTACAGCATGCTTTACTTCTTGATTCATGAATATTTCCAGATCCGATCTCGTTTGGGTTTTACTTGTTCTTATTTTTGCTGCGTGCACAAGAGTTATGCCATCCCAAAAACCCAACAGAGAAAGATCGTTGAGAGTTTCTCCAAGCCAAAGACTGTTCTCCCTCTCATTGATGAGTTCTCAGCTCAAAAGAAGGGTTGTGGTCTTGGCCACGTTGGCAGAAGGATAAGGCTGCTAAGAAGGCTAGCACTAAAGAAAAATGTAAAGCCCCATTGAGTCAACCTTCGTTTAGGAAAGTCATCTTCCCAAGAACAAGTTTGACCTTGAGTCATCCTATGGTCATCATGCAAGTCCTACTCATGTAGAGCCCAAGACCAGATACCAAGGATGGACCCATCCTCGTGACTTTGGTGCTAGCATGTTCAAAGCACCATATGAAGAGATTCAAATGAAGAGTTATGGTCCATATATACATGGCCATAACAACAAGATGGCACCGAAAGCCAAATCTATTGTTCCTAAGGAAAAGGAGATGCAGTAACCTTGTGTATGCTGCAATAATGAGGCTCCCACCTCTAAGAATGCTACCCCTACTAGACCTCACGTTGAAAGGGTAAAGCAGGAGTACACGAGGAGATATAACAGATTTGACTGTTGGTGTTGCGACAAAGTTGGTCACTTTGGCGCCAATTGCTGGTACACCCCCGCTAACTTTGTGACCCCACGAGTTATCCATGCAAGACGAACCACTCGCAAGGCTAATGTTTCTAGGGGGAGTAAGCTGACCAGGAACCAAGGACCCAAATACATTTGGTTTCCTAAGGTAAACTGATTTATTTTTGCAGGTATGTCCAAAGGCTAATAGAATACCAATCTGGTACTTGGACAGCGGATGCTCTCGGCACATGACCGAGACAAGAAGCCTTTTGAGTTATTACACCCTAGTCAAAGACTGAACAAAAGTTATTTTTGGAGGTTCAGACAGGGGAACAACAAATGGTTATGGTATGATATCCAACGACATTGTCTCTTTCACAGACATTGCTTATGTTGAGGGATTATACCATAATCTCATAAGTATAAGTCAACTATGTGATAAAGACTACATTATTGAGTTATGCAAAGACAAGTGTTTGATAAAATCATCTGCAAGTTTGGAGACGGTCTTAACAGGACTCGGAGAAGAAATATTTTCTGTTTAAAATTTCTTTGTTTAGAGACTTCTAACCCAGTCTGTTTTATGACAAAAAGTAGTGCGTCTCTCTGTGACCAATGACACAAGAGATTAGCACATATTAATTTTAAATCCTTAAATATATTATTTTCTTACAACTTAGTGTGCGATGCCCCCAGCATTAAGTGCCTTAAAGAGAGTCCATGTCACTCCTATCAAATGAGTAAGCATACACGAGCTACCTTCAAGGGTATTGCTGAGAAAGATTCTTCTTGAAGCTTATACTTGCTTCAAGTGGACTTATTCGGCCCTATGCTGAATCATAGCTTAGGAGGTAAGGTCTATACGTTAGTAATTATCGATGACTACTCGCATTTAAGTTGAGTGTTCTTTTTGAAACACAGGTCAGACACCTTCGAATCTTTTACTAATTTTGTCCGGCAGATACAGAATGAATTGGACTGCTCAGCGGTCAAAATCAGAAGTGACCACGGAATAGAGTTTTGTGAAAGTCAAGGTATCTTTCATGAGTTTTCCTCCCCACACACTCCATAGCAAAATGGAGTTGCTGAGAGAAGTAACATCACCCTAATTGAAGCATGTACAACTATGTTGAACAACGCTTCCCTTTCGGAGTACTTTTGGGCTGAAGCAGTCAACACAACTTGTCACATGCAAAACAGGGCACTCATCAACAAAAGCCATCGTAAGACCCCCTATGTGCTATTGAAGGGCAGAAAACCGACTGTTTCTACTTTAGAATATTTGGAAGCAAATACTTCGTACTTAATAATGGGAAGTATTACTGCACAAAGTTTAGTGAAAAATATTTTGAAGGTATTTTTGTATGATAAAGTAGCCATAGTAAGACATATAGAGTTTTCAACAAGAAAACTCTGGTAGTAGAAGAGTCGATAAACGTTGTATTTGATGAGACTAGCCTGTTCCAAAGCAGCTCATCTAATATTATTGGTGTAGATGCAGGTACCAGGTTCAAGGAACATAGCTTGGATGATGCTATCAAGGAAGAAGCTCCATGCTCTGAAAGTGAGGGATAGATCTGCTTAACTCTAGAGGGGGGGGGGGGGGTGAATAAAGTATTTTAAAACTTTAATTAATTTTTACAGCGGATTAAAATAAGTGATAGGTATATCTATAAAGAGAGATAAAAACAAAAAATAATCACAGCACAGAGAAATAAACAATAGACAAATCCAGACGACACAAGAAATTTATAGTGGTTCCCCTAAACTTGGGTACATCCACTCTTCTACCACCATGGTAGGAATCCACTAACAGGTTTTTGATCAGGTGCCCTGCCACCACAGGTTTTTGCTCCGGTGGCCTGTCACTACAAGATCTATTTTTTCAAGGGAGATCTCAGAACCCTTTTGAGCTTTTGATCAGGTGCCCAAAAACCAAACTAAGTCTTTTGATCAGGAGACTTAACAACAAAAGGGGTTAACTTTTGAAGGGAATTATAACCCTATACACAATTGGAAATGAAAAGTGATGTTGTCTTCTCTTTCTCAAATAACTGAGAAGACTTTAGTGGACGATGTTGTCAAAGCTCCCCCTGAGATGACAGAAAAGGGTTCAGGAATATGAGAGCTTTGCACAAGGTGTAGGCCTTGATGGAGATCTTCAGAAACTTCTGGGACTGGTGTTGATGAGTTGTCCTTTTGAAGCCTGAAGCAGAAACTGAAGAAGACTAAAGATCTCTGTGTTGATGTTCTTCTTCAATTTCCTGCAGATAACAATCTTTTTTTATAAAACTTGCATCAGTTGTTGTGTAAAAGATCTCTTTTAATTCCATTATTGTTCTGAAGAGAAGAATTTACTTTTTTATATACGGAAGGATTTCTGCCATTGAAATTTGAAAAGGAATTTCTGAATTTAATGCTGAAATCCTAGGAGTTGAACGGCTGGAATTTGTCATAAATGTATTTCCTCAACCGTCTCAGTAAATAAGTCAAGTATTTTGCTCTGTGAAATCCATAATTAATATTTCCATGCAACGACTACATTCTTGAGAATATGAACATTGATTATCAGAGAATTACAGCCTTAGAATAATCCAAACCGAAATCAAAATGAGAGAAAATGCCAAACTGAAACTGAGAGAAATCATCGAACTCAGGACAGATTTCGTCGACCTGAACTTCAGGTTCATCGAGCTGAGAAATATTCTTCGTCGAGCTGAGCTCAGAGAAAGTTGATCTGGAAAATAGTCTATCAAAGCTAAGCTCCAAGTTTGTCGACCTGAGATAGAATTTTGTCGACCATAGAACTTGAGAGAAGAGGGAAGATCGTCAACCTGAACTCCAAGTTCATTGAGCTCAGCTCAGAGTAGAGACTCTAAGTTCATCGATCTATGATCGATGATCATCGAACCGAGTTCGAAGAACTTCGAACTAATTCTCTGAACTCTTAAAAAACTGCTGTTCTTCTATGTCTGGATCTCTGAATACTTATGAGGGTTGGATCAATGTTTGTCTAACCTAGTCAAACTGACCTAGACCTTAGATCTAACAATTTGACCCTAGGCTATACATGAATGGTCAATAACCTAATAGTGAACCCAGCCAAAATCAAAATTAGGGATCCAACAATCTCACCCTATTTGGGTGAGGTCACTAAATAAAATAAAAAACATAAAAACACAAAACAATATAAATATCTGATAGAATTTAAAACCATTCAGCAGATAAAATATAGCTCAGTTGAATACACATATATATCATAGAGAAATAAATGTTCAACATTTGTCAGTGGGAGGAGTAGAAGATGATTTAGCAAACACAATTATCCTGTGAGGATTCTTTGCTTCCTATTAAGTCATTTTCAGATCTTGAACCCTAAGTAGTGTAACAGTTAAAGCTCTGGGAACTACAACTTCTGGATGTACCTGCATATATTCATTGGGATCAAAAAACTATTTGTTTACCTGGAATTTGTCAAACTCTTTCTGTATATAGGTAGACATTGTAGTGAATTTTGATGGATCTGATCCTTCTGCTCTGGCTTTGTTCATCTGAGATAAACCAATAATTCTCGAAATCTTGCCATTTTGAAATTCGGATCTAACTCAGGTTCATATGTGGGAGATGAAGGTTTTTCTGGATTAGACTTAGAAGCATCCTGATAAGACTTTTGAGACTTTCAGAATAAAATAGATTGCTGTTGAAAATTTGTTGGAGGAAGAGACTATTGGGGCTGGCCTGAATAGTAAGACCTTGGAGGTCTGTACTGACTACACTTCCCAGCAGGTCTAGAAGATTGATGGGAGGCTGGCATGGGAGTCTGAGACCTACTAGAAGCTGGCTTCTGATCTTTAGCAACACTTCCTGAAGCACCTACACCAGGAGGAGGAGGAGGAGGTCCTCTCCTGGTCTGCTTAGGTGGGGATTTGTATCTTCTCCTTTTCTTCCTTTTCTTTAGCTCATTCTTAGAGTATCTCATCCATTGTGGCATATCTGGAGTGATAGGAACATCATACAGAATATAGTAAGGAGTGTCAGCTGTAGGATTAGGCTTAAGAGCAGCCTTGGCAAGAGCCTTTCTCTTCTTAGCCTTTGATTTCTTTGAACTGGAATCATCAGAATCCTCATCATCATTAGATGATTCAGGAGGATTATCATATAGTTCATTCAATTACTTTAGCCATTCTGCTGATATTCCTGGAACCTGTGGTTGTGCTTGACTTGCTGGCTCTACAAACTTTTTGTAGTAATCTGAACACTTTCTTCTTCTTCTTCCATGTCTGCAAACATAATATCATCAAGATTTGGCATTGGAGATTCACACCAGCCAAATGTTGGTGGAGAGAAAGCCTTATGCTAAGGAACTGGCTCACTAACATCTTCAACAGCTAAATTTTCTGTAATCACAGGAACTACAAAACTTGCCTTTAGTTGATCCAGAACTACAGGACTTATTGGAGCAGTATAACATACAATAGCCTTAGAGTACTGAATAATAAAACTTGGTAAAGCATTTCTGTAAACTGAATTAAAATAATTGAGTAAAGAATCCAAATCAACTGTGGGATTTATAAAAAAATCACAAATAGTTGCTATTTCAGCACCTATATCACAAGCCATGTTAGTATCGAAATCATCAATCATATCTTTTATTTCTATTGGAATGTCTACCTCTGGGGAATCTGCTGTTGTTGCTGCTGCTTCTACTGCTGGAGGAGGAACTGGAACTTCTTCATGGAACATCTTCCCCTGCCTGGTTTCAGATGGTCCTGAAGCCAAGCCCCAAGAAGAAGGAACAGAGGTGAGAGCAGCAACTCTAATAGAGAGAGAAGTGATGGAGGCAGAAAGAGGGGCAATAGGTTTTGCTATTAATTGCTCCAGAGATGGAGAAATGAAAGCCAGAAGATCTTTAGCAATGTCAGAGAAATTTAAATATAGAGGTTCAGGAGCAGAGGGAGTATAAGGGGTATGATGACCACAGTTGGAACATACATAAAAAGCATGAGAGAAATCTATATAAATGAATTTAGGTAATGTGGAAGTAGGGTTGGATGGAATTGTAGTAGTGGATGTAGGAATTGTGGTAGTGGGTGTTGAGGTGGTTTCCTGAATAGGAGATGGAATCGGGGAATGGTGTGGAGATGGAGGGGGAGATAGTAGATTGGGCTGAGAGGAGGTAGATGGAATATCATATAGATGTGTTGAGAGTGGGGATGGAGGTGTTGGAGATGGAATGTCCTCATGGATGATGATTGAAGAATGTGGAGGTGATGGTGGTGGAAGAGGGGAAGATGGTTGTTGTGGTTGTTGTGGAGGAGGTGAAGGAATTTTGGTGGATGGAAGTACTTCTTCTGGAGGTGGTGGAGAGGCTATTACAGCCCTGTTTTCCTCAGAAGTTCTGGAGGAGGAATCCCTGGATGGTTTTAGGATAGACATCTCCCATCTGCCAAACAAGGCAGAGGTTATCCTCTAGGATGCATTTATAAATATGGTCTGGGAGACCAGTAATTTCGGTGCCTTTGCCTGGAGGAAAATTCCTAATATCCTCCCAAAATAAACTTCTTTCTTAGAATTCTTCTTCTTAATCAACTCAAATAATAACTTTCCCCAATTTACTGCTTTCTTATTTACCAGAGCATACATCACCAAGAACTGGTGCCTGGTTATATAGTCATGGGCTATGCGTTTGCCCCAGCAAAACCTTACCAACAACATCTGCCAGAAATTTCTACTCAACAGATTGATTATTTTTCAGTAGCTTATTAGGGTTTCCTTCAGAGTGACCCATTTTAATCAGCATATTATCATATTCAGAACTATCTATTTCAATATCCTCTTCTCCATTTTCCAAACCAAAGATCTCAGTTAAAATATCAGGGGTTGGGGTAACCTGATTGCTGACGATGCTACCTGTCATAGTTTCTGCGTCTGGAGAAGTTGAAGTATAAACCCATTCCCTTATTTCTGTTGCTGGCAACTTGATCCTGGTGGTCATGATTTTCTTCAGTTGTTGTTCTTCAAACAGCTATAGAATGTCTGTGAAAATCTGATCGGTATGGTTGAAGGAATCAAAGTCGATGTCGAAACCAATGTCATACTTCATGCTGGAGAGAGAAAGCGCCAGAATCGCCATTGGTTTTCTTACAAAAACAAGAGAGAGATCAAGTGCAAAAGAACAGAAAGCACGGGATAGAGAACGATTAAAACCTAGTTATAAGATTTTCAGAATATGAAGCGGCAGGCTCTGTCCTGCGAAAAATAAAAAATCTCTATTCTCAGGTCAATGAAAAAGTTTCATGAAGAAATGATACCGTCGATCTCAGTTGGAAAAGGGGAAAACTTTTCGTTGTTCTCAGGTCGACGAAAACTTTTCTGAAGCAAGATCGTCGATCTCCGCTCGACGAAATAACTTAACGTAGAGAGTTCGTCGATCTCAGGTCGACGAAATATCTCAAGAACAGTTCTCAGATCGTCGATCTCCGTTCGACGAAATGTGATCAATACTTCGACCTTGGACATAAATGAAATTAAACTTCTCTATTAATCATACTTTTCTGATTCAGAAAGAACAAACGTTTCTTCTTATCTAAAGATTTAGTGAAGATGTTTGCTCTTTGCAAATCAGTAGAGATAAAGACAAGAATAATTTTCTTTTTGTCCACACAATCTCTAATGAAATGATGTCTAATCTATATGTGCTTAGTTCTACTATGTAGTACTGGATTTTGTGCAATAAAAATTGCACTGGTATTGTCATAAAATATAGTTGAATTATTCAAGTTGAGACCATATTCCAGGAGTTGGTTTTGAATCCACAATATTTGTGAACAACAACTGTCAGCTGCAATGTATTTAGCTTCAGCAGTTGAAGTTGACACAAAGGTCTGCTTCTTACAAAACCAGGACACAAGCCTATTACCAAGGAACTGGCATGTTCCTGATGTGCTTTTTTTGTCCACTCTGCATCCAATATAGTCAGAATCTGAGAATCCAGTTAAGATAAATTCTGACACTTTTGGATACCAAAGTCCTAGATTAGGACAACCCTTTATATATCTCAAAATTCTTTTAAGAAAAATAAGGTGAGATTCTTTTGGGTTCACTTGGAACCTAGCATAAAGGCATGTAGCAAACATAATATCTGACCTACTAGCTGTGAGATAGAACAAGGACCCAACAATAGCCCTATATGTTTTCTGATCAACTAGCTTGCCCTGTTCATCAGAATCAATCACAATATTGGAATCTATGGGTGTTTTCATTACAGAGGCATAAAACATCCCAAATCTTTTAACTAGCTCCTTAGCATATTTTGATTGGGATATGAAAATTCCATCAGAGGATTGCTTCACTTGAAGACCAAGGAAGTAAGAAAGCTCACCCATGCTACTCATTTCAAACTTGGAATGAATCAGGACAGAAAACTTTTTGCATAGTTTGGAATCAGTAGAGCCAAAAATGATGTCATCTATATATATTTGTACTAACAATATTTTATCTTTATGATACCTAATGAACAAGGTTCTATCTACAATGCCCCTAGTGAACTTATGCTCTAAAAGAAAGCTAGCTAGGGTCTCATAACAAGATCATGAAGCTTGCTTTAAACCATAGAGAGCTTTATGCAATTTGAAAATAAAAGAGAGATGAGTTAGAGAGATAAAACATGGTGGTTGCTCCACATATACTTCCTCTTTAAGTTCACCATTTAAGAAGGCACTCTTGACATCCATCTGGTCGACCTTGAACTTCTTGTAGGCTACATAAGCAAGAGATATCCTGATAGCTTCTATTCTTGCAAAAGGGGCAAAGGTCTGATCATAGTCAATTCCTTCTTCCTGTCTATATCCTTGTGCTACCAGACTTTCTTTATTTCTGATGATAGCTCCTTATGCATCTAATTTATTCCTAAAAATCCATTTAGTTCCAATGACTGGGTAGTCTTTGGTTCTTGGAACTAAATCCCAAATTCTGCATCTCTCAAACTGATTGAGCTCCTCTTGCATTGCAATAATCCAGTGTGGATCTTGCTCTGCATCTTTTATGGATTGGGGCTCAAGTTGAGATATAAAACAAGCATGCATCAAATCTTGGTTGAGTTGATGCCTTGTTTGCACACCAACTGATATGTCTCCAATCACTTGAGATATAAGGTGATCTCTAAGTGTGAAAAGATTAGTTGGAGGAGTTGGTTCAGCAACATCATTAGGAATTAATTCCTCTTGTGGAATTATGTTTGTTGTTGGAGGTTCAGCAAGCATTTTATTTAAATCTTCTTCACTGTCTTCTTCAATATGTAAAGAGGGATGTGATGTAGCCTCATTTTAAATTATCCAATTTCCCACATAGTTGGGGTACCTGCAATAAATCTTTGGTAGAAGAATCCTTCTCCTTATAATACATGTTAGCTTCATCAAAGGTTATATGTACATATTCTTCCATTTTAAGGTTGATTTATTAAAAACCCTATAGGCCTTGCTGATTTGGGAATATCTAAGAAAAATTCCCACTTTAGCTTTGGCTTCAAACTTTCTAAGATGTTTCTTGTTATTATTATGAATATAACATCTACAGCCAAAAATTCTAAAGTAATCTATTTTAGGTTGCTTTCCTTTGAGTAGTTCATAGGGAGTCTTGCCCTTAAGTTTATGTATTAAACTTCTATTCAGGACATAATTTGTTGTGCTTACAGCCTTTGCCCAAAAGAATTGGGGCAAGTAAGCATCTGCAAGCAATGTACCTGCAGCTTCAATGAGGGTTATGTTTTTCCTTTCTGATACCCCATTTGTTGAGGAGTTCTAGGAGCAGAGAAGCAATGCCTGATACCTTCCATCTCACAGAATTATTGCATAGGAAGACATTCAAACTCAGTACCATGATCACTTCTGATCAATATAACTGGAGTAGAGTACTCAATCTTTATGCTTTTAAGAAAGTTTATAAGAACTTTAAAGTTATCTGACTTGTTTCTCAAGAAGAACATCCAAGAGAACCTCGAGAAGTCATTTACAATAACTAAGGTATAAGATTTCCCTCCCAAGATCTGTACAACAATGGGTCCAAATAGATCCATATGTAGCAGGTACAGAATCCTGGGTGAATCACTCTTATTAATAGATTTAAAGCTATTTTTGGTTTGCTTGCCTAATTGACAAGCCCTGCAAAGGCTTTCCTTCTTGTAGGGGTAAGAAGGCAAACCTTTAACAAGGTTGTCCCTAGAGAGTTTAACAATATTTTTAAGATTAACATGTCCTAATCTTTTATGCCATAATTCATTATTATTACAGATTTGATTAAATAATCAAATTTCTGACCTAGCAGATTTGAAGTTTACTACATAGATATTTTCTTGCCTAAGAACAGTTAAGATAGTTTTATTATCTACAGAAGATATAATGTAAGAAAAATGGTTAAAGTATACCTGATAACCCTCATGACATAATTGGCTTATGCATATCAGGTTATGTTTTAGACACTCACATAGGCAACTTTCATGAAGGTGACAGCTCCAATCTTGACATTCCCATAGCCTTCAGTCTGGCCACAATTGGAGTCATCAAATATCACCTTTGTACCGAGCTTGTACTTGTAGTTAGTTAAATTATCCTTACTTCCTGTCATGTCCTTTGAGCATCCACTATCCAGGCACCACTGTTCCTCTGTGGTAGGATAGCCTTTCACCAGAAAAAAATAAAAATTAGGTGTTCTTGACACAGGTAACCTTGGGTCTTTGATTATTTACAAATTTAAAACTAGAAATGTAAGAACATTCAGGTTGGTTTTTATATCCTAGGGAGTGAAATTTCCTAGGTGGAATTATCCATTGGGTAAATGGGTTAACAAATTCTTTTGATTGATTAAATGTTCTGGGGTAATTAAAGTTTCTATTAATCTGAACTAGGGTCGATGAATTCTGACAAGTTCGTCGAACTGAGTTTGACGAATAGCGATGAGTTCATCGAACTCTGCTTAGAGAATGGAAATATTTATTCTCTATGCCCCAATATCGTTGATCTCGGCTCGACGAACCATATTGGTTTCGTCGATCGCTGTTCGAAGAATAATTATAATAGAAATCTGCGTTCAGAGTTCATCGACTTAAGTTCGACGAACTTTACATATTTCGTCGATCTGAGTTTGACGAAATCTGTTGAACATTGTTATGCTCAAGACTTTTCTTGTTCTTTCTCTTTTTCTTGGGTTTCTAATTTAATTCAGTTGGTTTGTTATTCTCATCTGTCTTTTCTTTACCCTTTTCAGATATGAATTTAATGGGGGGGGGGGTTGAGAGAATGTTTTTCTAAATTAAATGAGGTTGGCTGGATGAAGAACCCAAACCCAGCTTGCCATTAAGCCTGACATTTACAGTGCTTGTGATGTCCATCAATTTGATGCTTCTCCCATTTAGGGATTCTTCAAATTCCTTAGCCTCATTCAGTTTAATTTTTAGAGAATTAATCTATTCAGAAGCTATAACTAGTTTATCTTTTAGTTCAATATTTTCAGATAACAGATTTTCCTGTTCAATTAGCTTATCTCTGAGAAGTTTGATTTCCTTCTCAGATTTGATTAGATCATTACATAATAGTTTAAAATCATTTTTGAAATGATCTGAATTAAAATCAAATGAGGATATTACCCGATCCTCTTCAAATTCAGAGTCTTCATTTTCTGAATCTTCAGCTTTTGAAAGGTTTCCTGATGCATTGATAGACATCAAACAAGCTTCTTTTACTTTAGCTTCTTCCTCATCTTCACTGGAGCTGGAAGATGAAGATTCTTCTTCTGTCTCACTCCAAGTTTCTGCTACAAAGCCTTTCTCCTTCCTCTTATGCTTGCTTGAGGAGGCCTTGCTGTACTTCTTCCTGGAGTCCTTGTCTCTTCTTTTCTCCTTCTTCTGATCTTCTGGACACTCGGGAAGAATGTGTCCATATTTTTTGCAACTAAAGAAGACAATCTCCTTGGTAGGAGTTTTGTCATATCTTGGTCTATCATCTTGTCTGGATGACTTCCTTCTGAAATCTTTTCTGGCCATCTTATAGATTCTTTTGGCTAACAATCTTAGGAGTTCATCATTTGCTGGAGGAGCTTACAGTTCTTCAGATGCCTTAAAGGTGTTGTTTTGCTCCTTCCTTCCTGATGAGGAGGTCTTCTACTTAGCTGCTTCTCTTGTCTTTATAAGCTGCTCATAAGATTTGAGCTTGCCTAGAAGAGCCTCAGTAGATATTTCATTCAGGCTTCTAGCCTCCTTGATTGGCCAGATCTTGGAGTCCCATGTGCTGGGGAAGCACATAAGAATCTTGTCATTTATCTCAGTCGGTGAGATATTTTTGTCTAGGTTCTTCCGCTCATTGACAATTAAGCTGAGTCTATTGTACTTGTCACCTACTGGCTCAGATTCATCTTTCTTGAAATTTTCATATTGAGAGATGAGATGAGATGAGATATTCTGTCCTTTCCCTCATTAGCTGATCCTGCAATTATTTGGTTGAGAGAATCCCAAATGTCCTTAGCTGATGTGCATTCAGATACCTTTTGAAAGATGTCATCAGACATAGTCTGAGCTAGGATGTTCATGGCTTTAGCATCAGCCATCTTTAACTTCTTCTGAGCTTATGTCCACTCAGGTGGTGGAACTGCTGAGATACTTGTTGAAGTTGTTGCAGAAGGAGTAGGGGGACTTGTCAAGATAGAATTCTAGATATCTTCATCAATTGAATTCATGTATACTCTGATCCTTGCCTTCCAGAGAGCAAACAAATTCAGATTGCTGACTGAAGGTCTGGTGCTTGAATATTCTTTATTCTGTACCATGATATGAGAGAGACACTAGAGATATTAAGATCTTTCGAAGATCTTTTGGTTCAGATATTAGCCTGTGAAACTAAATAACCTCCCTCTGATACCAATTGAAAGTGAGGGATAGAAATGCTTAACTCTAGAGGGGTGGGGGGGTGGGGTGGGGTGGGGGGTGAATAGAGTATTTTAAAACTTTAATTAATTTTTACAGCGGATTAAAATAAGTGCTAAGTATATGTATAAAGAGAGATGAAAACAAAAAACAATCACAGTACAGAGAAATAAATAATAGAGCAATCCAGACGACACAAGAAATTTATAGTGGTTCCCCTAAACTTGGGTACATCCACTCTTCTATCACCCTGGTAGGAATCACCTAATAGGTTTTTGATCAGGTGCCCTGCCACCATATGTTTTTACTCAGGTGCCCTGTCATCACAAGATCTATTTTTTCAAGGGAGATCTCACAACCCTTTTGAGCTTTTGATCAAGTGCCCAAAAATCAAACTAAGTCTTTTGATCAGGAGACTTAACAACCAAATGGGTTAACTTTTGAAGGGAGTTATAACCCTGTACACAGTGGGAAATAAAAAGTGATGTTGTCTTTTCTTTCTCAAACAACTGAGAAATCTTTATTGGATGATGTTATCAAAGCTCCCCCTGAGATGAATGAAAAGGGTTTAAGAAGATGAGAGCTTTGCACAGTGTATAGGCCTTGATGGAGATCTTTAGAAACTTCTTGGACTGGTGTTGATGAGTTGTCCTTTTGAAGCCTGAAGCAGAAACTGAAGAAGACTAAAGATCTGTGTGTTGATGTTCTTCTATGTTTGGATCTCTGAATACTTCTGAGGGCTGAATCAATGTTTGTCTAACCTAATCAATCTGACCTAGAACTTAGAACTAATAATTTGACGCTAGGCTATACATGGAGGGTTAATAACCTAATAGTGAACCTAATTGAAATCCAAACTAGGGATCCAACAAGCTCAGCTAAGCTCGTCGATCCAGGCTTGGTGGATGAGGAACCCATAGAGGAAGAATTGGCTAATCCTATAGAGGCGGCACTAGATGCTGCAAATCCTGTTGGAGGGAGAGCAAGGAACCTAGGGCTTAGACACCTACGAGATCACCCAGCTGATCAGATCATTAGAGAGCTAGGCGACGGTGTTAGAACCAGAAGAGGTACAACCAACGAAGTTTTGCATCTCATCTTTCTGTCTCAGGTTGAACTGAAGAAGTTAGAGGAAGCAAACAAAGATGCCTATTAGATTATGACAATGCATGAGGAGCTTAACTAGTTTGAACGATGCAAAGTCTGGGAGCTGATACCCAGACCAAAGGGACAGAATGTGATCGCCACCAAGTGGTTATTCAGAAACAAGATAGACGAACACAGAGTAATTATTAAGAACATAGCCAGGCTTGTAGCATAAGGATATAGACAAGAAGATGGGATCGACTTCGACTAGACATTTGCTCCAGTGGCTCGGCTCGAGGCGATTAGGTTGTTTCTTGCGTATGCTGCCCTCAAAGGCTTCACCGTCTACCAAATGGACATGAGGTCAGCATTCCTCAATGGGAATCTGAAAGAGGAAGTATATGTAATGCAACCCCCAGGTCTTGTCAATTCTTAATTCCCTGAGTACGTTTGTTTTCTAAATAAAGCATTATATGGGTTAAAGCATGCACCCCGAGCTTCGTATGAGACGTTGTCTAGCTTACTTCTTGAGAACAGGTTCTCAAGGGGAAAAATTGATAAGACATTATTTCCTAGGGAAGTTAAAGGCATGATTCTGCTAGTGTAAATCTATGTCGACGACATCATTTTTGGTTCTACAGAAAACAATCTTTACACGAAGTTTTCCAAACTTATGCAAGGGAAGTTTGAAATGAGCAATATGGGTGAGCTGAAGAATTTCTTAGGACTTCAAGTGAATCAATATGAAGATGGAATTTTCATCTCTCAGACGAAGTTTACCAAGGAGCTTCTTAAGAAATTCAGAATGGAGAAGGCATCCTCCTTGCAGACTCCAATGGGTTCAACTGTGTCTCTGCACAAGGATGAGAAAGGGAAACTTTTTGATGAAACCAAATGCAGAAGCATAATTGGATCCTTACTCTACCTGACTTCCAGTAGACCAGATATAATGTCCTCGACATGTGTTTGTGTTAGATATCATGTGAACACTAAGGAATCTCATTATGTCACCGCAAAGTGAATTTTAAGATACCTTCAGGGTACACCAAATCTTGGATTATGGTACCCAAGAAGTAATAATATCGAGCTAATTAGATTTTCAGATGCTGATTTTGTAGGTAGTAGGGATGATAGGAAAATCACTTCCGGGACGTGCCAATTCCTCGGAAGACAGCTTATTTCGGGGAGCAGTAAGAAGCAGAATTGTGTGCCAACATCTACTGCCGAATTAGAGTATATCTCTGTGGGCAGTTGTTGCGCACACCTTCTATGGATAAGGAATCATCTCAAAGATTATAACTTGAAGTTCAGCAAAATTCCTATGTTTTGCAACTCCTCCAGTGCCATTACAATCGCAAACAATCCAGTCTCCCACAGCCGGACCAAGCACATCGACGTGCGCTACCACTTCATCCGGGAGCATGTGGAGAACAAGGACATAGACCTCAACTATGTTCCGACGGACAAGCAGGTTACTGATATTTTTATGAAGCCGCTGGATGAGGCCAAGTCCTCGCTTTTCAAAACGGAGTTGGGTATGCTGAACAAGGAACCATGAAGACAACCAAAGTGGCAAAAAATATCTCGGGATCGATTTCAAGAAAGCAGGAATTTTTAAAGTCAAATTTGGTGAATTTCGGCCAACCCGTCGCATAATCTTGCGATAGTCTCCGAATCGGACTTCTCCAACAACAAATTTCACCGAATTCTATTTCGGGCAAAATTTCACTTAACTTTATTGGATCCAAAGACTCGACGACCAAAATTTGAGGTACGCGCATTCTTCTTGCAATTACAAATTCATATATATATATATATATATATATATATATATATATATATATATATATATATATATATATATATATATATATATAATTATAAATAGAGAAGGGAGGGAAAAATCTTGTAACACGCCGAAATACGCTGACTCGCTGAAATGCTGGAATCTCGCCCCTTCGGCTTCTGGATTTTGCCGAATCCATCCCGTCGAAGAACCTCCTGCAGCCCATGCGACTAGGCTTCTGCGTCTTCCCCAAGCCTTAGTCGATAGTCTCACCGACTCTCATGCCGATCCCGCACAGTAAACTTTCCCAATCGCCAAATGTCGTCACTTCCTCAGTACAGTACAGTGAGTTGCTATTCTAGACATTCAACAGGGCAGCAGTTGGGAATTCAGAAGCTTTATTGTTCAGAAATCTTGCTCTACAATGACTCAACCGACTTTCCAGATTCTTACATTCCAAAATTTCGTATTTATATTTCCTCAATGACTCCTAGAACCACCTCTGGTCTACTTGGGGGAAGTGAGTTGGTTCGCACCAGATTTGCTTATGCCTCTGACGAATTCCGGAATCTCATTCTCATCCTGGAGACAGCTGGACTCTCCTTCATCGTCAAACACCCCTGCAAGGTGCTGGACAAGGAAGTTCTTGAATTTTTCCAGAATGCAAAGCTTAGGCATGAGGATTCTGTGATAAAAAAGCAAAGTTCAGAAGTACAAGGTCAAAGTGAAGGCGTCCCTCCTGTCCACGTACATATGGCTTCCAGTCTATGAAGAGGCCGATTACCTAGACGAAGACGATTTCAGTAGGGCCCTGCCATTTTGTGTGTTGCCCCGAGGCACCAAAGACATCAAACCTAAAGGGATGAATGAGGAAGGCAAGCTCTTCGCTGACATCATTGGCAAGGTGTTGATCTGCAAGATCGGCTCATATGACTACCTTTCTACAAAGATGTTCAAACTACTTGTCGCTATAATCTGTAGAAAGAGATTGTATTGGGGTGCGTGGATGTTTGACAAGATAAAGGATAGCCTATGCACTCCCAACTTTTGAAGGATTATCAGCCTATACCCGAACCAACTAGATAGTGATAGGTTCGATATGACCAAAGCCGTTCCTATTCATCATTTGAAGAAAATCAACTCCAAAATCTTCACATGATGCGATAGGAGGATTATCCAGGGCGGGGGGGGTGGGGGTGGGCTCCCTGTGCCCCCAGTGGAGGAGGAAGAACATGTTCCTGATGACAGGATCCCTTTTCCACACCCCAGTGAGATTCATGATATAATGAGTGCAGGAATTGAGGGGGAGTTAGTGATTCCAAAATCAGTTATAGCTACAGTGACTTTAGTTCCAAATACCATTCCAATTTCAGTGTCCCCTGACACAGTGCTTCCAGTTCCAGATCCAGAGCCAGCGAATCTGATGTCAGAGGTTGCTCAGATTGCTCAGATAGTTGTTGAAGAGTTGATTCCTAAAGTGGCTGGGGTTGATACAATTCAAGAGGATACTATTGTAATAGATGATCAAACTCCTTCTCATCATGAGGGGGTTACTGCTGCTGAAGAGGATCAAGATGCTGTTGATGATGATGAGGAACTAACTGTGGAAGATTATGAGATAGAGGTTGCTTCAAATGAGAATGTGAGTGTTGCTGATAATGCAATAGTTATTTTAGAGCCGATGTTCATGGACAATCATATTGTTCCTCTCCCTGTGATGATCATCTCTGCAGTGTCTGAGGGGGAGCCAACTCCATCTCGAATATCTGTCTCCACTAAGGTTTCCAGACTCGTACGCAACATGGACAAGAGACTTGGCAGGATACTACAGGTGCCCGAAGGGGTAGTAGATCTTTCTGATGGATAAGGAGCTGCAGATGTGCATGCACCTGCCATAGGTTCTGAGGAAGCAAATATGATTTCCGCAAATGTTCCTATTCCATAGCTGCCAAGTGTTCCAAGCTCAAGTTCTAGTGATCATATCCCTAGCTAAGAAACAGGCACAGTTTGATGCCTCGTTGGCTAAAGTGGTTAAAAGAGTTAAACAATCAGAGAAGTTTATGCTTGATGGGCTTGCAGAAGTTCAAGTAAAATTTGATATGCTAGAGGTTATATTTGATGCAAAATATGAAGAGGCTGCAACTGCTGTCACCCTTATGATGAGAGGACTTAAGCAGAACGAAGGAGTACTGAAAAATGTGGACACAAATGCTCTCTCTCTCTCATCGAGGCCCATAGCAGATCAATGACACATTATGTAACATCCCTCAAACAACTAGACCCCCCTAGGAGTGGTTTTGTCATGACTAGGTCATGATAAAATCCTAGGAAGCCCAAGAAGGCCAAGTGAACCTAGGAATGTAGGTGAGATCACTATGGTCTGCAAATAGTAGATTCCTAAACCCTAGTTTAGGATGACCATGAGGCTTACCATGACTCTAAGATCCCATCATGACGTCACCAATCCTTTGGAAGGTTCATTTGAGCCCTAAGGGTCCATTGGAGTCGACCCAGGGTGGCCAAGTTGACCTAGAACCACCCTAGGCCTAAAAAAGGTCAAAGTGTCGTAACTAAGTGTAAGACCCCCCCACCCCTCCCGGATCCCAAAACACGACACGAAGGGGGGGGGGGGGTCTTATGCCCAGAACAACCACCTTGCGGTAGCATTAGCACACAGGCTAACATGTACCACAAGACGCCTATTCCTCCAGCTATAACTAATATTAATATAAACATGTCAACCCAACCATAATATAAAAGAGAAGTCAAATTCACACCAAGTATATAGTCCAAATACAACAAAAGAGAAGCTCAAACATGCTTCTACAATATCAGAGTAAAGCTATAAAATTGCCCAAACGGGCTACATCAGAGTCACACAACACTCACATCAGTAACTGACGGTAGTGACGGTACTGTCCCTTCAGGCCCTGTCATCCTGGCCTGGCTGTCCTGCTGCAAAGTCTGCGACTGCTCTACCTGCGGGGTGACCTACTAAAAAAAGGAAGACGTAGCAACCGTTAGTCGGAAAGACTAAGTGGCTTCACATCCGCTCCCCCGGCGACTCCTCGGCACCGGGCGGAGAAAGGAACAAGGGTACAAGTATAATAAATAGTATAATAGGAACAAGTAGGTGGTAATGGTACAATAAGATTAATAGCATTATATTCTAGCAGTTCTATATTGAAAGATATGGTACCTAAACACCTAGAGGGGGGGGTGAATAGGTGACCTAATCCTTTTCTAACTTTGTTGGCAGCCAAAACAGTTATATCACAGATTTCTAACTAGTTTATTACAGCAATCAGCAATAAACAAACATACACAGCTAATCCACAGCACATTCACAGCATAGCACACAGTGATTTATAGTGGTTCCCCAAAATATGGGTACATCCACTTTCCCCCTTCGCCTATCTAGCAGTGTACTAGATTCGGCCAAACTTCTCCACTGTCTCAGAACCCAAATTGGTTCCTACCTCAGGCCCAAAGCCTTACAACTCAGCTTTATCCCAAAGCCTACACTCAGCCAATCAAGGCCTACACTCATCCAACAAGGCCTACACTCAGAGATCTCTATCTCCTACACTCAGGCTAACAAGCCCTACCCTCAGCCTTTATAAATATAGGCTTCCAATCACTCAGATCCAATGGATCCTACAAGTTACAAATGTAATACAAATAATAACTCTACAACTCAGAATTAAAGGAGGTGAGTTGAGAGATTCTTGATGAGTTCTTGGAAGAACTCAGCTGGATTCACCCTGACTTAGCTTTCTTCAAAGCTTCTTGAGTAGAACTGAATAAGGCTGAATCCTCTGCAGTTGTTCCTTGACCTCTGCCACTTAAGATCCAGACTGAATCTGAATCCTTCTTCTCAGCCTAGTTTCAAAGGCTGATTTCTTGGATGGAGCCCTCTCTCTCCAACTTCTTAGATCTGCAGTTGGACTGCAAGATCTTCTTGTGTTGATACTCTGTGTACTACTTTTTTGATTACTTAAATAATCTGTACTACTTGTTAATCACTTGATCAACTCTTTCAACAACTTCAACAACAACAGTTTCTGTAAACTGTGGATGCCTATTTATAGGCCTTCTTCATGGTAACCGGCTGGTCCGGTTCATAACTGACTTCTGACATCTTTGACAGTTGCTGTAGACCGGCTGGATTGGTAGCTGTCATGTCAACCAGTCACTTCTTGAATATCTCTAACAGTCAGTAAGTGTCGAGACTTTCTGTCTTTAAGTGTCGACACTTATAGACCAAGTGTCGACACATGCTTTTTAAGTGTCGACACAAGTCTACAAGGTGTCGACACATATCCTTATATGTCTCGACACAGATTCTTCTTCATGTGTCGACACTGAAATTGAGTGTCGACACAAGTACTTGTTCTTCTAGCTTTTGCTGAATTCTTCTATGTGTCGACACATCTCCTTTGTGTCGACACATCTTCTTGTGTTGAATCTGTCAAGTGTCTCTTGGTGTCGACACATAGTCTTCTTTGTTGAATCTTGCTGAGTGTCGACACAGCTCCTTGTGTTGACACACCTTCTTGTTGTTGAGACTTCAGCTGAGTGTCGACACATTCCCATAGTGTCGACACTTGTACTTAGAATAATTTGTAGTTCTTTCTGTTCTTTGCTAAGTGTCGACACAGCTCCTTGTGTCGACACTTTCTTCAAGTGTTGAGTCTTTAGCTGTGTGTCGACACATTATTCTGGGTGTCGACACATACTTCAAATGTTGACTCTTCTGTTGAGTGTCGACACATTGTTTTGAGTGTCGACACTTGTACTTAGACTCTGCAGACTTTTGCTGAGTGTCGACACAGCTCCAAGTGTCGACACTTTCTGGTGTAGACACAGCTTCACTGGGTGTCGACACAGCTCCTTGTGTCGACACTTTCTGTCTGCACTTTTCTTCACTGAGTGTCGACATAGCTCCAAGTGTCGACACTTTCTGTCTGGTGTCGACTCTGCTTCTCAGGTGTCGACACAATGACTCCAAGTGTCGACACTGCTTGTCTGGGTGTCGACACAAGTCTTCTTGAGTGTCGACACTTTCCCTCTGTGTGTCGACACATGGACTTAGAAACTTTTTGCTTCAGTCCAGTGATTTCTTAACCTGCACAAATAACTCAAACATACATCAAATACATTATGATGTATATCATTGAGTTGGGTGAGGCTTCTTCAAATCAGGTACATTTGACCAATGTACCCAACATATATAAACAATAACAAACTATCAAGTATAAGTATCTACAACAGGAAAGTAACTTAACTTATAAGGAAGCCCATACAAGCTTATAAGTTAAGGATCTGGTTACATAAAAGTAACTCATCGTATAAGAGTGCCCATACAAACTTATACGATGAGGATCTTGTTTGTGCAATGCTATGTAATGGTATGTATGCTATGCAATGACTCACCCATGCTCACACACATTCAATTTCTATGTCGACACAGACTATAGTTCCCACTATTCGAGCAGATAGCTAACCTCTCAGGCATCGACCGCCGTGGCCAGGCGGTGACAGTAGAGCGGGCATCTCTACTATAAGACGGGTATCCACACTACTTTAACTAGGCCTCCATATGACTCAACGCTAAGAACACAACAACGGAGCCCATGCGTACTATGGCCCAGTGGGGTCTCGGGTAGATGTGTACTGAGAACAAAGCCCGAACTGGCCTGGTGTGACCCGGAAGGGGCCTCGAAAGAAAGCACGAGGACACAGCCCAACCGTTCAGTTGGCACGGAAGGGGCCCCGGGACGTGAACACCGAGGACACATCCCAACCGCCCAAAGTCTAGCTGTCAACTCCCGTCAGTGTGACGATCGGCGAGCCCGTAGACCTGCCACCCTATCCTTAACCCAGGATTACGACACCGCGTGTCAACTCACATCGCATGCAAATTCCACATCACCGTGGCATGGAAGGGACCTCGGAAGTAAGCATAAGGACACAACCCATCCATTACTTGACACGGAAGGAACCCCGGGACGTGAACACCGAGGACCAAGCTCAACCGTCCGTTTATACCTCATCTCAACACTAACCCAACTAGTGATGGTCAACACCGTACTTACATCCTTCAACAATACTACCCGTAGGGAGACTACGCTCTAAGTATTGGACTAATAAATTTCATTCCAACCATCAAACATACTCATGGCCATAGTTTATCCTTCTATATGTCATTCCAAATGATTTCAACATAATATAACATAATGCGCATATATAATAGTCTACCAATTTCTAACAAGTCATTTCGTTTAAGTAAGCTTGCTTCACAATTCAGTTATATGAAATCCTATTAGTAATCTTCATCATTCATAGTGTAAGACCCCTCCCCCTTACCAAGGAGGCTCCCGGTCTTATGCCAAAAACCGCCGTCTTACGGTGGCACTAACGCACGAGTTAGTCGACACCGCAATACGTCGATTCTGCCAGCTAGTACGATCATATAACCTATAGGCCAATATGAGAAATAGAAGTAATACATATCATAGTACAACACAGCTAGTCCACAGTCACAGTACAACTCATATATATATGAATGAAAGTGTACACAGTCCATAATGAGAATAAAAATATGAGGAGTAATAAAGGCTTATGCCCAGTACATCATATGAATAAACTCTCCTCTCAAAATATCAAAACAGCGGAAGCTAATCAACTAATCTCGTACTCATCCCACCTGAGGTAGCGTTGTAGTAGTAGTAGTAGGTGGAATCAACTCCTCACGCCCTATCACCTCGTCCTGTCGGTCGTGCTAGTGCTCCATCTCCTCGAGCTCCTAAAAATAGTTTGGCCACCGACCATTAGTCAAAAAGACTAAGTCGTTTCCTCCGTACCTCGCCCCGCAACTCCTAGGCACCGTGCGGGAGGACGAAGCAGAGGACAACAAGGGGTAACAAAAGGGAAGCAGGTGACAAGGGAAACTAAGCTACCAAGTAAGAGTGTGAGCAGTAAATCTATACTAGCAGTTCTATGTATATAGCACAAAATTAAAAGCATTTACAGTACAAGTAAGTAAAGAACTGAAAGTAAGAGCAGAAAAGTAAAATATGCTACCACTACTCTACAATCACAAATGTACCTTAACTTATAAAAATGCGCATAAAAATTTATAAGTTAAGGTTTTCTAGGAATTTTAACTTATGATATAAAAGAGCTCATACTAATTTATATGATAAAGATCTATAAAGCGTATGACCTAATATGATTGAATGTTTATGATGTAATTTATGCAACAGGCAAGTGCAACTCACACACAATGACTCTGTGATCACAGATCTTTAGTTCCCACTTTTTGAGAGCTAGCTTCACTCTCGGGTACCACCGTTGTGGCTACGGCAGCAGCGGAGCGGGCATCACCACTTCTTGTCAGGTATGCACACTACCAAACCTTAGACCCCTCTCATACGCCTTTGTACACATCCTAGGTGCACACTAGAGTCTGCGTGCGTACTTTGATGACAACCGGTCAGTCTTGTTTGGTCGGGTGTGCGTTATCAGGGATCGTCCTCCAGACCGCAGTGTAAAACAACCCACTGGCCCCTCAAACCCTCACACCTGCCTGGTTCATCGTACTGCCATCAGTGTTACGATCGACCAGTACCGGATGACCAGCCACTAAATTTATGCACATACAAGTATTTCATCTCGAGCCTTTAGCTCGCGGGACCAACCTGTCCTGATTCCCTCAAACCCTTCACGGGTGAGCCTACAACATATATCCCTCCAACCCATCGCGGGTGAGAACGCATAATAGTGTCTTTATTCAAAATCCCTCAAACCCATCACGGGCAAGAACGCACAATAATGCCTTTATTCAAAATCCCTCAAACCCGTCACGGGCGAGAATGAACCACAATGTCTTAACCTATTTGACTACTCTTGTCTACGAGTTATTATACTTAGTGATTTAAGGTTAATCCCAGGACTGCCCAGGGTATACCCGGTGAAGGGCTCTCGGGGGCACTAGAATCTACGATGGGATTACACCCAAAGCTCCATTTCTCAATGATATTTACTTTAATTGATGACTACCCGAAATTCACCCCCAGCTCTCGTTATAACTCTTGAGTGATCCTAATGACTTAAGATGTTCTCAGAAGGGCGACGGTCTTCCGTCGGCCTCCACTCCAATTGCTATCCGAAGGCTTGCAATTTTACTCTCGTCACTAAGACAACACTACCCACCAAGGTAATTCTCCAGTTGTAATCTCTAGCGCAACCATTGATCTATCCCCCGGTGGTCCTTATAGCATGACCTACTTACACTATGTGCAACCCATGACCTAATACCACCCCGAAATAGAACTTCCAATTCCTTGGGCCACGTGCCCCTAACTAATTATCCTAGGATGGTATGGACTAATGAAGTGAGCATATTGATTTTCATAATTTTGTTAAGTCATTAAGGCATCTAATTAAATCATTTAATTAATCCACTAGGTCATTTAATACATGAAGTATCACAAATTTTAATCCACTGAACTAAGGAATTTTTCCTGAGTTATATCTTGGTAAAATATTACTGTCTACCAAAATTCATAATTTTTCTTGAAATATTTCCATTTATTCCTTAATTAATAGTAATCTCACATAATTATCATTTTCTAAATGAAGTGTAAGGAGTTCATTACTAAAAATTCCAAAAAACTTACAGCATACATATATTGGTACAATAATGCTAAATACAAAATTTCATGAACTTCCATGGTACAAGGGCAACAAAATTTCATTTTTAATTATATTACCAAAATGTCACTATGAGGTTTTAAAAATTACTGATTAATCTAAAAATGCTCAGATAATTATACAAGGTTATTCATATTCAGATATATCACCAAGAAATTTTCCAAAATTTTCTACTGAGTATTTTCATCAATTTTCTAATTAAGTATAATGAGGGTAAAAAGGTAATTTCCACATAACTCCAATCAAATTTATTCAAACAGAGACATAAAAATTTTCAGGAGTTAAACTTAACATTATATTTACCTTGACAAAAATTGGGGATTTTATTTCAGATGAGCCTATTTTTACATTTATGTTTCAAAAGTCCTATTATTTCAAAAATTCCAAATAATGGGATTTTTGCTTCCAAAAATCACATTATTACAATGCGGGGTATAATTCACCTTAATGAGGCTCTGAAATCAATACCATGATTTTTGGATGTTCCAAATAGGTCTAATACACAACATTTCAAATTTGGCTATTTGCACCCCAAGCCTATACATAACCAACACATGCAAGTGAGTTTACCCAACATGCAGTGGTCCAAATGTGCTGAAATGTCTACCATACACATGTATAGTCCCCAAGAACATGCCACCAAAATTTGGGGCCATTTGGAGTCATACCACTCCAATTTTTTCATTTATTTTCTTTTTGATATTTAAGTAAAAACTATAGAAATTTTATTTCCAAAAATTCTCAATTTTGGTCAGGGGCTAAGTATGCCCTAATCATGAATGCACCCAAAATTTGGGGTCATGTTGATTACTGGATTGGCATGGGAATCAATTTGAAATTTAGCCCTAGTCAAGGACCAGTCCTAGCAAAACAGCCCTACAGGATAGTATACTGCACCAAATTATAAGATTAAGAGGAAGGGCTACAACTTTAATCGTAAGCAACAGATCTAAATATGCCTATAAGGGACCTAAAATAGACATGCAATATCACTGTATAAGTGTGACAAATATTCATATATTCCATACTTTTATTTTTTTATTTAATTTAAAATCGATTGCACGAATCTTAACGCATAATAGACAGGATCTGGTCGTCGTCCCCAATCAGCCAACGATCCAGATTGGTTTCGGCTGGGCTGACTTGCCCCGCTATTTTCGGCCAGCTGAGCCACCACCACCGCCGCCGGATGTCGCCACCACCTTCACGGAGGTGGTGGCTAGCGATTCCCGGCGATGAGGCCACCGAAGTTGGCTCCTCCGGCGAACCCGAGTAAGAAGAAAAGCACGGAAAAATCTCCATTTACTCACATGGTATCAGGATCAATTGAGCCCGATGTCTCTCCGAGAGGATCTAGAAAGCTAGCACGGGTAGAGAGGCGGCAAAACGGACCTGAATCAGGCCTTGGCGGCGAGTGCGGCGGTAGTTGGCCATGGTTGAGCAGCTCAGGCGATCTCCTGCTCAAAATCTCATTTCTTCACCAAAATCTCTGCTCCAGGACTCATTCTCAACTCGTTTCCACTCACTAAAGCTGATGGTGTGGTCGGTTTGAGCTGGGGAGGACTGTATGTGGAGATAACTCCAAGGTGAGCTCGGTTTGGGCTTTGGTTGTATCACCATTGGTGCCAAGTGGCCACCATGCTCAAAATTCTGCTGGAATTTACCGAGGAGGCCGGCCAACAACTTTTTGGGGTAGAAAAATCCAAGGCCAAGTGGCCTCCTCCTCTTAATCTCACCTTCTCTCTCCTCTTTTAGGTGAATTCTCCAAAATGCCCCATTGCATGTGACCCTCTCTCCAAAACCAGAGGGTAGGGGTGGTCTTTGACTACTTGGGTTGATAATGGGCCAAGTTTGGTGGGCTTGGCCCAAGGAGAGTGGGCTTAGCCCTCATTTTCTTCCTTAGGTCAATTATGTTGACTCGGTTGACTTGAGTTGACTTGGTCAACCATGATGAGTGGGCTGACCCCACTTGGTGGTCATGGGTCTAATGGCACCACCCAACTTGGGTTGGGTCAATGTGGTGCCCTACTTGGGCTAATTGGGCCTATAGGTATAGGTTTGACCAAATTAGGGCCATGGTTGATTTTGGTCAACTAGGGTCAAAGGGTTGACCTAATGACATGCCCTATGGTCCACTTAGATTATTTTAGGGTTAGGGCAATGTGGTGGGGTCATGGTGTGGCTAGGGTTCATATTTAGGCTAGTTTGACCTAGTTTGACTTGGCTCTATAGTGGGCCCCACATGGCTACAACCCACTACCTAAGGTCAAACATAGTTAATTTCCCTAACACCCACCTCATGCCCAACCCAATCTAAGTTAAGGGGTCTAGAAGTAACATGGGATGTTACAAATCCCAATAAAAAAAAAATAATTTCGTCCCCGAAATTCAAGTTTGGGTCTACGGGATTTTTGTGCACAAGAATTTTAATAAAATTTAAAGATTGTTAAAATACACCTGTGGAGAAAAGCTCCGGGTATCGTTCACGCATCAGATCCATCGGCTCCTAAGTGTGCTCGTCCCGTCCATGGTTGGACCACAATACCTTCACTAGGTGAACCTTTTTCTGCAGAACTCGAATCGTCGTATCATCGCTCTGGACCGGCTCCAAACCAACTGATCTATCTGGTGTTACCGGTCCTGCTGCAGTGGTAATATATTGTTCTGGTCGAAGTAGAGCTCTTAAATGTGAGGAGACGTGAAAGACGTCGTGCAAATTCCCTAACTCTAGCGGCAGCTCCAGTCTATAAGCCAAGGGGCCGATCCGCTCTAGGATCAAATACGACCCCCTATATCGAGGGATGAGCTAATTGTGACTTCGCATCCGAGAGACACCATGCACCCGACTCATCTTCAAGAACACCATGTTCCCCCCTCCTGGAACTCCACCGTTTGATATCGTACATCGTAGTACTTGGCCTGCCTATTCTGAGCCTCCAATATCTGATCCCTAATCAATTGTATCTGAGCACTCGTATCCTCTATATATTCCGATCCAAGTGTATTTTCATTATACTTAATGTTATTCATAATCAGGATTACATTGACATATTTCCAAGTCTTTCAACGCATTATCATTAAATAAACCTTAATCATACGTTGGTTTGGTGTTCCTTACGAGCAATGAACACCAAGTACGTGAAAATCAATACTTTTATATATAGAATTGAGCACACAAATCTCAGATTTCTCTTCCAGAATCGCATCATGCCTCATGGCTTATACTACATCGAATCTTCAAATGCAATGCATCGTGATATTATTTATTACGAAGATCCAACTTATGTATAGTAATTAACCAACCTCCAAAATTAAGATATGATGAAGAGGTCATTATTTTGTTTCTTCCAGACTCATGAATTATTACACCTCTACATAAACGGTAAGACATAATTCATAGAGTGTTCACCTATCAAGCGTACATCAAGCGATCATTAATGATATTGATATTGATATAAATGATTCCCAATTGTTTTTCATATATAGTCTAATTCATAAATTTATAAACGTATCTGTCTAATAATGGTGAGATCTGACATAAATCCATTTCATCATAAAGAGAATCTTAATAAACACTCATTACTTCTCGTGTAATTTCACCATATACACCTTAGCAAACCAAAATTGATCTCTCCATAGTCATGAATTTCCTAAGGTGATCATGATGTTATCAACGTATGTGTCCCAGTTCTCGATGTTATCATAATCAAGGGATCATACCTATGCGTATGTTCCAACTAATCATCCACCGCATTTGAATTTGTTGAGTCGTTACATTTTCAATGTCATGCCATAGGAGATTAATCTTTTTTATCATAACGTTACCTTATTTCAATTCTTAAGTTCCAATATAATGACTTTTGCTTAATTTGAATCATTTAAGGTTATAGTTCACCATTATGATCAAGTGACGGGCTATATCATGTAAGCATGAATAGTAATGATATTTCATCATTGTGTTTAATTCTCCAAATCCCAACCCCTTTTAGGATCAAACAAGGTAGTACTAAATCATACCTAACCATAGTAACTTAACCATTATATTCTAAATGCAAGACGTTATCTTATCAAGATTTCAAATTATAACTTAAACTATCTCCCAAAGTGTAAGGGTAAGTAAACCATTTAAATTTGAAAAGGGTTGACTCTTTGAGAGTCACATCTCAAAGTCTTCCAATTTTGATTTTTCACTTGACTTTAAGTTTTCTGGGATCGTTATACCCCCAGTGTTATAGACATAATTACTCAAATATTTGAATCCTTACCTGATGGGCTCCAATCATGTCATAGTTAAGACCCGTAATCACTCTTTCACATTACCATGATATTACTCTATCTTGATTTGTACATTTCTAACATTATGACCTGAGCATGTTAGGTAGGCGTGGATTGAAGTGATCCATCATCATTCCACTTCCCCCAATTCTACACATTTAATATGTATAAGTCATAGTCACATTCCTAAGAGCTACAGCTATGCAGAATTTTCAACTATCATTCCGACTTATACTGAATTCTCAATTCACATTGGTTTTCTCTTGCAATATATCTGAGTTCTTTAATCAAATCCTTAAACGATGATATAATTATTAATCGCGTGTCACGTCAATTGGGTTAAGGTGTTGGGGCATCTAGGAACCTGCTTTGCTGTGGTAACACATTCCTTAATTTATACATAAAACCTGTGTGTCGTTGTTACTACTTGATTTTAGTTTATCGAAAGGCCATTTGTTCGAATTCTTGTGGATTATACGCAACTTGTTTCGATCTTTGGGATATAGCATGTCATTATGCATTGATGAAATTACAATCTCTCTTAAAGTTGTGTCAAGTAATGATCTGATTCACAAGCCCGCGAATGTTTCTAACTTCTCATGGAGACTTTCCTTGTCCTAGAGTTGTAATATATCCAAGCGGGCAACCCTCTATGTATATCTCAAACTTCTAGAGAGGGTTGATTATCTTACCGATTATGCGAATACAAAACCTCATCTTACTTGAGCAACATTTGAATTAATCAAGTCTTCTAGATCACTATGTTTGTGACACATATTTTATAAACCGGGTCTAGAGAAATTCAAGTCATTACCAATTTAGCCCAATAAACAAAAGGATTAGCCCCCATACCTTTCGGGCTAAATTCCCTTAATATTTATAGTACATTCCTCTTATATGTGCACTCAATCCTTAGGTCTAACAATCTTAGACCTAGAGTTCCACCTTGAGACTAATTGATATTCTATATACCTTTGGCCCTTAAGATTACTTATACGACAATCTTCTCGAGGTCAACATGTGACCCAACCAAAATGGGTTTCTTCTGAGACTTGAATTCTTATTCTACCTTTGGTATTTGCCACTGTGGTTGTCTCAACGTAATCAAGTCATCAGTATGAGGGTTAAGTTTACGAGTACCCTACTATTCCACTAATAGATTATATGCACCAATTCTCCTTAAGGAGGTCCTATCAGCTTGGGTAAGAAGTGAAAATATCACTCGATAGGTGGAGTAGGGACATCGGAATTTAAGCCTTAAGAGTGACTCTTGCGTCAAATTCTTCCCTTGGTGAATTTGGGTATCCTCTTACCTTAACCAATCTATATCCGAGGTCGATTTTAGACTCAGATACACTACGAAATCCTCTTGGTAAATCAAACTAAGGTGTTGTCCTAATTGGATTGGCCTAACTCATTGTTTTAATGGACTATTTTCTGTGACTTTTTACACATGGACACACCATTGCTTCCGCCGCATAGTTTGTCCAGAAACTATTGCTCGAGCGGGGTGAGCTAGTGTTGTGGACTTCTTTGTCATATGATCGTTTGTTCAAGTGATACCAGTTTGTAAGACCCCTCCCCCTTACCAAGGAGGCTCCCGGTCTTATGCCCAGAACTGCCGTCTTACGGTGGCACTAATGCACGGGTTAGTCGACACCGCAACACGCCGATTCTGCTGGCTAGTACGATCATATAACTTGTAAGACAATATGAGAAATAGAAGTAATACATATCAAAGTACAACACAGCTAGTCCACAGTCACAGTATAACTATATATATATATATATATATATATATATATATATATATATATATATATGAATGAAAGTGTACACAGTCCACAATGAGAATAAAAATATGAAGAGTAATAAGGGCTTATGCTCAGTCCATCATATGAATAAACTCTCTTCTCAAAATATCAAAACAACGGAAGTTAATCAACTAATCTCGTACTCAACCCACCTGAGGTAGCGCTGTAGTAGTAGTAGTAGGTGGAATCAACTCCTCACGCCATGTCACCTCGTCCTGCCGGTCGTGCTGGTACTCCATCTCCTCGAGCTCCTAAAAATAGTTTGGTCACCGACCATTAGTCAAAAAGTCTAAGTCGTTTCCTCCGCACGTCGCCCCGCAACTCCTACGCACCGTGCGGGAGGACGAAGCGGAGGACAACAAGGGGTAACAAAAGGGAAGCAGGTGACAAGGGAAACAAAGCTACCAAGTAAGAGTGTGAGCAGTAAATCTATACTAGCAGTTCTATGTATATAACACAAAATTAAAAGCATGTATAGTACAAGTAAGTAAAGAACTAAAAGTAAGAGCAGAAAAGTAAAACTATGCTACCACTACTCTACCATCACAAACGTACCTTAACTTATAAAAATGCCCTTACAAATTTATAAGTTAAGGTTTTCCAGGAATTTTAACTTATCATATAAAAGAGCCCATACTAATTTATATGATAAAGATCTATAAAGCGTATGACCTAATATGAATGAATGTTTATGATGCAATTTATGAAACAGACAAGTGCAACTCACACACAACGATTCTGTGATCACAAACCTTTAGTTCCCACTTTTTGAGAGCTAGCTTCACTCTCGGGTACCACCATTGTGGCTACAGCAGCAGCGGAGCAGGCATCTCCACTTCTAGGCAGGTATGCACAATACCAAACCTTAGACCCCTCTCATACGCCTCTGTACACGTCCTAGGTGCACTCTAGAGTATGCGTACGTACTTTGCTGACAACCCACTGGCCCCTCAAACCCTCACACCCACCTGGTTCACCGTACTATCATCGATGTGATGATCGGCCAGTACCGCACGACCCGCCACTAAATTTTTGCACATGCAAGTATTTCATCTCGAGCCTTTAGCTGGCGGGACCAACTTGTCTTGATTCCCTCAAACCCTTCACGGGTGAGCGTACAACATATATCCCTCCAACCCATCGTGGGTGAGAACGCACAATAATACCTTTATTCAAAATCCCTCAAACCCATCACGGGGGAGAACGCACAATAGTGCCTTTATTCAAAATCCCTCAAACCTGTCACGGGCGAGAATGAACCACAATGTCTTAACCTATTAGACTACTCTTATCTACGGGTTATTATACTTAGTGATTTAAGGTTAATCCCAGGACTGCCCAAGGTATACCCGGTGAAGGGCTCTCGGGGGCACTAGGAACTACGATGAGATTATGCCCAAAGCTCCCTTTCTCAAGGATATTTACTTTAATTGATGACCACCCAAAATTCACCCCCAGCTCTCGTTATTACTCTTGAGTGATCCTAATGACTTAAGATGTTCTCAGAAGGGCGACGGTCTTCCGCCGGCCTCCACTCCAATTGCTATCCGAGGGCTTGCACTTTTACTCTCATCACTAAGACAACACTACCCACCAAGGTTATTCTCCAATTATAATCTCTAGCGCAACCGTTGATCTATCCCCCGGTGGTCCTTATAGCATGACCTACTTACACTATGCGCAACCCATGACCTAATACCACCCCGAAATAGAACTTCTAATTCCTTGGGCCACCTGCACCTAACTAATAATCCTAGGATGGTATGGACTAATGAAGTGAGCATATTGATTTTCACAATTTTCTTAAGTCATTAAGGCCTTTAATTAAATCATTTAATTAATCCCCTAGATCATTTAATACATGAAGTATCATAAATTATAATCCACTGACCTAAGGAATTTTTCCTGAGTTGTATCTTGGTAAAATATTACTGTCTACAATAATTCATAATTTTCCTTGAAATATTTCCATTTATTACTTAATTAATAGAAATCTCACATAATTGTCATTTTTCAAATGAAGTGTAAGGAGTTCATTACTAAACATTCCAAGAACATTACAAAATACATATATTGGTACAATAATGCTAAAGACAGAATTCCATGAACTTCCATGGTACAAGGGCTACAAAATTTCATTTTTAATTATATTACCAAAATGGCACTATGAGGTTTTAAATATTACTGAATCATCCAAAAATGCTGAGATAATTATACAAGGTTATTCATATTCAGATATATCACCAAGAAAGTTTCCAAAATTTTTTACTGAGTATTTTCATCAATTTTCTAATTAAGTGTAATGAGGGTAAAAATGTAATTTCCACATAACTCCTAACAAATTTATTCAAATAGAGACATAGAAATATTCAGGAGTTGAACTTAATATTATATTTACCTTGACAAAAATTGGGGATTTTATCTCAATGATGAGCCTATTTTTACATTTATTTTTCAAAAGTCCTATTATTTCAAAAATTCTAAATAATGGGATTTTTGCTTCCAAAAATCCCATTATTACAATGTGGGGGTATAATTCACCCTAATGAGCCTCTGAAATCAATACCATAATTTTTGGATGTTCCAAATAGGTCTAATACACAACATTTCAAATTTGGCTATTTGCACACCAAGAGTATACATAACCAACACATGCAAGTGAGTTTACCCAACATGCAGTGGTCCAAATGTGCTGAAATTTTTACCATGCACATGTATAGTCCCCAAGGACATGAAACCAAAATTTGGGGTCATTTGGAGCCATATCACTCCAATTATTTCATTTATTTACTTTTTGATATTTAAGTAAAACTATAGAAATGTTATTCCCAAAAATTCGCAATTTTGGTCTGGGGCTACGTATGCCCTAATCATGCATGCACCCAAAATTTGGAGTCATGTTGATTACTGGTTTGGCTTGGGCATCAATTTGAAATTCTGCACTAGTCAAGGACTAGTCCTAGCAAAACAGCCCTATAGGACAATATACTGCACCAAATTATAAGATTAAGGTGGAAAATTACAGCTAAGAGGAAGTGATACAACTTTCATCTTAAGCACTAGATCTAAATATGCCTTTAAGGGGCCTAAAATAGACATGCAATATCACTGTATAAGTGTGGCAGATATTCATATATTCCATACTTTTATTTTTTTTATTTAATTTAAAATCGATTGCACGAATCTTAATGCATAATAGACAGGATCTGGTCGTCGTCCCCAATCATCCAACGGCCCAGATTGGTTTCCACTGGGCCGACTTGCCCGGCTATTTCCGGCCAGCTGAGTCACCACCACCGTCGGCGGATGTCGCCACCACCTTTATTGAGGTGGTGGCTAGCGATTCCCGTCGATGAGGCTGCCGGAGTTGGCTCCTCCGACGAACCCGAGAAAGAAGAAAAGCTCGGAAAAATCTCCATTTCGTCACATGGTATCAGTCTCAATTGAGCCTGATGTCTCTCCTAGAGGATCTAGAAAGCTAGCACGGGTAGAGAGGCGGCAAAACAGACCTGAATTAGGCCTTGGCGGCGAGTGCGGCGGCGGTTGGCCATGGTTGAGCTGCTCCGGCGATCTCCAACTCAAAATCTCGTTTCTTCACCAAAAGCTTTGCTCTAGGACTCGTTCTCAACTTGTTTCCACTCACTGAAGCTGATGGTGTGGTCGGTTTGAGCTGGGGAGGACTGTATGTGGAGATAACTCCAAGGTGAGCTCGGTTTGGGATTTTGTTGTATCACCAATGGTGCCAAGTGGCCACCATGCTCAAAATTCTGCTGGAATTTACTGAGGAGGCCGGCCAGCAACGTTTTGGGGCAGAAGAAGCCAAGGCCAAGTGTCCTCCTCCTCTTAATCTCACCTTCTCTCTCCTCTTTTAGGTGAATTCTCCAAAATGCCCCTTTGCATGTGACCCTCTCTCCAAAACCAGAGGGTAGGGGTGGTCTTTGACCACTTATGCTGATAATGGGCCAAGTTTGGTGGGCTTGGCCCAAGGAGAGTGGGCTTAGCCCTCATTTTCTTCCTTAGGTCAATTATGCTGACTAGGTTGACTTGAGTTGACTTGGTCAACCATAATGAGTCGGCTGACCCCACTTGGTGGTCATGGGTCGAATGGCACCATCCAACTTGGGTTGGGTCAATGTGGTGCCCTACTTGGGCTAATTGGGTCTTTAGGTATAGGTTTTACCAAATTAGGGCCATGGTTGACTTTGGTCAACTAAGGTCAAAGGGTTGACCTATTGACATGCCCTAGGGTCCACTTAGATTATTTTAGGGTTAGGGCAATGTGGTGGGGTCATGGTGTGGCTAGGGTTCATATTTAGGCTAGTTTAACCTATTTTGACTTGGCCCTATAGTGGGCCCCACATGGCTACAACCCATTACCTATCGTCCATTTTCACCGCCTCCGATCTCTGGCGTCACAGATATCACAATTTTGTAATTGTCGAAAACAATTATTGTTCAAATTCTTGAAATGAAATTTTGTCTCCTTTATCCTTTATGTGATTGTGCTATAATTGTTAAGTGATATTGTTGTTGTGGAGTGTGGAAACGAATCTGCATAGGAAAATGAGTTCACAAACATACCGATGCGCGTTAGCTACCTAACGCCCCACGGTACCTTCTAGAACGCAATTTTCTGGGTCAAAATATTTTAAATTGAAATAAACCCAAAAAACCCAATTCACCCCCCCCCCCCCCCCCTCTAAGGTTGGCCACGGGATCCAACAAGAACTAGTGGAATTTTGGAGCTAGTTGCAGGAGTTAGTTGAAGCTGGGTTTGTCAGATCAAGCTCCTCGCCGTGGGGAGCCCCCGTATTGTTCGTTAATTTCCCTAACACCCACCCCATGCCCAAGCCAATCTAAGTTAAGGGGTCTAGAAGTAACATGGGATGTTACACATAACACTACGGTGGTTAACATAAAATAGTTCACCAAAATCTCTAGTTAATTTGGAACATCAATTCCACTGAATCCAAATCCATATCATATAAAAACCCAGAATTTAAGTGCGGAATAAATCTGGACAACAACTTAAACCGGAGATTCCTGAAGCTACAGGAATCTGGTGAAGGAGTGTAACCCCTCGATGGAAAGGTCTTTCCATTGGCTACAATGTTTATGTTCAGACCACAACCCAGATTCAATAGTATCATACTTGAAATCAGCCTTGAAGTCCGTTGCATACAGAACACAATTTCTGCAAGCAAGATTTATCGGACGTCATAATAGTTCAGACTTTCCCGTGGCTACAAACATCGCATGAAGATGTGCAACCACTCGTTGGAAAGGTATTTTCAAGGCTTCAACTTTCGTGTTTAGTCGAAAGCCCAGATCTGACCATATCACCTGAAAGTCCACTTAGTGTCAACTATCTTCACCTATGGGGGGAGGGGGGAATAGGTGACGTGCAGCGTTTTTGCGGAAGTTAAGATTGTACCTGCACAATAAAAATAAACAGCACAACACACAGAATACACAAGCTATTTATAGTGGTTCCCCGATTTGGGTACATCCACTTTCCCCCTTCGACCTATCTCCCAACACGGGACGACTCGGTCTCTTCACCAACAGGATTGAAATTCAATCCTTGCACTATCGGAAGGAACCCTTCCACACGTAGGAGTCAACACTCCCACAACACGGGTTGCACCCAACCCTTACAACTCGGAACCAACGTTCCTTTACAACAAAAGTAAAACTAGAATGTACAAGAAATACAAACTACTTTTGGAGACTAAGGTGTCCCTCTTCGTTGACGACGTGTTCTTGAAGTCCACGAAGAGTCCACAACCCTAGATCTCTCTTGGAGAGAATCTCCCCGGAACCGGCGGCGGCAAGATGGGCGGCGGCTTGGTTCACGGGATCGGCGACGACAATGATGTGAGGCTGCTGAACTTTGGAGATCCAAACTTCGTAGCGAAGCTAGCTAGGTCTACCAACGGTCACACTAGGATCAATCGTCTTGATCGATTCAGATGGGGAAGATTTTCCCTTTCAACAAATCAAGAGACAAGAGATCTCCGGTTAGACATGTGAGACTCTAAGCTTGGCTAAGCTTCTGTCGACCGGAAGATCTGGAAGAATCTCGATCAAAAGCGGCGACCAACAAGCTCGAGCGACGACGGCGGCGGCGGAGCGGAAATCGCGATTTTAGGTCAAGGTCGGCGCTCGGCTTCTTTCTCTGTGTCTATTCACTGTTCAAAAATACCCGTATATATATACACAAGTAAAAACCTTAATGACCGTTGTGGGTCCCACAAGAAGAAACCCTAAATCCGGTTCAAAATAGTGCCAGCGGCAGAATCCGGTCCAGCTTTTTCCCGAAAATTGCCCAAGTAAAAATCGGCGAGAATCACCTGTGATTCTCATCGAATCGTCGAGAATCAAGGGTGATTCTCGACGATTCGGCGAGAATCACAAAGTGATTCTCGACGATTCGTCGAGAATCACAAAGTGATTCTCGTCGAATTTGACTTGATTGCACTCTGAATTAGCCGGCGAGAATCAGCCAGTGATTCTCGACGATTCGGCGAGAATCACTAGTGATTCTCGCTGAATCGGCGAGAATCACTTGGTGATTCTCGTCGATCCTAACTTAGATGATTTTTCGTCCTACGCCTCTGAGCTGCTCTTTGACTCATCCTTGCTCCTTGTCTGCTCTTACATAAACACAGCCCTGTACTTGAAAGTAAGTGCACTCCAATAGAGAGATTACACGTAGGCCAACACACTGATCTGCTCAACGAGGGATTATGTCATGCAGACCCGTGTATATTGACCTACTGCACCCTGACATTAGTGTGCACTTAGCATGGAATAACTGCAAGCACAACTTGAAATATTTTGTCAAAAACATTGCCTATTTACCTTAGCTTGTTCAGGGGCTTCTTCAAATCAGGTACGTTGTGGATACAATACCCAACAATCTCCCCCTATTTGAAGAAGCCTAAACCCTATAAGTTAAGGTGAATAGAGCATATGGGAAAGAAAATCATAAACTTGAAATTGAGTTGAGTGAGTTATTCATTACCAATACCAATTTCTTGGGAGCAAACTTGGAGCCACCTTAGCCTTAGCCGAGAGGGTAATCTCCCCCTTTTCAGCTTCTGTAAATCTGGGTCTGTTGCATTTGACCCCTTGCTCCCCCTCAGTTCTTGCACCTGTGCTCTCGCTCGAGTTCCTGGCAGAGGCTCCCCTAGATGCACGAGCCTGGAGCTTCTATAGTCTTCATTCCTCATAATTTAGCATCCCCAATTCAGTTTTGAAAAGACTGAACTTGGCCTCGTCTAAGGGCTTTGTGAATATATCTGCAATCTGCTTGTCCGCGGGGACATAACAGAGAGAGATGTACTTGTTCTCCACGTGCTCCTGAATGAAGTGGTAGCGCACTTCAATATGCTTCGTTCTGCTGTGCGATACCGGATTGTTGGCAATTGCAATTGCACTGGAGGAGTCGCAGTACATTGGTACTTCCTTGAACTAAAGGTCGTAGTTGGCTAACTGGTTTTTGATCCTGAAAGTCCACCTAGTGTCAACTATGTGCACCTATGGGGGGGGAATAGGTGACGTGTAGCGCTTTTGCGGAATTTACGAATGTACCTGCACAATAAAAATAAAAAGCACAGCACACAAAATACACAGGCAATTTATAGTGGTTCCCCGACTTGGGTACATCCACTTTCCCCCTTCGACCTATCTCCCAACAAGGGACGACTCGGTCTCTTCTCCAACAGGATTGAAATCCAATCCCTGCACTATCGGAAGGAACCCTTCCATACATGAGAGTCTACACTCCCACAAAACGGGTTGCACCCAACCCTTACAACACGGAACAAAAGTTCCTTTACAACAAAGTAAATATAGAATGTACACGAGATACAAACTTCGTTTGGAGACTACGGTGTTCCTCTTCGTTCGACGACGTGTTCGTGAAGTCAACGAAGAGTCTACAACCTTGGTCTCTCTTGGAGAGGATCTCCCCGGAACTGGCGGCGGCAACACGAGCGGCGGCTAGCTTCGGGATCGGAGGCTATGATGATGAGCGGCTGCTGAAAATAGAGATCCAATCTTCGTAGCGAAGCAAGCTAGGTCTACCAACGGTCACACGAGGATCGGTCGTCTCGATCGATTCGGATGGGAAGTTTTTCCCGATCAACAAATCGAGAGACAAGGGATCTCTGGATAGACGCGTGAGACTCAAGCTTTGCTAAGCTTCTGTTGCCGGAGATCGGGAAGAAACACGACCAACAGCGGCGACCACTTGACGCGAGCGGCGGCGGCGGAGCGGAGCGGTTTCGCGATTTTAGGGTTTGCTCTGCTCGGCTTCTTTTTCTGTATGTCTACAGTTCAAAATACCCGTATATATACTGTAGATACTACTAATTTGACCGTTGTGGGACCCACAAGAAAAATCCCGAAAACCGGTCCAGAACATTGACAGCGGCAGAATCCGGTTCAGGAAGATCTAGAAAAACGCCCAAGTCAAAATCGGTGAGAATCGAAAGTGATGCTCGCCGATTCGTCGAGAATCAAAGGTGATTCTCGACGATTCGGCGAGAATCAAGATTGATTCTCGTCGAATTTGCCTTGGTTGCACGCACTGCTTTAGGCTAGGTGGAGACGGTGAGAATCAACCAGTTATTCTCGACGATTCGACGAGAATCACTAGTGATTCTCGCCGATTCTTACTTAGAAGCAGAGGTGCTCGCTTAGAAGTGGCTAGGTCGAGTGCGGCGAGAATCAACTACTGATTCTCGACGAATCGGCGAGAATCCCAAGTGATTCTCGCCGAATCGGCGAGAATCACTTGGTGATTCTCGTCGATTTAAACTTAGACGAATTTTCGTCTTTCCACCTATGAGGTGCTCCTTGACCCATCCTTGCTCCTTGTCTGCTCCTGCATATTTACAGCCCTGTGCTTGAATGTAAGTGCACTCCAATAGAGAGAGTACACGTAGGCCAACACACTGATCTGCTCAACGAGGGATTACGTCGTGCAGACCCGTGTATATTGACCTACTGCACCCTGACATTGGTGTGCACTTAGCGTGGAAAAACTGCAAGCACAACTAGAAAGAGTTTATCAAATACATAGTCTATTGACCTTAGCTTGTCCAGGGGCTTCTTCAAATCAGGTACATTGTGGATACAATACCCAACAATCTCCCCCTATTTGAAGAAGCCTAAACCCTACAAGCTAAGGTGAATAGAGCAAATGAGAATGAAAACCATAAACTTAACATTGAGTTGAGTGAGTTATCCCTTACCAATACCAATTTCTTGGGAGCAAGCTTGGAGCCACCTTAGCCTTGGCCGAGAGGGTAATCTCCCCCTTTTCGGCTTCAGCAAATCGGGGCGGTAGCATTTGACCCCTTGCTCCCCCTCAGTTCTTGCGTCCGTGCTCACACTTGATTTACTTGCTCCCCCTCAGATCGTGCACGAGCCTGGAGCTTCTGGAGTCTTCATTCCTCATAATTGAGCATCCCTAATTCAGTCTTGAAAATATTGAACTTGGCCTCGTCTAAGGGCTTTGTGAATATATCAGCAATCTGCTTGTCCATGGAGACATAACAGAGAGATGTTCTTGTTTTCCACGTGCTCCCGAATGAAGTGGTAGCGCACTTCAATATGCTTCGTTCTGCTGTGCGAGACAGGATTGTTGGCAATGGCAATTGCACTGGAGGAGTC
Source organism: Platanthera guangdongensis (assembly GCA_039583875.1). NCBI lineage: Eukaryota > Viridiplantae > Streptophyta > Magnoliopsida > Asparagales > Orchidaceae > Platanthera > Platanthera guangdongensis. The sequence continues at coordinate 75,040,281 of CM077160.1, read as the reverse complement.
GCAGTACATTGGAACTTCCTTGAACTGAAGGTCGTAGTCGGCTAACTGGTTTCTGATCCATAGGAGTTGTGCGCAACAGCTGCCTGCTGAGATGTACTCAGATTCTGCTGTGGAGGTAGCCACATAGTTCTGCTTCTTGCTGTTCCATGAGATAAGCCTTCTTCCGAGGAATTGACACGTCCCGAAAGTGCTTTTCCTGTCATCCCTACTCCCTGCAAAATCAGCATCTGAAAAGCCTATTAGCTCGACATCATTGTTTCTCGGGTACCACAAGCCAAGATTAGGAGTACCTTTAAGGTATCTTAGAATTCGCTTTGCAGCGACATAGTGAGATTCCTTAGTGTTCACCTGATATCGGGCACAGACACATGTGGAGAACATAATATCCGGTCTACTGGCAGTAAGGTAGAGCAGGGATCCAATGATGCTTCTGTATTTGGTTTCATCGAAAGGTTTACCTTTCTCATCCTTATCCAGAGACATAGTGGATCCCATTGGAGTCCTCATAGATGTTGCACTCTCCATACCGAATTTCTTAAGGAGTTCATTTGTGAACTTCGTCTGAGAGATGAAGATTCCATCCGCAGACTGTTTCACTTGAAGTCCTAAGAAATACTTGAGCTCTCCCATACTGCTCATTTCAAACTTTCCTTGCATAAGTTTAGAAAACTTTTTGCAAAGATTGTTGTCCGTTGAGCCGAATATTATGTCATCGACATAGATTTGCACCAGCAAAATCTTGTCTTTGACTTCCCTGAGAAACAATGTTTTATCTATTTTACCTCTGGAGAACTTGTTCTCAAGAAGAAAACTAGATAAAGTCTCATACCAAGCTCGTGGAGCTTGTTTCAACCCATATGAGGCCTTATTAAGAAAATAAACATGATTGGGATAAGTAGGATCGACAAAACCTTGGGGTTGAGCGACGTATACTTCCTCTTTCAGGTCTCCGTTCAGGAATGCCGATTTCACATCCATTTGATAGACTGTGAATCCTTTGTGTGAAGCATACGCCAGGAACAACCTAATTGCCTCGAGCCGTGCTACTGGTGCGAAGGTCTGGTCGAAGTCAATCCCTTCCTCCTGTCTATAACCTTGAGCCACCAGCCTGGCCTTGTTCTTTACGATGACACCATGTTCATCCAGCTTATTTCTGAAGATCCACTTCGTGCCAATCACATTCTGCTTGTATGGTCTGGGAACCAGCGTCCAAACATTGCAACGTTCGAATTGATGTAGTTCCTCTTGCATGGCCAGAATCCATGCCGCATCCTTGTTCGCCTCGTCGAACTTCTTTGGCTCAACCTGTGACAGGAAGCTAAGATGCAATACTTCGTTAATAGTACCTCTTCGAGTTCTGACACCGACACGAGGATCTCCGATGATCTGATCTCTAGGATGATCCCTCACGTGCCGGAGCTCAAGAAGTCTGGCGTCTGGAGCTTCGACTACTTCTTGGGCTTCTCCTTCTTCTAAGATATTTGTTCCATTTTGATCTTCAACATTTTCAGATGACGTGGAGGTGGAAACTTTGACGTACTTAGGAGCGTCATCTTTAGCGGTCTCATCCAGACTTAGCTGTTCAAGTCGAGCACATGCATCTTCAAGAATACTACTGGAAGAATTGCTGTTAAGCAAACTTCTTTCATCAAATACAACATTTATTGATTCTTCTACCACTAGGGTTTTCTTATTGAAGACCCTATATGCCCGACTATGGGAACTATAGCCCATGAATATGCCTTTGAAGCATTTTTCACCGAATTTAGTACGCGGGTACTTCCCATTATTCAGTACATAGCATCTGCAACCAAAAATCCTCAAGTAGGACATGGTTGGTTTCCTGCCTTTCAGTAGCTCGTAGGGCGTCTTACGATGATGCTTGTTGATCAATGCTCGGTTTTGTACATGACAAGCTGTATTGACAGCCTCTGCCCAGAAGTATTCCGGGAGAGAAGCGTCTTTCAACATTGTCGTGCAGGCTTCAATGAGAGTTCTATTTCTCCTCTCCACAACTCCATTTTGCTGAGTAGTGCGCGGGGAGGAAAACTCATGAAAGATACCTTGTTCTTCACAAAATTCTGTCATAGCACCAGATTCGAATTCTGTTCCATGGTCACTTCTGATTTTGACCACAGAGCAGTTAAATTCGTTCTGAACCTGCTTGACAAAATTAGTGAAGATGTCAAACGTATCTGACTTTCATTTCAAAAAGAACACCCATGTAAACCGAGAATGATCATCAACTATCACTAGCGTATAGGACTTGCCTCCCAAGCTATGAACTTGCATTGGACCAAACAAGTCCATATGTAAAAGGTAAAGACATCGGGAAGAGTCTTTGTCTGCGATGCTCTTAAAGGTAGCCCGAGTCTGTTTGCCCATCTGGCATGCAGGACAGGGGCTATCTTTGATGCACTTGATACTGGGAGCATCCCTTACCAAGTTCTTAGAAAACAGCATACTAATTGTCTTGAAATTAATATGTGTCAATCTCTTGTGCCATTGTTCACAAAGAGATGCACTGCCTGTTGCCACAAGGCATACATGGGTAGATGAATTTAAACTGAGAAAATCTAAACAGAAGATATTTCTGCTCCTAATGCCTGATAATACCGTTTCAGAAGAGGTACGTGAAATTATCAGGCATTTATCCTTGCAGAAATTAACGTCATAACATTTATCACATAACTGACTTACACTGATCAGGTTATGGTTTGACCCTTCAACATAAGCCACGTCGGTGATAGATATTATACCGTTGGAAATCATACCGTAACCTCTGGTGACTCCTCGATCTGACCCTCCAAAGATGACTTTGGGTCCATTCTCGACTGGAGTGTAATCACGCAGCAGGCTTCTTGTCCCGGTCATATGCCGGGAGCATCCATTGTCCAAATACCAGATCGGCGTTTTGGTGGCCTTTGGACATTCCTGCAAAACAAAATTAATTTGCCTTAGGAACACAATCGAACTTGGGTCCTAGATTCCTGGTTAGCACACTCCCCCTCGGTTGGTTAACCCTACGAGTGATCGGTCTCGCATTGCTAACATAGGGAGTCTCGTAATTCCTTGGATTAAACCAACAATACACGACAAAGTGACCGACTTTGCCACAGCACCAACAGTCGAATTTGTTGTACCTCTTCCTAGGCTCCTGCCTTACCCTAGGAACGGTGGGTACTGCTGGAGCCTTGGATCTGGAGGTGGAGGCCTCATGGTGACAACAGTCACATGACTTTGTCACCTTCTGTATAACAGGCTTGGCTTTTGGTGCCTGCTTTCCATTATGGCCGCTAGAGAATGGACCATAATTTCCCATGTGGATTTCCTCATAAGGTGCCTTGAAGGCACTCTCACCGAAGTTCCGGGGAAAGTTCCAACCGTCATACCGACTCTTTGGCTTTGCAACTGAGGGCCGGAAATGATGCCCAAATGTTGACTCAAAGTCATGTTGGCTGCAAGGAAAGCCAGGCTTTCTGAACGCAACAGGACTAAGAGGAGCCTTACCCTTTTCATCAGCAGAGGCCTTCTTGGCGGCCTTATTCTTCCTCTGGTTCTTGTTTCTCCTAGATGAAGAACCAGATACCCCTATATGCCCCAAGCCAGCTCCTTTGGCCTGAGTAGAGAAGGTATCAACGACTGGAAGAACTATTTTTGGCATAGAGAAGCTCTTGACGATCTTCCTTTCTGCCGCAAGTAGTTCTTCCAACTTGTCGACTTCCTCCTGCTTAAGATCAAGGAGCTTCAAAGACTCTGAATGCTTTGAAGTCAGGTCAAGGTGCTCCTGTCGGAGAGAAATCAAGCTAGTGACCTCTTCCCTTAGGGATACACACTCACCCTTTAGGAATTTTACTTCCTTCTTCTCAGCCTTCAGTCTCTTATGGAACTCATCGAAAGTGTTGAGCAGAAGCTCATACTTCTCGAGGAAGAGCGTTGTTTGTTAGGTTTAGATGCATACCTGTCAGAAGAATAATTTTTCTTCTGATGCTTGGAGGAGGAGCTGTCTTTCTTTCTTTGATTCCTCATCTTGAGGAACTTCTTGAACTCTCGGGTGATGAGGGAGAAATCCTCCTCCGACAGCTCTGAGCCGGAGGAGCATGGTTCAGAGTCCTCCTCCTCTTCCTTATTCCTCGCACGGTATGACATCACACCCTTGCCTTTTCTGGAGTAACTGGCTTTTAGGGCCACAGTCTTTTCTTTTGCAGCAGCCTTCTCTGCTTCTTCCACTGCTTTCCTGGTGTTCAGCTGAAGCTCATAGGACATCAGCTTCCCAAACAGGATTTGTGGATCAGTTTCTGCTAGTCTGCCAAATTCTCTGATGGCGCAGATCTTTGTGTCTCATTCCTTAGTAAGGGACCTAAGGAATTTGTCATTGAGTTCACCATTAGTGAACACTCTTCCGTAGCCCTTGAGGGCGTTGACAATCTTTAGGAAGTTCTCGTAGGTGACTCCGATCTCTTCCTTAGGCCCTTGCCTGAAGGCCTCATATTTTTGGTTCAGGAGGGATCTCCGATCATCCCTCACTTCATCCGTGCCCTCCATTAGGATGATCAGGCACTGCCAGATCTCTTGTGCTGTCCTGCAGTTGCTGAAGTTTTGCATCATAGAATCATCAACTGCGCTCACCAGAATGTTTCGTGCCTTCTTGTCCAGTCTCACTAGCACCATCTCGTCTTTGTCCATTTCAGACAGTGTCTTCGGCACCTTCTTGGTGGGATCAATGGTGGAGGCCTTAGTGGGGACATAAGGTCCCTCCTCCATGATCATGAAGAGTCGAGGACCGACTGCTTCCATGTAGAACCTGATCCTTTCCTTCCAGATCGGAAAGTTGAGCCTAGTGCACACTGGGATCTTGCCGGAGAACTTGAGCCCGTCCATAGTAGATGTTTGTCTTCTTCTTGACACTAGGGCCAGGATTCAACTCAAGGTGTTAACCTTTTTGATGAGTAACCTCCCTCTGATACCACTTGAAAGTCCACCTAGTGTCAACTATGTGCACCTATGGGGGGGGGAATAGGTGACGTGTAGCGCTTTTGCGGAATTTACGAATGTACCTGCACAATAAAAATAAAAAGCACAGCACACAGAATACACAGGCAATTTATAGTGGTTCCCCGACTTGGGTACATCCACTTTCCCCCTTCGACCTATCTCCCAACAAGGGACGACTCAGTCTCTTCTCCAACAGGATTGAAATCGAATCCCTGCACTATCGGAAGGAACCCTTCCACACGTGAGAGTCTACACTCCCACAAAACGGGTTGCACCCAACCCTTACAATACGGAACACAAGTTCCTTTACAACAAAAGTAAATATAGAATGTACACGAGATACAAACTTCGTTTGGAGACTACGGTGTTCCTCTTCGTTCGACGACGTGTTCGTGAAGTCAACGAAGAGTCTACAACCTTGGTCTCTCTTGGAGAGGATCTCCCCGGAACCGGCGGCGGCAACACGAGCGGCGGCTAGCTTCAGGATCGGCGGCTATGATGATGAGCGGCTGCTGAAAATAGAGATCCAATCTTCGTAGCGAAGCAAGCTAGGTCTACCAACGGTCACACGAGGATCGGTCGTCTCGATCGATTTGGATGGGAAGTTTTTCCCGATCAACAAATCGAGAGACAAGGGATCTCTAGATAGACGCGTGAGACTCAAGCTTTGCTAAGCTTCTGTTGCCGGAGATCGGGAAGAAACACGACCAACAGCGGCGACCACTTGACGCGAGCGGCGGCGGCGGAGCGGAGCGGTTTCGCGATTTTAGGGTTTGCTCTGCTCGGCTTCTTTTTCTGTATGTCTACAGTTCAAAATACCCGTATATATACTGTAGATACTACTAATTTGACCGTTGTGGGACCCACAAGAAAAATCCCGAAAACCGGTCCAGAACATTGACAACGGCAGAATCCAGTTCAGGAAGATCCAGAAAAATGCCCAAGTCAAAATCGGTGAGAATCGAAAGTGATGCTCGCCGATTCGTCGAGAATCAAAGGTGATTCTCGACGATTCGGCGAGAATCAAGATTGATTCTCGTCGAATTCTCGCTTAGAAGCAGAGGTGCTCGCTTAGAAGTGGCTAGGTCGAGTGCAGCGAGAATCAACTACTGATTCTCGACGAATCGGCGAGAATCCCAAGTGATTCTCGACGAATCGGCGAGAATCCCAAGTGATTCTCGCCAAATCGGCGAGAATCACTTGGTGATTCTCGTCGATTTAAACTTAGACGAATTTTCGTCTTTCCACCTATGAGGTGCTCCTTGACCCATCCTTGCTCCTTGTCTGCTCCTGCATATTTACAGCCCTGTGCTTGAAAGTAAGTGCACTCCAATAGAGAGAGTACACGTAGGCCAACACACTGATCTGCTCAACGAGGGATTACGTCGTGCAGACCCATGTATATTGACCTACTGCACCCTGACATTGGTGTGCACTTAGCGTGGAAAAACTGCAAGCACAACTAGAAAGAGTTTATCAAATACATAGTCTATTGACCTTAGCTTGTCCAGAGGCTTCTTCAAATCAGGTACATTGTGGATACAATACCCAATAGATCCATAGGAGTTGTGCGCAACAGCTACCTACCGAGATGTACTCAGACTCTGTTGTGGAGGTTGCAACACAATTCTGTTTCTTGCTGTTCCATGAGATAAGCCTTCTTCCGAGGAATTGACATGTCCCGGAAGTGCTTTTCCTGTCATCCCTACTCCCTGCAAAATCAGCATCTGAAAAACCTATTAGCTCGACATCATTGTTTCTCGGGTACCACAAGACAAGATTGGGAGTACCTTTAAGTTATCTTAGAATTCGCTTCGCAGAGACATAGTGAGATTCCTTAGTGTTCACCTGATATCTGGCACAGACACATGTGGAGAACATGATATCCGGTCTACTGGCAGTAAGGTAGAGCAGGGATCCAATGATGCTTCTGTATTTGGTTTCATCGAAAGGTTTACCTTTCTCATCCTTATCCAGAGACATAGTGGATCCCATTGGAGTCCTCATAGAGGTTGCATTCTCCATACCGAATTTCTTGAGGAGTTCATTTGTGAACTTCGTCTGAGAGATGAAGATTCCGTCCTCAGACTGTTTCACTTGAAGTCCCAAGAAATACTTTAGCTCTCCCATACTGCTCATTTCAAACTTTCCTTGCATAAGTTTAGAAAACTTTTTGCAAAGATGGTTGTCCGTTGAGCCGAATATAATGTCATCGACATAGATTTGCACCAGCAAAATCTTGCCTTTGACTTCCCTGAGAAACAATGTCTTATCTATTTTACCTCTAGAGAACTTGTTCTCAAGAAGAAAACTAGATAAAGTCTCATACCAAGCTCGTGGAGCTTGTTTTAGTCCATATAGAGCTTTATTAAGAAAATAAACATGATTGAGATAAGTAGGATTGACAAAACCTGGGGGTTGAGCGACGTATACATCCTCTTTTAGGTCGCCGTTCAAGAATGCTGATTTCACATCCATTTGATAGACTGTGAATCCTTTGTGCGAAGCATACGCCAAGAACAATCTGATTGCCTCGAGCCTTGCCACTGGTGCGAAGGTCTGGTCGAAGTCAATCCCCTCCTTCTGTCTGTAACCTTGAGCCACCAGCCTGGCCTTGTTCTTTATGATAACCCCATGTTCATCCAGCTTGTTTCTGAAGATCCACTTGGTGCCATTCACATTCTGCTTGTGTGGTCTGGGAACCAGCGTCCAAACGTTGCAACGTTCGAATTGATGTAGTTCATCTTGCATGGCCAGAATCCATGCCGCATCTTTGTTCGCCTCGTCGAACTTCTTTGGCTCAACCTGTGACAGGAAGATAAGATGCAGAATTTCGTAAATAGTACCTCTTCGAGTTCTGACACCGACACGAGGATCTCCGATGATCTGATCTCTAGGATGATCCATCACGTGCCGAAGTTCTAGAAGTCTGGCGTCTGGAGCTTCGACTACTTCTTGGGCTTCTCCTTCTTCTAAGAGATTTGTTCCATTTTGATCTTCAACATTCTCAGATGACGTGGATGTGGAAACTTTGACGTACTTAGGAGTTTCATCTTTAGCAGTCTCATTGAGATCCAGCTGTTCAAGTCATGCACCTGCATCTTCAAGAATACCACTGGAAGAGTTGCTGTTAAGCAAACTTCCTTCATCAAATACAACATTAATTGATTCTTCTACCACTAGGGTTTTCTTATTGAAGACCCTATATGCCCGACTGTGGGAACTATAGCCCATGAATATGCCTTCGAAGCATTTTTCACCAAATTTAGTACGCGGGTACTTCCATTATTCAGTACATAGCATCGGCAACCAAAGATCCTCAAGTAGGACATGGTTGGTTTCCTGCCTCTCAGTAGCTCATAAGGCGTCTTACGATGATGCTTGTTGATCAATGCTCGGTTTTGTACATGACAAGCTGTAATGACAGCCTCTGCCCAGAAGTATTCTGGGAGAGAAGCATCTTTCAACATTGTCATGCAGGCTTCAATGAGAGTTCTATTTCTCCTCTCCGCAACTCCATTTTGCTGAGGAGTGCGCGGGGAGGAAAACTCATGAAAGATACCTTGTTCTTCACAAAACTCTATCATAGCACCAGACTCGAATTCTGTTCCATGGTCACTTCTGATTTTGACCACTGAGCAGTTAAATTCGTTCTGAACCTGCTTGACAAAACTAGTGAAGATGTCAAACGTATCTGACTTTCATTTTAAGAAGAACACCCATGTAAACCTAGAATGATCATCAACTATCACTAGCGTATAGGACTTGCCTCCCAAGCTATGAACTTGCATTGGACCAAACAAGTCCATATGTAGAAGGTAAAGACATCGGGAAGAGTCTTTGTCTGCAATGCTCTTAAAGGTAGCCCGAGTCTGTTTGCCCATCTGGCATGCAGGACAGGGGATATCTTTGATGCACTTGATAACGGGAGCATCCCTTACTAAGTTTTTAGAAAATAGCATACTAATTGTTTTGAAATTAATATGTGCCAATCTCTTGTGCCATTGTTCACAAAGAGATGCACTGCCTGTTGCCACAAGGCATATGGGGGTAGATGAATCTAAACTGAGAAAATCTAAGCAGAAGATATTTTTGCTCCTAATGCCTGATAATACCGTCTCAGAAGAGGTACGTGAAATTATCAGACATTTATCCTTGCAGAACTTAACGTCATAACCTTTGTCACATAACTGACTTACACTGATCAGGTTATGGTTTAACCCTTCAACATAAGCCACGTCGGTGATAGAGATTATACCGTTGGAAATCATACCGTAACCTCTGGTGACTCCTCGATCTGACCCTCCAAAGATAACTTTGGGTCCATTCTCGACTGGAGTGTAATCACGCAGCAGGCTTCTTGTCCCAGTCATGTGCCGGGAGCATCCACTGTCCAAGTACCAGATTGGCGTTTTGGTGGCCTTTGGACATTCCTGCAAAACAAAATTAATTTCCCTTAGGAACCCAATCAAACTTGGGTCCTAGATTCTTAGTTAGCATACTCCCCCTCGGTTGGTTAACCCTACGAGTGGTCGACCTCGCATTGCTAACATAGGGAGTCTCGTGATACCTTGGGTTAAACCAACAATCCACGGCAAAGTGACCGACTTTGCCACAACACCAACAGTCGAATCTGTTGTACCTCTACCTAGGCTCCTGCCTTACCCTGGGAATGGTGGGTACAGCCGGGGCCTTGGATCTGGAGGTGGAGGCCTCATAGTGATTGCAGTCACATGACTTCTTCACCTTCTGTTTCGTCAGTATAACAGGCTTGACTCTTGGTGCCTGCTTTCCATTATGGCCGCTAGAGAATTGGCCATAATTTCCCATATGGATTTCCTCATAAGGTGCCTTGAGAGCACTCTCACCGAAGTTCCGGGGAAAGGTCCAACCATCATATCGGCTCTTTGGCTTTGCAACCGAGGGCCGGAAATGATGACCAAAGGTTGATTCAAAGTCATGTTGGTTCCAAGGAAAGCTAGGCTTTCTGAACGCAACAGGACTAAGCAGAGCCTTTCCCTTTTCATCAGCAGAGGCCTTCTTAGCGGCCTTATTCTTCCTCTGGTTCCTGTTTCTCCTGTATGAGGAACCAGATACCCCTACATGCCCCAAGCCAGCTCCTTTGGCCTGAGCAGAGAAGGTATCAACTACTGGAAGAACAGTTTTTGGGATAGAGAAGCTCTTGACGATCTTCCTTTCTGCTGCAAGTTGTTCTTCCAACTTGTCGACTTCCTCCTGCTTAAGATCAAGGAGTTTAAGAGACTCTGAATGCTTTGAAGTTAGGTCAAGGTGCTCCTGTCAGAGAGAAATCAAATTGGTGACCTCTTCCCTTAGGGAGACACACTCACCCTTAAGGAATTTCACTTCCTTTTTCTCAGCCTTCAATCTCTTACGGCACTCCTCGAAATTGTTGAGCAGAAGCTCATACTTCTCGAGGAGCTCCGCTTCACGGGCCGAAATGCTATCTTCAGGTTCATCATCCTGAGACTCAGGATCAGATTCAGAGTCGGAGAGAGGGGTGTGAGCTTTTACCTTCCCAGTAAATGGGGGGCATTCTCCTTCTAAGTCAGAGCGACCCACCAGCCCGAAGTAGGCTCCCTCATCATCACTGGAGTCTGAGGAATCAGACTCACTCAATGTCTTTGGCCTTTTGGCGATGTAGCTCCGCTCTTTCTACTTATCTCTAGAGGATTTGTGCTCCTCTACTTTCCCTTTTTCTCTCTTGCCTTGATAGCAGTCGGCCACGACGTGTCCTGGCTTATTGCATCCAAAGCAAATAATGTCAGAGGAGCGATGTTTGTTCAGTTTAGAACCATACCTGTCAGAAGAATAATTTTTCTTCTGATGCCTGGAGGAGGAGCCGTCTTTCTTTCTTTGATTCCTCATCTTGAGGAACTTCTTGAACTCTCGGGTGATGAGGGAGAAATCCTCCTCCGACAGCTCTGAGCTGGAGGAGCATGGCTCGGAGTCCTCCTCCTCATCCTTTTTCCTGACACGGTATGAAACCGCACCCTTGCCTTTTCTGGAGTGACTGGCTTTTAGAGCCACAGTCTTTTCTTTGGCTGCAGCCTTCTCTGCTTCTTCTTCTGCTTTCCTGGTGTTCAGTTGAAGCTCATAGGACATCAGCTTCCCAAACAGAATTTGCGGGTCTGTTTCAGCTAGTCTGCTAAACTCTCGGATGTCGCAGATCTTTGTGTCCCATTCCTTAGTAAGGGACCTAAGGAATTTATCATTAAGTTCACCATCAGTGAACACTCTTCCATATCCTTTGAGGGCATTGACAATCTTGAGTAAGTTCTCGAAGGTGACTCCGATCTCTTCCTTAGGCCCTTGTCTGAAGGCCTCATATTTCTGGTTCAGAAGGGATCTACGATCATCCCTCACTTCATCAGTGCCCTCCATTAGGATGATCAGGCAATGCCAGATCTCCTTTGCTGTCCTGCAGTTGTAGAAGTTCTGCATCATTGAGTCATCAACCGCGCTGACCAAAATGTTCTGCGCCTTCTTGTCAAGTCCCACGAGCACCATCTCGTCCTTGTCCATTTCAGAGAGTTTCTTTGGCACTTTCTGGGTAGGATCAATGGTGGAGACCTTAGTGGGGACATAAGGTCCCTCCTCCACGATCATGAAGAGTCGAGGATCAACTGCTTCCTTGTAGAACCTGATCCTTTCCTTCCAGATAGGAAAGTTGAGCCTGGTGCACACTGGGATCTTGCCTGTGAACTTGAGCCCGTCCATGGTAGATGTTTGCCTTCTTCTTGACACTAGCGGCAGGATTCAACTCAAGGTGTTGACCTTTTTGATGAGCAACCTCCCTCTGATACCACTTGAAAGTCCACCTAGTGTTAACTATCTTCACCTATGGGGGGGGAATAGGTGACATGCAGCATTTTTGCGGAAGTTCAGATTGTACCTGCACAATAAAAATAAACAGCACAGCACACAGAATACACAAGCTATTTATAGTGGTTCCCCGATTTGGGTACATCCACTTTCCCCCTTCGACCTATCTCCCAACACGGGACGACTCGGTTTCTTCACCAACAGGATTGAAATCCAATCCTTGCACTATCGGAAGGAACCCTTCCACACGTAGGAGTCAACACTCCCACAACACGGGTTGCACCAAACCCTTACAACTTGGAACCAACGTTCCTTTACAACAAAAGTAAAACTAGAATGTACAAGAAATACAAACTACTTTTGGAGACTAAGGTGTCCCTCTTCGTTGACGACGTGTTCTTGAAGTCCACGAAGAGTCCACAACCCTAGATCTCTCTTGGAGAGAATCTCCCCGGAACCGGCGGCGGCAAGATGGGCGGCGGCTTGGTTCACGGGATCGGCGACGACAACGATGTGAGGCTGCTGAACTTTGGAGATCCAAACTTCGTAGCGAAGCTAGCTAAGTCTACCAACGGTCACACTAGGATCAATCGTCTCGATCGATTCGGATGGGGAAGATTTTCCCTATCAACAAATCAAGAGACAAGAGATCTCCGGTTAGACACGTGAGACTCTAAGCTTGGCTAAGCTTCTGTCGACCGGAAGATCTGGAAGAATCTCGATCAAAAGCGGCGACCAACAAGCTCGAGCGGCGACGGCGGCGGCGGAGCGGAAATCGCGATTTTACGTCAAGGTCGGCGCTCGGCTTCTTTCTCTATGTCTATTAACTGTTCAAAAATACCCGTATATATATACACAAGTAAAAACCTTAATGATCGTTGTGGGTCCCACAAGAAGAAACCCTAAATCCGGTTCAAAATAGTGCCAGCGGCAGAATGCGGTCCAGCTTTTTCCCGAAAATTGCCCAAGTAAAAATCGGCGAGAATCACCTGTGATTCTCGACTATTCGGCGAGAATCACAAAGTGATTCTCGTCGAATTTGACTTGATTGCACTCTGAATTAGCCGGCGAGAATCAGCCAGTGATTCTCGATGATTCGGCGAGAATCACTAGTGATTCTCGCCGAATCGGCGAGAATCACTTGGTGATTCTCGTCGATCCTAACTTATATGATTTTTCGTCCTACGCCTCTGAGCTGCTCTTTGACTCATCCTTGCTCCTTGTCTACTCTTGCATAAACACAGCCCTGTACTTGAAAGTAAGTGCACTCCAATAGAGAGAGTACACGTAGGCCAACACACTGATCTGCTCAACGAGGGATTACGTCGTGCAGACCCGTGTATATTGACCTACTGCACCCTGACATTGGTGTGCACTTAGCATGGAATAACTGCAAGCACAACTTGAAATATTTTGTCAAAAACATTGCCTATTTACCTTAGCTTGTTTAGGGGCTTCTTCAAATCAGGTACGTTGTGGATACAATACCCAACATCACCTCAGAAAATGGCCAAGAAGATCGCTGCGCACTGAACACAGATTCTGCACGCATCTTAAATAGGAATGAACGACATCGGCTCATCTTCCTCCTCAGGTCAATCCTCCAAAATCACTCCAGAAATTCCTCCTCCCTTATTCAACCTCATGAGGCCTTTACTCTTCACGAAACCATCCCCCATATTCGCATAGAAGGTTGGAGAGGTTGAAGACACCACTAACCAAGAGCACAAGCCCTAGATCGGCCTCATCCTAGAGAAATCACCATCTCATAAGTCTAGACTCTTTTGATTCGACATCTCACCTGGATATCTACAATAGTGTGTCGACACCAGTGTATCGACACCAGCGTGTCGACAAACTACACTAGTGTGTCGACACTAGTGTATCGACACCAGTGTGTCGACACACTACACCAGTGTGTCGATACCAGTGTGTTGACACCAGTATGTCGACACACTACACCAGTGTGTCGACACTAGTGTGTTGACACCAGTGTGTCGACACCATTGTGTCGACACCATTGCGTCGAAACCATTGCGTTGAAACCATTGTGTCGACACCATTGCGTCGAAACCATTGTGTCGACACCATTGTGTTGACCAAAGACAAGGGTGTTAAAAATTCTATTCACATGTGCTGCCCAGTTGTCAGCACTCCCCTGAACCCCAGTCAGCTCTACCGACTCTAAGAAACACACACGAGGGGCCTAGTGTGATTTGGGACGTTACAAATCCTATAAACAAAATAAAAGATTCCGTCCCCGAAATCAGGCTTAGGCTATGGGGAGAACTGCATAACAGAAAATATAATATGCTTTTAAATAAAATTACCTTGAGCAAACAACTCCGGATAGCGTTTTTGCATCAAATCCATTGGCTCCCATGTGTATTCCTCCTTCCCATGATTGGTCCATAGCACCTTCACCAAGGGAACACTTTTGCGGCACAACATTCTTATCGTGTTATCTACGATCTGCACCGGCTCTAGTCGCAAAGACCTATCAGACGCCACATCACCATCAGTTGTGGGGATGTATTGATCGGGATGCAACAACACCTTCTAAAGCGACGACACATGGAACACGTCATGGAGGTTCTCTAGCTCGGACGGTAATTCCAACCGATAGGCCAACGGGCTAATCATTTCCAATATAGTATAAGGCCCAACATACCTTGGGCTGAGCTTTTTCACACCACGCACACGTGACACTCCATGCATTGGTCGGATTTTCAGGAACACCTTATCACCCACTTGAAACTCCATCTGGTGCCTTGCATTATAATACTTCTCCTGCCGACTTTGAGCCTCCAACATGCAACCTCGTATCAGTCTAACCGCCGCATCAGTATCCTCAATATATTCAACACCCAAAGCCTTCGGGTCTTCATCTTGCACCCAAGACAAGGGTGTTCTACACCTCCTTCCATAAAGATCTTCATGGGGAGCCATGCTGATGCTAGCTTGGTAGTTGTTGTTGTAGGAGAATTCTACCAATGGTAAGAGCCTTTCCCACGACTCTCCTCTATCCAACACACATAATCTCAACAAATCTTCCAATGTCTGAATGGTCCTTTCAGATTGCCCATCCGTCTGGGGATGAAACACAGTGCTGAAGATAAGGCGCGAGCCCAAATATGCCTGTACCGCCTTCCACTCCCTTGAGGTGAAACTACCATCCCGGTTCGAAATAATTGTCTTAGGCACGCCATGATACCATACGAACTGCTCCACAAAGAGGCATACCAAGACATCCACGTGAGCCTCTTTCTTCATAGGGATGCACTGGGCTACTTTCTTCAGTCAATCAACGATCACCCATGCTGAATCATTCCCTAAGTGTGAGCGAGGTAACCCATGGACAAAGTCCATGGAGATATCCTCGAACTTCCACTCGGGGATGGGCAACGATTGTAACAAACCACCGGGACTCTTGCATTCCGCCTTCACCCTTTGACAAGCTTCGTAGTGTGTAACAAAATATCTGACATCTTTCTTCATTCCGGGCCAACATATGGTCTTCTGCAAACCGGCGTACATCTTAGCAATACCCGGGTGTACTGAATATTCAGAGCAATGAGCCTCTCTCAAGATATCCTCTCGGATTTTACCGCCATTGGGAATATAGAGCCGACCACGAAAATAAATGAGGCCATCTTTTAGCGTATACTCATCCGTATTCCCGTATTTAGTTGACTTGATCGCTGGGGCCAGGGCCGCATCCATTCCTTGCTCCACTCTGATTTGGTCACGGATATCACAAACTATGCTCATGCTTGCCAAGTACTCCGTATACTCTGCCGAAGGAGCCTTAAATACCAAAGTAATATCCATCTCCTCAATCATCCGAGCCAAGTCCATACTCATCAACCGAGACTCTGGGCTAGAGCCTGATACTTTTCTACTCAACGCATCGGCTACCGAGTTCGCTTTTCCGGGGTGGTAGTTCATGGTGAACTCATAGTCGTATAGAAATTCTAACCACCGCCATTATCTCAAGTTCAACTCCTTCTGAGTATGAACGTACTTCAAGTTTTTATGGTCTGAAAAGATCTCGCAGTGGATGCCATACAGATAATGCCTCCAAACCTTCAAGGCGAACACCACTGCTCCCAGCTCTAGATCGTAAATCGGGTAATTGATTTCATGCTTCTTCAGTTGTCTTGAAGCATAAGCAATCACGTACCCGTGATGCATCAATACCGCACCCATCCCTTGATTTGATGCGTCAGTGTAAACTTGAAATTCTTCCTTCCTAGATGGAAGTGCAAGGATGGGGGCGGAGGTAAGTCTATCCTTCAGCTCCTGGAATGCCGCTTCACATTGGGGTGTCCACTCAAATGGCACACCTTTCTTCATCAATGAAGAGGGAGGGCAATCTTGGAGAACCCTTTCACGAACCTGCGATAGTACCCGACAAGCCCAAGGAAGCTCCGCATATCGACCGCCGACTTTAAAGGAGACCACTCCTTCATGGCGCGCACCTTGGCCGGATCCACCGCTAGCCCAGCTCCGCTGATCACGTGGCCCAAGAAAGCAACCGCCTTAAGCCAGAATTCACACTTGCTAAATTTGGCGTATAAGGCGTGCTCCTTTAATTTCTTCAACACCAAGGGCAGGTGCTTGACATGCTCCTCCTCCGTCTGCGAATAGACCAAGATGTTATCGATGAAAACAATGACGAAGATGTCCAAATAAGGTTCAAACAGCTTGTTCATCAGGCTAATGAAGGCCAAAGGGGCATTTGTGAGCCCAAACGGCATTATAGTGAACTTGTACAACCCATATCTTGGACTAAAGGACATTTTATGGAAGTCCCCTTCGTGTATTCTCAACTGATAATACCCTGAGCACAAGTCCATCTTAGAAAACCAATGCGCTCCCACTAGTTGATCGAACAAATCGTCGATCCGAGGTAGCGGATAAGTGTTCCGCACCGTCAGCCGATTGAGTTCCCGATAGTCTATGCACAAACGCAGGGTTCCATCCTTCTTCTTCACAAACAATACAGGGGCTCCCCAGGGTGACGAACTGGGGTGAACGAACCCTGACTCCACCAGTTCTTGCAGTTGAACTCTAAACTCCGCGAGTTCCTTCGGGGCCATTCGGTAAGGGGCCTTGGATACAGGCTTGGCACCCGGTACTAGATTAATCTGGAAGTCAACCTCTCTATGCGGGGGGAATCCTGATAGTTTCTCAGGAAATACCTCGGGGAAGTCCAGCACTACACGTACGTCTTTTATATCCAATGCTATCTCCTTCAACTCGAACCAGATCATGAAGATTTCATCCCCTTTCATATGGGCTTTAACAACCTGAATAGAAGACAACGACATGCGAGGTGCAAAGCTAATACCTTGGAAGATGACGTCGGAGTCCCCATGTCTCAAATAGATCTGCTTCTCTGTACAGTCAATCCTCGCAAAGTGACAGTACAACCACGTCATGCCCAAAATGATGTCAAACTCCGGCATTCTCAAGACCGTGGCAGGTGTATCAAAGGCCTTTCCTTCAATAAATATCTCAAACTCGCACTTAGCGGTTGCGGTCATCTCAGAGTCGTCCGGTAGGCATACTCTTCGAGCAATACCAGTGAAGTATTGCACCCTTCTAGGTTTTTAACGAAGTCCGCCACACAAACGAGTGTGTGGCACCGGTATCGAATATAGTGTAGGCCAGTTTCTCACTAACCATTACGCCTAAGTGTCAGAATTGTGAAGGCTCAAGCCAGATTCCTAGAACAAATTAGGTAGACTAAGGACGAATGCTTAATTTCTTCCTCGTAGTCCTCGTCGTGGAGTTGGGTCATGCTTCAATTACTCCTTTAGTGAGTCTCTTAATGCTTGTCTGAACACCCAAAAGACCCGCTTCCAACCACTTTACCATATCCATTATCTCCATCGAGCTTGAGTCTGCTATAAATAAAAATGGTTGCCCTAGGGAATCTGCCATGTCTATTTTCTCCGCCAGATTCAAAATCCACTATAAACAAAAGTGCTTGCCCTAGGGTATCTCGTAAGACTTTATACAATAGGTTTACATACCTAGGGTCGTCCAAAATTTAGGAGATCAATGTATAAAGGTACGTACCTAAGGTCAGGTTGGCTAATCGTAGGGTCAAAGTTGGACATACTTAGTGTGAATTACATATGGGCACACCACTGCTTACGCTAAGTCAGTTTGTCTTCAAACTGACTAATCGAACGGGGGTGGTACCATTGTTGAATGACTTCTTTAGTTAAGGATCATGGCAAACTGATACCATTTGTAATACCCCTCTCCTATGATACCATTTGTAAGACCCCCCCTCCCAGATCCCAAAACACGACACAACGGGGGGGGGGGGGGGGGGGTCTTATGCCCAGAACAGCCGCCTTGCGGTAGCATTAGCACACGGGCTAACCTGTACCACAAGACGCCTATTCCGCCGGCTACAACCAATATCAATATAAACATGCCAACCCAACCATAATATAAAAGAGAAGTCAAATCCATACCAAGTATATAGTCCAAATACAACAAAAGAGAAGCTCAAACATGCTTCTACAATATCAGAGTACAACTATAAAATTTCCCAAACGGGCTACATCAGAGTCACATAATACTCACATCAGTAACTGACGGTAGTGACGGTATCGTTCCTTCAGGCCCTGTCGTCCTGGCCTGGCTGTGCTATTGCAAAGTTTGCGGCTGCTCTACCTGCGGGGTGACCTCCTAAAAAAAGGAAGACGTAGCAACCGTTAGTCGAAAAGACTAAGTGGCTTCGCATCCGCTCCCCCGGCGACTCCTTAGCACCGGCAGAGAAAGGAACAAGGGTACAAGTATAATAAATAGTATAATAGGTACAAGCAGGTGGTAATGGTACAATGAAAGAAATAGTGCCTAACCACCTAGAGGGGGGTGAATAGGTGTTCTTTTTCTTTTTTAATTTTAAGGCAGAAATACTGTACAGTAAATGCAATTCTACAGCTATCACAACACAACATCCATAGAAACTAACATTCACAGAGTGCACACAAATTTTTATAGTGGTTCCCTAAGGTGTGGGTACATCCACTTCCCCCTTCGCCTATCTAGTAGTGTACTAGATTCGGCCTAACTTCTCCACTTCATCTCAGATCCTCAGATGTTACAACTCAGAACCCCAAACAGGTTCCTACAACTAAGAGTGTCCCCACTCCTACAAATCAGACACAAAGCCTTACCACTCAGTCTTCACCAAGACCTACACTTAGGCTAAATAGCCCTACCTCAGCCTTCAATCAAGGCCTACACTCAGAGAATAGAATCTCCTACACTCAGGCACAAAAGCACTACCTCAGCCTTTATAGTTTAGGCTGACAACTCAGATCCCTTAGGATCCAACAAGAATTTAATAATACAAGGTAATTAACCACAACTCTGAAAGAGAAAGATGAGTTGACTGGCTTCTTGATTAGTTCTTGAAAGAACTTTGCAGAGATCAACCTCCCTTGGCTTTCTTCAAAGCTTCTTGAATTAGAACACAGTAGGGTTGAATCTCCTATGAAGATGATCTTCAATCAACTTCTATCTTGAGATTCAGATCTCAATCTGAATCTTACTTTTCAGCCTGGTTCAACAGCTGTTCTTCTTAGAAGGAGCTCTCTCTCCAACTTCTTAGATCTTCTCTTGAAGGTCTTTTTCTTTTTTTGTGTTGTTTTTCAATTGATTACTTGATCACCATGTTTGTTGAAGGAGAAAGGTCTTTAAATAGTCTTCCTCCAAGGTAACCAGCTGATCCGGTTTCTAACAACCTTCTGACAGCTCTGACAGTTGCAGTTGACCGGTTGAAATGGCAGCTGTCAAGTCATCCAGTCACTTCTTGAAATCTCTGTCACTACCTGAAAGTGTCAAGACAGATAGTCTTTATGTGTCGACACAAATAGACTAAGTGTCGACACAAGTGGACTAAGTGTCAACACTAGCCTTGATGGTGTCGACACAACTCCTTGTGTTGTTATAACAGCTTCTCAACAATGCTTCTTTAGAATGTGTCGACACTGATCCTATGTGTCGACACAAGCCTTCTGTTGAATGTGTCGACACTGGTTGAGTGTGTCGACACAAATACTTCTTCTTCAATACTTAGTTGATTTCTGCTGTGTGTCGACACAACTCCTTTCAGTCGACACATACCTTCTTGTGTAGAAACTTGCTGAGTGTCAACAGATCTCTTTTGTGTCGACACAAGTACTTCAACTATGTTGATGCTTGCTGAGTGTCGACACAGCCTCCTGCTGTCGACACATTTGATGTCGACAAAGTTTCTTTGGGTGTCGACACTTCCTCTAAGTGTCGACACATCTTATGTTGACAATTCTTCACAGTGTGTCGACACTGCCTGTATGTGTCAACACTTTTCTTCTGGTGTTGACACTGCCTTCCTAGTGTCGACACAATTACTCCAAGTGTCGACACAGTTTCTCTAGGTGTCGACACAAGCCTTCTTAAGTGTCGATACTTTTCTTCTAGGTGTCAACACATGTACTTAGAAACTTTTCCTGCAATCCTGCAGTTACTTAACCTGCATAAATAAACTCAAAGCACATCAAATACACCTTGATGTATATCATTGAGTATGGTGAGGATTCTTCAAATCTGGTACATATATTCCAATGTACCCAACAATCTCCCCCTATTTGGAGAAGTCATAACCCTTAGTCAATGATATACACCATACATAACAAATACTCAATATGATGTATAACAATATTAAATGACAGGGTAAATACTAAACTTGTATAAACAAAACATGTATAATCAATTATCTCATAATAACAATGTAATAGATTGAATCATGAAACATTGTGTTTACAACTTCCAACATTTTCATTAATCAAAAGTTTACATAGAGTTTAATGCAAATGATTACAAATTGTAAACTTAAGAAAATTTTATTATATGGCTGCTCTGGTTCCTTGATAATAATGCCCTTTCCAGATTGAATCTTTGCTTGAACTGGAGCTTCATTGTCATCAGCAGGCTTCTTTCCCTTAAGATCTTTCTTTTTCTGTTCTTCAGCTCTAATCTTCTGTCTCTCAAAATAGTGATAAGGCTTAGGGAAATACTTGCTAGGCTCCTGTGCATTAGGAGGTAGTTTCCCTAATTTAGCCTTCCTTCTTTATTGTACAATGGCCTCTTTCCTAGCTTCATGCTTTTTCCATTCCTGGTCAGAATACCATTTGCCTCTCTCTAGGAAATTATCCTTTGCAGCCTTCCAAGCAGTTAATATGATATTCCTAGAATTTGGGCTCCATTGCTCAAAGTCTGGTCTTAATTCAGCCTGCTCTCTGAACCTTTTCTTAGATAATTGAGCCTCTTTTTCTTTTAGTACTGGCTCTAGCACAGGCTGTACAACTTTCTCAAGAATAACATTCTGATTACCCTCAGGAGGACTATACATAGACTGTACCTCCTGATGTATCATGTCAAAATCAGCAGGAGGGTAGATCACCTGAGCTACTTCAGCTTGCTCTCCTCCAAAATAAGCAGGATTTATTCCAGACTCTGCCACATTATCATCATCACACAAGGGTGGATATCCAAGGGTAGCTCTGATGGAGTTTGAAATCCATTTTGCATGATCAGAGCCTGCTTTGACTAACACCCTCTCCCCCTTTATGACTTCTCTTTCTATATGATCCCTAAGATCATCCTTTTGGAATCTTATCTGAGCATTCAAATAGTTAACTCCATCTTTATAAAAAGGTTTTAACCTTTGGAGCTTTTCAGTAATAGTATTTCGAGAATCTTCAATGGCAGTTTTAACATCAGTGAGGCTCTCTTGTAGTTGCTTATCAAAGGCTTCTTTGGCAGTAGCAGTTACAGCAGTCTGGGCAGTAGCTATATTTTTCATTTCAGTGAAAATGGCATTATGAGAAGCAGTCAGATTATCATTCATTCTAAGCTGATTTTCCAGGACATATCCTTATTTTATTGCCAAGTCATCAATCTGTTTCTTTATGTTCTCTTGATGAGTAGCCAGATAGACCACTGTATTCCCTCCTTTATGGAAACAATCAGTCATTTCCTTCTTGTTTTGATGCACTTCAAATCTTATAGATTTTATGTCTTGAGCCAGATCAAATTGAAGTGATTTATGACCTTCATCCATATAAGTTTGTAAAACCTGCCTTTGCTCATCTAGCTTGATCTGCAAAGCCACCATCAATGAACTATAATCAGCTGTTGGGGCTTGTTGTGGAATTATGGTTTGCAGTGCTTTTTTGTAGGTCTGTCTTCTTCTCTTGAAGACCTGGAACTTTCTTTTCATGGCTCTAGCAGCCTCTTCATCTTCTGAAGCAGAAGTACTGGCAATGTCGACCCTGTCCTTAGGGCTAGGAGGTAAATCCTTCTCAGTCCGTGGTAGTTCCTCATCATTCCTTTGCTCCTCAGTCTCTTTTGTAGCAGTTTCCTCTATTTGCTCCCCCTCAAGATTGACCTTCTCCCCCTCAACAGCTGCTTTCTCTCCCTTAAGGTCTGTCTGTACAAGATCAGGGAATAGCTCTTCTAATGTAAACTCATGTTGAGGTTGTACATGAGAATCTCTTATCGCTGGAGCAACTGAGTCTACTTTATCAATAACTGATGTGTCTCCATGACAACATCTTGTGGTTGACTATGTGACTGTGTATGCTGATCAACATCAAGTAATTATTCAGTCAGAACTTCATCCTCAATATTGAAATTTAATTGATTAACTTCAGTGATTACCTCTAGAATGGTTTGGGTAGCCCTTTCACTCTCTAATTGAGTTGGCTTATCCACATGTAGAGGCTCCCCCTGGAGTGGATCCAGGTGAATAGGGCTAGCTGATGGTAGCTCCCCCTGCCTCTGGGCATCTTCTTGTCTTGCTAGTGACTATCCAGCATTGTCATCTCCTCCATCATCAGAACTGAAAACCACTTGTTCCTCTGAGCTACTTGAGGATTCTTGAGCCACAATGACTGTCTTCTTCTTCTTCTTCTGAGGTGTTTCCTTTTCTGGAGTTGGCATTTCCTTTGTCAACATTCTATCCCACCTTGAGAAAATTCTTACATCCATTCTCCTCATATGGTTTATCTTAGAACCAGCAGCTTGGTTCATCACTGCA
Organism: Platanthera guangdongensis; assembly: GCA_039583875.1. NCBI lineage: Eukaryota > Viridiplantae > Streptophyta > Magnoliopsida > Asparagales > Orchidaceae > Platanthera > Platanthera guangdongensis. Next base: position 75,017,333 of record CM077160.1, on the reverse strand, counting down.
GGGATACTTCCAGCTAAGTATAAACAAAGAATCCTACACAGATTTGGCTTCTTTAGACTTTCCTTTATCTTATCAAACATGACTACTGACCAATCAGTTTTAAGTTTGAAAATAATTATTTTCATCAAACTGAACATGTGAGCTGATATCCTATCATGCCCACCAGGCTTGCTCAGTATCACCTTGCCCACTATTTCAGACAAGAACTTGACCTGCATGTTCATGCCTTTCCTGTTGAACACTGATCCAATCTTCAGGCTTGAATCAAGTCCACACCATGCCAGTGCCTCCCTTGTCTTTGAAGCAGGTACATCTTCCTCTTCTTTAGTTCTTGGGAGATGTAGAATCTTTCTTAGACTTTTCAGGGTAATCTTGACTTTTGCCCCATGAACTTTGGACTTAAACTTGAGTCCAGATTCATAAAGAGTAGCTGCAATCAAGAATTCAAGGACCTCCTTCTTCCAGATCTTGATTGGTTCTGATACAACATACTCTAAGCCAGTCTCTGCAATTAGGGTTACCACACTTTGGATTTCTGGTTCCGTGTCATCAAAGGCGTGTTGCACGAGCTCATAACCTTCATTAATGTTCTCTTCTAGCTTGGGCGCCATTAGGGTTTGAAGAAATTTTGAATTTAGAGAAGAGAGATGTCGACACACAAGTTTGGTCTCGAAACTATGGTGAGCGTGTCGATAAACAATGGTGAAGACCTATTTATACCTTTCTAAAATCGAAGGTGAAAAAGCACGTCAAAATACTTGAAATGTGTCGACACTGTTGAAAAGTGTCGACACTTACTTCTAATGTCTTGACAACTATGTGTCGACATAAATATAGTCGACATAATATATGTGTCGATACTTATACATCTCACCTCGACACTTAGTCGAGACCCTACTCGATGAATTTTGTGTAAATTCTAAGTGTCGACAACACCCTGGATGTGTCGACACCTACTCTGCATGTGTCGACACTACTTCTCTGAAGTGTCGACACTGACTTTCTAGATGTGTCGACACCATTTATATGAAATGTCGACACCACTACTATGTGTCAACATAGACAACTCTGTGTGTCGACACTATTTTACTTAGCCAATTTTTGTAAACTATTCTAACTTTATCATTCCTAATTCAATTTTAAACTTATTGAATTTGGTTTCATCTAAGGGCTTAGTAAACATATCAGCTAACTGGTTATCTGTCTTAACATACTCTAGTGAAATGTCTCCTTTTTCTACATGTTCTCTAAGAAAATGGTATTTAATTTCTATGTGCTTAGTCCTACTATGGGAGACAGGATTATTTGCAATAGAAATGACACTTGTAGAATCACAAAATAAAGGTGTTCTAATTACTTGAATACCATAATCTTCTAGCTGGTGTTGAATCCATAAGAGTTTTGCACAGCAACTTCCTGCAATAATATATTCTGACTCAACTGTGGAGATGGCCACACTGGTCTGCTTCTTGCTACTCCAAGACACCAGCCTTCCACCTAGAAATTGACAGGTTCCTGTGGTACTCTTCCTATCTTCCTTGCATCCTGCAAAATCTACATCTGAATAACCTGTCAGTTCAAAATCTCCATTCCTAGGGTACCAAAGGCCTAGATAAGGTGTGCCCTTAAGATATCTCAAAATTCTTTTGACTGCTGTCAAATGAGATTCTTTAGGGCAAGCTTGGTACCTAGCATAGACACATGTAGCATACATGATATCTGGTCTACTAGCAGTCAAATACAGTAGGGAGCCAACTATCCCTCTATACAAAGTTTCATCTACAGGTTACCCTGCATCATCTTTGCTTAGAGACATGCTTGACCCCATAGGAGTTTTCATGGTAGTGGATGATTCCATACCATACTTCCTTATCAACTCTAAGGTGAACTTAGACTGGCATATGGATAATCCATCTTCAGTCTGTCTAACTTGGAGACCCAAGAAGAACTTAAGTTCACCCATACTGCTCATTTCAAATTGTGCTTGCATGAGTTTTGCAAACTTTCTACAAAGACTACTTTCTGTAGACTCAAATATTATGTCATCTACATATATTTGGACTAAGATAATATTGCCTCTGGATTTCCTAAGGAATAGAGTCTTGTCTATTTTCCCCCTTGATAATTTATTCTCAATGAGGAAACTAGACAAGGTTTCATACCAAGCCCTTGGGGCTTGTTTTAACCCATACAAAGAATTCCTAAGTCTATAAACATAATCAAGTTTAATAGAATCAACAAAACCTGATGGATGCTCTACATAGACTTCTTCCTTCAGATTTCCATTCAGAAAAGCTGACTTAACATCCATTTGATATACCTTAAATCCTTGATATGTTGCATAGGCATGAAACATCCTTATTGCTTCCAGTTTTGCTACTGGAGCAAAGGTTTGATCAAAATCAATACCTTCTTCCTGCCTATATCCCTTTGCAACAAGTCTAGCTTTATTCTTTATGATGATTCCATTCTCATCCAACTTGTTCCTAAAGATCCACTTAGTTCCAATAATGCTGTGGACCTTGGGTTTAGGAACTAGCTCCCAGACCTTGTATCTTTTGAATTGATTCAGCTCCTCTTACATGGCCTCAATCCAATGAGGGTCTATGATTGCTTCTTCAAACTTCTTTGGCTATACTTGGGATAGAAAACTGGAGTAAAGAACTATATTTAGATTCCTGCTCCTTGTTTGCACCCCTTGTCTGAGATCTCCAATTATTTGATTGTCTGGATGATCCTTTAAGTGCCTATTTACTGGAGGCAGCGTGTCTTTAGGTTGTACACCTTCAGTCTCTTCATTTAGCTGCACCTCTTGGTCTTCTTCACCATCAGGAGTATCTTGTACTCCCCCTGGACAACAGCCACCATCTTCCACTTGCTGACTTGCAGAAGAACCTTCTGTTAAGGTAAGCTTGTCCATTCTTTCAGTTACACCTGTGGATCTACAAACACTTCTTGGCAATTCATTGTTAATGAGTCTAGCTTCATCAAAAACTACATGAACAGACTCTTCTACAACTTGAGTAATCAAGTTGTAGACCCTATAAGCCTTACTATTATTGTTGTACCCAACAAAGATCCCCTCTTGGGATTTGGCAGCAAACTTGGATAGATAAGACTTACCATTGTTAAGGATATAGCACTTGCAACCAAAGATCCTAAAATAGGATAAATTTGGTTTTCTGGCCTTCACAATCTCATATGGGGTCTTCTTGTGGCTCTTGGTGATAGTAGCCCTATTGATCACATGACAAGCAGTATTTACTACCTCAGCCCAGAAATATTCTGGGAGAGATGTGTCACTCAATAGGGTTCTACCAGCCTCTATCAAGGTTCTATTTTTCCTTTCAGCAATACCATTTTGCTGAGGTGTTCTTGGTGAGGAAAATTCCTGAAAAATTCCAAATTCTTCACATAGTTTTGTCATACTTTCAGACTGAAATTCAATACCATGGTCACTTCTGATTTTGACCACTGTACTGTCCAATTCATTCTGAATTTGTTTAACAAAACTATATAAGATACTTGGGGTTTCAGATTTTTGTCTAAGGAAGAACACCCAGGAATACCTTGAATAGTCATCTATAACCACAAATGTGTAGACCTTCCTACCTAAGCTGTGAACTGATATAGGACCAAAAAGATCCATATGTAAGAGGTATAGACACCTCACAACATCTTTGTTCTCAAGGCTATGAAAGGTGGATTTGTTCTGCTTGCCTTTTTGACAAGCTGAGCATATCCCATCCTTTATACACTTAACCTGAGGACCATTCCTCACTAACTCTTTGCTAAAGAGTTGGCCAATTGTATTATAGTTAAGATGAGCCAGCCTCTTGTGCCATTTAACACGATGTGAGACTTTCTCATCAGCTATAAGACAAATAGGAGAAACATTGTTCTCACATACAAAGTCAAGACAATAGACATTTCTCTTCCTATATCCTGTCAGAATGATCTTTTGATCACTTGACCTTTTGATATGACAACCATCCTTGACAAATGAGATGTCATATCCTAAATCACTCAGCTGACTTATGCTAATGAGGTTATGTTTCAAACCCTTTACATAAGTCACTTGAGTAATTGTAATTTGGTTACTAGAAATGTTACCAAAGCCTTTGATGATTCCTTTTTCTGAACCACCAAAGGTAACTTTAGGGCCATCCTTGATTGGTGTATATTCCTTCAGCAACCCCCTAGTTCCAGTCATGTGCCTGGAACATCCACTGTCCAAGTACCATATAGGGGAATGGTCACTTGGACTCACATGCAAAACAGATTACTTAACCTTAGAACCCAAATATTTCTTGGGTCTTTGGTGCAGGTTAGTTTGACTTTTAACAAAACTACCTGTAGCTTTTCTAACAGGTAGTTTGCTACTCTCCTTGACACTAGAATTGTGGCAACAATCTATGGCAAAGTGGCCTATCTTTCCACAACACCAGCACTCAAACCTGTTGTACCTTTGTTTAGGTACAACCCTGGCTGAATTATCTACTGTAGACTTCTTGTTTAGTGCTGGGGCTTTGCCCATAGATTTAGACCTAGCTGTCCTGGCAGGTTTTGTAAACCCCAATCCAGTTTTACCCTTATGAGGTACAAACTAATCTATCAAAGGTAAAACAGATTTTGGTTTAGAAAAACTTGCTACAATCTCTATCTCCTTCTGAAGTCTAGCCTCCAGATTTCTAATTTGGTCATTCTTAAATGTAATAGTACCCATCTGAATAACAGTAATATTCTTCAGCCTGGCTATTTCATTCAGTTTCTGATCAAACAACTTTTCTGAATCAGCAGCAGCCAATTTAAGACTAGCAATCTCCTTTGCATGAGTTTTGGCCAAGGATTTGCTTCTCTTCAAGGCCTGCAACAAGTCCCTATATTCATCAATTAACTGATGAATATCTCCTTCAGATTCAGACCCACCCACATCACTTGATGCAGATGTATCTGATTCTGACTCAGTACTAGAAATTGAACTAGAAGAACAACTTTGTACCTTACTTGGTCCAGGCTGATCCTAGATTCTGTCTCCTTCAGATAAGGCCATCAGCCCTTTGCACTGATTGTCCTCATGCTCATAAATTGAATTCATTAACTGCATGAACTCATCTTCCTCCTCTTCAGCAAACAATCTAATATAGGCTTCAGCTTCTGAATCTGTTTCTAAAGATGACTGATCAGTCAAACTTTTGTCTTTCTTGGCAACAAAGGACTTTTACTTTTTGCCCTTAAACTGTGTATTATTTCTGTCAGTTGACTCTTTGCCCTTTTCAGGACAGTCAGCCACTACATGTTCTTGTCTATTGCTGCAATAACACACAATCTTTGAAGATGTAGCTTTGCTTGGCTTGGATCTGCTTCTGTCATTCCTTGATGACTTTCTTTTTTGATAATAGTCATCTTTTGGCTGAGAAGTGGAAGGCTTAGACCTCTACTACTTCTTCTTCAGAAACTTTTGATAATGCCTAGTGAAAGCTGCAAAATCTTCATCACTTTCACTGCTATCTGAATACTTGCTTTCTGAATTATCTGTCACAGCCTCAGCAACTATTTGAGGTAGAGATGGAGACTTGCTTCTATACTTCCTAGTGGCTTCAGTCTTGAAGGTCACAGATCTTTCCTTGTGCTCCACTTTAGTAGTCTTCTCTTCCTCCTTTCTAACCATTAACTGCATCTCATAAGATAACAATTTTCCAAACAAAGTTGGAGGAGGTATTGTTGATGCACGAAAACAGACAGGGAGTCGGGCACCACCAGCTAACTATTCGAACACCAGGGAATAGAGAGGAAAGGAGGAGACTGTCGACCAATCGGTTACTAGCGGTCGCAGCTAAAGGGAAGGAAAAGAGGCTGCTGGCAGTGGCAACAGTAGAGTTCGCCCGCCGCGGCTTAAATGCCACTCTTACGGCGGGCTTTCCTTCACTTAAAATGAGAAACAGTTACAAAAAGGAAGAAAAGAGGAAGCCGGCCGGACTACAAGCCGCAAAACACTAGACTTGAGACCGCAGCTCTTAACAGGCGAACTCCTGGATACAAGTCAGCGTGTCTTGGGGAGTGCACCCTCCCCCTATTTATAGGCTCAGGGGCCTGCCCAAGCGGGCAGGGCTAAAGTTACCGGCTGCCCAGGGTACAAGAGAACCGAGCAGAGGTGAGGGGAAGCAAAAGAGAAAGAAAACAAGAAAGGAGGGAAGCCGCGCGGCCTGACGGATTCCTCCTGGCGAGCTGATGGCTGGGTCCTTGGGCCTTGTCGCTGAGCAGGGTCGGCGTTGGCAGCGGCCTGACATGGAGACCGCCTGGCTTGGGAGGCTTGGCGGCTTGAATAATCAGGCCGCCCGGTCTGGAAAGCTCCGCGGACAGGTCGCGGATTCCGGGCTTATCATAATCCCCGCACATTTTTAAGTTTCCAAAAAACTTCGAAAATGTAGAACTAAGCCGGAGACCGCGACTGCCTCATCGTCGTCTATAAAATCCATTGGCCCTTGTCATTCTTCAAGATTCCTGCGGAGCCACAGGTCACTACTCGCCACTTGCGGTCAGCATTTTGCAAGCCAACATGATCTTTCACAAGATGGATGTTATGTCATCAATGCTAGCCCGCAACAAGAAACTGCTAGAAAAGAAGCAAAGCCGGAGCGAGAACTCGGATGATTCTGCCCGACAACCTGCCAAGAAGATGGGGAAGCTAGTGACTTCAGCGGCTTCTGAATCTGAAAAGAGGCCACCCGAGACCGTCGGCAAATCATCGCAGGCCGTAGTAGATCCCAAAGCGGTTTCGAAGACTCCTCCACCACAAGCCGGAACTGCCAAATCCTTCGACCTGATTTTCTCTCCATCAGGCGAACCACACTTGAAAATAGGTGGGTTGGAGGAGAAAAGTGTTTAATCTGAGAAACCGTCTGACTTGCGGGACAAGGTCGACGTAATCGTTGTGGATGACAACGAGCCGGAGAAGTCGCTGGAGACCGAACGGACTTTGGCTGAACAACGCAAATGGACTGAAAAGGTGTTCAGCTCCTTGAAACGGCGGAAGGAAAGGAGTGAGACCCTTGAAGAAAGGATGAAGAGGAAGATGAGGAAGTTGCACGCCAGAAACCGGAACATTTCCGAAAAGACGGGTGCGGACAGTCTTCAACACAGGCCACACGAGAAGGAGGTACCCGAGAACCCGTCCACACCGGATTCCAAGCCGAGCGAACCGGAGAGTGCGCCCGCGGTTAGCGAGTCGCTTAGCGAGCTCCTCAAGGGTATGGAGACCCTCCAGCAACAAGACGCGCTTCTGTCGACTCCAGCGGGCTCTGAGGAGGTTGACCGCCCCGAAGTCCAGGTTATTGGGGAGAAGCGTGGCGATCCGGCTTCGGCGGCTTCCGACGGAGCCGAGAAACTGAAGCTTCGAGAGAAGATGGAGGAGATGAAAAAGCTGATCGCCGAGAAGCCCGTGGCAACCACACTTCCATTGTTGCAAGGTAAACACTGGGACGTTAGGCGAATTATTAAATTCTACAAGTCGCGGTCAAGGAAGAAGGGGGCAAATATAATATTAAATCCACCGGCCAGCTTTTTCCTGACAACGGCTCAACTGAAAAGCCGAGCTAAGGAAGCCGAGTGGCTATGGAAAGAAAAGCTAAAGAGGATAGATCCTGAACGGCTCCGGCGGCCAGTGATTAAAATCCATACCGCGGCCTCTGGAGGAGATAAACATCAAACCGGCGGTCTTATCCTACCGATTTACTTACTAGAACGTCGCAACAATCAGGCTGAACCTGACTGCGGTTTCTCTTCTGCAGGTGTACCGGAGACCGCGATGAAACCGGGCGACCTGACGTCATTTTTTTCTATGCTGCCACCGCTTCCGCCTCCAAGTGTTGGCGAGAAGGAGATGGCCAACTTCCAGAAGGAGGTCGGCATGCTGCAGGAGGCTTTGAACGCGGCCACCAAATCCTTGCGGATTAAGGACGAAGAGAAGCGGGTTGCCTAGGAGGCCGCGAAAAAAAGGATTCAAGAGTTGCAAACCACCCTGGAGCAAGAGACCACAAGGTTGCAAACTCCGTTTGAGCAGGAGACCAAGAGGTTGAAGTCAACGATGGAGCAAGAGACTGCCAGGCTCCAGACCGCGATGGAAGAAGAGACCGTCAGGCTCCAGACCGCGATGGAAACCGCTGAGGCGAAGATTGCTGAGAAGCAGGTCGCCTTGGAGCAGGAAAAGGCGGAGAAGTATTTGCTGATGGCCGCGCGGCTGGAAGGAGACAGAGAAGAGATCCCACATGCTGAAGGCGGCGAGAACCAAGACTTGCCAGTGGAGACCGGCGGAGAACAGCGGCCTGCACTACTAACTTCTGGAGAGTTGCCGGGTACTGGCCGCCCGGCCTCTGGCGAGACTTCGAATCCACCGGAGGCCGCGGCGCCTAAACAGGTCGCAGTTCCAAGTGGTCTCAGGGGTCAGGCGATCCCAATGATCCCATTTGCGAGAGTGGAACGCGATACTGCGCGGGTTCATCAATCTCTGCACGCACTTCATATTCTGGTTAGCCAGGTGTAGGTCGCGATTGTGCAGACTGGTGAATAGGTCGCGCACATAGGACGAGACAGGCCGGAACACGACAAGCGAGCCTGAGCGACTTGAGAGAACTAAGCCGCGCGGACAATCGAATATTATGTTGTGATATATATTTTTTCTCTGGATGTTGAACCATTTGATTACTGTAAACTGTTGTATTTTATTATGCTGCGAACTGAATGCGGCTTATGCGGTTTGTATTTATAATCCTCATGCCTGCTGCTTTGTTCTGAAAAATTTAAAGTATAGGATAGTAGCCGCGCGGTCTGGCGAACAGAGCAAAGGCTTGAATATTTGATGTCCACTTTGTGTGCCATAGAATTTTTCTAAGTGCAGGGTATAGTCGTGCGGACTGACGGACTAAACTGCGGTTTGGTCATTAAGCTAATCTGTACTTCCAGCGGGCTTAGGTCGCGCGGCATGAAGACTAGCCACGATTTGATGTTGAGCACTGTACCTTCACAGATTTTCTATAAATAGAGCTGACCCCGGAGATTTCATCACAAATCAAAAAGGATGCGGGCTAAGTCCAAGTCGTTGCGGTCTGACAAGGCCACTGCGGTTAGGACTGACGCGGACTCCGCTTTCCATTCTGCAGATCATAAAGAATGCCGACTTACAAAAGCCGAGCTGGAGGATTTCGTTGAGAAGCACATGCAGGGAAGTCCGCTGGTCGCGCGGATTCCACTACAGGACGAGCGGATTAATTCTTCCCACGCAAATCAGATCGCGATCACCATCGACCACTTTGACTGCGGATTCAGCTTCCCGGTCTTGATGGAGGCCGTAGCGGTCTTCGACCATTACGGAGTTGTGCCGGGACAACTACCCCCAAATTCGATAGCCTCAATATATAGCTTCATCTCCTACCTGAGGTCGGAAAGAGTCCGCTTCTCTATGAGGCTCTTCCGGGAATGCTTTTCGGTGCGGTCTATCCCGGACTCCGGGACAAAGATCTTCCGGGGGCACCTCTACTTCGGCTGCAGAGGGCTAAAGATAGTAAACTTGGCGAATAAGATCGCCAACTGGTCCGAGCGGTTTCTCATCTACGAGGGAAACCTGGGGTTGCTGCCAGTCGACCCCCAAATCCGCTAAGAGGCCGCCTTCGGCAGCGGCAGCTTGGACGGCGTGGAGAAGGAGATCTACAACTTCTTCAAAGTCGAGCGGCTTGATGTAAACCACTACATCCCGCTGTTTCCGTCGTTAGTAGGAATAGAAGCGGAAGATAGTAAGCTCTAAGCCGGCCGAACTGAATTCTTAGCCGCATGGCCTGAAATCTAACATTGCCTTTATCTTTGCAGCTGCTGTGGCGGTTCCGCTGAACAAGCCGCAAACTCCTGGCGGCCTGACTCTCACTCAAAGAGAGAAGAGAGCGAGGCGTGCCAAGCCGGCGCGAGTTGTGGAGGAGGAGGAGTCGGCCTCCTCTGGAGAGTTTATGCTGCAAGGAATGGGCAGCAGCCTGAAGGACGTGCATGGCGATCCGGCCTTGCGGTGGAGTCCGGACGGCAAGTCAGTGACGATCTCCACCGCCCTCCCCTACTGGGGGGAGAAGAAGTAAGCCTCCACGTGAGCGTGGTTGGCGGCGCGCTGTATGCCAAACGCAACCTGAGGGCGATGCACCAAGTTCCACCAGACGACCTGCCGCGGCTAGCCGCGCAAGTTGGGGCAAGGAGCTTCGTGGCAAGTCACTTCATGGGCCTTGCCTACAAGCAACTGATGAAGGAGAACAGCGGCTTGAAGAGGCAGTTAAAGGAACAACAAGAAGAGAACAAGCGACTAAAGGAAAGGGAGGCGGTAGGACATTACCGTTACTCGTGCGGTTTGCATTATGTAACCATGCGGCCTTACCTTTACCTTTTTTTGCAGGAAGTGTACAACCCGGCAAATCCCATCTTCCAGGACAATGTCTTCCCGCAACTCGTCCAGGGGATCGATGGAGCGCTTAACCGCCTCCGGGACCTTGGCGGCTTGTCGACCGGCTTCACTAACTTCACTTGTGCCGACATCTACCCAACCCTGAAAGAGCAGGTGGCCGACGTCTACAGGTCGATCAAGGGCAAGAGCAAGGTCGGGGAAGAAGTTGGCGAGGAGGAGGAAGACGTCGAGGAAGAGGGCGGCCAGGGAAGCCCGAGTGCACGCACATCGTCTGAGTCCGGCGGTCAAGAATCTGAGACCGCGCGGCCAGACTCGACAACTTCTGGCGGTTCAGGGAGCTCAGCGACCAGCAGCGGATACACTGAATCCCCCGTCGATATCGGTGATTGTGGTGATTTGGATTCTCCTGCGACTAAGAAGCTTAAATCGGGCGATTAGAAACTCTTTAACTTGTTTTTTGTATTCTGAACTTTTTGGAAATCGGCGGTATTATTTTTGTAACCACGCGATTAATGCTTTGTAACAGTTAATTAAATAGAAATGAAGGCAACTTTACCTTTATCTTTAGTACATCTCATTTTTCTTACTCGTTTAAGTCCGCCCGGTCTCAGTATAACTTCCGATTTAGTAGAATGTTAACATATAAACCGGTCTGAGTCCACACTGCGACTTCAACGAAGTTGTCCGCAAGAGAGATAGATTTCCCTGAGGTTTATTCCGGAATGCACGTCGACAATAAGCCGTGCGGCTAACAAATTAAACCGCAATTTTCCTTAATGAATTACTCAATGTTATCTGCTGGAAGAGCTGAATGTCCGTGGCTCGCTTATACACAAACCGTGACCGCTAAGCCGCGCGGCTACCTGTCGCAGTCGCCAAACATCCATAACATTGAAGTATAAGATTGCGGCTAGGGCGAACTTTGAAACGAATTACCCATTTGATAAAAGGAACAAGAATAGAGAAACAATCTTCGGCTTCCGATAATACAGGCCGATATAGGCATATGGAAGCCGAAAAGTTTTGTGACGACAGTTCGCTGATTAGCTAATATAATTAATACCATAGAAGTCGGCGGATCAAAGCCAGGAATTAAGTGCCAGAAGCAGGTCGGCCGACTTCCTGTTCATATGAATAATAAACCGGCAATTGGCATATGGAAACCAAATAAGATAAACCAGGCCCAGACTTGACTAACAGACGTAAGTCGGCCGAGTTCTCAAATATATGAATAATAATCCGGCAGGTAGGCACAAGGAAGTCAAATATCTTAAGCCGGAAAATGTAACAGGGCGGTCTGTGTACTGAATTATAAAAATTGGCACAGGCCGCTTAATAAAGCCGCAAAATAGCGGATAGGCTCGTGTTGTCCTGCAAGAATAGATGAATACATGCACTTATGTGTCAATGTGGGCAGGTGCGTGTAACAACCCCATCCGTTCATATGATATATTCTAGAAGGTCCGGCCGGGGCCCCACAGGATATATCACAAAACAGTCGGTGAAGGTACAGGATGATACCAGAGTAGCGCATCGCACCTATCACATGCATTCTAGCGGAAGCCTAAACTACTTGAACTCCTCAGGAATGTCCAAACATAAAACTCCACATTTTATATATATATAGGAATGTCTTACAACATGTACAAAGAGCTGGCATTATGGCCTTACAGGGCTTTCATACAGTGGCTACAACTATGGGCGCGCAGGCCGGCCACAACAAAAGAAAACACGTATCTCAAACAAACAGCAGCAGCAGCAACACCAGCAGGAGCATCAACCTCTATGCGTCCCGCTCGGCTCTCCAGCACCTGTGCAAGGCACAATCCACCCAACGGTGGCAAACAAAAGCAACGGTCAGCGTTCAGCTGACCAAATTATAACGACCCTACCCCTTCTCTCGGGGCAGCGGTATTTTCCCTGCAGGCATATCATAGCACAAGTATGGCAAGCTATATCATCAAAAAGTGCTTTCACGCACACAAGCCATCACAACCGTCCGCCACCCGGCCCAACGGTCCGTGCACTCAGGGCACATTCTTGGTGTTCTGGCAACCTCTTGCCCACCACCGTATCAGGGTTATCACCCAACGGTAATTCTCTTGAGCATTTCCTCCGTGGCGTGCAGCCGGAGTTAGTCCTCGGACACCGGGATGGCCCGTAGCCCCCCATTGTGTCATGGCGTGTAGGCCGAAGACTCTTGCTATGCGCTCCAACAGACCGCACTTTTTGGTCTCACGGCAGACGGACATAGCGCAGGTCGGATCCTCCACCCCCCCCCCCCCCCCCCCCCCCCCGTTGCTCAAATCGCCTTGCCCTTTCCGCGTGCAGCGTACTCATGGCTATAACAAAGGCGCGGGTCGGTCTCACCAATCCTGTTCCTGGCATTCAAGCCTGGGTAATTCACTATACCCCTTTTCTCACTGCAACAGCGGGTCTTTCCTGGGCGCACCAGTACTTCCTGTGGTTCTCTCCACCGGTGGACACCGCATAAGTACAAAGGCCAGGGGTCTTTCCTGGGCACACCAGTACTTTCTGTGACTCGCTCCACAGGTGGACACCCTATGACATCAAGCATCACAAAAAGGGCCTTTCTTGGTCCCACCAGTACTTCCTGTGCCTCATTCACAGGTTGGACCCAAAACCATCACAAGGCTATTTTCCTGGGCTACCACCCCAGTACTTCCTGCTACTCCTTTTCGCAGGTATAACCCGTAGACTCCTAACACGACACGTTTATCACGGAGTCTTCTCCGGTTCGTATGCAACATCACCAATCCAGACCAACCTGTCCAGATGGGCTTCACACAGCATGCCTATTCCGTACTCCATTTCCGGATCTATATGCAACACAAAGGGGATTTCAAGCATCCACCCATAGATTCCCAAAATCAGCCACCTCTTGGTGGGGGAAATCATAAGATATGCCAAAAAGGAAGCCTTCACATGGCTAGGAAGAAAAGTCGTTACCCTTGACGATCGCTTCGGTGCCATGGCCTCCAAGCTAGCTTGCAAGACTCGCAAGATCGTCTCCTCCGCAACGCTGGCTTCGGATCTCTCGCCGGTAAACCGCAGCACCACCAACAGCAGCCCCCTTCCCTTCTTCCTCCTCCTTTCTCTCTCTCTTTCTCTCTCTTAAGGAAAGATGAAGGCCAAAGAAAATGAGAAGTAATTCTCTGACTTCGGCCCTTAAGGAAAAAGAAGAAGAGCTTTCAGCCCTTGGATCCAGACTGAAGGAATGGACGGCCACGATTCTGCCAAAAATACAACTTTTGACCCGACACGGCCTCGAGCACGGCCGTGTGCCTGGCCGTGTGCCTCAAGCGGTGGTCAACCGACTTATCCAAACCAGTGACACGCCCACGGGACACGCCCGTGTCATTGGCCGTGTCACCAACACGATTTCAGACACGCCCGTGTCTGTGGCCGTGTACCTGGGGAAAAAAAATCCCAAATCATCCCGAGACTTCACACGGCCTGTGACACGCCCGTGTCCCAGGCTGTGTGCCCAGACACGGCACAAAGACACGCCCTGTCGAATTCTTTCGGCGGGCTGAGTTCGTCGCCTGATTCGACACGCCCTGTGACACGCCCGTGTCACAGGCCGTGTTTAACACTTGACACGCACTTCTCGACACTCGACGATCGTCGAGCAAAACTCGTCGAGCATTCGACACGGCCTTGGACACGCCCGTGTCCTGGGCCGTGTGCCTCCTCTCGACGAATCGTCGAGAGCAAAAATCGTCGAGACAAAGCCCAATCGTCGACACAACCTCGACACGCCCTGCGACACGCCCGTGTCGTAGGCCGTGTCACCTGACACGCCCTGGGACACGCCCGTGTCGCAGGCCGTATCACCCAAATTTTCCTGTTTCAGAACTTTGGGCTGTTACAGTGCGTGCGACAGTACTTTCCACACAAAGAACACATAAGCGGGATTGAAATTCTTAATATCCACGACCGATGTCAAGCGGGACAAGTACGCAACGTCTGCGACTGAAGTCAAGCGGGACAAGTACGCAATGTCTGCGACGAAGGTCAAGCGGGACAAGTACGTAATGTCTGCGACTGAAGTCAAGCGGGACAGGTACGCAATGTCTGCGACTGAAGGCCAAGTGGAATTTCCACTACACATCTGCGACTGATGTCAAGCGGGATGTGGAGGGCTTAAGAATTCAAAAGGGGCTCTTGCCCCTACATGCATGCATATTGGCATAATAAGTAAAGCTAAAAAATAAGCTTCAAATGAAAAAACAACGTTTGCATGATGTTAAGGATGTGGCAAAGGATATATGTCTGCAGTTTTAGCACGCCCCATTAATACCAATTGTGAAGGGGACGTTATATACTATTCTGAACATAAGCATTTCTCATCATATAAAGAAAGAGGAATCCCTGCTTGAACCATTGAGTAAGAAATGGAAGAGTGTCTTAGAGAATTACTGAATGACATATTCTTGCAACTTTCCAGCTCTTGCAAGTTGATTAGCTAATTCTCTGAGAGCTATGCAATCTTCTGCTAGATGGCCAATATCTTTATGATACTTGCAAAAAAGCTCCTCGTGCCGATACTTGATTTTCGATTTCAAACGGCGAGGCTTCTTGAACTCAGGCATTCCTTGAATGATTATCAAAAGATCTTCCATAGGAATTTTGAACTTAACATACTTACCTGAACCTTTTTTCACACTTTGGAGTTTTATCCTGGAGAAAAGGAGGAGACTTGCAATATTCAACTTGCGAAACATCTTGGGAGGAAACAAATCGCTTGTGACCAGAAGTCCCTTGAGATTGTTTAGCCATTCGATTCAGAAACGAAACATAACCTTTATTTGCCTCTTCGCCTATTATGAACGTATTAACTATATCAATAAGATCTCCGTAGCTTTTGGGATACTTTGTGGTGAGCTTTAATTTCAATGGGCCTTCTTGAAGTGCATTTATGAAAGCATGCAAGTAATAGTTTTGATGGACGCTACAAACATCCAGAACCTCCTTTTGAAACCGATCAACAAAATCTGGATTAGACTCGTCAATTCCTTGCTTGATTCAGAAGAGAGCTCCAACGTCTCTTTTCCGCTTCCTGTAAATAGTGAATCTAGAAATAAATTGACTTCGAAGATCCTTAAAGCTGGTTACTGATCGAGGTGGGAGACTATAAAACCATTCCCTTGCAATATTGCCAAAAGATATAACAAAGAGTTTGCATTTTACTCCATTTGACACTTTTCTCAGTGAAATAGCTGATTCAAAAGCTTGCAAATGAGAAAACGGATCATCACATCCAAAATACTCCGAGAGACGCGGTACTCTGAAGTCACCGGAGACAGTATCCCACTGAATACGATTAATGAATGGAGAAGGGGCCTCTTCTTCTTCCTTATAAAGAGGTTCATTTGCAACAGATTGTAGTCCAAGCTCAACACTGTTTGCAAAAATTTCTCTATGAGGGTCAACGGACTCATTATTAAAATACAAACAATCATGCACTTCTGAGAGATCTGTAGTAACTGACATGTGGCTCGATTTATTCTGACCCTTTGCAGGATTCATCTTGAAAAGAGGAAAATAGCTAAACTTTTTCAACAGACCGCAGAATAGCGGCGGCTTGACGGGCGGCTAGACGGTGCAACAAGCTGACAAGAATACCGGGACGAAAACCGAGTGGGTAGAATGCCAGGTTCTACAGTGCTGGAGGCGGGCTGAAAGCCTTAGCCGGCGAAGTCGCAGCTTGCTTGACAGGCCGCCGAACTCTAGAGGATAGAGCGGTCTGACTACCTAGACCGCTGATTTCATCGATTAGTCGAGATCTGAAGGTCGCGTGTTAACTGTTGATGCACGAAAACGGACAGGGAGTTGGGCACCACCAGCTACTGGTTCGAACACCGGGGAAAAGAGAGGAAAGGAGGAGACTGTCGACCAATCAGTTACTAGCGGTCGCAGCTAAAAGGCAGGAAAAGAGGCCGCTGACAGTGGCAACAGTAGAGTTCGCCCGCCGCGGCTTAAATGCCACTCTTGCGGCGGGCTTTCCTTTACTTAAAATGAGAAACAGTTACAAAAAGGAAGAAAAGAGGAAGCCGGCCGGACTACAAGCCGCAAAACACTAGACTTGAGACCGCAGCTCTTAACAGGCGAGCTCCTTGATACAAGTCAGCGTGTCTTGGGGAGTGCACCCTCCCCCTATTTATAGGCTCGGGGGCCTGCCCAAGCGGGCAGGGCTAAAGTTACCGGCTGCCCGGGGTACAAGAGAACCGGGCAGAGGTGAGGGGAAGCAAAAGAGAAAGAAAACAAGAAAGGAGGGAAGCCGCGCGGCCTGGCGGATTCCTCCTGGCGAGCTGATGGCTGGGTCCTTGGGCCTTGTCGATGAGCAGGGTCGGCATTGGCAGCGGCCTGACATTGAGACCGCCCGGCTTGTGAGGCTTGGCGGCTTGAATAATCAGGCCACCCGGTCTGGAAAGCTCCGCGGATAGGTCGCGGATTCCGGGCTTATCAGGTATATCAGCTAATTTGGCCATTTCCCTAATGGCACAAATCTTGGTGTCCCAGTCCTTAGTCAGGGATCTTAAGAACTTGTCATTCAGCTCATTGTTTCTGAATTCTCTTCCATAGGACATCAATTCATTTACTATCCTATAGAACTTCTTGTAGCATTCAGTAATGTTATCAGACTTTCCTTGTCTGAAGCTTTCATATTCCTGATTTAACAAAGACTTATAGTCTTGTTTTACTTCTTGTGATCCCTCCATATAGACTATTAATGTGTCCCACATTTCTTTAGAAGTTTTACAGTGAAATAAATTCTGAAATGTTGCATCATCAATTGCACTAACAATAATATTCTGGGCCCTCTTATCCATATTGGCCAGAATGATTTCATCTTTGGTCATTTCTGAATAGTCCTTAGGAGTTTTCTGATTTGCATCTAGAATGGATATCTTCATTGGAACATATGGCGCTTCTTTGACTGTGATGTATATTCTTGGGTCAGATGCTTCCATAAAGAGTCTAACCCTCTCTTTTCATATGCCAAAAATCTCTTTTCTACAGATTGACAATTTCATGGACCCCAACTCTTTGTGATTCTCACTAGAACCCATTTTCTTGATTCTTGTTTATTCTGTTTTTGCCTACAAGATATTACTCAGACTGTTATGTCCTTTTTGAGGAATCTTGCTTTGATACCACTTGAAAGAAATTGTGCCTAACCACCTAGAGGGGGGGTGAATAGGTGTTCTTTTTATTTTTTAATTTTAAGCCAGAAATACTGTACAGTAAATGCAATTCTACAGCTATCACAACACAACATCCATAGAAACTAACATTCACAGAGTGCACACAGATTTTTATAGTGGTTCCCCAAGGTCTGCGTACATCCACTTCACCCATCGCCTATCTATTAGTGTACTAGATTCGGCCTAACTTCTCCACTTCTTCTCAGATACTCAGATCTTACAACTCAGAATCCCAAATAGGTTCCTACAACTCAGAGTGTCCCCACTCCTACAACTCAGGCACAAAGCCTTACCACTCAGTCTTCACCAAGACCTACACTTAGGCTAAATAGCCCTACCTCAGCCTTCAATCAAGGCCTACACTCAGAGAATAGAATCTTCTACACTCAGGCACAAAAGCCCTACCTCAGCCTTTATAGTTTAGGCTTACAACTTAAATCCCTTAAGATCCTACAAGAATTTAATAATACAAGGTAATTAACCACAACTCTGAAAGAGAAAGATGAGTTGACTGGCTTCTTGATGAGTTCTTGAAAGAACTTTGCAGAGATCAACCTTCCTTGGCTTTCTTCAAAGCTTCTTGAATTAGAACACAGTAGGGTTGAATCTCCTGTGAAGATGATCTTCAATCAACTTCTGTCTTGAGATTCAGATCTCAATCTGAATCTTACTTTTTAGCCTGGTTCAACTGCTGTTCTTCTTAGAAGGAGCTCTCTCTCTCCAACTTCTTAGATCTTCTCTTGAAGGTCTTCTTCTTTTTTTTTGTTGTTTTTCAATTGATTACTTGATCATCATGTTTGTCGAAGGAGAAAGGTCTTTAAATAGTCTTCCTCCATGGTAACCGGCTGATCCGGTTTATAACAACCTTCTGATAGCTCTGACAGTTGCAGTTGACCGGTTGAAATGGCAGCTGTCAAGTCATCCAGTCACTTCTTGAAATCTCTGTCACTGTCTGAAAGTGTCGAGACAGATAGTCTTTATGTGTCGACACAAATAGACTAAGTGTCGACACAAGTGGACTAAGTGTCGACACTAGCCTTGATGGTGTCGACACAACTCCTTGTGTTATTGTAACAAATTCTCGACACTGCTTCTTCAGAATGTGTCGACACTGATCCGATGTGTCGACACAAGCCTTCTGTTGAATGTGTCGACACTGGTTGAGTGTGTCGACACAAATACTTCTTCTTCAATATATAGTTGATTTCTGTTGTGTGTCTACACAACTCCTTTGTGTCGACACATGCCTTCTTGTGTAGAAACTTGCTGAGTGTCGACACATCTTCTTTGTGTCGACACAAGTACTTCAACTATGTTGATGCTTGCTGAGTGTCGACACAGCCTCCTGGTGTCGACACATTTGATGTCGACAAAGTTTCTTTGGGTGTCGACACTTTCTCTAAGTGTCGACACATCTTATGTTGACAATTCTTCACAGTGTGTCGACACTGCCTGTATGTGTCGACACTTTTCTTCTGGTGTCGACACTGCCTTCCTAGTGTCGACACAATTACTCGAAGTGTCGACATAGTTTCTCTAGGTGTCGACACAAGCCTTCTTAAGTGTCGACACTTTTCTTCTAGGTGTCGACACATGGACTTAGAAACTTTTCCTGCAATCCTGCAGTTACTTAACCTGCACAAATAAACTCAAAGCACATCAAATACACCTTGATGTATATCATTGAGTAGGGTGAGGCTTCTTCAATTCTGATACATATATTCCAATGTACCCAACATACAATAAGATTAATAGCATTATATTCTAGAGGTTCTACATAAACAATAACAAACTATCAAGTACAAGTATCTACATCAGGAAAGTAACTTAACTTATAAGGATGCCCATATAAGCTTATAAGTTAAGGATCAGGTTACATAAAAGTAACCTATCGTATAAGAGTGTCCATACAAACTTATACGATGAGGATCTTGTTTGTGCAATGCTATGTAATGGTATGCATGTTATGCAATGACTCACCTATGATCACACACATACAATTGCTATGTCGACATAGACTATAGTTCCCACTATTCGAGCAGGTAGCTAACCTCTCAAGCATCGACCGCCGTGGCCAGGCGGTGATAGTAGAGCGGGCATCTCTACTACTAGGCGGGTATCCATACTACTTCACCTAGGCCTCCGTACGCCTCAACGCTAAGAACACAATAGCGGAGCCCATGCGTACTATGGACCAGCGGGGTCTCGGGTAGATGTGCACTGAGAACACAGCCTGAACTGGCCTGGTGTGACCCGGAAAGGGGCCTCAGAAGAAAGCATAAGGACGCAGCCCAACCGTTCCCTTGGCACGGAAGCGGCCCCGGGATGTGAACACCGAGGACACAGCTAAACCGCCCAAAATCTATCTGTCAACTCCCATCGGTGTGACGATCAGCGAGCCCGTAGACCTGCCACACTATCCTTAACCCAGGATTACGACACTGCGTGTTGACTCATACTGCATGCAAATTCCACATCACCGTGGCATGGAAGGGGCCTCGGAAGTAAGCACATGGACATAGCCCATCCATTCACTTGGTACGGAAGGAGTCCTGGGACGTGAACACTAAGGACCAAGCCCAACCATTCGTTTATACCTCATCTCAACACTAACCCAACTAGTGACGGTCAACACCGCATTTACATCCTTCCACAATACTACCCGTAGGGAGACTACGCTCTAAGTATTGGACTACTAAATTTCATTCCTACCATCAAACATACTCATGACCATAGTTTATCCTTATATATGTCATTCTAAATGATTTCCACATGGTATAATATAATGCGCATATATAATAGTCTACCAATTTCTAACAAGTCATTTCGTTTAAGTAAGCTTGCTTCACAATTCAGTTATATGAAATCCTATTAGTAATCTTCATCATTCATAGCACTACGGTGGTTAACATAAAATAGTTCACAAAAATCTCGAGTTAATTTGCAACATCAATTCCCCAGAATCCAAATCCATATCATATAAAAACCCAGAATTTAAGTGCAGAATAAATCTGGATAGCAACTTCGACCGTAGATTCCCAAAGCTACAGGAATCCGGTGAAGGCGTGTACCCCTCGATGGAAAGGTCATTCCATGCGCTACAACCTTTATGTTCAGACCACAACCCACATTCAATAGTATCATACTTTTAATCAGCCTTGAAGTCCGCTGCGTATAGAACATAATTTCTGCATGCAGGTTTTGTCGGATGTCATAATCGTTCAGACTTTCCTGTGGCTACAAACTTCGCACGAAGGCGTACCACCACTCGTTGGAAATGTATTTTCAAGGGCTTCAATGTTTGCGTTTAGTAGAAAGCCCAGATATGGACATATCACCTCAGAAAATGGCCAAGAAGATCGCTGCGCACTGAACACAGATTCTGCACGCATCTTAAAGATGAATGAATGACATCGGCTCATCTTCCTCCTCAAGTCGATCCTCCAAAATCACTCCAGAAATTCCACCTCCCTTATTCACCCTCATGAGGCCTTTACACTTCACGAAACCATCCCCCATCTTCGTATAGAAGGTTGGAGAGGTTGAAGACACGACTAAGCAAGAGCACAAGCCCTAGATCGGCCTCATCCTAGAGAAATCATCATCTCACAAGTCTAGACTCTTTTGAGTCGACATCTCACCTGGATATCTACAGATCTAGAACCAATGGAGAGGGGAGGAAGCTCACCTCATTTCCGGCGTTTCCACTATTTTCGGTCGTGGATCGTGTAACTCTCCTCGGCGGCATCTTCTCCTTCACGGCGATGGCGGATCTTCTCCTCCAAGGCTTTCTCCAGCAGTTTTCCCTCTCTATAGAAGTTTCTCTTAGGAAAAATGGTTGGAATGAGGAGTGAAAATGGCTAGGGTTTTCACAACCCTTATATATATAAAAAGTGACACGGGTAGGGACACGCCCGTGTCCGTACCCATGTCCTGCTTGGGCGAAGCATCAACGACGGTTTTAGTGCTGGTTCAATACTCGACACGGGTAGGGACACGCCCGTGTCCCGACCCGTGTCCACAAGACATGACCGTGTCCTTCTCTGGATAGATCTCGACAAACTCAACTCGACACACACACAGACACACGGGTAGGGACACACCCGTGTCGCTACCCGTGTCATACACCATTGTGTCGACACATGTGCCTCGACAACAGTGTGTCGACACTAGTGTGTTGACACCAGTGTGTCGACACCAGTGTGTCGACACCAGTGTGTCGACAACAGTGTGTCGACATACTACACCAGTGTGTCGACATACAGTGTGTACACCAGTGTGTCGACACCAGTGTGTCGACACCAGTGTGTCGACACCAGTGTGTCGACACCAGTGTGTCGACACCAGTGTGTCGACACCAGTGTGTCGACACCAGTGTGTCGACACCAGTGTGTCGACACCAGTGTGTCGACACCAGTGTGTCGACACCAGTGTGTCGACACCAGTGTGTCGACACCAGTGTGTCGACACCAGTGTGTCGACACACTATACCAGTGTGTCGACACACTATACCAGTGCATCAACACTAGTGTGTCGACACCAGTGTGTCGACAACATTATGTCAACACCATTGTGTCGACACCGTTGTGTCGACACCGTTGTGTCGACACCGTTGTGTCGACACCGTTGTGTCGACACCGTTGTGTCGACACCGTTGTGTCGACACCGTTGTGTCGACACCGTTGTGTCGACACCGTTGTGTCGTCACCGTTGTGTCGACACCGTTGTGTCGACACCGTTGTGTCGACACCATTGTTTCGACACCATTATGTCGACCAAAGAATCGGGTTTTACAAATTCTATTCACATGTGCTGCCTAGTTGTCAGCACTCCCCCGAACCCTTGTCAGCTCTCCTGACTCTAAGAAACACGCACGAGGGGCCTAGTGCGATTTGGGACATTACACTAAGGGGCAAGTAACCTTTAGAGTGCAAAGTTAACCTTAACCAAATACTTCTAGACTTTAGGAGAGGCCCATGGGTCACCAAGGACCCATTGGGGTCAGCCATAGTGGCTAATTTGATCAAGGTCAACTCTTGGGTCAAAGTGGTCAAACTAGCCTAAATGGCTAACTCAAGCCAAATCCAAGTGGGCTAGGGCTAGGCAAGTGTGGCTAATTGGTATAGGAGGTGGTGAGACACATATTGGGCCCACCAAACTTAGAATTTGGTGACTAGGAGAGAGAAAGAGGGAGTTACCCAAATTTGGAGGGGAGAGAAAAGGAGCTTAATGGCCATCATGACTATGGAGGCTCCATAACCCCTCCTTTTGATGGGGCTTTAACTCCTAGGAGGCAGGGGAGGAGTTTTCAGGAGGTGGCCGACCAGTGGGGAGGCTCAGCCCCTAAAATTGGGTGAAATCGAAAATCACCATTAATGGCTTTAATGGTGTCTTGAAGAATTGGGGAGTTACAAACCTCCTCACCCCAATTCCTTCATTAGAGACCTTCACCTGGGCAAGGGGAAGAGTTTCCCCCGATCACATTCCAGTTACAGAGGAGTTGGTGTGGAGGTTGCAGAGGAGCCAAAGCTTGGTGGTCGAAAATGGCGAGGAGGCACAACACCCGCTCTCAGGCCGCGATTCAGGTCCTCCTCCTCTCCTTCTTCCATGGGTAGATCATAACGACACTTAGGGCCAAGTTTCGGGCTCAATTAAGCTCGATTAGGAGAACTTTTCTCCAGATCTTTCCGCAAAAAACAACCCGTTGGGTTTGCCGTAATAGGCTTCTCCGGCGGCTGTGCCGCCGCCTGGCGGTAGCCACCACCTCAACGGAGGTGTTGGTGGCGGTGGCCGGCCAGGGAGGTGGCCAGATGGCCGGTGGCAGCGGTTGGAAGTTGCTCCAGACGGGTTGAATCATGGCCGTTGGCTGGAGGAGGAAGACGATCCAGCCACCCTTGGATCTTGCTTTGAGATTAGTGCTGGCAATGATTTAAAACTATAGGTTATTTATTTCTGTTTATTTCATTTCTGTCACACCTTAGATATTTAATGTTTTTAATTATTAAATATGCCTAGATGCTAATTCATAGAAAATGGTCAACATATAAACTGTATCCCAATGGGTCTACTTTAATTCAAAGTTGGTTTGAACCAATTTGGGTGCCTGGTTTGACCAAAGCACTCATTTTGGGGTAGTCTATACCTAGGGCTAGGTAGAAATTAAAATGGGTGCCCCCACTTCATCTCTAGTCCAAATGACTTGAAATTTGGACAGGGAGACACCCTAGTCTATACCTAGGCTTGCCCGAAAATGGGAAGTTTTGGGGATGAGTTCTCTATAGGTTTTGAAATTATTCAATTACTCTAGGGTAAATTAATTAAGGTACCAAATTACCTCCAAACTCACCCAAATTTTGGTGAGTGGTCCTTGGGGCCATCATAAGACTCCGGTTAAAATTTCATCTCATTTGAATATGATTTGAGTTGAAAACATGCAAGCCCTAGCCTTGCCATAATAAGGGTATTTAGGTCAAAAAGTGCACTTTGAGTTTTGAGTGGCCAAATCACCTCAATAGAGATTTAAATTGGGGCCATTGACTTGGCATGGCTTTTAATACCTCCCCATGGAAGATGGGATGGATTGGGATAAATTTGCCCAAGGACCTAAGACCAAACCCTAAGGATGGGCTTTTGTGTCTTGTGAAGGGCATGGGGTCAAAAGACCTTATATGGACTTGAAATTTGGTAGGGAGGGTACTAGGGTAGATAAAGCCCTCTGGTGAAAATCTTTGGGGATTTGGAAAAGGGTAGGTTGTAACGACCTAGGAAGGACCCCTAGTGCCGCCCGGCCCACCAGCAGCCCATGGAGGACCCATGACACCATGGTGGTACAACTGGAATCTACAAGGTCTGCAGGCCGTACACCCCAAAGCATCTCCGGCCTGTTTGTCAGCACGGTGATTTGTTAAGGCATGCCACTTTGATAAGGCACCTTCAACAGTCCTCATCACCAGCTGAGCTGCAGCTCAGTTGGTGATGAGGAGTGGTATTAAAGGCTTCTTATCAAGGTTGCGGGTTCGAGACCCCATGGCAACAATGCACCGTGCTGATAAACAGGCCGGAGATGCTTTGGGGTGTACGACCTACATGCCTTGTAGATTCCGGCTGTACCACCGTGGTGCCATGGGTCCTCCATGGGCTGCTGGTGGGCCGGGCGGCGCTAGGGGTCCTCCCTAGGTCTTTACATAGGCCCAATAAAACCCTAACCTTAGTTTAGGGAACAAACTTAATAGTGATAAAATAGGGTATTAAAACTTATTTAACAGTAATGATACTTTGGTAGTGTGGTCATAGGGGTAGTATGAACCTCTGGAAATTTAGTTTGGAATTTTGGAACATTAATCTTAGTACTCCCTTTGTAATGCATGAATTAGCCCTTCTTAAATATTTGGTTATTGTGAACTCACTGTCCATTTAAAAGTCATGATAATTCAGGTAGAGAGAGTTTTAGACCATTATGCCCATGTATTAATTTTATTAGAATTTTTGAATACATAATTACAGTACCTAATTCACAAGCTCATTAATTTGGATACTTGTTCAATATTTTGTTTAGAGCTCATTATTTGTTGATAAATTATGAAATTTGACCTAGAGTATTTATATATCCTTACAATCATCCTTGAATTTTCTCCGAAGTTTTTGAAGTATTGTTGCTGCACCTGCCTCTTAAAATTGATTAAAATATGTTATATTCACAATTAGAATTAGAGGCCTAAACCTTACTGCAAATTGGAAGACTTTGGATTATATGTTAAATAGTCATATTGTATTTATCATAAATTTTGTGGAGCATTTGCTTGTCAGAAATTGGTACTTCATGTTCAAACTTGGAGTTTTTGGATTACTAGAATAATAAAATAAATTATCAAATAAATTAGAAAAATTATGAATTCCTGGGTTTAGGCTAAAAATTTCATGACAGCCCTCCAATAATTATTATAGGGATACTTGATGATTATTTTAAGTACCTCCCATTTTACACATCATATAGCCTAAGTTGGTCTGCATTTAGTAAAACTGCAGAAATTATGTGGGAATATGAATTCGGGCGCTTGAGTTGGGGTTAGTTGTTTTCTGGTTTTGATAAATAAAAAAGAGTTTATCATTGGAAGTTACGATGAGTAGAGTGTTGGATTGGCTAGTGTTAGGTGGTGCTCGGGATCGACAAAAGATCGTCTTTCCCGTGGAGAGGAAGTGTCAAATACACTAGGGTTAGATCCAATACAACATTTAAGGGACTAGGAGATGGATATTAACCAATAAAAATAACTGCCTTGTGAAAGGAAACTTTGGGCTTCACCCCATCGCAGTTCCTAGTGCCCTCAAGAGCCCTTCACGGGGAATACGTTGGGAAGTCCTGGGCAAACATAAAGAGTAGTAATAATAAACTGAAATGCAAGAGTAACCAGTGTAACTAGGGGTTCACTTTCACTCACCTCGATGTCTCGGGTTATTAGGTTGGGTCACTCAGGCAGTAGGCTCAGTGGATCTGGTGAAGGGCAGGTTGGCCCGACGAGCTTTGGCTCAGTAGTTGTTTGTGATGGGCAGGTTGGCTCGGCGAGCATTGGCTAGGTTGTTGTTTGTAACGAGCTAGATGGTCAGGGGAGCTTTGGCTCGGTGGGTATACATCAAGGTTGCATGTGCATAAAGTATAAGGTGGTGGGTCTTCGGTATTGGAGAGTCAATGCACCGACGCCAATACGTTGACTCGGCAAGTGTGGTTTAGCACTTGGCCAAATAAAGTCCGGTGTGCCAGCTGGCAAGAGTACGTAGGAGCTCCGCTTAGTGTACCAGCGTTGAGGCATACGATAGGTCTGACTGGTAGTGCAATTACCAGTTTAGAGGTTGGCAAGGCCCAACCCACCGCTTCCGTTTTCCACTATGGAGGTATCCTGGGAGGTTCGACTCCAAAAAGGGGGAACTAAAGGTCTGTGTACATAGAGTCGAGTGGGTGAGTTGCACTTGCATGTTCACATCATGGCATAATTGTATTTCATAGCATGACCATTGCATACAACCCGACACTTATTGTATAAGTGGTATGGGACGCTTATACAATAGGCCCTGCAAAACGACCCCTTGGTCCATAAGTTCGTGCGAGCGTGCTTATAAATGAAGGTTTTATTCAGTAATTATATGTGTATGCTTGTTATAAAACTGACACCCTATCGTATAAATTGGTATGTGACTTTTTATATGATAGGAGCCCTGCAAAAGATCCCTTGGCTTATGTGTTTTTATGTAAGTTAAGGTTACTTCTCTTGTTCAGTCTTTCTTACCTTCACTCTGTCTTAAATAATATAGAACTGCTAGATTAGTTCCGCCGCCATCTGCTAATTTTTTATTATTCTCCACTTTTATGTCCTCTCCTTTCCTCCTCCCCGCTCAGTGCCTAGGGGCCATGGGGGAAGGGGCGGGAGATGTAGGACTTAGTCTTTTAGACTAACGGTTTTCGAATCACATCATTTTAGGGGACCGTGGAGCCCAGCATGAAGGAGCAGCCCCGGAGGTCGGCACGCTTGGAGATGGGACAGTCTAGTACCGAGGTCCATACAACAGGGACTGTGAGTCCTGTTCTCTACTAGTTGTTTTAGTTTTGCTTCCGCGATGAGATATATGTAGCGAGGACTTGATGTACTGGGCATGAGCCCAAGATTTAGTACTTTTATTATTTCTGTGGACACTCCCTTCGTGGAGATTATATACTATATGTGATTTCTGTATACTTGACTTTTATTTCTTTGCTATAGTTATGATCGATTTGGCCGGCAGGATCGGCGTTTTATAGTGATGACCTTCCCGGGGCGAGAAGGTGTCACCGCAAAGCGGCGGTTCAGGGCCTAAGACCTCGGTGTTTCAAAAAAAAAGGGGGTCTTACAAGTGGTATCAGAGCAGACCTCGATCGAAAAGTAGCAGTCCACAGCCCCGGGGTCACCCCCACGCGAGTTTAGTTTGGGGACAAACTAAGCAGCAGAAGCAATGGTGTGCCCATATGGGGGATCACATGTAAATTGTCAACTTTTTTATTAGGTTTGAGTCGATTACTTACAAATGGTTTTGTTACGCAGCCCCCAGCACAGCCTACACCACAGGGTGGAGTACAGCAGACTCTGAATGTTGCACCACCTCCCCCGGTCCCCACTCCGTTCCTACAGTCAGAGATAGGGCAGACTCTGACAGCTATCTGGAGGCTTTTAGGGCTCAACAGGTTCTGGCTCCGCAGCCAAACCCGGGGGCCAACTGGCTGAGTATATTCCGAGGACTTTCTCCCCCATCCTACTTGGGGACAGAGTCGGCTGTTCGGATGGAGGAGTGGCTGGATATTATGTATGAGATGTTGGCTGGGATACGGTGCCCGTGGGAGGAGAGGGTGCCCTTGGTTGTATCTTGCTTAGTCTCCCATGATAAGAGGTGGTGGAATACATCGCTGGACACGACGTTTGCTAACAGAGAGGTTGCAAAGATTGCTTGGGGGGAGTTCAGGGCCGCACTGTTGGAGCATTTTGTTCCGTAGCCAGCCAGAGATGAGCTGGAAGATAGATTTCTACAGTTGAGATAGGGTAGCAAGACGGTGGTGGAGTATCATCGGGAGTTCAACCACCTAGCCCGATTTGTGGATTCTTATCAGTTGGATGAGGTAGGTTACACTAAGAGGTTCTATAAGGGCTTGCGAGAGGATCTGAGGGAGGCTCTGATGTTCGTGTCCGACAGGGCTATTCCTCGGATATTGGAGATGGCGAAAAGGATCGAGGCAGATTGGCATACTACCCGAGGTCGGAAGTGGCCAACTGAGGATCAGGGCTGGGGAGTCAGAAATGAACAGCGGTGGGGCTGCATCACAGATGGGAGAAGAGTAGAAGATCAGCCTCGTCAGGAGGTGAGACAGGAGCAGAGGGAACCAGTAGTGGTGGCCCCTCAGCCTCTCTAGATGTGGGATTTGTAGAGACCCGGTGGTATGACATATCCCCCGCCAGAGTGCTTCAATTATCATCAGGTGGGGCATATCCGGAGGAACTGCCCCATGAGGGGGGCACCACCACCAGTACCACCGGCTGCCCAGCCAGCTCAGTATTTTGGAGGCTGAGGACGTGGCCGAGGTCGTGGATACCAGGGCAGAGACCGCAGATAAGAGAGGGAGCAAGTGTATGCACTGGATCTGACTCAACAACGGAATCCGGAGAAAGTGATCACATGTACGCCAATTAATTTTAATTTTTCTCCTTCCTAAACAATTAGAGTTATGGATATAGAACTGATAAACTAGGAAAGAAAACCATAATTAGATTTCTAAGACTTTGAACTACACCATGCATAGTCTTCATCAGTGGCAAGCCCGCCTACACACTATTCGATACGGTTGCTTCGGACTCGTTTGTGTCGGAAGCCTTTATGGAAGGGCTGGAAGGCGTGGAGCGATTCACAAGCCTGATGATGAGGATACATATACCAGACGGATCGAAGTTATTCACCACCGCACACTGCAACATGGAGGTGGAGATTGGCGGAAAGACATTTGAAGCACCAACGACGATCCTGAAGATGCCAGTCTTTGACTTGATCCTGGGCATGACATGTTTGCATTGGAACCATGCTCAGATTGATTACCTATCAAAGAGGATCACCGTGAGGCATGGGGATTCCTATATCATCATCGAAAGTATAAGACCTATTCCCCCTCTCTTACTGTCATCCGTGTAGGCCGTCAAGGCCCACTTGTAGGGGGATGAAGTCTATGAAGTGTTGTTTGAGATGGCTGAGGATAAGGGTTCCATCTCGGATATCCCGATGGTGCGAGATTTTGATGACGTATTCCCAGAGAAGCTACCAAGGCTACCCCCGCACCGGGAGCAGGATTTTCGGATATAGCTGGTACTAGCGGCTAAGCTGGCATCTAGAGCCCCTTACCGGTTGGCTCCGAAGTAGTTGATAGAGTTTCGAAGTCAGCTACAGGAACTAGTGGAAGCCGGATTTGTCCGGCCAAGCTTTTCACCCTGGGGAGCCCAGATGTTGTTCGTAAAGAAGAAGGACGAGACACTTAGGTTGTGCATCGATTACCGAGCACTGAACCGACTGACAGTCCAGAATACCTATCCGTTGTCAAGGATAGATGAGCTGTTCGATCAGCTGGAGGGGGCACATTTCTTTTCAAAATCGGATTTGAGGTCGGGCTACTACCAGCTGCGGATCCAGGAGGAGGACATTCCGAAGACTGCCTTCAGTAGCAGATATGGGCTGTTCGAGTTTACCGTGATGCATTTCGGGCTCACGAATGCATTGTCGGCGTTCATGAGCCTCATGAATCGGGTGTTCGAGGCATATTTGGATGTGTTCATCATCGTGTTTATTGATGAAATCCTCATCTACTTGAGAACAGAGGAGGAGCACTCATGACATCTGACATTGACCCTGGAAAGCCTGCGAGAACACCAGCTTTATGCGAAGTTCAGCAAATGTCAGTTTTGGTTGAGGGAGGTGGCTTTGCTAGGCCATATCATCAGTGGTGCTGGGTTGGCAATGGACCCAGTCAAGATTTAGGCAGTTAGGGATTGGCCGCAGCTGAAGTCGGCCACAGACGTGCAGAGTTTTCTACGACTTGTCGGTTACTACCAGAAGTTTGAGGAGGGATTTTCTCGTATTGCCCTCTCACTCGCATCCCTGACAAGGAAAGATGTGCCCTTTGTCTGGAGCCCACAGTGCGAGGTGGCTTTCTAGGAGCTAAAGGATCGACTCACCTCGGCTCCTATACTTGCCCTTCCTTCGGGGAAAGAAGGATTCCAGGTCTACACCGACACTTCCTACCAGGGCATGGGTGCAGTGATGATGCAGAATGGTCATGTGATAGCGTACGCCTCACGACAGCTGAATAAACATGAGCAGAACTACCCTGTTCATGACTTAGAGATGGGAGCGGTCATATTTGCTCTGAAAGTCTGGCGACACTATCTGTACGGTGTCCACTGCGACATATACTTCGACCACAACAATTTGAGGTATGTGGACACGCAAAAGGAGCTGAATATTAGGCAGAGACGATGGGTGGAGTTCCTAGCAGATTACCAGTACGAGATGCACTACCACCTAGGGAAGGCGAATGTGGTGGCAGATGCGCTGAGCCTGAAGTCCACAATCTCTGGAGCAGGACCGCAGTTGATGGCCTTGGAGTTTGTCCAGATGTTAGAAAAGATGCAGATATCCTTGGTGTCCGAGGATTACCCTGAGCTGTACCGGGAGTACCTATCGTCGTTAGTTGCCACAGATGACATTCGAGACCGAGCCAGAGATGGACAAAGGCAGGATGCCAAGCTAGAGCCGATATTTCGGGCCTTAGAAGTAGGCACTGCTGGAGATTATACACTGAGGGATGACCTAGTGTATTTCAGAGGATGGGTTTACATACCAGAGGGAGGCTAGGTTCGGGAAGATATCATGGTGGAGGCTCACTGCAGTCGGTATTCAGTACACCCGGGAGTTACGAAGATGACTGCGGATCTGAAGAAGACCATGTACTGGCCAGGCATGAAGAAGGATATCACCTACTTCGTGACCCACTGCGAGGCATGCCAGCTTGTGAAGGCAGAGTGCAGAAACCCCGCAGGATTGTTACAGCCACTCCTAGTGCCGGAGTGGAAGTTCGATGATATAGCGATGGACTTCATACATGGGCTTCCACGATCGAGGGCGGGAAACGATTCGATCTGGTTGATCATCGACCCGCTGACGAAGGTAGCCAGATTTATCCATATCAGAAAGGATGACTTGGTTGGTGTGTAGGTTCGGAAATGCGTGGAGCAGTTCATCCGTTATCATGGCGTACCCAGGACCATTATATCGGATCGGGATGGACGATTTACGTCCAGGGAGTGGAGATTAGTGTAGACATACTTTGGAATGCGGCTGACATTCAGTACAACTTTTCATCCCCAGACTGATGGGCAGACGGAACGCACTAATCGGACTTTGGAAGATCTACTGTGACTTTGCATATTGGATCGCGGTGAGCCTTTGGAAAAGTTGTTTCCACTGATCGAGTTTTCATATAATAATAGCTACCAGTCCAGCATAAGGATGGCTCCTTATGAGGCCCTATACGGATGGAGGTGTATGACTCCACTGTCGTGGATACAGGATGAGGATCCGAAGACTTTGGATTCGCAGTTTGTTGAGGACACCGAGGCTCAGGTGAGGTTGATACGGGATAGGATGTTAGAGGCACAGAGCCGATATGCTAAGTATTACGATGCAAGTCATCGTCAGGTGAAGTTCCAGGTGGGGGACCGGGTATTCTTGAAGATCCGACCGATGCATGGTGTTTCACTGGTACGCGGTCGGAAGAAGAAGCTCAGCCCACGGTATATGGGGCCTTACAGGGTTCGGGAGCGCATCGGTCCCTTGGCTTACAGGCTGGAGCTTCCACCGAAGCTAGAGAGCCTGCATGACGTGTTCCATGTATCCGCTCTTAAGAGGGCTCTACTATGCCCGAAGATGCATATTGCGACCACAGATGGGCCGGTAGCATCTGATCGGTCAGTTCACATGGAACCGGTCCGGATTGATGACAAGGGAATAAGAGTCTTGCGCCGCAAGAAGATTCCATTGGTCAAGGTCCTGTGGAGGAATCATGGGCGAGATGAGAACACATGGGAGCCTCAGGACTTGATGCAACAGAGGTACCCAGAGCTTTTCAATCAGGTATTAATCACAACCTCTCGGGATGTTACAATTTACCTTTTATATTTGAAACCCCGTAGGCCTAACTAGAATTTCAAGGACAAAATTTATTTATTTATATATTGGGATTTGTAACATCCCTCAAACAACTAGACCCCCTAGAAGTGGTTTTGTCATGACTAGGTCATGATAAAACCTTAGTAAGCCCAAGAAGGCCAAGTGAACCTAGGAATGTAGGTGAGATCACTATGGTCTACAAATAGTAGATTCCTAAACCCTAGTTTAGGATTACCATGAGGCTTACCATGACTCTAAGATCCCATCATGACCTCACCAATCCTTCGGGAGGTTCATTTGAGCCCTAAGGGTCCATTGGAGTCGACCCAAGGTGGCCAAGTTGACCTAGAACCACCCTAGGCCTAAAGAATTTCAAAGTGCCCTAACTAAGGGGCAAGTGACCTTCAGAGTGCAAAGTTAACCCTACCCAAATACTTCTAGACTTTAGGAGAGGCCCATGGGTCACCAAGGACCCATTGGGGTCAGCCCTAGTGGCTAATTTGACCAAGGTCAACTCTTGGGTCAAAGTGGTCAAACTAGCCTAAATGACTAACTCAAGCCCAATCCAAGTGGGCTAGGCCTAGGCAAGTGTGGCCCATTGGTCTAGGAGGCGGTGAGACACATTTTGGGCCCACCAAAATCAGAATTTGGTGACTAGGAGAGAGAAAGAGGGAGTGACCCAAATTTGGAGGAGAGAGAAAGAGGAGCTTAATGGCCATCATGGCCATGGAAGCTCCATAACCCCTCCTTTTGATGGGTCTTTAACTCCTTAGAGGCAGGGGAGGAGTTTTCAGGAGGTGGCCGGCAAGTGGGGAGTCTCAGACCCTCAAATTGGGTGAAACCGAAATTCACCATTAATGGCTTTAATGGTGTCTTGAAGAATTGGGGAGTTACAAACCTCCTCTCCCCAATTCCTTCATTAGAGAACTTCACCAGGGCAAGGGGAAGAGTTTCCCCAGATCACATTCCAGTTACAGAGGAGTTGGTGTGGAGGTTGCGGAGGAGCCGAAGCTTGGTGGTCAGAAATGGCGAGGAGGCACAACACCCGCTCTCAGGCCGCGATTCAGGTCCTCCTCCTCTCCTTCTTCCATGGGTAGATAATAGAAACACTTAGGGCCAAGTTTCAGGCTCAATTGAGCCCAATCGAGAGAGATTTTCTTCAGATTTTTCCGCAAAAAACAACCCGTTGCGTTCGCCGGAATAGGCTCCTCCGGTGGCTGTGCCGCCACCTGTCGATAGCGACCACCTCAACGGAGGTGGTGGTGCCGGTGGCCGGCCAGGGAGGTGGCCGGATGTCCAGTGGTGGCGGTTGGAAGTTGCTCCAGGCAGGTTGAATCGTGGCCGTCGGTTGGAGGAGGAAGACGATCCAGCCACCCTTGGATCTTGATTTGAGATTAGTTCTGGCAATGATTTAAAACTATAGGTTATTTATTTCTGTTTATTTCATTTCTATCACACCTTAGGTATTTAATATTTTTAATTATTAAAAATACCTAGACGCTAATTCAGAGACAATGGTCAACATATGAACTGTAGCCATATGGGTCTTCTTTAATTTGAAATTAGTTTGAACCAATTTGGGTGGCTGGTTTGACCAGGGCACTCATTTTGGTGGGGTCTATACGTAGGACTAGGCATAAATTAAATGGGTGCCCACACTTCATCTCTGGTCCAAATGACTTGCAATTTGGACAGTGAGTCCCCCTAGTCTATACCTAGGTCTTGCCCAAAATGGAAATTTTTGTGGATGAGTTTTCTATAGTTTTTGAAATTATTTATTTACTCTAGGGTAAATTAAGTAAGGGACCAATTACCTCCAAACGCACCCAAATTTTGGTGAATGGTCCTCAGGGTCATCATAAGACTTTGGTTAAAATTTCATCTCATTTTGAGATAGTTTGAGTTGAAAACATGCAAACCCTAGCCTTGCCATAATAAGGGTATTTAGGTCAAAAAGTGCACTTTCGGTTTTGAGTGGCCAAATCACCTCAACAGAGGTTGAAATTGGGGCCACTGACTTGGTATGGCTTTTAACACCTCCCCATGGAAGATGGGGTGGATTGGGATAGATTTGACCTAAGACCTAAGACCAAACCATAAGGATGGGCTTTTGTGTCTTATGAAGGGCATGAGGTCAAAAGACCTTGTATGGACTTGAAATTTGGTAGGGAGGGTACTAGGGTAGCTAAAGGCCTTTGGTGAAAATCTTAGGGGATTTGGAAAAGGGTAAGCCCCATAGAACCCTAACCCTAATTTAGGACACAAATTTTATAGTGATAAAATAGGGTACTAAAACTCATTTAACAGTAATAAAACTTGGCTAGTGTGGTCATAGGGGTAGTATGAACCTCTGGAAATTTATTTGGTAATTTTGGAACATTAAACTTAGTACTCCCTTTGTAATGCATGAATTAGCCCATCTTAAATATTTGGTTATTGTAAACTCACCATCCATTGAAAAGTCATGAAAATTTAGGCAGAGTGAGTTTTAGACCATTATGCCCATGTATGAATTTTATTAGAATTCTTCAATACATAATTACAGTACCTACTTCATAAGCTCATTAATTTGGATACTTGTTCAATATTTTATTTAGAGTTCATTATTTGTTGATAAATTATGAAACTTGACCTAGAGTATTTAAATATCCTTACAATCATCCTTGAATTTTCTCAGAATTTGTGGAAGTATTTTTGCTGCACCTGCATCTTAAAATTAATTAAAATAGGTTATATTCACAATTAGAATTAGAGATATAAACCTTGCTGCAAAATTGGGAGACTTTGGATTCTATGTTAAATAGTCATATTGTATTTATCATAAATTTTGTGGAGCATTTTCTTGTCAAATATTGGTACTTCATGTTCAAACTTGGGGTTTTTGGATTATTAGAATAATTAAATAAATTATCAGATAATTTAGGAAAATTATGAATTCTTGGGTTTAGGCTAAAAATGTCATGACAGCCCTCCAATAATTATTATAGGGATACTGGATGAATATTTTAAGTACCTCCCTTTTTACACATCATATAGCCTAAGTCGGTCTGCATTTAGTAAAACTGCAAAAATTATGTTGCAATATGAATTTGGGCACTTGAGTTGGGGTTAGTTATTTGCTGGTTTTGATAAATAAAAATGAGTTCATCATTGGAAGTTAGGATGAGTAGAGTGTTGGATTGACTAGTGTTAGGTGGTGCTCGAGATCGACGAAAGATCGTCTTTCCCGTGGAGAGAAAGTGTCAAATATACTAGGGTTAGATCCAATACAACATTTAAGGGACTAGGAGATGGGTATTAACCAACAAAAATAAGTGCCTTGTGAAAGGGAACTTTGGGCTTTAGCCCATCGCAGTTCCTAGTGCCCTCGATATCCCTTCAAGGGGAATACCTTGGGCAGTCCTAGGCTAACCTAAACAGTAGGAATAATAAACTAGAATGCAAGAGTAAATAATGTAACTAGGTGTTCACTTTCACTCACCTCGATGTCTCGGGTTATTAGGTTGGGTCACTCGGGTACTAGGCTCAGTGGATCTGGTGAAGGGCAGGTTGGCCCGACGAGCTTTGGCTCTGTAGTTGTATTTGATGTGCAGGTTTGCCCGATGAGCTTTGGCTCGGTTGCTGTTTGTAATGGATGGGATGGTCCGGGGAGCTTTGTCTCGGTGGTTATACATCAAGGTTGCATGTGCATAAAGTATAAGGTGGTGGGTCTTCGGTATTGGATAGTCAATGCACCGACGCCAATACGTTGACTTGGCAAGTATGGTTCAACACTTGGCAAAATAAAGTCTGGTGCGCTAGTCAGCAAGAGTATGCAGGAGCTCTGCTTTGTGCACCAGCGTTGAGGCATACGATAGGTATGACTTGTAGTGCAATTACCGGTTTAGAGGTGGGCTAGGCCCAACCCACCGCTTCCGTTTGCCACTACGGAGGTATCCTGGGAGGTTCGGCTCCAGAAAGGGGGAACTAAAGGTCTGTGTACATAGAGTCAAGTGGGTGAGTTGCACTTGCATGTTCACCTCATGGCATAATTTTATTTCATAGCATGACCATTGCATACAACCCGGTATCTATTATATAAGTTGTATGGGACGCTTATACAATTGGCCCTGTAAAACGACCCCTTGGTCTATAAGTTCGTGCTTATAAATTAAGCTTTTATTCAGTAAATATATATGTATGCTTGTTAGAAAACTGACACCCTATCGTATAAATTGGTATGGTACTTTTTATACGATAGGAGCCCTGCAAAAGATCCCTTGTCTTATGTGTTTTCATATAAGTTAAGGTTACTTCTCTTGTTAAATCTTTCTTACCTTCACTCTGTCTTATATACTATAGAACTGATAGATTAGTTCCGCCTTCATCTGCTCATTTTTTGTTATTCTTCACTTTTATGTCCTCTCCTTTCCTCCTCCCCACTCGGTGCCTAGGAGCCATGGGGGACGGGGCGGGGGATCATATGACTTAGTCTTTTAGACTAACGGTTTTCGAACCCCATCATTTTAGGGGATCGTGGACCCCAGCATGGAGGAGCAGCCACAGAGGTTGGCACGCTTGGAGATGGGACAGTCTAGTACCAGAGTTCAGACAACAGGGACTGTGAGTCCTGTTCGCTATTAGTTATTTTAGTTTTGCTTCTGCGATGAGAGATATGTAGTGAGTACTTAATGTACTGGCCATGAGCCCAAGATTTAGTACTTTTATTATTTCTGTGGACACTCCCTTCGTAGAGATTATTTACTATATGTGATTTCTGTAGACTTGCCTTTTATTTCTTTGTTACAGTTGTGATCGATTTGGTCGGCAGGATCGGCATTTTGTAGTGATGACCTTCCCGGGCGTGAAGGTGTCACCGCAAAGCGGCAGTTCTGGGCCTAAGACCCCGGTGTTTTCAAAAACAAAAAGGGGGTCTTACACATTATGACTCTTCCTTGAAATCTTATGCAATGCAATTACTGCAGAAGCAAAAAAGGGGGAGGTTGCCATTACAGCTAAGGTCGCCGGTGTTGAAAAGATTATGCTCGATCAATTCAAACAAGCAAATGATTATAGCTATGATAACACTGTGTGGCCATATGGAGTTCTATTCCCTCCTCCATCCCCTACTGAGCCTGTTCTTATTGACGACCCTCCAGCTGATCCTGGTTATGATGGTGTTTATCCGACTCCGGACTACACTCAATACTGGACATACTCACAGGACTTCTCTCAGGTTCATGGTGCTGTTGTGACTCCAGATGTTCAAGCTGCTACTAATACTGCTCTTATTGCATTCTCAGAGGCTTAGGTTCTCAAGAAAAGGAAATTTGGATAAGGTACTTCTGAAGTCAGACAAGAACTGGCTAGGCTTGCTCATGTCAGTGGAGGACCTAACCGTAAAATGGATGAAGCTTGGAGCCCAACTTCAAAAGGAATTATCTTTGACACCTTTGACTTGTATGAGCTCGGAGTGGAGAAGCATCAGGATCATTACAATCCAGAAGAATGGAACAAATATAAAGAGGCCTGCACTAGGAGAAGGATTCATTTCTAGAAGTAGAATAATGTTGATCTAATGCTTCCTCCTCCAAAGTACTATCCAAAGTCCAAAGAATATTTTGACAAACAAATGTTGAAGAGAAAGAACAAGAAGACCTAAATTATTTTATATATCTCAATGTTGTGTGTTGTGGGCTACCCTTCATAATCTAAAATAATTTTGATATATGTATATTTGATTTATCTAATTGTCTTGGAATGCACGTTGTTATTGTTTCTTAATTTCATTTATCTTTTCAAGTCTTAGTTTAATTTTATTTGAAATATGCAATTCACCTTAGCTTGTAGGATTTTGGCTTCTTCAAATAGGGGAGATTGTTGGGTATTGTTTCCACAATAACCCTGATTTGAAGAAGGATCCAGTCAAGCTAAGATGAATTGAGGTTGTATTTGATATTGCATTTAAATTATGTACTTGCAGGTTTACAATGTCAAGTACACACCAATGTCAGGTTATAGTGGGTCAGTAAACATAGGACTATGAAAGTGATGCCTCAGATACTAATGAAAGTGAGGGATTGATCTAACTAACTCTATGGGGGCGGGGGGTAAATAGAGTATTTTAAAAACTTTAAGTTGTTTTTACAGTGGATTAAAATAACTGATATATATATATATATACAAGAAAAGAAATATCACAACATAAAAAAAAGTAGAGCACAACTAGATGTCACAAGAAAATTTATAGTGGTTCCCCAATAAACCTGGGTACATCCACTCTTCTACCACCCTGGTAGGAATCCTCTACAGGTTTTTGATCAGGGGCCCTACCACCATAGGTTTTTGTTCTGGTGCCCTGTCACCACAGGTTTTTGTTCAGGTGCCCTGTCACCAGATCTTTTTGATCAGGAGCCCTGTCACCACAAGTTCTATTTTGTAAGGGAGATCTAGCAAACCTTTGAGCTCTTGATCAGGTGTCCAAAAACCAAACCAAGTCTTTTGATTAGGAGACTTGAGAACCAAAAGGTTTAACTTTTGAAGGGAGTTATAGAAAATAAAATTGATAGTATCTTCTCTGTCTCTTTTCTCTGAGAAGACTAATTGATTTGTTGATGTTGTCAAAACTCCCCCTGAGTTATAGAATCTGATCAGGAGAGAAAACTTTGCTTCACGGTGTAGGCCTTCAAAGATGAATACTTCTTCTTCCAGTAAATGTCTCTGAGAGTTTGAGCTTTTGGTCTTAGATTGAATATTATGTTGCTGGAAGAAAAGGCTTGAAGAAGAAGATGACGAATAAGATGATCTCTGTATTTGTTTCTTATTCTCTAGTTGCAGATGTTCTCTTTCTTCTTCTTCCGACTATCTGTTATGTTATAAGACTGTGCAATCTTCTGAAAAATTTCTTTTATATATTGATTGCTGATTTGAAATTCGAATTCCTTGAAGTCCTCTGCATATTTTCTGGGAATTGGAACATCTGTTTTTGTCTTCAATGTATTTCCCTAACTGTCCTAGTAAATATGGTAGAGCAATAACTCTGTGAAATCCATAATTAATGCTACCAAGAAATGACTATATTCCTGAGAATATTAAGCATTAATTATCAGTGTATTACTGTCCTAATATTTGTAATTAAACTGCTTTAGTCAATCTGAGAAACTGCAGAGAGGTTTAGTCGAGCAGAACCTCGATGGAGTTAGTCGAACTCAGTAAAGTTTTCATTGACCCGAGCTCCAAGTTCGTCGAGCTGAGATTTTGATATCATCTAACACATTTTCTGCAATCTTCAAAACTACCTTGTCTCTTAAGTCTTGAATCTCTGAAGTCTTCTAAAGGTTGGTTTCAGTAATCTAACCTTATGTGATTGACCTTAACCCTGGAACTAATATATGACCCTAGACTATACATGTTGGGTCATCAATCCTAAGAGTGAACCTAGCCCAAATTAAAAGTAGGGTTTCAACAGACTATACAATGTAATACCTCATTGTATAGGACATCATGTTGACTCATGTGTAATCTCTCTATTGGGGTGTACTTCTTTTCTAAGTAAAGGAGACAGATCAAGGAAGGCCAAAGACCAGCAGTCAGAAATGAAGAATTTGACCTAAGTAAGATTCTGAGCGTATGGTGAGTCATACACTTCGAATTTGTCGAGTATCCCCTTGATACTCAATAAATTCATCTTGTATGCTTCCCAATACCCGTCGAATTTGTTGTATATACTTGGGGAAAATTCGCAGAAAAGCAGAAAAATCATCAAGGCAAATTCACCGAGTATCACTGGTGATACTCGCTGAATTCGTCGAGTATCACTAGTTATACTCACCGAATTCGACGAGTATCCCATGTGATACTCGCCGAATTCGTCGAGTATCACTAGCGATACTAGCCGAATTCGATGAGTATCCCATGCGATACTCGCCGAATTCGATGAGTATCTTGGGTGATACTCGTCGGGTATGTTGGGCATTATGTCTACTTTTCATCTATTATGTCTAAGGAATTTTCAGTGAATATCATCTTCATATTCGGCGAGTATCATACTAATACTCGACGAAACTCGCCGAATTTTACTTGGGTTTTTTCGATTTTTTCTGGTTCGGAATTCGTCGGCCACGCACAGTGTTTTTTCTAGGGTTCTTTTTAGGAAACCTTTTATAACCATTTGATTTCGAATCTCTCTATAAATACCTAAGATAATTTCAAAATCAGTAAGGAATCACAAAAACATAATTGCAATTCAAATTTCCAAATCTTCCCGAAATCGAACCTGTCGGTCGCACGCTGTCTGGATCGCGACATTCTTCCGTTAGGACGCACTTCGTCGATCATCTTCTTCACTGGCTGTTTCGATTGGATTGTTTCATCCTTCAAGATTCTTCCTACTCCAGTCCAAGTCGGTTGAAGATTCAAGATCCAAGTTGCAAGATCCAAAGATTTCAAGTTTTCTGAGTTCTCCAAGATTCAAGATCAACTCTTCCAAGAACATCAGATCAAGACTTATTGTCGTATGTTATTGTTGTATTATTATTTTAAATTGTGTACGAGATTTTTCTCTGAGTTTTTGGTGACCTGTTTGTGGATCAAGAGAGTAGATATGTCTGTGGAACGAGGTTGTAGATACGATTTGCGGATTGAGTTGTAGGAGAGTTTGTTCTCCAAGTTATAGGAGCGTAGTCTTCGAGCTGTAGGAGTTGCGATTCCGAGGTGTAAGATTTGACGAAATCTGAGTTTGGTGAAGTAGCCAAATCTGCCCTTCATGGGAGATAGGTAAGGCGGGACAGTGGATGTACCCAACTCGGGGAACCGCTATAAAATCTCTGTGTTTGTGTGCCTGTTGTTTAAGATTAATTTTATTCCGCAAAAGACAAAAACATTACCTATTCACCCCCTCTATGAGATTTAGGTAGACGTTAGATACTTTCAAACACCATGTAGCCGATCGGCCCTACTAGAACCCTACACTACTCTGAAATGCTAAGGAGGGAAGAAAAGCAACAAAGAACACACAAAAAAATACTTGGCAAGGGAAAGAAATCACCACTTACCTCTATCAACAGAAATTCGGCCACACAAGTGCCCTTCATCATGGATCCTGCAGCAAGAACACCTTGGCTACACTTCCTGAAACTTTTCAAGAAAAAGGGGGTAAAAACTGAATAACCTAACGTCAAAAATTTCAATAAATCTGAAACACTCACCGCACACACGTAGATCTCGGCGAGAGCAATCCGAATCTACCTTCCGATGACGATTTCGAGCACCAGAGCTCCTTCAATCGATGACCGAAAGCCTAGTAATGTCCGCCATTTCTCTCTTTCACGAAAACTTGCCAAGTTCTCGAGTAGAGTTTTTTATTCACGAGAAGTAAGTCCTTATTCTCAAGTACAAATGATGTACTTGAGAAATGAAGTCCACACTTTGAATTTTCTTGGATTTTGAAGTATAACCCGATCTTGAACTTGCTTGTTGCCTTACTCTTTATTCTTCCTTGTTGAGCATGCCAAGTTCTGTTTTGAAGAACGAGAACTTAGCATTATCCAACGACTTTGTGAATATATCTGTAATCTGCCTGTCAGTTGGAACATATTGGAGATTGATGTCTCCATGCTCCACATGCTCCCAGATGAAGTGGTACCACAACTCTATGTGCTTTGTCCGGCTGTGAGAGACTGGGTTGTTGGATATTGAAATTGCACTGGAGGAGTCGCAGTATAGAGGAATGTCCTTGACCTTCAAGTTATAATCTTCAAGTTGATTCTTTATCCTTAGCAATTATGCACAACAACTGCCGACAGAAATGTATTCTGACTCGGCCGTTGAGATTGCGACATAATTTTTCTTCTTACTGCTCCATGAAATGAGCCTCCTTCCAAGGAATTGGCAAGTCCCAAAAGTGCTCTTTCTATCATCTTTGCTTCTGCAAAATCTGCATCTGAAAATCAATTAGTTTGCTATCATTACTTCTTGGGTACCATAAGCCAAGATTTGGTCTACCTTTAAGATATCTCAAAATCTACTTTGCATCAGCATAGTGAGATTCGTTAGAGTTCACTTGAAATCTAGCACATACACATGTTGAAAACGTTATGTCTGGTCTACTAACAGTAAGATAGAGCAAGGATCCAATTATGCTTCTGTACTTGGTTTCATCAAAAGGTTTCCCTTTCTCATCCTTGTCTAGAGATATTATTGAACCCATTCGAGTGCTCATAGAGGTTGCGTTCTCCATTTCGATTTTCTTAATTAACTCCTTGGTAAATTTTGTCTCAGAAATGAAAATTCCATCTTCAGATTATTTCACTTGAAGTCCTAAGAAATACTTTAGCTCTCCCATATTGCTCATTTCAAACTTCTCTTGCATAAGTTTGGAAAACTTATTGGAAAGGTTGTCATCAGTAGAGCCAAATATGATGTCATCGACATAGATTTGCACTAGCAAAATCTTACCTTTTATTTTCATAAGAAATAATGTCTTATCTATCTTTCCTCTTGTGAACTTGTTCTCAAGAAGAAAGTTAGACAACATCTCATACCAAGCTCGAGGAGCTTGTTTCAAACCATATAAAGCTTTAAATAAAAGATAAACAAGCTCACGATAGTGAGAATTAACAAAATCTGCAGGTTGTTCTACATACACCTCTTCCTTTATGTCACCATTAAGGAAGGACGTCTTCACGTCCATCTGATAGATAGTGATGCCCTTAAGTGATGCATATGCGAGGAACA
This sequence comes from Platanthera guangdongensis, assembly GCA_039583875.1. NCBI lineage: Eukaryota > Viridiplantae > Streptophyta > Magnoliopsida > Asparagales > Orchidaceae > Platanthera > Platanthera guangdongensis. Next base: position 74,974,226 of record CM077160.1, on the reverse strand, counting down.
ACATGATTGCCTCCAGCCTTGCCATTGGTGCATATGTCTGATCGAAGTCGATTCCTTCTTCTTGTCTGTATCCCTTGGCGACGAGTCTATCCTTGTTCTTTATAATTGTCCCATCCTCATCCATCTTTTTCCTATAGACCCACTTTATTCCGATAACGTTCTTACATTTGGGTCTTGGAACAAGCTTCCAAACTTTAAAATGTTTGAATTGATTCAATTCTTCTTCCATGGCCATTATCCAAGATGCGTCTGTGTTTGCTTCTTCAAACTTCTTCGGTTCAACCTGTGAGAGAAAACACAAATATTAATTTTCATTAGCTGTACCTCTATGATTTCTGACACCATCCCGAGGATCTCCTATGATTTTATCAATTAGGTGATCCTTCAGGTGAATGAGCTCTAGAGTTCTCACATTTGGAGCTTCTTCAACCACTAGAGCGACTTCATCAGCTTGAATGATTTCTTCATCATGGTCATCAACCTCTCCAATTGGGGTTGGAGTGGTGATCTTCTTGAACTTTTGATCTTTTTTTCAGTTGGCTCATCCAAGTTTAATTCCTTTAGGCTTGAACCTATATCTTCAATAAACACACTAGAAGAGCTGCCTTGTAGCAAGTTCGTCTCATCAAATACAACGTAAATGGATTCTTCTACAACCATTGTTTTCTTATTAAAAATCCTATATGCCTTAATATGGCTACTATATCCGACAAAAATACCTTCAAAGCTCTTTTCAATAAATTTAGTGGTGTGATACTTACCATTGTTAAGGACGAAGCATTTGCTACCAAAGATTCTAAAATATGAAATAGTCGGTTTCCCTCCCTTTAGTAGTTCGTAAGGTGTATTATTATGGTTCTTGTTTATGAGTGCTCGATTTTGCACGTGGCATGCAGTGTTGACAACTTCAGCCCAGTAATACTCCGGTAGTGAGGCATCACTCAACATGGTTCTGTAGGCCTCTATGAGTGTTCTATTCCTTCTCTCAGCTACTCCGTTCTGTCGAGGAGAGGAAAACTCATGAAAGATACCTGGTCTTTCACAGAATTCTGTCATGTCTCCAGGCTTAAACTCTGTTCTATTGTCACTTCTGATTTTGACTACGAAACAGTTGTATTCATTTTGAACCTGCCTGACAAAATTAGTAAAGATATCAAAAGTATCTGACTTGTGTTTTAGAAAGAACACTCACACAAAGCGAGAGTAATCATCAACAATAACCAATGTATAATCCTTAGCTCCCAAACTTCTAATTTACAGTAGACCGAATAAGTCCATATGAAGTAGGTGTAAACACCTATTAGAGTCTTTGTCAATGATGCTTTTAAAGGTAGACCTTGTTTGCTTGCCTTTTACACATGCGTGACAAGATTTATCTTTAACGCACTTGACATTTGGGGCATCACGTACTAAATCAAGATAAAACAATTTATTAATGGTTTTGAAATTTATATGTTCTAATCTCTTGTGCCATTGGTCACCAGGAGACGCACTATCTTTTGCCAAAAAGCACACTGGCGTAGAAGAGTCTATGCAAATAAAGTTTAAACAAAATATATTCCTACTATAAGTGCCTGATAGTATCGTTTCCAAGTTATCTACAAATTTTATCAAGCACTTGTCTGCATGAAATTCTACTATGTATCCTTTATCACAGAGCTGGCTTATGCTTATAATATTGTGTTCCAATCCTTCAACATAAGCCACATCTGAGAAAGATAAACTACCATTAGTAATCATACCGTAGCCTTTAGTAATTCCTCTATCAGAACCTCCAAAGATGACCTTTGGCCCGTTCATGACTGGAGAATAATTCTTGAGTAGGCTTCTAGTCCCGGTCATATGCCGAGAGCATCCACTGTCCAAATACTAGATAGGATTTTTGGTGGCCTTTCGACATACATGCATTCACAAATCAGTTTGCCTTAGGAACCGAAACTCATTTGGGTCCTTGGTCTCTAGTTAGCACACTCCCCCTACGTGTGTTAACATTGTGAGTGGTCTTTCTCACATTTTTAACTTGAGGAGTTGCATAATACCTGGGGTTAAACTAGCAATCTATAGCAAAGTGACAAACTTTGCCGCAGCACCAACAGTCAAACTTGTTGTATCTTTGCCTAAAGTTCTCCTGCTTGACCTTTTGAGAGTGTGGTCTAGCAGGGGCTGCAGGCTTGGAGGTAGAAGCTTCATGGTGATGGCACTCACATGACATCTTCTCCTTAAGATGCTTTTCCACAACGGGTTTTACTTTTGGAGCTTTCTTGATGTTGTGACCATGACTGTAACACCCCAGTTTTGGAGAGAGGGGTCGATTTACGTTTCTGGACTTTCTTTTTGGTTTCTAGCAGGGGGCCCACGGCCCGGGACACGCCCGTGACCCAGGTCGTGTCAGGCCGTGTCGACGACTTGGCTGCGTGGTCGACACTTTGCGCTCGACGAAGTGTCGAGTGAGGGCACACGGCCTGCGACACGGGCGTGTCGTAGGGCGTGTCGAGCCCGTGTCGACACTCAGCCCGGGGTGTCGACATTTTCGCTCGACTTTGTGTCGAGACAAGGCACACAGCCTAGGACACGGGCGTGTCCAAGGCCGTGTGGGTCTGTCGATGATCTTCAGTCGACGATGTTCACTCGACGAGTGTCGATTGTCGAGACTGGGGCACACGGCCTGTGACACGGGCGTGTCACAGGGCGTGTCCCTCTTGGTTGACGATCTTCGCTCGACGTTTTTCCGCGGTGTCGACACAAAGGCTGTCGACGAGTGTCGAGACTTGGCACACGGCTTGCGACACGGGTGTGTCCCAGGCCGTGTCACCTCTCGGGATGTTTTCGGGGCCGTGTCAATGGAGGTACACGGCCGGCCACACGGCTGTGTCATTGGGGACACGGGCGTGTCGGATCGAACACGGGCGTGTCAGATGCCCGTGTGCTGTTCCAAGCGCGTTGATTTGAGACGATGAATGAGGCACACGGCCCTGGACACGGGCGTGTGCCAGGTCGTGTTCGGCCCAGGTGTTTTATTTTTCAAGCGGATCGTGGCCATTCTTTTCCTGATTTTAGGATCTGACGGTTTAGGACTGTTCTTGGGGAGTTAAGTCCGAGAATAGGGTTGGAAACCCTCATTATTCTTCAAGCTTTTCTCTTACTAATTTCTAGAGAGAAGGGAGAGCAAGGAAGAAGTTGAAGGAGGGTTTGGGCTGTAGGAGAAGCTTCGGTGCTCCAAATCGCGAGCCGAGTCCAGATCCGTGGAGGCTAAATCTTTGCGAAGGTTTTCATCCGGATATTTTTCCATGGCAAGGAAGAGGAGTCGGAAGGTAACGACACTTCTCCTCTCGGTCTTAGGATGCATGTCTTTAGCATCATTTTTCTCTTTTCTAGTTCTTGGGCACCAAACTCTCAAATGAGAGGGGTTTTGGGTCTCCAAGGTTCAAGAGGAACCTCCGAGTTGATTGAGTCTGTCCCCGGCATATTTTGCATTAGAGATCCGCTCCATTAGTGGATTAGGCATGGTGGGTGAAGCCGTCGTCGCGACCGTTAGTCCGACTCGGTGATGTTGCATACGAACGTTAAGGATTCGTAGAGATTCCGTTGCGGCAAGACGCCGTTTGTGATGTGGTGATGTTTTCCCCTTTTTTCTCGAGTGAGTACGTGTAGTCGGAGCCGGACAAGGTTAGCTCCTCGTGGCGGTAGATGTTTTCCTTGGTGGACAAGGTTATATCCGCATGAGTTGGAAATGGTTTCCTTGGTGCGCGGGAATGTTGCAGTAAAAATGAGGGACTAGGGTGGAATTGTCTTGGTTTGTGATGTGCCAAGGCGTGGTTATGTCTCCGTGGTCGGCTGGCTATCCCGTGACATTCACGTCATGTGCGGAGAGTGTCCCGGCGAGACTAGTCCCCTTCTGTGAGACTGACGAGAATGCCAAGCATGGGGGCAAACCCAGGCGATGAGGCCATGAGCGGGTGGGGTCCGGCAAGGCTTCTTAGAATCGGTCAGTTTTGTGTTTGTTGGAATCCTGACATGAGACGTCAGAGCTTGTAGGCAAGCCCGGGTCTAAGACCTTGAGCGGGTGGGGCCTTGACAAGAGTTCCATGAGGCGGCTTGTGAGCCGTTGGGGGAAATGGTGTCACCCCTTTATTTGCGGCTTTATGCCAATGGGGAATCGATGAGTACCCATATGATGCGATGATGTGCTAGATGCATACCAGTTAGGGTGCCTTGGGTGAAACCCGGGTTTTTGCATACATGATTGCATAAGTATGCCCTTTTTGTTATATTCTCAACCTGTAGAGAACATGTATGATGCGTGTGACATCCAAGCCTGTTTTAGTAGTTGTTTTTCTTGCTTATGATTTTTGCATATGAAGTGCTAACTTGTAGGTTGGAGGGGTACCCCGGGGTCCGTTAGGGGCGGCCGGGAGGAGATGTGATGTTACACAGTTTGAGGTCAGCCTTTGTTGACCCACGTTACTAATAAAGTTTACAGGCAAGGATCACATGCAGGAGTTAGCTCGCCGGCCAGAAAGGCCCAAGCCACATGAAGTGCTTTTCTTTTTGTAGCTCTACTTATATGATGTTGTATGTTTGAGACTCATGTTGTCCGGCTTGCATGCCGAGGTAGACTAGGAGTGCTAAGCACATTCATGACTGTTGTATTGTTTGATTTTGGACACTTGTTGTAAGGACATAAGGCCACTTGTTTAACTCTTCTTATAGTGGATAACTTCTTGTCTTGCTTGTATTTCCGCTGTGTTGTGCAAAGTGTTTTGAGTGTGGGTAGCTATATCAACTTTTAATACTAAAGCTGTGGCGTCTGTATGTTGTGCGGCCGCGGCCGGACCCATATTATACGGTCATTACAGGGGAGGTGTTACAATTTGGTATCAGAGCAGGTTAGATTCAAGGTCAGTGCGTAGAGAAGTTATCCACATAAAAGTAACGCGGGACCATGAGTGTCCTTATGTTTAAGTCTTGAGAGTTGAGACTGATTCCTTATTTCTTGTTTTCTCAGAAGAGTGCAAGAAACGAGGCGGGTACGTTGAGAGCTAGAGAAGAGCTTTTGGCGAGCAGTGCTACTGCTCCAGGTCTTTTGGGCACGAGTGTTAACCCGGCCGACTTCTGCCGCATGCTTGCGGAAGCGATGGTAGCAGCCCAAGCTGTAGCAGCAGCTCAAGTAGTAGCCCCTGCTACACCGGATACGGCGACGGCCGTGCTAGGAGGAGAAGCCAGGCGAGTGGAGCCTTTGGCGGAGAGGGTAGTTGTCGGACATGGAGACCGGCACTTGAAGTATTTCTTGAGCTTCCATCACCCGTCATTCAAGGGAGTTGGTACGCCAACGGATGCGGAGGATTGGTGGGTTCGCATTCAAGAGCTTATGAGGGCGGAAGAGACGCCAGAAGAAAAGAAATCTGAATATGCGGCGATCATGTTGGAAGGAGACGCCAAGTTATGGTGGGTGAGCCATAGCGGCCGCCAGTTCTCGGGACGCACCCCATCAGTGGAGGAGTTTGGGGATGCATTTCTAAAGAGGTATATTCCAGTTTCTACACGATTGGCCCTTCAGAGGCAGTTTCTGCATTTAATGCAGTGAGACAAGACAGTGGATGAGTATGTGCAGGAGTTCACCCGTTTGGGTCGTTACGCGGGAATAACGATGGCAGATGATGTAGAAAGGGATAACCTCTTCTACCATGGGCTGAGGGAGAACCTGAGACAAACCCTCATCTCCATGAAGAGAGCGGGATTCAATGAACTAGTTGAGGCTGCCAGGATTTTGGAAAGTGATTTGGAGCGAACCCAATGCCGTAAGGGTTTTACTCCCAAGCAAGGGGAAGGGAAGCCTTCCCAATCTCATGGAAAGTCTGAAGGGAGTAGGTGGAGGAAGAAGCCTCACACTTCCAGATCCGGTGAGAAGAGCAATTGGATGCCTGGAGGTTCTCACTCTAGGGGACCGCCGACGTGTTACAACTACGGTAAGGTGGGGCCAAAGGGCGCATCTGTTGGGAGCTTGACGGAGTTGACTTCATTTTGGTAGCAGTGATTTTACCATTGGTTGAGTTCGATGTCATTTGGGCATGGACTGGCTTGCAGAGCAGCGCGCCAGTATTGATTGCCTATCTAAGGTAGTGACCCTAAAGAGCAAAGGGCAGGCGGAGGTCAAATTTGAGGGCCTTTGTGGAGTGGTCTGTTCCCTGATTTCGGCCATGCAGTTGATGCGGGTGGTTAACCAACGTGGTGTAGCGCTTGTAGCATTATTGGAGGTTCGTCTCTCCCAGCTGACTATTGAGGAAGTGCCCGTTATGGCAGAGTTCAAGGATGTGTTTCCGGATGAACTTCCTGGAGCACCTCCTTGGAGGGAGATCGATTTCTCGATCGAGTTAGTGACGGAGGCTAGGCCGGTGTCGCGTACTCCGTTTAGGATGACACCAAAGGAGTTGGCAGAACTCAAGGTGCAGTTGCAGGAACTGTTGGAGCAAGGGTATATCAGACCCAGTTCTTCGCCGTGGAGTGTGCCGGTGTTGTTTGTAAAGAAGAAAGACGGTAGCATGCGACTGTGCATAGACTACCGAGAGCTGAATAAATTGACTGTCAAGAATAATTATCTGATTCCTCGGATAGACGACTTGTTCGACCAGTTGGTAGGGTCAGTGGTGTATTCAAAATTGGACTTGAAGTCAGGCTATTTTCAGCTGCGAATTCGGGATGAGGACATACCCAAGACTGCCTTTGGTACAAGGTATGGACACTTTGAGTTTACGGTGATGTCGTTCGGGCTGACGAACGCACCATCTGTGTTCATGGATCTTATGAATCGGGTATTTCGGGAATACTTGGATTCTTTTGTGGTTGTCTTCATTGATGACATCTTGGTGTATTCCAAATCGAAAGTGGAGCATGAGACCCACTTGAGAGTGGTCTTGCAAGTGTTGAGGGAGAATCAGTTGTATGCAAAATTCTCCAAGTGCGAGTTCTGGTTAGAGAAGGTGGCATTTTTGGGCCACGTGATTAGTGGGGATGGGGTGGTAGTGGATCCAACAAAAGTGGAAGCCATTAGAGATTGGCCGGTTTTGAGGACCGTGGCGGAGGTCCGAAGTTTTCTTGGACTAGCCGGGTATTACAGGAGGTTCGTGGAGAATTTTTAGCAGATAGCTCTACCCCTCACCTCACTCACTCGTAAAGATCATAAGTTTGTGTGGATTCAAGAGTGCAGTCAAGCATTTGAAGCACTGAAAGAGAGACTGATGATGGCTCCAATCCTAAGTCTACCGCAAGGGACAGAGGGATTTCAGATTTTCAGTGATGCATCAGGATGCGGTTTGGGTTGCGTTTTGGTGCAACATGGCAAGATGATAGCTTTTTGGTCTAGACAACTAAAGCCTCATGAGAGGAATTACCCCGTCCATGACTTGGAGTTGGCGGCGGTAATTTTTGCATTGAAAATATGGCGGCATTATGTATATGGTGCAAAGGTGGAGATCTTCACGGATCACAAAAGCCTGAAGTATCTCTTGGATCAAAAGGACTTGAACATGCGGCAACACAGATGGGTTGAGTTTCTTGGGGAATACGAAGTGGCGATTCAGTATACGCCAGGTAAAGCCAATGTGGTGGCGGATGCCTTGAGTAGAAAGTACTCGGGGCAAGGAAATTGGATCGAAGCTCAAGATGAGCGACTGGTACGGGAATGGGAGTCCCTTGGTTTGGAATGTGTTACGAGAGGCGAGTCCAGCGTGACTTAGTTGAACTGGATCGAAGTGCAGAATGACTTGACCGATCGCATTCGGGAAGTGACTCGGTTGGATGTGGAGTTTCAACCATTTGTGTTGGAGGCTCAAGCGGGCGAGAGTAGCACCTGGGAGATGATTGATGAGATTCTGAGGAAGAACGGAAGGGTTTGTATACCGCAGTTCGGCAAACTCCGTGAGGAGTTAATGTTTGAGGCTCACTTCACAAAGTACTCCATTCACCCGGGCGGTACAAAGATGTACTTGGATATGAAGAAATCCTTTTGGTGGCCGGGGCTGAAGCGGGACGTAGCTTTGTACGTGAATCGTTTCCAAACTTGTGCCTTGGTGAAGGCCGAATGTCAGAAGCCGGGCGGGTTCCTGAAGCCCCTTCCAATCCCTGAATGGAAATTTGATGATATCTCCATGGACTTTGTACATGGTTTGCCTAGATCGCAGCAGGGTAATGATGTTATTTGGGTGATCGTGGACCGCTTAACCAAGGTGGCCCACTTCATCCCAAATCGGAAAGAGGACAGAGTGGAGAAGCTGGTGTAGTTGTATGTTCGTAACATTGTGCGACTGCATGGAATTCCAAAGAGTATAGTCAGCGATCGAGATGGATGGCTTACGTCTAAGGACTGGAGACTATTTCAAAAGAGTTTGGGCATGAAGCTAAAGTCCAGTACGACGTTCCATCCTCAAACTGATGGGAAAACTGAAAGAACAAACCGTACTATGGAGGATATGCTGAGAATGTGCGTTCTTGACTTCGACAAGAAGTGGGAGGATCACCTCTTCATGGTGGAATTCACGTACAATAACAGTTACCAAGCGAGTATAAAAATGGCGCCATACGAAGCCTTGTATGGGAGACGGCGTCGAACACCGATATCTTGGGCAGAGGCGGGAGACACCAAAATTTTGGGAAAAGAGGTGGTAGTGGACGCTTGTGAGTTGGTACGGACCATTCAAGAGCGTATGAAGGTGGCGCCGGACCGGCAAGAAAAATACTTTAATGCTCCTCACCGGAAGTTGGAGTTTGCGGTAGGTGATTGGGTCTATTTGAAGATCAAACCGTTCAAAGGCGTCTCACGGATTCGCCGACTCAAAAAGTTGAGTCCGAGGTTTTTGGGGCCTTTTGAAGTTGTTGAACGGGTGGGAGAAGCAGTCTATCGGTTGGCGTTGTCCGTGGAGCTGAGTGGATTGCATGACGTCTTCCACGTCTTCGTTTTGAGGAAAGCCTTGGTGGAGGCTAGTGTGGTGATTGAGCCTGCATCGGTGCCGTTTGAGGAAAACTTGAGGACGCGAGTCCTTCCAATTGTTATAGAGGTTTCAGAGACTCGGCAGTTGCAGAATAAATAGGTTAAACTCATGAAAGTCCAATGGGAGAACTGCGGTCGAGAGGAGTTCTCTTGGGAGTGAGAACAGGCCATGCGAGAAGAGTATCCAGAACTCTTCATTTCAGGTACAATTTAAGTTTTTGTCCCTTCTGTTTTGTAATTTCGGGACGAAGGGGGGGAGAGTTGTAACACCCCAGTTTTGGAGAGAGGGGTCGATTAACGTTTCTGGACTTTCTTTTTGGTTTCTAGCAGGGGGCACACGACCCGAGACACGCCCGTGTCCCAGGCCGTGTCAGGCCGTGTCGACGACTTGGCCACGTGGTCGACATTTTGTGCTCGACGAAGTGTCGAGTGAGGGCACACGGCCTGCGACACGGGCGTGTCGCAGGGCGTGTCGAGCCCGTGTCGACACTCGGCCTAGTGTGTCGACATTTTCGCTCGACTTTGTGTCGAGACAAGGCACACGGCCTAGGACACGGGCGTGTCCAAGGCCGTGTGGGTCTGTCGACGATCTTCAGTCGACGATGTTCACTCGACGAGTGTCGAGTGTCGAGACTGGGGCACACGGCTTGTGATACGGGCGTGTCACAGGGCGTGTCCCGCTTGGTCGAAGATCTTCGCTCGATGTTTTTCCACGGTGTCGACACAAAGGCTGTCGACGAGTGTCGAGACTTGGCACACGGCTTGGGACACGGGCGTGTCCCAGGCCGTGTCACCTCTCGGGTTGTTTTCGGGGCCGTGTCAATGGAGGCACACGGCCGGCCACACGGCCGTATCATTGGGGACACGGGCGTGTCGGATCGAACACGGGCGTGTCAGATTCCCGTGTGCTGTTCCAGGAGCGTCGATTTGAGACGGTGAATGAGGCATACAGCTCTGGACACGGGCGTGTGCCAGGCCGTGTTCGGCCCAGGTGTTTTATTTTTCTGGCGGATCGTGGCCATTCTTTTCTTGATTTTAGGATCTGACGGTTTAGGACAGTTCTTGGGGAGTTAAGTCCGAGAATAGGGTTGGAAACCCTCATTCTTCTTCAAGCTTTTCTCTTACTAATTTCTAGAGAGAAGGGAGAGCAAGGAAGAAGATGAAGGAGGGTTTGGGCTGTAGGAGAAGCTTCGGTGCTCCAAATCGCGAGCTGAGTCCGAATCCGTGGAGGCTAGATCTTTGCGAAGGTTTTCATCCGGATATTTTGCCATGGCAAGGAAGAGGAGTCGGAAGGTAATGACACTTCTCCTATCGGTCTTAGGATGCATGTCTTTAGCATCATTTTCCCTTTTCTAGTTCTTGGGCACCAAACTCTCAAATGAGAGGGGTTTTGGGTCGCCAAGGTTCAAGAGGAACCTCCGGGTTGATTGAGTCCGTCCCCGGCATATTTTGCATTAGAGATCCGCTCCGTTAGTGGATTAGGCATGGTGGGTGAAGCCATAGTCGCAACCGTTAGTCCAACTCGGTGATGTTGCATACGAACGTTAAGGATTCGTAGAGATTCCATTGCGGCACGACGCCGTTTGTGATGTGGTGTGAAAGTGCAACTAGATCTGATATACTCTAGAGGGGGGGGTGAATAGAGTATATGGTGCTTTAAAAACTTTTACAAACTTTTTACAACTATTGTTGTAATATGTGTGAGCAGGGAAGCAAAAATAAATCTAATCACAGCACTAAGCTAAGCAAAAACTAAGCACAGAAAAATCAAGGCCAGAAACAAACATAAACACAAGCAAAACCAGAAGACACAAGGAAATATAGTGGTTCCCCAAACTTGGGTACATCCACTCTTCTACCACCCTAGGTAGGAATCCACTGCATGATGAGTTGATCAGGTATCCTGGGCACCAATGAGCTTTTGATAAGGTGCTCAAAAACCAAAACAGATTTTTTGATCAGGTGTCTTGCCACCAATGAGCTTTTGACAAGGTGCTCAAAAACCAGGTTCAAACTTTTGAAGGGAGTTTGAAAAACCTTTTACAGAGTGGGGGTGAGAGAGTGATGGAAGTCTTCTTTTTCTCAAACAACTGAGAAGACTATGTGGATGATTGTTGTCAAAGCTCCCCCTGAATCCTTGAAATCTTCAGGAAGAAAAGCTTTGCTGAGGGTGATAGGCCTTCAAAGATTGAACTCCAGCAATGGATGATTTCAGCAATAGCTAAAATGTTGAGTGTCTGGAGTCTAGAAATATGTTGACCTTGAACACTTTGAAAACTAAAGAGATCTGAAGTTCTGAAAACTTGATCTCATTGGATGAGTGTTCTTCAGAATTCTTTGTGACAGAAGATTTTGAATGTGTCTCTGTAACCTGTATTATGTGTGTGTTCTTCTCTCAGAGAGATTCAAAAATCCATCTGTCTTTTATTCTCTGGTACAGAATAGAATATCATTCTCTGTCAAGGATAGCCGTTGGTCTGCATTGATTGCATCCTTAATGGCATAATCGCTTCTGGAGGAAAGTCCACAGAAACATTCCTTGAAAAATCCCTTGAAACTTGGTCCAGAATTGAATGAAAACGGCTAGCAAATCTCTGAATTAATTGCAGAATAACTCCTAACTGATTTGAATTTGAATTCTGCAAGTTATCTGAAATCGTCGAACTGAGCTCTGCTATCGTCGAGCTGAGCTCAGCGATCTGAAAACACATAGCAGCAAAATTATCGTCGATCTGAGCTCAAAGATTGTCGAACTGAGCTCAGAGATAAAGATCCAATACAGAGTCAAAATCGTCGAACTGAGCTCACCGATCGTCGAATGGAGTTCGACGATATAATGAAGTTGAGCTCAGCGATCGTCGAATGGAGTTCGACGATCTGTCGAAGTTGAGCTAGACGATCATCGACCGGAGTTCGACGAATTGTCGTGCTGAGCTCGACGATATGACTTAGTCTTCAGATAGAATCCTGGTTTTCAGGGCAGCTTCCAAACCTAGACTTCTAACCCTTAAACTCAATTCTAATTGACCTATTAAGCTATACAGAAGGTCAAGCAAAGGATCCTAGAGACATAGTGATCCTGACCCAAATTAGTAATAGGGTGTTCCAACAATCTCCCCCTATTTGGGTTAGGATTACTATTTACAGACTTTGGAAAAATTTTAATAACAACATACAATCAGAAGAACATAAAAACAACAACTAGACATTGCAGAATCATCACAGATATATATATATATATATATATATATATATATATATATATATATATATATATATATATATATATATATATATATATATATATCATCCAGATAATCAGAAGTTCCAGAAATTGTCACCTTACAATATCACTTCTTCTCTTTGCCTTTAACCATTTTAATTTCTCTGTTTGGATTAAGGGCTTCTTTGTTTGACCTGGTGTCATCTGCTGCACCCAAATAAGTTTGCTTTGTAGGCCTGGGAACCAAAGCTGCAGGATGTAATTCCATGTATCTGTCAGCATCAAAGAATTTACTGGAAGCATATCTGTCTAGTTCTTTTTGTCTCTGTTCAGACATAGTTGAAATGTTGGAAAAATCTAATCCTTGTTCTTTGGCCTTCTTAATCTGGTCCAGTGCAGCCAATTCCTTCATTCTGGCAGTCCAAGCAGCTGGATTGTTTTCAGGGTCCTCAAAAGGTACATGTGGCTCATACCTGTTGGAACGATTGTCTTGAGGAGGCCTGGCAGACACAGTCTCTTTTAGCTTATAAGGGAAAGGACCTGATGATGTATCAGATGAAATATGTCCTCCCCTAGAATATGGGTGCTGCCTGGAGTACCCTTTGGAATATACTTGCATATCTCTCTGATTGCCCCTGTATCCTCCTCTCCTAGAATATGAACCCCTGGATTGGCTCTCCCTTTGATAGGATCTGGCATGAGGTTGATAGGGAGCCTGGATTCTGGCTAGGGGTTGACTAGCAGAGCTTCCACCTGCACCTGCATCAGGAGGAGGTGGTGGAGGAGGATGAGGGTGCTGGAATTGGGAAGAGCCCTTCTCATATTTTCTCTTTTTCTTCATGGCTTTCAGCTGGTTCTTGGAATACTGCATCCAGTGTTCAGAGATTGGGCAATTATGAAGGATATAATAAGGAATATCATTATTATCCTTAACTTTAGCAGGAGGAACCCTTTTCATTGCCTTGCTCCTTGCCTTTCTTTTCCTGCAATGGTAGCAGATGAGTCATCAGAGTCTGTTTTGAATTCATCAGATTCAGAACTCTAATCATCATATAGAGCATCAATTTTCTTCATCAAATCTTTCTTTAGTTGAACAGAGACAGATGGGGCAGAAGCTGAAACAGCAGTAGGTGGAGAAGGTGCAACAACAGCAGCAACAGTAGCAGATACTGGAGAGGTGACAGAAGCAGTAACAGTCTCACTTACAGCAGAAACAGTAGATACACTCTCAACAACAGAAACTGGAGAGTTTATGGCAGCAACAACTTTACTGACAATAGCAGAAACATTATCAAAAACTACAGCAAGCTCAATTTCAGTTGCCTCTGTTATAAGAAGGTGCTTGGAGATTGGTGCATCAGAAACAGTTGGAACTTCAGCATCAGTATGAATATTTTCAGCAGCAGCAGCATCAACAATCTCAGAAGAAAAATCAGTCCTTTCTACAGAAGCAGCAGCAATGACTGAATGTACAAAAGAAGTGAGGATGCTAGGGTCACAGCAAGACAATGGCACAAGTGCCATGGATAAGTCTTCTGGGGGCTGGACAGCATGGACCTCTGGCAGATAGCTAATGTAGGAAGAATCAAAAGCAGAGAGCAAAGACCTGAGGTCTATTGCAAGAACTGCAGTAGGAGGCACAGCAGCAGCAGCAAGAGGAGGAGCAGCAGTCTCAGAAACAGCAGCAGCAACAACATGAAGGCTTTCTTCATATGGCATCTCCCCCTGCCTAGATGCAGAGACATCTGGATCAAGGCACACTGCTGTAGGTGCTGCTTGAGGAAAGAGGGAGGAGAGCCTGGCAGAGAGAGCTGCCACTGACAGGTGTAGAGGAGCCAAGGAGGTCTCCAATAGTAGAGTTAGCCTGGGGGCAAGTAACTCATACAACCTGTCAGCTAGGGCTGAGAGATCTACTCGCTCAACAGCTGGAGCAGAGGTAGATGGAATGGAAGCAGCTGAAGATTCTGGAAGTGGAGGGCTGGAGAATGTTGGTATGGATGGCTGAGGTGTTGGTAGGGTGGATATGGAGGACAGGGGAATGGAGATGGATGGGGTGAATGTTGGTTGATCAATGATGTGGTGTAGGAGGTCTTGGAATGAAGTGGAGGAGGAAGGTAATTCAGGAGGAGATGAGGGGGAATCATCCATGAAGGAATCATCCAGAAGAGTGAAGGATGGAATGGATGGTGAAGAGGTGACATCTGGTGGAGGGTAGGAGAACAGAGGGTGGAATTGGTCCTCTGGTGGAGGTAGAATGGGGTCTGGAGATGGAGTTGAAGTTGGAGATGGGCTGGATATGGTGATGGTGGATGAAGCTGGAATGGTGGATGGTAAGGGCAGGGATGGAATTGGAGGAGGAGGAGAGGCAGCAACAGCAGCAGTCAGGTCATCTGCAGGAGCAGAGACCTGTGGGAGAGTGACTCTTGGAGTCCTTGTGCCTGAAGGAGCACTGGAGGAGGGCCTGCTAGGCTTGCTTATTTGCCTGTCCCACTTTCCAAAGAGGGCACATGTTAGTCTCTTGGAGGCATTGATGTGAACTCCAGAGGAGACCAGCAAGGCAGGGCACCTGGTCTGCAGGAAAACTCCAATAATTCTTCCAAAGTTAACAAAACTCTTGTTTATTTTCTTCTTGATTAGGTCAAAGAACACCTCTCCCCAGTTCAGATTTTTCTTATCCACCAGAGCTCCCATGAGACAGAGCTGATGTCTGGATATAGTATCATGGACAGAGTGCTTTGCCAGCAGCACTTTCCCTACCACATCTGCCAGGAACCTGTATTCAACAGACAGATTCCTCTTGAATAGCTTGCTAGGGTTTCCCTCTGGATGACCCATCCTGGCAAGCAGGTCAGAAAACTCCTCTCTAGATAACTCAGCAGATTCTTCTCCATTTCTCAAGCCAAAAACTTCTGTTAAAATTGTGGGGGTCAAGGGTACCTGATTTCCAGCAATAGACCCAACTATTGTATTGTTATCTTGATTATGAGCAGTATAGACCCACTCCTTGATCTCATCTGAAGCCAGCTTGATCCTGGTGGTCATGAGGGCAGTTAGATTCTGATCCTTGAACAGACCCAGTATGTCTTGGAAAATCTGGTCAGTGGTGCTGAAAGATTCTATATCAATATCAAAGCCTGCATCAAACTTCATTGCAGCTAGGACAGCAACTGACACAGCCATTATACCTGCAAAAACTCAACAAACAAAACGACCAAGAGTAGAACTGTTTGGAGGGAAGAAAAATTCTTGCAGAGAAATCGAAAGCGCAAATGAGAACGACGGCGAAAAAAATGAGTTTTATATTAGGGTTCGACGCAGAATTGGAAAGATCGTTGAACTCAGTTCGACGATCGGGGCTTCTAAAGGAATCTGAAGAGTCTTCAACATCGTCGATCTCCGTTCGACGATCTTGGAGAGCATCGAGCTCCGTTCGACGATCGTTCAGAGAACATAATCGTCGAGCGTCGTTCGACGATCGTTGACCGGAAGAGATAGTTCATACTATCTGAGAGGCGCTGAACTCAGTTCGACGATTTTGGAAATCGTCGATCTCCGTTCGACGATATTGGGGTAAATCATCGAGTACAGTTCAGAGATCAGAAAAGTTCTAGATACTAAGAAAAATCAGAATGTTTGCCTAGTATTGGTCAATTTTTAAGCTTTCAAAATCTTGGAGATTATTTAAGACTTCCTCCATCTAACATTCCTAACTGATTTAGGAAGAAGGTGCGTTTCTTTTCATCCAAGGGCTTGGTGAAAATGTCTCCCCTTTGTAAATCAGTTGGGATATATTGTAATTCAATTTTATTCTTTTCAACATTATCCCTTAAGAAATGATGCCTAATCTCTATGTGTTTTGTCCTACTATGGAGGACTGGATTTTGAGCTATGGAAATAGCACTTGTGTTATCACAAAAGATTTTAGACTTCTCTAAGTTGTAACCATAGTCTAGGAGTTGATTTTGGATCCACAAGATTTGTGAACAACAACTGCCTGCAGCCATATATTCTGCTTCAGCAGTTGAAGTTGACACAGATGTTTGTTTCTTACAAAACCAAGAGACAAGTCTGTCACCAAGGAACTGACAAGTTCCACTGGTGCTTTTCCTGTCAATTCTGCATCCAGCATAATCAGCATCAGAGAATCCAGTTAACTCAAATGCTGAATCTTTTGGATACCAGAGATCTAGATTTGGACAACTTTTAACATACCTGAGAATCCTCTTTACTAAAGTTAGATGTGACTCTCTAGGGCTTACTTGGAACCTAGCACATATACATGTAGCAAACATTATATCTGGTCTACTAGCTGTAAGATACAGTAAAGAGTCAATAATTGCTCTGTATGTTGTCTGATCAACAGGTTTCTCATGTTCATCAGCATCCAATACATCATTGGTAGGCATGGGTGTTTTCATACAAGATGCCTCAGACATACCAAATTTCTTAACCAATTCATTTGCATATTTGGTTTGAGAAATGAAGATGCCTTTAGGATGCTGTTTGACTTGCAATCCTAGGAAGAAGGATAACTCACCCATGCTACTCATCTCAAATTTAGAATGCATCAGGTTAGAAAACCTTCTGCACAATTTTGAGTCAGTAGAACCAAAAATGATATCGTCTACATAAATTTGTACTAGTAGGGTATGGGACTTATGGGTTCTAATAAAAAGAGTTTGGTCTACTCTACCCCTTATAAAACCATTTTCCAAAAGAAAGCATGCTAGGGTCTCATACCATGCTCTACGAGCTTGCTTGAGATCATATAATGCTTTGTTTAGTCTAAAAACATAATCAGGAAAAGTTGGAGAGATAAAACCTGGAGGTTGTTTGACATAAACTTCCTCTTTGATGTCTCCATTTAAGAAAGCACTTTTGACATCCATCTGATATACTTTGAAGCCTTTGTGAGCTGCATAAGCTAGAAATATTCTGATGGCTTCCAATCTTGCAACAGGTGCAAAGGTCTGGTCGTAGTCAATTCCTTCTTCTTGAGAGTATCCCTGAGCAACTAGCCTTGCCTTGTTCCTTATAATTACTCCTTGATCATCCAGTTTGTTTCTGAATACCCATTTTGTTCCAACAATGGAATGATCCTTAGGCTTTGGCACTAGTTCCCATACCTTGTTCCTCTCAAATTGATGCAACTCCTCTTGCATTGCAATGATCCAGTGTGGATCTTGCTCTGCATCTTGAATGGACTGAGGTTCAATTTGAGATAGGAAGCAGGTGTGCAACATGTTTTGGTTGACCTGATTTCTGGTTTGCACACCAGCTGAGATTTCTCCAATTATTTAGGAAATTGGATGGTCTCTTGATGTTACTAAATCAACAGGGTGTTGATTGTTCACCAACCTGTGTTGTTGTTTCCTCTTATGGTACAACAACTGGCTCTTCAGGTTGTTCTCCATTATGTTGAGCATTCCCTTCATCTTCACTGCTTTCATCCTCTTGAGCAACCTGTAACTTGTTCATATCTTCAACTAGAGAGTGTTCCTGCAAAGGTTCTATGGTAGAAGAATTCTTCTCCTTGAAAGACATGTTAGTTTCATCAAATGAAATGTGAACAGATTCCTCAATTTTCAAAGATGATTTATTATAGACCCTATAGGCCTTGCTGATCATGGAGTATCCCAGAAACACTCCTTCATCAGCTTTGGCTTGAAATTTTGCTAAATGTTTCTTGTCATTATTGTGAATGTAGCAAATACAACCAAAAACTCTAAAATAGTCAACTTTAGGTTTCTTCCCTTTGAGTAATTCATAGGGAGTCTTTCCCTTTAGTTTATGTATCAGACTTCTGTTCAACACATAGTTGGAGGTGTTCACTGCCTCTGCCCAAAAGGATAGAGGTAGATGAGCATCTCACAACAATGTAGTGGCAGATTCAATAAGGGTTCTATTTTTCCTTTCAGCTACCCCATTTTGTTGAGGAGTTCTAGGAGCTGAGAAAGTATGTCTGATCCCTTCACTCTGACAGAACTCATGCATAAGAAGAGAATCAAACTCTGTCCCATGATCACTTCTGATCAGGGCAATGTGAGTATTGAACTCAATCTGTATACATTTGAGAAACTCTGTCAGACACTTAAAGTTATCAGACTTCTTCCTTAGAAAGAACACCCAAGTGAATCTAGAGAAGTCATCTACAATTACTAAAGTGTAGGATTTCCCTCCTAGGCTTTGTACTGTGATGGGTCCAAAAAGATCCATGTGTAACAGATACAATATCCTAGGTGAATCACTCTTATTAAGTGACTTAAAACTGTTTTTAGTTTGCTTGCCTAATTGACAAGCCCTGCAGAGTCCTTCCTTCTTATAGGGGCCAGAAGGTAGTCCTCTAACAAGGTTGTCCTTGGATAGCCTAGCAATAGTTCTAAGGTTTAGGTGTCCTAATCTCTTATGCCATAAGACATTTGGTCTACAGACTGAATTAAACAAGAAGATATCTACATTAGTTGAAAGAAAATCTACTAGATAGATGTTACCTTTCCTTTTACCTGTCAACACTGTTGTGTTGTCCTCTGACTTGATTTTGCATAAGGCTTTGCTGAAGGTCACCTGGTAGCCTTCATCACATAGTTGACTGATGCTGATTAGGTTGTGCTTCAGTCCTTCTACATAAGCTACCTTCTTGAAAGTTACTGAACCAATCTGGACTGCACCATATCCTTTAGTTTGTCCAAAGTTAGAATCACCAAAGATAACTTTGGGTCCAAGCTTGGCTCTGAATGATGTGAGGTTGTCCTTGTTCCCTGTCATGTGCTTAGAGCACCCACTATACAAATACCATTGCTGGTTAGATGTTGGATAGGTCTTCACCTGCACATAAGACAATTTATTTTTTTTTGACCCAGTTTACCTTGGGCCTAGGTTGATAACCTTTAAATTCAGAAATGAAAGACATCCCAGGTTGACTCTTATATCCTTTAGGATGATATCTCCTTGGAGGTATAATCCATTCAGTATAAGGGTTAAAGATTTGGGATGTAGGACCCTTAGGATTCAATTTTGACTTGCCTTTAAAAAATTTACCAGAGCTCTGACCTCTGTTCAACGATCTTGGAGCTGCGTTCGACGATCTTGGGTCAGATCGTCGAGCTCCGTTCGACGGTCGACTGTGGGTGAGGTCAGGTATGTGAGATCGTCGACCTGCGTTCGACGACTTTGGCTGAGATCGTCGATCAACGTTCGACGATTTTTCCTGAGATCATCGAGCTGCATTCGGCGATCGTCGATCTTCATTCGGCGATCGTCGATCTCTGTTCGACGATTTCTGCTGGGACTTGGTTTTCTGAGGCAGATCAGAATTTTTCCTAGCAACCTCTACAACTCCCTTTCCTTTGTCAGAAATGAACTTGATGGGAGTTGTTAGGACTATAGGTTGGCTGGATGAAGCACCCAAGCCCAGTGTACTGTTAAATCTAGAGTTCACTGTGCTTGTGATGTCCATCAGCTTGATGCTTCTCCCATTAAGGGATTCTTCAAGCTTCTTGGCCTCAGAGAGCTCACTTTTCAGTGAAGCTATCTGTTCCCTACAGTTCTCCAACTCCTGGGAGAGTTTGAGGTTTTCTGACTTTAGAGCATTGTGTTCAGATAATTGATTTCTGAGAGAGATAATCTCTTTCTCAGACTTTAGCAGGTCTAAACACAGTGCTTTAAATTCAGTTTTAAAATCTTCTGAACTAAAATCAAAAGAACTAATTACCTGATCTTCTTCAGGTTGAGTCTCTGAGTCTGACTCTGACTCCTCTTCCTCTGAATTGTGTTGAGAGGCATTGATTGCCATCATGCAGAAATCCTTTTCTTCTGCATCATCCTCATCATCACTGGAGCTGGAAGAAGCTTCTGACTCCTCTTATGTCTCACTCCAGGATTCAGCAATAAACCCTTTTCTTATATGCTTAGTTCTGCTTGAAGAAGGTTTGCTATTGCCATTCCTTTTGGAGTCTTTCTCCTTCCTTCTTTCTTTCCTGTCCCTTCTGTCCTTGTTCTTGTTCTCTGGACAGTCAGGAACTATGTGCCCTAGTTTCCTGTAACCAAAGCAAATAATGTCTTTATTGTTACCAATGGACTTGTCATACCTTGGCTTATCCTGCTCCTTGTATGATCTTCTTCTGAAGTCCTTTCTGGCCATTTTGTAGAATCTTTTGGCCAATAGACTGAGTAGTTCATCATTTCTTGTGGCTTTGTCTTCAGGCAGATCCTCAGTAGCCTTGAATGCTATGGTCTTCTCTTTTCTTGTGCCTGGTGAGACAGCCTTCTGTTCTTCCTCTCTATTTTTGATGAGTAGCTCATAAGATTTGAGCATACCCAACAAAGCTTCAGTGGTGATCTCATTCAGACTTCTGGCATCCTTAATTGTCCAGATTCTTGAATCCCAAGTGCTGCGGAAGCATATTAGGATCTTGTCATTAAGTTCAGTTAGAGAAATCTCTTTGTCCAATGTCCTTAGTTCACTGACAATTAGACTTAGTCTGTTGTACATGTCTCCCACTGACTCAGTCTCTCCCTTCTTGAAATTCTCATATTGGGAGATGAGATGGGATCTTCTGTCCTTTCTCTCATCAGCTGAGCCTGAAACTATTTCTGAGAGCTTGTCCCAAATTTCCTTGGCTGAATTGCATTCAGCTACCTTTTGAAATATGTCATCTGACATTGTCTGGGCTAGGATATTCATAGCCTTAGCATCAGCTACCTTCCATCTCTTGATGTCAGCATCTGTTCCTGATGGAGGTGGCACAACATTTGTGCTTGTGCTCTCTGGGGGTTTTGGACATACTGTCAAAACAGAATTAAAGATATCTTCGTCAATAGAATTCATGTAAAGTCTAATCCTTGCTTTCCAAAGTGCAAACTTTGACAGATTGCACACTGGAGGTCTGGTGCTAGCATAATCTTTGTTTTGGGCCATGATTTGTGCAAACAAAATCTAATAATAAAATACAAAAGAAAGACAGATCTAGTTTGGGATCTTTGGGTTCAGGTGTTAGCCTGTACAACCAATCAGGTATGGTATGTTTAACCAACCTCGCTTTGATACCAATTGAAAGTGCAACTAGATCTGATATACTCTAGAGGGGGGGTGAATATAGTATATGGTGCTTTAAAAACTTTTACAAACTTTTTACAACTATTGTTGTAATATGTGTGAGCAGGGAAGCAAAAATAAATCTAATCACAGCACTAAGCTAAGCAAAAACTAAGCACAGAAAAATCAAGGCCAGAAACAAACATAAACACAAGCAAAACTAGAAGACACAAGGAAATATAGTGGTTCCCCAAACTTGGGTACATCCACTCTTCTACCACCCTAGGTAGGAATCCACTGCAGGATGAGTTGATCAGGTGCCCTGGGCACCAATGAGCTTTTGATAAGGTGCTCAAAAACCAAAACAGATTTTTTGATCAGGTGTCTTGCCACCAATGAGCTTTTGACAAGGTGCTCAAAAACCAGGTTCAAACTTTTGAAGGGAGTTTGAAAAACCCTTTACAGAGTGGGGGTGAGAGAGTGATGGAAGTCTTCTTTTTCTCAAACAACTGAGAAGACTATGTGGATGGTTGTTGTCAAAGCTCCCCCTGAATCCTTGAAATCTTCAGGAAGAAAAGCTTTGCTGAGGGTGATAGGCCTTCAAAGATTGAACTCCAGCAATGGATGATTTCAGCAATAGCTGAAATGTTGAGTGTTTGGAGTCTAGAAATATGTTGGCCTTGAACACTTTGAAAACTAAAGAGATCTGAAGATCTGAAAACTTGATCTCATTGGATGAGTGTTCTTCAGAATTCTTTGTGACAGAAGATTTTGAATGTGTCTCTGTAACCTGTATTGTGTGTGTGTTCTTCTCTCTGAGAGATTCAAAAATCCTTCTATCTTTTATTCTCTGGTACAGAATAGAATATCATTCTCTGTCAAGGATAGCCGTTGGTCTGCATTGATTGCATCCTTAATGGCATAATCTCTTCTGGAGGAAAGTCCACAGAAACATTCCTTGAAAAATCCCTTGAAACTTGGTCCAGAATTGAATGAAAACGGCTAGCAAATCTCTGAATTAATTGCAGAATAACTCCTAACTGATTTGAATTTGAATTCTGGAAGTTATCTGAAATCGTCGAACTGAGCTCTGCTATCGTCGAGCTGAGCTCAGCGATCTGAAAACACACAGCAGCAAAATAATCGTCGATCTGAGCTCAAAGATCGTCGAACTGAGCTCAGAGATAAAGATCCAATACAGAGTCAAAATCGTCGAACTGAGCTCACCGATCGTCGAATGGAGTTCGACGATATAATGAAGTTGAGCTCAGCGATCGTCGAATGGAGTTCGACGATCTGTCGAAGTTGAGCTAGATGATCGTCGACCGGAGTTCGACGAATCGTCGTGCTGAGCTCGACGATATGACTTAGTCTTCAGACAGAGAATCCTGGTTTTCAGGGCAGCTTCCAAACCTAGACTTCTAATCCTTAGACTTAATTCTAATTGACCTATTAAGCTATACAGAAGGTCAAGCAAAGGATCCTAGAGATATAGTGATCCTGACCCAAATTAGTAATAGGGTGTTCCAACATGGTGATGTTTTCCCCCTTTTTCTCGAGTGAGTATGTGTAGTCGGAGCCGGACAAGGTTAGCTCCTCGTGGCGGTAGATGTTTTCCTTGGTGGACAAGGTTAGCTCCGCATGAGTTGGAGATGGTTTCCTTAGTGCGCGGGAACGCTGCAGTACAAATGAGGGACTAGGGTGGAATTATCTTGGTTTGTGATGTGCCAAGGCGTGGCTATGTCTCCGTGGTCGGCTGGCTATCCCGTGACATTCACGTCATGTACGGAGTGTGTCCCTACGAGACTAGTCCCCTTCTGTGAGACTGACGAGAATGCCAAGCATGGGGGAAAACCTGGGCGATGAGGCCATGAGCGGGTGGGGTCCGGCAAGGCTTCTTAGAATCAGTCAGTTTTGTGTTTCTTGGAATACTGACATGAAATGTCAGAGCTTGTAGGCAAGACCGGGTCTAAGACCTTGAGCGGGTGGGGCCTTGACAAGAGTTCCATGAGGCGGCCTTTGAGCCGTTGGGGGAAATGGTGTCACCCCTTTGTTTGCGGCTTTATGCCAATGGGGAATCGATGAGTACCCATATGATGTGATGATGTGCTAGATGCATACGAGTTAGGGTGCCTTGGGTGAAACCCGAGTTATTGCATACATGATTGCATAAGTAGGCCCTTTTTGTTATATTCTCAACCCGTAGAGAACATGTATGATGCGTGTGACATCCAAGCCTGTTTTAGTAGTTGTTTTTCTTGCTTATGATTTTTGCATATGAAGTGCTAACTTTCAGGTTGGAGGGGTACCCCGGGGTCCGTTAGGGGCGGCCGGGAGGAGATGTGATGTTACACAGTTTGAGGTCAGCCTTTACTGACCCATGTTACTAATAAATTTTACAGGGCAAGGATCGCATGCAGAAGTTAGCTCGCCGGCCAGAAAGGCCCAAGCCTCATGAAGTGCTTTTCTTTTTGTAGCTCTACTTATATGATGTTGTATGTTTGAGACTCATGTTCTCGGGCTTGCATGCCGAGGTAGACTAGGAGTGCTAAGCACATTCATGACTGTTGTATTGTTTGATTTTGGACACTTGTTGTAAGGCCATAAGGCCATTTGTTTTACTCTTCTTATAGTGGATAACTTCTTGTCTTGCTTGTGTTTCCGCCGTGTTGTGCAAAGTGTTTTGAGTGTGGGTAGCTATATCAACTTTTAATACTAAAGCTGTGGCGTACGTATGTTGTGGGGCCCCGGCCGGACCCATATTATACGGTCATTACAGGGGAGGTGTTACAATGACTATAAGGGTCATAGCTCTAAAGAGTGATCTCCTCATAAGATGCCTTGAAGACACTTTCACCAAAGTTCTGGGGACGGGTCCATCCTTAGTACCGAGACTTGGGCTCTACATAAGTAGGCCTAGCAAAGTGATCATAGGAGGAATCAAGATCCAACTCGTTAGTTGGAAAGATAACCTTTTTGAATGTAGTTTGATTTTGTGGAGCTTTCCCCTTATCCTTAGCCAAAGCTTTCTTGGCAGCCTTATTCTTCCGTTGAGCCTTATTTCTCCTAGAAGATTTACTAGGAGCATCCACATGGCCTAAGCAAGCACCTTTGGTCTGAGTAGAGAACTCAACAACAAACCAAAGACTGTCTTGGTCTTGGAGAAACTTTCAACAAGTTTCTTTTCAGCTGCAAGTTGTTCTTCCAATTCCTTGATGATTTTCTCCTTCAGATCTAGGTGCTCGAGAGTCTTATTATATTTTTCAATTGCAGCATTGAAATTCACTCTAAGTGAGTCCGTCTTTGCGACTTCCTCTCTCAAAGTGCTCTCTTCAGCCTTGAGAGATTTAATATCCTTGGCCTGAGTATTCATGACTTTTCGACATTTGTCCTAAGCCTTGATTAACTTTTTGTATTGAGCCATGAGTTCAGACACATCATCAGAAGAGCAGTCCTCATGATCATGGTCAGAAGCATCTGATTTCGAGAGAGGAGTGTGAGAGTTTACCTTCCTAGTGTACTGGGGATCTTCTTCCTCATCTGTCTATGTCATTAGCCCAAAGTAGGCTTCCTCTTCCTCACTTGACTCAGATGAGTCAGAGTCACTGAGAGTCTTGGCCTTCTTGGCTACCAGGCTTCTTTCAGTTTCTTCTAATTATAAGAAGATTTCTTCTCCTCTCTTCTTCCACCCTCCTTCTTCTTGTGAGGGCATTCAACTATGATGTGTCCTGGCTTATTGCACAATAATAAACAATGTCAGACGAAATATGTTTGTTCTGTTTAGAATGATACTTGTCTTGGCTATTTGAGCCTTTATTGTGACGATCACCATCATGATGTGATCTTCTGAACGAGGCATCTTTACCTCTCCACTGTTTCTTCTTGTTTAAAAACTTATTGAACTGCCTTGAGAGAAGAGAATACTATCCTTCAGATAGCTCTGAGCCTGAGGTACTTGGATCTGAAGTTTCTTCTTCACTCTCTTCCTGTGCGGGGGCAAGAGATGCAACTTTTGATTTCCTTGAGATGTTTGCCTTTAGAGCGACTGACTACTCCTTGGATGAAGACCGACTATTCTCTTCTTCAGCTTTTCTTGAATTTATTTGGAGCTCATATGACATAAGCTTTCCAAAAAGATTCTGAGAGTCAGTCTCTGCCAGCTTACCAAACTCCCGGATTGCACAGAATTTGTTGACCCATTCATCAATCAGGGACCTCAGAAATTTATCATTCAGTTCTCCAATAGTGAAGACCCGGCCATAGACTCTTAGGCCGTTGAAAATCTTGAAGAAGCTTTCAAATGTATCAGCAATTGAATCCTTGGGATCTTGTCTGAATACCTCTTATTTCTGATTCAGGAGGAATCTCCTGTCGTCCCTAACCTCTTTAGTACCTTCCATCAAGACGATGAGAGACTGCCACATTTCCTTGGCAGATTGGCAATGAATTAGATTCTGCAACATAGAGTCATCGACTGCACTTGTGAAGATATTTTTGTCTTTTTTGTTTAAAGAGACAAGTGTAATCTCATCCTTATCAAGATTCATCAGTTTCTTTGGGACTTTCTTGGTGGGATCAATAGTGGAGACCGTTATAGGAACAAAGTGTCCTTCTTCCACAATCATAAAGATTCTTGGATCCATAACTTCCATGAAAAATTTAAATCTTTCTTTTCACATGAGAAAGTTTGTGTTGTGCATAAAGGAAGCTTAGAAAAATCCTTAGCTTTTTCCATGTTTGTATCGCTCAAAAGACAACTAGGGGCAGATCTGTTCAAGGTGTTAACCTTTTGATGAAAAATTCCCTCTGATACCAATTGAAAAATGTTTAAGTTCTCTACCTAATTCACCTAGAGGGGGGGTGAATAGGCGAGTTCTGCGTCTTTTTGAGGAATAAAAATTTGAGATAGCGATGCACAAAAAATAAACAAGCATACACAAACGACACCAAGAATTGTAGCGGTTCCCCAACCTTGGGTACATCTACTTTCTAGCTCACCGATCTAGCAACACACTAGACTCGGCTACTCCACTATTCACGGATTGAAAACAATCCTACCACTCAAAACAAAGTTCCTACAACCCGATTCCTCAAAACAGGATCTACACTTAGAAGAGAAACTTCCTACAAAAATCTTGGAGAACAAAGCTCCTAGAACTCGGAGAAGAATCTCCTACAAGAATCAAATGATTTACAGAAAAATATACAAAGAGTATTATTCCAGATCTGAATCTTTAGCCCTTCTTCCTTCCTAAACTTTGAAGCTCTGTTAGAAATAGATCGAAGATGACAAGGCTAAATCTCTGGATCTGTAAACTTTGAACTCAACACGATCAAGGAAAGAATCTGTCGATGTAGAAAATCTTGATCTGTTGAATCTCTTGTTCTGAATCTCTGGATCGAAAGCAGATCAGCGAAGAAGGCGATAAAAAACGGCGGCTCCCAATTTAGAAAGAGAATTTTTGATTCAGAATACTTAAGTTTTTCTTCTTAGGGTTGGTCGATTATGTTAAGATATTTTATAGGACTTGCCTAACTGTCATAATCATATTAAATGCATGACACGTGGGCCAATCAAGTGCTAATAATATTTTAAATTACGTCTCTCAAGACTTAAGAAAAATTCAGAAAACTAAACTGCATTTCTCGAGAGGAATAAGTGTACTCGAGAAGATATTTTCTGTTTCTCGAGAAGAATTATGAGGTTCTAGAGAAAAGTACTTAGGAAAAATGTGGAGGTGGAATTCAGCTATCTCGAGAATGAAAGTAAGTGCTCGAGAAGAATGAACTTCTGTTCTCGAGAAGAGTCATTCTGGAACTCGAGATCAAGGAAGTATCTTGAGAAAAGTATTCTAGGTCTCGAGAAAAGGTTTTTGGTTCTCGATAACTAGTCATGGCCTTCTCTTGAAAAAATCATTGGCTTCTGGAGAAAAAGACTTGGAAAAAAAATATTGACTGAAAATGAGGTAACTCGAGAAGGAGAGTCATTGAGTACTCGAGTACACATGGCTTTCTCGAGAAAAACTCTAAGCTTTCTCGAGAACTACTTCTGCAACTAGAATATATAATAGATCTTACTCGAGTATATACTTAAGTTCTACTCGAGTACAAAGGATCCTACTCGAGAAAAATACTTAGCAATTTTCCTGAAAGTCTGAAAACTTATTTTCTTCAATAAATTCAGCAACCAAATTTTCTCCCATGACTTTAGTGCTTGAAAAAGAAGTGTGCCCCAGTAGAGAGGCTACATATACGTCAACATTATGGATCACACAATGAGGGATTACATTGTATGGTCCTCTGTTTGGTGATTCATTGTAGACTGACATTGGTTTACACTTGGCAAATATATCCTGCGAACACTTAACTAGAAAAGACATCAAATACAAACTTAATTCATCTTATTTCAAGGGTGACTTCATACAAATCTGGATTATTGTGGATGCAATACCCAACACTTTCTCTTATTTAGATTAATGATAAATCAATCTAACTGTGAAAGTCAAGGGGATAGATCTTATATTACTCTAGTTAAACATATAAGTTATATAAAAGAGTGAGCACAACACAAAAAATAAAGAAAGAGAGCAAGCAACACAGATGACACAAGGATTATATTGGTTCCCCAAACTGGGTACATCCACTCTTCTACCACCCTGGTAAGAATCCACTAGCAAGTTTTGATCAGGTGACTGCCACCACAGGTTTTTGCACATGTGTCATGTCACCACAAGATCTATTTGTAGGGAGATCTCACAACCCTTTAGGCTTTTGATCAGGTGCCCAAAAACGAACATTAAACTTTTGGAGGGAGTTAATAAACCCTTTATGCAGTGAAAGAAAAGGTGATGATGCCTTCTCTTTTTTTCAAAACAATAAAGAAGACAAAAGTGGATCTTTGTTGTCAAAGCTCCCCCTGAGATGTAGAGTAGTTCAGGAAAGAAGGAAGCTTTGCTTCAGGATGTAGGTCTTCAAATTGATGAATGATCTTCAAAAGCTTTCTGGACTGATAATGAATAGTTGTCCCTTTAAAGCTCTGAAGCTGATGGTGAAGAACTCTGTAAGAATCTCTGTAACTGTGTAGCCTGGATGTGTATCCTTGAGATTGAAAAACTTCTTCATATCCTCACTCCACCAAGAAGAATGGCTGGATAGATTTCACACATATTTGAAATCAATAGCTGAAGCATTCCTTGAGAAAGGAAACTTTCCTTGGGAAATAATCAGTAATAACTCTGAGATAATATCCACATTTAATACTTCCTCTCAATGACCATATTTATTGGAATATATTGCATTAAATGATGCATCCATAACTGCCTGGAATTAATCTCATTTGAATATATTGCATTCGGAGAGATTAGCCTGTGATTAATTCTCCTTCTGGAAATAACTCACTTCCTAAAATAACTACTCAGAAAAACGTCAAGCTCAACCTATAGATCGCCGAACAGATCATGGAGATCGTCGAGCTTGATTCTGCATGTTGTTCGACCTGAGTTTCATTTTCGTCGATCGGAGCTCGCAGATCGTCGAGCTCGGCTTCTATTTCATCGAGCTGAGAATCTGACCGAGGTCAACGATCGTCGTCCTGAGCTCGGATTTCGTCGAGCTTAGCTTAGAGATGGAACTCTGAGTTCATCAACCTGAGTTCGACTTTCATCGAACTGAGTTCGACTATCGTCGAACTGAATTGCTGCTTCTGCCAAGACTGAATTTCTCTAGAATTCTTCTGTCTCTAAGTCTTCTGAAGGAATGGCCCTGGAAATAATCCTATGACCCTTGACTATACATGATGGGTCAGTCTAAACAACCTAATAGTAATACTTGCCCAAATCAGAACTAGGGTTCCAACAATCTCCCCTATTTTGGTAAGGATACTATTTACAAAAACAGAACATAAAGCATAAAGAAATTTGACTGAATTATAAATCTTCAGTAGATGTACAAGGATGATTTGAGAAAATTCATAAACTACAAAGATTGAAGGATATAAACAAAAAAATATGAAACTTTCTGAGGAGCTGCAGATGGAAGGCTGAAAATGATTTTCTGAGAGAAAGCTCTCTGGTAGAATCTTCAGCTTCCCTTTTTGCTCAGCTTTCCTTTTCCTGAAAAGAAAGGTTAGGTGTTCTCGACCCAGATTACCTTGGGTCCTAATTTTCTTTCATAACAATAATTGGAAATGTAAGAACACTCTAGTTAATCTTTATAACCTAATGGATGATATCTCCTAGGAGGAATTATCCATTGAGTAAAAGGATTCATGAATTTTTGTGTTTGATTATATTTTTGAAATGAATTAAAATTTTTGTTTTTTTTAAAATGAGTTCGACTAATCATATTGATTTCGTCGATCTGAGTTCGACGAATGGAAGTGGGTTCATCGAGCTCCATTCACAGAATGATAGTAGTTATTTTCTGTGTTCCACATTCGTCGATCTCAGTTCGACGAAGCATATGGATTTCGTCGATCACAGTTTCTTTGATAATTGTACTGAGATCTAGCGTTCATAGTTCATCGATCGGAGTTCGACGAATGATGCTGATTTCGTCGATCTAGGTTCGACGAATTATTTTGAACATAATTTTTCTGAAATTTCTTAATTGGTTTTGGTTTAATATTATGTAAAACTTCAGTTACTTTATCTAAATTTTCTAACTTTCCTTTCCCTTTAGGTGTTTTTAAGAAACCATCTGTTCAAGAGCATTTTTTAAATCTTCTTTAAGTTCTATGTTTTCAGAAGATAGATTATTTTGTTCAGTTAATTTCTCTCTGAGAACTTTGATTTCCTTCTCAGACTTAATTAAATCATCACATAATAATTAAAAATCTGTTTTGAAATGATTAGAAGAAAAGTCAAAAGAAGTGACTACCTGATCTTCTTTTGAAAAGGATTCATCATATGAATTGTCTCCTTCTGAATCAGCAGCCTCAGAGTTGTTGTAGGATGCATTGATTGCCATTAGACAGAATTCTCTTGCTCTTGATTCTTCTTTATCTTCAGTTGCACAGGATGAATCTTTAGATTCAGAGTCACTCCAAGTGCCAGCATCAAATATTCTCTTTTTAGCTGATCCAGTAACCATTGCTATGAGGGAGTCCCAAATATCCTTTGCTGATGAACATTCAACAATTTTCTGAAAAATGTCATCAGACATTGATTGTGCAAGAATGTTCATTACTTTTGCATCGACAATCTTTAGCCTTTCTGGGCTTCTGTCCAAATAGGTGATGAAATAGAGTTGATGCTAGTTGTTTCCACTAGTTGATAAGGACCTGTCAAAATGGAATTGTAAATTGTTTCATCAACAGAGTTCATAAAAAAGCCTAATCCTTTCCTTCCATAGTGCAACTTATCTAGATTGCACATAGGAGGTCTGGTGCTTGAAAATTCTTCATTTTGTGCCATGATAAACTCTTAAGAAATATAAGATCTATCAAATCATTTTAGTTCAGGTGTTAGCCTGTGAAACCAAATAACCTGGCTCTGATACCACTTGAAAGTCAAGGGGATAGATCTTATATTACTCTAGTTAAACATATATGTTATATAAAAGAGTGAGCACATCACAAAAATAAAGAAAGAGAGCAAGAAACACAGATGACACAAGGATTATAGTAGTTCCCCAAACTGGGCACATCCACTCTTCTACCACCCTGGTAGGAATCCACTAGCAGGTTTTGATCAGGTGACTGCCACCACATGTTTTTTACTCAGGTGCCCTATCACCACAAGATCTATTTGTAGGGAGATCTCACAACCCTTTAGGTCTTTTGATCAGGTGCCCAAAAATCAACAATAAACTTTTGAAGGGAGTTAATAAACCGTTTATAAAGTGAAAGAAAAGTTGATGATGTCTTCTCTTTTTCTCTAAACAACTGAGAAGACAAAAGTGGATCTTTGTTGTCAAAGCTCCCCCTGAGATGTAGAGTAGTTTAGGAAAGAAGGAAGATTTGCTTTAGGGTATAGGTCTTCAGATTGATGAATATCTTCAAAAGCTTTCTGGACTGATAATGAATAGTTGTCCCTTGAAATCTCTAAAGCTGATGGTGAAGAACTCTGTAATAATCTCTGTAACAGTATAGCCTGGATGTGTATCCTTGAGATTGAAAAACTTCTCCACAGCCTCACTCCCCCAAGAAGAATGGCATGATAGATTTCACACATATTTGAAATCAATAGCTGGAGCATTCCTTGTGAAAGGAAACTTTCCTTGGGAAATAATCAACAATAACTCTGAGATAATATTCAAATTTAATACGGCCTCTCAACGACTATATTCATTGGAATATATTGCATTAAATGATGCATCCATAACTGCCTGAAATTAATCTCATTTGAATATGTTGCCTTCGGAGAGATTGGCCTGAGATTAATTCTCCTTTTGTAAATAACTCACTTCCTAAAATAACTGCTCAGAAAAATGTCAAGCTCGGCCTATAGATCGCTGACCAGAGCATGGAGATCGTCGTGCTTGATTTTGCATATTGTTCGACCTGAGTTGTAATTTCGTCGACCGGAGCTCACAGATCGTCGAGCTCAGCTTTTATTTCGTTGAGCTGAGAATCTGACTGAGTTTAGTGATCGTCGACCTGAGCTCGGATTTTGCCGAGCTCAGCTCAGAGATGGAACTCTGAGTTCATCAACCTGAGTTCGACTTTCGCCAAACTGAGTTCGACTATCGTCGAACTGAATTGCTGCTTCTACCAAGACTGAATTTATCTAGAATTCTTCTGTCTCTAAGTCTTCTGAAGGAATGGCCCTGTAAATAATCTTATGGCCCTTGACTATACATGATGGGTCAGTCTAAACAACCTAATAGTATTCCTTGCCCAAATCAGAACTAGGGTTCCAACAAACTGAATAAATTGGAATAAAAGTCATATCATTGCCAAGTGTCTATAATTTATCTTCTATAATCATTTTATCATACTGTCCTAGTATTCATGTGATCATTCACCCAGTAAGTATGTCTCACAATAGCGGGGGCGTAGGTGTGTGTGCTTTAGAAACGCTAACTTGTAATCCACGACTTGTCCTTAACCGGGGAGGGTTCTAGTAGGTCCTTGTGTGTCGCTGGGGGGAAAGAGTGTTAGGTTGAGCGGGTTCTTTTGTATGCACATGGGATTAACACCCCACCCTACGGAATTTGTGCAGCTTCCCATGCCCATCCGTCACTAAGTACGGGGCTAGGGTTAGGTATTGGATTATTGGGCATACTTAGGATTCACATATATTCTGCATAAACATTATTTCACTTATCATGTACGTTATATTCATGCACAACATTCTATCTTGCTAACTTGTGTTTGCATCATATATCACTTTGAGCTCTCATGTTTTTAGAAGAACACGAGCAATTTTTGATATATAGATATAAAATTATAAAATGATTTAAAAGAATAAAGGTTTATATTTTTCTTTGTGTGTTTAGTGTTTGGTAGTTTTATAAAAAATATATAAAAGAAACTTCAAAAACAACAAAAACACGTTTCTCTTATTTCATTTGCTTAGTGTGTGTCGTTTAATTATTATAGAAATTATAAAAAATATGTGTACCGCTCAACCCTTTATGGGCTCATATGACTGTGAATTATACCATAACGCGTGCGTACAATGTTTGAGTTTAGACATGTAATCTATGTAAACATTGTCCTCCGGTCACAGTGGGCTGAATCTATCGGTGCTTAGCTATTGAGTGCGACAAGATGAGGTCGTGTGTGTTAACTATTCCTCTAGGTATGTGTGAGGATTTAGATAAGGGAATGACTCACATGGTACACACATCCGTAGCCGGTGCACTCAAGGAAAAAAATGTTATGTGTACATGATATAGCTCGTGACACCATATTATGACACGCTAGAAATACGTTGAATAATCAATGTCACGATACATTTGTGACTATATTTGGTGTGAAACTTTGGTCCAAAACTCTAGTACAAAATTCGTATGTATACAAGTTAAAGTGTATCTATCTAGGTGGATAGATTTCGTTTGTCTCAAGGCTCAGTGAATAAAAAATGATAACAAAAGTGATAGCTCTACGCCAACAAAATAAAAATATGTTTGCTATCATATCTCTTGTCACGTTTCCCCCCAAGCACTACTCAATCCTCCTGATAAGTATTCATGAGCATTGTGAGGATGAGCACCTTGGCTAAAGAGTCACTTCGATCTTGTGCATCGACTCTATCTTTAGCTTAGTGCCCCTAGTTTTTGCCTATGTATGACATAGAATGACATGTGAGGTGATTATTCACCTTATTTCTCATATGTTAGGTTCTTAGACGATCGAGATATCCATGGACCATATGCTATCTTTCCCTTGGTGTTATCTCGCTTTCAATGCTACACGAACACATGTCATTATTGTGTCTAAGACTTCCGCACATAAAAATTGGACTGCGACTACAATATCTCGTTTTAGCACAATATGTACTAGCACATGACTTACACTCATGACATTCTCAATGTTTGTTCAACTTCATTACTTCATCACTCTTATAATAGTGTAGACGTACCCGTTGTGTGCTTAGTTTCATCAGTGATATCCAATTCATGCTTTCTCAAAAAATTAGAATCTCTTTTTTATGTTCCTTGCTCCAGTGTGTGACCCATATGCTTGCAATTATCTGATATGTATTTTTTGTTGAGTCACCTCTATGCATGTCATGCTTATCTTCACCTTTCATGTGCACTATCTGATGTTTTTCTAATGCTCATCACATTCACTATTTTTTTCATCCTGCATGTCTGGTTGGCCTTAACCAGCCTTTTAATATTATCAAAGGGGGAGAATAAAGTGTTCATGAGTACGCTCTTGAGTATGAGATTAGGAGAGGTCACATGTAGGGGGAGTGCACATGGATAGGGGGAGCATGTCGAACATGTAGATAGGGGAGCGCGTGTAGGGAAACTATATAGAGAACTTGTTGCAACCTGATGATAGCCTATGTCTGTTTGGCCTTGCCCACCCTTTTGATATTATCAAAGGGGGGAGAATAAAGTGTTCATGAGTACGCTCATGAGTATGAGATTAGGAGAGGTCTCATGTAGGGGGAGTGCATATAGATAGGGGAGCATATCGAAATGTAGATAGGGGGAGTGTGTGTAGGGAAACCATATAGAGAATCTGCTACAACCAGATGATAGACTATAAATCTTATTATTTATATGCACTCTATATCATTGTTATTTCTCATGAACGAAAATTGATATTTTCAAAAGGGGGAGTTTGTTGGAACCGATGTTTCACATGCGCTGTGTTTGAGAATATCAACTCCCATATTATATTTGATTTCATCTTCTGTTGATAGAGTGTGCAAGTTGACAGGTTCAAGTGAAGACAAGAAGCCTCCTAGAGTTGATAC
Source organism: Platanthera guangdongensis (assembly GCA_039583875.1). NCBI lineage: Eukaryota > Viridiplantae > Streptophyta > Magnoliopsida > Asparagales > Orchidaceae > Platanthera > Platanthera guangdongensis. Next base: position 74,939,610 of record CM077160.1, on the reverse strand, counting down.
CGCCGAGCATTAGAAGTTACCGCTGGGCGGTAGCTGGAATTAAATGGTCAAGGCCCTCAGGAGGATATCGAAAAGCGCTAGTACTATCGCCCGTGCTAGCCCAATAAATTAATTCGACATGGTGCTCGAAAAGCTATCGGACAGCGCTAGCTGTTACCGCTCCGCACTAGCTCACTCAACACCGCGTCGAGAGAGTTGAGAACAAAAGCATTGAATGCGTCGAGAGAGTGGCATTGAGTGGCTTCTACCGCTAGGCGCTACCAGGTACCGCACAACGCTAGCTATCTCGACGAATGCATGGTTTCCTGAATTAAAGTACCGCCATGCGTTAGTGCTAACGCGTAGCGCTAGGTGCTCGACAAACGTCAAGCATGAACTTTCGACGATTGCTATTCTACCATAGATGATAGAAGTTACCGTGTCGTGCTAGCCACTCGACAACTCGACATGACTGCTATGAATCATCATGCTCCATATTACCACGTGACAGTAGCAGTAACTGCGCGACTCTACCAATGATTAAAGTGGAAATTATCATTTTAAATAGCATTCCATATTTGGATGACAGCTGGCACAACAAGCACGCGAACTTAGTGCCAGGCGCTAGTATTACCGCTGGAGGTAGTGGTTGTAACAGCCCAAATGCGAGAAATGGGACAATATTGGGTGACACAGCCTGGGACACGGGCGTGTCCCATGGCGTGTCCTACTCGGGTTGAGCAGATGGGGGCGTGGTCGACGAAATTCCTTCGACGAATTTTCGGGATGTACACGCCCGTGACACGGGCGTGTCAGGGGGCGTGACCTAGGGCGTGTCCTCCTTTGGTCGACACCAGAGTTTTGGTCGACGAACTATGCTCGATGATTATCGAGTATGGGGTACACGGCCTGTGACACGGGCGTGTCACAGGGTATGTCCCGCTGTGTCGAGAGGTCGGCACTTTTCTCTCGAGTAGGTGGAAAAGTACTCGAGTAAGACGGGGTGACACAGGCGTGTCATCCCTGTGACACGTGCATATCCTATCTGGACAGTGTATTGTCATGAAGATGTATAAAAGGTGTAAGACACCCCCCCCCCCCCACCCCCGTTTTTTAAAACATCGGGGTCTTAGGCCCAGAACCGCCGCTTTGCGGTGACACCTTCACGCCCGAGAAGGTCATCACTATAAAATGTCGATCCTGCCGGCCAAATCGATCACAACAGTGGCAAAATAATAAAAGACAAGTCCACAAACATCACATATATAGCAAATAATCTCCATGAAGGGAGTGTCCACAGATATAATAAAAGTACTAAAACTTGGGCTCATGCCCAGTACATCAATGTCCTCACCACATATCTCTCATCACGGAAGCAAAACTAAATTAACTACTAGCGATCAGGACTCACAGTACCTGATGTCTGAACTCCAGTACTAGACTATCCCATCTCCAAGTGTGCCGAACTCCGGGGCTGCTCCTCCATGCTGGGCTCCACGGTACCCTAAAATGATGTGGTTCAAAAACCGTTTGACTAAAAGAGTAAGTCCTATCATCCCCCGCCACTTCCCCCATGGTTCCTAGGCACCGAGCGGGGAGGAGGAAAGGAGAGGACATGAAAGTGGAGAATAACAAATATAAGAAGGTGGCCTCAGAACTAATCTAGCAGTTCTATAGTAACCTTAACTTATATGAAAGACTGAAGATAAGGAAGACAGAACAAGAAAAAGTAACCTTAACTTATATGAAAACACATAAGCTAAGGGATCTTTTGCAGGGTTCCAATCGTATAGAAGTCCCATACCAATTTATATGATAGGGTGTCAGTTTTCTAGCAAGCATACATATATATTTACTGAATAAAAACCTTAACTTATAAGCACGCTCGCACAAACTTATAAACCAAGGGGTCGTTTTGCAAGGCCTATTGTATAAAGCGTCCCATACAACTTATATAATAGGTGTCGGGGTTATATGCAATGGTTATGCTATGAAATGTAATTATTCCATGATGAAAACATGCAAGTGCAACTCACCCACTCGACTCTGTGTACACAGACCTTTTGTTCCCACATTCTGGAGCTGAACCTCCCAGGATACCTCCATAGTGGCAAATGGAAGCGGTGGGTTGGGCCTCGCCCACCTATAAACTGGTAATTGCACTACCAGTTATACCGATAATATGCCTCAACACTGGTGCACTAAGCAGAGCTCCTGCGTACTCTTGCCGGTTGGCGCACCGGACTTTATTTAGCCAAGTGCTAAACCACACTTGCCGAGTCAATGTATTGGTGTCGGTATATCGACCCTCCAATACCGGAGACCCACCACCTTATACTTTATTCACATGCAACTTATGTATTAGCTACCGAGCCAAAGCTCTCCGGACCACCCCGTCTGTCACAAACATCAACCGAGCTAAAGCTCGCCGAACCATCCCGTCTGTCACAAACATCAACCGAGCCAAAGCTCGCCGGGCCAACCTGCACATCAGTAAATCCACCGAGCCTACAGCCCGAGTGAGCCCACCAAACATCCCGAGGCATCGAGGTGAGTGAAAGTGAAACCCTAATTATGCTGGTTACTCTTGACCCTAATGTGTTTTGACTCTCTCTCTCTCCACGGGGAAGACGATGTTTCGTCGACCCTGAACACCTCTTAACACTTGTCAAACTTTCCATTCCTCATCACGACTCCCGATCATAATCTCATTTCACTTACCACACTAACATCCCAACTCCCTATGTTCATTTGCACCCTATTATGAATTCTGCAGTTTTACTAAATGCAGACCATCCAAACTATCTGATGTATACAATATGAGGTACTCAAAATAATCATCCAATATCCCTATAATAATTATTGGGGGTCTATCATAATATTTTTAACCTAAAACCAGGAATTCATAATTTTCTTAATTTATCTGATAATTTATTTAATTTTTCTAGTAATCAAAAGACCCAAGTTTGAACATGAAGTACTCATTTCATACATGCAAATGCTCCACCAAATTTATGGTAAATACAAGATGACTATGTAACATAGAATGCAACGTTTCCCAATTTTTCAGCAAGTTTTAGGCCTCTAATCCTAATTTTAAATATAACATACATTAATCATTTTTAAGAGACAAGTACAACAAGAATACTTCCAAAAATTCTGTAAAAATGCAAACATGTACATAATGATCAACAAATGCTCTTGGCCAAGTTTCATAATTTTTCAACAGGCAATGAGCTCTGAAAGAATTATTTAACAAGTTCCCAAATTTATGGGCTTCTGAAGTCGGTACTATAATTATGTATATAAAAATTCCAAAAAAATTCATACATGGGCATAATAGTCTAGAACTCCCTATGCCCAACTTTTCATGACTTCCAATGGATAGTGACACCATAATATCCAAATAATTAAGTAGGGCTAATTCATGTATTACAAAGGAACTACTAAGGTTGAAAGAATTAGTGCCTAACCACCTAGAGGGGGGGGTGAATAGGTGTAATTTTTCTTTTACTTTAAAGGCAGAAAATCTGTTCTGTAATTTAAGCAGCAATTGTAAATTCTACAGCTATCAGCACAACAATCACAAAAATAATCATTCACAGAGTGAACACAGTATTTATAGTGGTTCCCCAAGGTCTGGGTACATCCACTTTCCCCCTTCGCCTATCTAGCAGTGTACTAGATTCGGCCTAACTTCTGAACTTCACCTCAGATCCTCAGATCTTACAGCTCAGAACCCAAAATAGGTTCCTACAACTCAGAGTGTATCCACACTCCTACAACTCAGGCCAAATGCCCTACTCAGCCTTCAACAAGGCCTACACTCAGAGATCACAATCTCCTACACCTCAGGCTCACAGCCCTACCACTCAGAGAAAATATTCTCCTACACTCAGCCTTAATATAATAGGATTACAATCTCAGATCTATAAAGATCATACAGAAAATTGATTACACAAAGTAAATAACCACCACCCCGACAAAGAGAGAAGGGATGAATGGCTTCTTGTTGAGTTCTTGGAAGAACTTGATGGCAGAGATCAACCTCTCTCAGCTTTCTTCAAAGCTTCTTGAATCTGAACTCAGTAGGGTTGAATCTCCTGTGAAGTTGATCTTCAATCAGCTTCTGACTTAAGATTTAGATCTTAATCTGAATCTTTCTTGGCAGCCTGGTTCATCAACTGCTCTTCTTAGATGGAGCTCTCTCTCTCCAACTTCTTCTAGATCTTCTGCCGAAAATCTTCTGTATAATTACTTCTATCTGTATTGCTCAAAATCTGTATTCTTTAATGATTGATCATCACTTTTTGTTGAAGGAGAAAGCCTTTATATAGTCTTCCTCCATGGTAACCGGCTGAACCGGTTTCTAACAACCTTCTGACAGCTCTGACAGTAGTAGTTGACTGGCTAGAAATGGAAGTTGTCAAGTCATCCAGTCACTTCTTGAAATCACTGTCTCTGTCTGAAAGTGTCGTGACTGAACTTCATTATGTGTCGACAAAATTAGACTAAGTGTCGACACAAGTGGACTAAGTATCGACACTAGCCTTGGTGGTGTCGACACAACTCTTTTTGTTGTTGTAACAGCTTCTCGACACTGCTTCTTTAGAATGTATCGACACTGATTCTGTGTGTCGACACAAGCCTTCTTTTCTTAAACTTTGTTAAAACTTGTTGTGTGTCGACACATCTCCTTTGTGTCGACACAAATACTTCTTTACTTTAACTTTGTTGAAGCTTTGCTGTGTGTCAACACAAGTCCTGTGTGTCAATACAGTTGATGTCGAAAAACGTCTTCTGTGTGTCGACACTGTCTCTTAGTGTCAACATAATTGATGTCGATTATACTTCTCTGTGTGTCGACACTGCCTCTGGGTGTCGACACAGTTGATGTCGACAAAGTCTTCTGTGTGTCGACTGAGCTTCACTGTATGTCGACACATTCCTTCTGGTGTCGACACAGTTGATTCTGGTGTCGACATAGCCTTTCCAAGTGTCGACACAAATAACTCCAAGTGTCGACACAGCTTTTCTCTAGTATCGACACAAGCCTTCATAAGTGTCGACACTGCTTCTCTAGGTGTCGACACATGGACTTAGAATTTTTTTTGCATTTCCTGCAATTACTTAACCTGCACATTTAAACTCAAAACACATCAAATACACCTAGATGTATATCATTGAGTAGGGTGGGGCTTCTTCAAATCTGGTACACATTTTCCAATGTACCAAACAATCTCCCCCTATTTGGAGATGTCATAACCCTTTGTCAATGATTTACAACATTCATAACAAATACACATTATGATGTATAACAACATTATATGACAGGGTAAATACTTAAAACAAAACATAAAAGATATTTCATCACAGAATAAGTATGCTAACACAATGAGCATTCATTATAGTTTTGTTTCAACTACCAAAAAGTTTCTTTAATCCAAAGTTTACATGGATTTTAACACAAAAGATTACAAAGATGTAAACTTAAGAAAATCTAATCTAACCCTGCTCTGGCTCCTTGATGACAATGCCCTTGCCTGATTGAATCTTGGCTTGAACTAGAACATCAGTGTCATCAACAGGCTTCTTGCTCTTTAGATCTTTATTTTTCAGCGCTTCAGCACTTATCTTTTGTCTTTCAAAATAATGATAAGGCTTTGGGAAATATTTGCTAGGCTCCTATGCATTAGGAGATAGCTTCCCAAGTTTTGCCTTCCTTCTATACTGAACTATGGCCTCTTGCCTGGCTTCATGTTTTCTCCATTCTTGTTCAGAATACCATTTGCCCCTCTCTAGGGTATTGTCCTTTGCAGCTTTCCAAGCAGTTAGTATAATATTTCTAGAAGTTGGGCTCCACTGTTAAAAATCAGGCCTTAACTCTGCCTGTTCTCTGAATCTCTTCTTTGACAATAGAGCTTCTTGCTCTTTCAAAACTGCCTATGACATAGGCTTATCTACTTTCTCAATGATCACATTTTGAGCAACTTCATGAGGGCTATACATAGACTGGACTTCTTGATGTATCATTTCAAAATCTGCTGGAGGATAGATTACTTGAGCAACTTCAGCTTGTTCACCTCCAAAATCAGCAGGATGCACTCCAGATTCAGCTACATTGTCATCATCACACAGGGGTGGATATCCAAGTATAGCTCTGATGATATTGGAAATCCATTTAGCATGGTGAGATCCAACTTTGACTAAAACCCTCTCCCCTTTTAGGACTTTTCTAGCCACATGATCTCTAAGATCATCCTCCTGAAATCTGATCTGTTCATCCAGAAAATTAACTCCATCCTTATAAAAACCCTTTAACTTCAGCAGCAGTCCAGAAATAGTCTTTTGAGACAGCTCGATAGCTATTTTGACAGCAGTTATGCCTTCCTGGAAGTCCTTATCAAACTTCTCCTTATCAAACTCTGGCTTGGCTGTAGACTTATCAGCAGGCTGGGCTGATGCAACATTTTTCAATTCTGTAACAATTGCATTATGGGATGCAGTCAGATTATCATTCATCCTAATCTGATTTTCTACAACATAGCCCTCTTAACTGCTATATCATCCACTTGTGTTTTGATTTTCTCTTGGTGTGTGGCTAGGTAAACCAATGCATTACCTCTTTTGTGGAAACAATCAGTCATTTCCTTCTTATTTTGATTCACCTCAAATCTTATGGATTTGATGTCTTGAGCCAGATCAAATTGAAGTGACTTATGACCTTCATCCATATACTTTTCTAGAGCCTTCCTTTGATCATCCATTTTGATCTGCAAGGCCACCAACAATGAGCTGTAATCAGCTGTTGGGGCAGGCTGTGGAGCAACAGTTTGCAGTGCCTTCTTGTAGCTTTGACTTCTTCTTTTGAAGACCATAAGCTTCCTCTTCTTAGCTCTAGCAGCTTCTTCATCCTCAGAAGCTGAGGTAATAGCTATGTCAACCCTGTCCTTAGGACCAGGAGGAAATTCCTTCTCAATCCTTGGTAGCTCCCCCTGAGTGCTTTGCTCCTCAGTTCTGGTTTGCTCCTCATCATTCCTTGCAGTCTCTCCCTGAGATCTTACATGCTCCTTCTCAAGGTTAGCTTGCTCTCCATCAAAAACATATTTCTCCCCCTTAAAACCAGCATGCTCCCCCTCAATATCAGGAAACAGCTCTTCTAAGGTAAACTCTTGTTGAGAAGGTACAGGAGAGTTTCTTATTTCTGGAGCATCAGCAGCAACAGATGTATCTTCCATGATCACATCTTGTGCTTGACTGTGTAATTGTGTTGGATGTTCAACATCAATCAAATATTCAGTTAATACTTCATCCTCAAAATTGAAAATTGATTGATTAACTTCATGTACTACCTCAAGGATTCTTTGAGTTGCCATTTCACTATCTAAGTGAGTTGGAACTTCCTCATGTTGAGGCTACCCCTGGAGTGGATCCAGGGGAATGGGGCTAGCAGATGGTTGCTCCCCCTGCCTCTGTGCATCTTCAGTTCTTACTGGTGATCTTCCAACATTATCGGCTTCTTCCTCATTAGAACTGAAAACTACTTGCTCCTCTGAACTACTGGAAGTTTCAGGAGCCATTATGGCTTTCTTCTTCTTCTTCTGTGGAGGAACTTCCTTCTTTAGAGTAGGCATATCCTTAGTTAACACCCTATCCCATCTTGAGATTATCCTGATGTCCATCCTCCTCATGTGATTTATCTTAGAACCAGCAGCTTGTTCCATTACTTCTGGAATAGTTCCAGCCAAATACAGACTCATTATCCTACCCAAATTGGGCTTCTTCAGACTTTCCTTAATCTTTTCAAACATCACTGCTGACCAATCAGTTTTTAGTTTAAAGATGATCCTTGTCATTAAGCTGAACATATGAGCTGATACCCTATCATGCCCACCTGGCTTGCACAGAATCACCTTTCCTACCACTTCAGACAAGAACTTGTCTTGCATATTCATGCCTTTTCTGTTAAATACTGAGCCAATCTTCATGGTTGAATCTAGTCCACACCATTGCAGTGCTTCCCTTGTCTTGGAAGAGGTCACTTCTACTTCCTCTTGAATTCTAGGTAGATGTAGAACTTTCCTTAAACTCTCTATAGTCAGTTTAACTTTCGCACCATGAACTGCAGACTTGATATTGAGTCCAGTAGAATCTAGCATAGTGGCACCATAGAATTCGAGTACTTCCTTCTTCCAAATCTTAGTTGGCTCAGAAACTAGATACTCCAACCCATTCTCAGTAATTAGGGTTACAACATCCTTGATTTCTGGTTCCGCATGATCAAATGCGTTGCGAACTAGCTCATATCCTTCATTGACGTTCTCCTCGAGCTTTGGCGCCATTAGGGTTTAGAGAAAACTTGAATTTAGATGAGAGAGATGTCGACACAAAGTTTTGGTCTCGAAACTATTGAAAGCGTGTCGACAAACAATGTTGAAGACCTATTTATACCTTTCTAAAAATGAAGGTGAAAAGGCGCGTCAACAATTACTGAATGTGTCGACACTATTGAAAAGTGTCGACAAAGACTACGTAAGTCTCGACAACAGTATTGATTTATATGTGTCGACACCAATTATGATGTGTCGACACAAATACATCTGCGTTCGACGATTAGTCGATACTCTACTCGACGAAATCTGTGTTAATCCTAAGTGTCGACACCACTTCTGGATGTGTCGACACCTACTCTAGATGTGTCGACACTATTTCTCTGAAGTGTCGACACAGACTTTCTAGATGTGTCGACATCATTTCTCTGGAATGTCGACACCACTTCTATGTGTCGACACAGACAACTGCTTGTGTCGACACCATTTTACTTAGCCAAATTTTGTGAAACTAATCTAAGTTCAACATTCCTAAGTCAATTTTAAACTAATTGAATTTAGTTTCATCTAGGGGCTTAGTAAACATATCAATTATTTGATTATATGTTTTGACATATTCTAGTGAAATGTCTTCTTTCTCTACATGTTCTCTGAGAAAATGGTATCTAATTTCTATATGCTTAGTCCTACTATGTGAGACAGAATTATTAGCTATAGAAATCGCACTTGTAGAATCACAAAGCAAAGGTGTTCTACTTACTTGAATACCATAGTCTTCTAGCTGGTGTTGAATACACAAAAGTTGTGCACAACAGCTTCCTGCAGCAACATATTCTGACTCAGCTGTGGAGATTGCCACACTGGTCTGCTTCTTATTGCCCCAAGACACTAGTCTTCCACTTAAAAATTGACAGGTGCCTGTAGTACTTTTTCTATCTTCCTTGAAACCTGCAAAATCTGCATCTGAATAACCTGTCAGTAGAAAATCTCCATTCCTAGGGTACCAAAGGCCTAGATAAGGTATGCCCTTAAGATATCTCAAAATCCTTTTCACTGCAGTCAGATGAGATTCTTTAGGGCATGCTTAGCACCTAACACAGACACATGTAGCATACATGATATCTGGTCTACTAGCAGTTAAATACAGAAGGGAGCCAACTATCCCTCTATACAAAGTTTCATCTATAGGTTTCCCTGCATCATCTTTGCTTAGAGACATACTTGACCACATAGGAGTTTTCATGGTAGTGGATGATTCCATACCATACTTCTTTATTAACTCTAGGGTAAACTTAGACTGGCATATGGACAGACCATCTTCAGTCTGTCTTACTTGGAGACCCAAGAAGAACTTAAGTTCCCCCATACTGCTCATTTCAAATTTTCCTTGCATAAGTTTTGAAACTTTCTGCAAAGATTACTTTCTATAGACCCAAATATTATGTCATCTACATATATTTGGACTAGGATAATCTTTCCTTTAGATTCCCTAAGGAATAGAGTCTTGTCTATTTTCCCCCTTGAGAATTTGTACTCAATGAGGAAACTAGGCAGAGTTTCATACCAAGCCCTTGGGGCTTATTTTAACCCATACAATGCTTTCCTGAGTCTATAAACATAATCAGGTTTGAGAGGATCAACAAAACCTGAGGGCTGCTCTACATAGACTTCTTCCTTTAGATTTCCATTTAGGAAAGCTGACTTTACATCCATTTGAAATACCTTAAAGCCTTGATATGTTGCATAAGCCAGGAACATCCTTATTGCTTCCAGTCTTGCTATTGGGGCAAAGGTTTGATCAAAGTCAATACCTTCTTCCTGCCTATACCCTTTTACAACAAGTCTTGCTTTATTCTTCACAATGATCCCATTCTCATCCAATTTGTTCCAAAAGATCCACTTTGTTCCAATGATGTTGTGGTCCTTGGGTTTAGGAACTAGCTTCCAGACCTTGCATCTTCTGAACTGATTCAGCTCCTCTTGCATGACATCAATCCAATGTGGGTCTAGAACTGCTTCTTCAAATTTCTTTGGTTCCACTTGTGATAGGAAACTGGAGTAAAGAACTGTGCTCAGATTCCTACTTCTTGTTTGCACTCCTTGTCTTGGATCACCAATTATCTGATTTGCTGGATGATCCTTTAAGTGTCTATTAGCTGGAAGTAGTTTATCTTCAGGTTGTACACCTCCAGCCTCTTCATTAAGCTGCACCTCTTTGTTTTCTTCAGTATCTTGAGAGTCTTGTACTCCCCCTGGATAGCAGCCACCATTTTCCACTTCTTGATTTGTAGTAGAATCATCTGTAATGGTAAGCTTGTCCATTCTCTCATTTAAACCTGTAGAACTGCAAGCACTTCTTGGCAACTCACAGTTAATCATTCTTGTTTCATCAAAGACAACATGTACAGACTCTTCTACAACTTGAGTAATCAAGTTTTAAACTCTATAAGCCTTATTATTGTTGTTGTACCCAAAAAATATCCGCTCTTGGGATTTGGCAGCAAACTTGGTTAGATAAGACTTGCCATTGTTAAGTATATAGCACTTGCAACCAAAGATCCTAAAATATGATAAGTTTGGTTTTCTGCACTTCACAATCTCATAGGGAGTCTTTTTGTGGCCCTTGGTGATAGTAGCCCTATTGATTACATGACATGTAATATTTACTGCCTCAGCCCAGAAATATTCTGGGAGAGAAGTGTCACTCAATACAGTTCTACCAGCCTCTATCAATATTCTATTCTTCCTTTCAACAATACCATTTTGCCGTGGTGTTCTAGGTGAGGAAAATTCTTGAAAAATCCCAAATTCTTCACATAGTTTTGTCATACATTCAGACTGAAATTCAGTACCATGGTCACTTCACTATACTGTTCAACTTATTCTGAATTTGTATAACAAAACTATATAAGACAGTTGGGGTTTCAGATTTTTGTCTTAGAAAGAACACCCAGGAATATCTAGAATAGTCATCTACCACCACAAATGTATAGACCTTCCTACCTAGACTATGAACTGGCATAGGACCAAAAAGATCCATATGCAAGAGGTAAAGACACCTCACTGAATCCTTGTTTTCAAGGCTATGAAAGGTGGATTTGGTCTGCTTGCCTTTTTAACAAGCTGAGCATATCTCATCCTTTATACACTTAACTTGAGGACCATTTCTCACTAACTTTTTGCTAAAGAGTTGGCCAATAGTCTTATAGTTAAGATGAGTCAGCCTCTTGTGCCATTTAACACAATGTGAGACTCTCTCATCAACTACAAGACAGATAGGAGAAACATTGTTCTAACACTCAAAGTTAAGACAATAAACATTTCTCTTCCTATATCCTGTCAATATGACCTTTTGATATGACATTCATTCTTAATAAATGAAATGTCATATCCTAAATCAATCAGCTGACTTATGCTAATGAGGTTATGTTTCAAACCCTTCACATAGGCCACTTGAATGATAGTAATCTGGTTACCAGAAATGTTACCAAAGCCTTTGATGATTCTTTTTTCTGAACCACCAAAGGTAACTTTAGGGCCATCCATGATAGGTGTGTAGTCCTTCAACAACCCCCTTATTCCATTCATGTGCTTGGAACATCCACTGTCCAAGTACCATACAGGGGCATGACCACTTGGACTCACCTGCAATAAAGACTACTTAACCTTAGAACCCATATGAGTTTTGGGTCCTTGGTTCATGTTAGCCTGAAATCTAACAAATCTGCCTGTAGGTTTTCTCACAGGCAGACTGTTATTCTCCTTGACATTAGAATTGTGCCAACAATCTATGGCAAAGTGGCCTACCTTGCCACAACACCAGCACTCAAACTTGTTGTACCTTTGTTTAGGTACAACCCTAGCTGAATTATCTACAGCAGGCTTCTTGTTTTGTGTTGGGGCTTTGCCCTTAGATTTGGACCTAGCAGTCTAGGCAGTTTTCTTAAACCCTAATCCAGCCTTAACCTTTTGAGGTACAAATTCATCAATCAAGGGTAAAATAAATTTAGGTTTAGAAAAGCTAGCCACAATCTCTTTCTCCTTCTGAAGTCTAACCTCCAGATTTCTAATCTGATCATTCTTGAAAGTGATTGTGCCCATTTGAATAACAGTTATGTTTTTCAATCTGGCAATCTCATTCAGTTTTTGATCTAGCAACTTCTCTGAATCTAATGCAGCCATCTTAATGTCTGCAATTTCCTTAGCCTGAGATTTGACCAGGTTTTTGCTCTTCTTAAGTTCCTGCAATAAATCTCTATATTCATCTATCAGTTGATGAATAACACCGTCAGACTCAGACCCATCCACATCACTTGATGCAGATGTTGCTGACTCTGACTCAGTACTGCAATCTGAAAGACATTGTACCTTACCGTGACCAGGCTGATCCTATCACTTGTCTTCTTTTGATACAACCATCAGTCCCTTGCACTGATGGTCTTCTTATTCATATATTGAGTTCAGCACTTGTAAAAACTCTTCTTCTTTATCTGCAGCGAACAAACCAATGTAAGCCTCAGCTTCAGATTCTGACTCTGAAGATGACTGATCTGACAATGTCTTCTCCTTCTTAGCAATAAAGGATGTCTCCTTCTTGCTCTGGTGTTGAGTCTTCTTTTTATCACCAGACTCTTTTCTTTTATCTGGACATTCATCCACTACATGTCCAGGCCTATTACAACAGTAACAAACAATCTTTGATGTTGTAGACTTGTTTTTCTTAGACTTGCTCCTGTCTTTCCTGGATGACTTCCTCTTTTGATAGTAATCATCCTTAGGTTTAGATGTGGAAGGCTTAGACTTCCACTGATTCTTCTTCAGAAATCTCTAAAACTGCCTTGTGAAGGCAGCAAAATCTTCATCTGAGTTACTGCTTTCAGAACTTTGGTTATCAGAATTATCTGAAGATGTTTCAACAACTATCATAGGAGGTGATGGAGACATCCTCCTATTTTTCCTAGTGGCTTCAACCTTAAAGGCCACATACTTGTCTCTATGCTCCCCTTTTGTACTCTTCTCTTCCTCTTTCCTAGCCATCAGTTGCATCTCATATGACAGCAACTTTCCAAACAAGGTTGGAGGAGAAATATCTGCAAGTTTGGCCACTTCTCTAATGGAACAAATCTTTGTGTCCCAATCCTTTGTCAAGGATCTTAGAAATTTATCATTCAGTTCATAAGTACTGAAGATTCTCCCATAGGACATCAACTCATTCACTATCTTATAGAACTTTTTATAGCACTCAGTGATACTGTCAGACTTTCCTTGTCTGAAACTCTCATATTCCAGGTTTAGCATAGATTTCCTGTCTTGTCTTACTTCTTCAGAACCCTCCATGTAGACTATTAAAGTATCCCACATTTCTTTGGAGGTCTTGCAGTGAATCAAATTTTGAATGATTGCATCATCAATGGCACTCACTATGATGTTCTGGGCTCTCTTATCCATATTGGCCAAGATGATCTCATCCTTGGTCATCTCTGAATAATCCTTGGGAATTCTTTGGTTTGCATCCAGAATTGATATCTTCATTGGAACATAAGGACCTTCCTTGACTGTAATATAGATCCTTGGATCAGAAGCTTCCATAAACAGCCTGACCCTTTCTTTCCAGATACCAAATATCTTCTTTCTGCATATGGGTAGTTTCATAGAACCTAACTCCTTATGATTTTCACCTGAACCCATTTTGTGATTCTTTCTTGATTCTTAAATCTGCCTTAAGGATCTCACTCTAACTGTTAAGTCCTTCTTTGAGGAACCTCGCTCTGATACCACTTGAAAGAATTAGTGCCTAACCACCTAGAGGGGGGTGAATAGGTGTAATTTTTCTTTTACTTTAAAGGCAGAAAATCTGTTCTGTAATTTAAGCAGCAATTGTAAATTCTACAGCTATCAGCACAGCAATCACAGAAACAATCATTCACAGAGTGCACACAGTATTTATAGTGGTTCCCCAAGGTCTGGGTACATCCACTTTCCCCCTTTGCCTATCTAGCAGTGTACTAGATTCGTCCTAACTTCTGCACTTCACCTCAGATCCTCAGATTTTATAGCTCAGAACCCCAAACAGGTTCCTAAATCTCAGAGTGTATCCACACTCCTACAACTCAGGCCAAATGCCCTACCTCAGCCTTCAACAAGGCCTACACTCAGAGATCACAATCTCCTACACCTCAGGCTCACAGCCCTACCACTTAGAGAAAATATTCTCCTATACTCAGCCTTCATATAATAGGCTTACAATCTCAGATCTATAAAGATCCTACAAAAAATTGATTACACATAGTAAATAACCACCACCCTGACAAAGAGAGAAGGGATAGATGACTTCTTGATAAGTTCTTAGAAGAACTTGATGGCAGAGATCAACCTCTCTTAGCTTTCTTCAAAGCTTCTTGAATCTGAACTCAGTAGGGTTGAATCTCCTATGAAGTTGATCTTCAATCAGCTTCTGACTTAAGATTCAGATCTTAATCTGAATCTTTCTTGGCAGCCTGGTTCAGCAACTGCTCTTCTTAGATGGAGCTCTCTCTCTCCAACTTCTTCTAGATCTTCTATCGAAAATCTTATGTATAATTACTTCTATCTGTATTGCTCAGAATCTGTATTCTTCAATGATTGATCATCACTTTCTGTTGAAGGAGAAAGCCTTTATATAGTCTTCCTCCATGGTAACCGGCTGAACCGGTTTCTAACAACCTTCTGACAGCTCTAACAGTAGTAGTTGACCGGCTAGAAATGACAGTTGTCAAGTCATCTAGTCACTTCTTGAAATCATTGTCTCTGTCTGAAAGTGTCGAGAATGAACTTCATTATGTGTCGACACAATTAGACTAAGTGTTGACACAAGTGGACTAAGTGTCGACACTAGCCTTGGTGATGTCGACACAACTCTTTTTGTTGTTGTAACAGCTTCTCGACACTGCTTCATTAGAATGTGTCGACACAGATTCTGTGTGTGGACACAAGCCTTCTTTTCTTTAACTTTGTTAAAACTTGCTGTGTGTCGACACATCTCCTTTATGTCGACACAAATACTTCTTTACTTTAACTTTGTTGAAGCTTTGCTGTGTGTCGACACAAGTCTTGTGTGTTGACACAGTTGATGTCGACAAAGTCTTCTGTGTGTCGACACTGCCTCTTGGTGTCGACACAATTGATGTCGACTATACTTCTCTGTGTGTCGACACTGCCTCTGGGTGTCGACACAGTTGATGTCGACAAAGTCTTCTGTGTGTCGACTGAGCTTCACTGTGTGTCGACACATTCCTTCTGGTGTCGACACAGTTGATTCTGGTGTCGACATAGCATTTCCAAGCGTCGACACAAATAACTCCAAGTGTCGACACAGCTTTTCTCCAGTGTCGACACAAGCCTTCATAAGTGTCGACACTGCTTCTCTAGGTGTCGACACATGGACTTAGAAATTTTTCTGCATTTCCTGCAATTACTTAACCTGCACATTTAAACTCAAAACACATCAAATACACCTTAATGTATATTATTGAGTAGGGTGAGGCTTCTTCAAATCTGGTACACATTTTCCAATGTACCCAACAAAGGTTAATGCTCCAAAATTCCCAATTAAATTTCCAGAGATTCATTCTAATCCTATGGCTACACTACCCAAGTTGCATCACTGTTCAATGAGTTTTAATACCCTATTCTATCACTACAAGGATTGTGCCTTGAACTAAGGTTAGGGTTTTGAGGGGCCTACCTATCTCCAAATTCTCTAAGATTTTTACCAGAGGGCTTTAGCTACCCTAGTACCCTTTCTACCAAATTTTAAGTCCATACAAGTTCATTTGACCACATGCCCTTCACAAGACCCAAAGACCATCCCTAGGGTTTGGTCTTGGGTCCTAGGGCAAATTTATCCCAATCCACCCCATCTTCCATGGGAGGGTGTTAAAAGTCATGCCTAGTCAGTGGACCAAATTTCAACATCTGTTGAGGTGGTTTGGCCACCTAAACCACAAGTGCACTTTTGACCTAAATACCCTTATTATGACATGGCTAGGGTTTGCATGAATTCAATCCAAACCATATCCAAATGAGATGAAATTTTATCCAGAGTCTTATAATGACCCCAAGTACCACTTACCAAAATTTGGGAGAGTTTGGAGGTAATTTGGTCCCTTAATTAATTTACCCTAGAGTAATAAAGTAATTTCAAAAACTATAGAAAACTTATCCCCAAATATTCTCATTTTTGGGCAGGCCTAGGTATAGACTAGGGTGACACTCTGTCCAAATTTCAAGTCATTTGGACAAGAGATGAAGTGTGGGCACTCATTTTAATCTCTGTCTAGCTCTAGGAATAGATCCCCCAAAATGAGTGCCCTGGTCAAACCAGGCACCCAAACTGGTTCAAACCAATTTTGAAATAAAGTAGACCCAGAGGGCTACAAATTATATGTTGACCAATTTCTCTAACTTAGCATCTAGGTATTTTTAATAATTAAAAACATTAAATAGAAATTGTGTGACAGAAATGATATAATAAGAAATTTATAACCTAAAGTTTAATTCATTGCCAGCGCGAATCTTGGGGCAGATCGGGCGACTGCCGGTCGTCTTCAACCTCCAACCAACGAACATAATCCAGCCCACCTGGAGCAAGTTCCAACCCACTTTCCCGACCATCCGACCACCTCCCTGGCCGGCCACCGCCACCACCACCTCCGTTGAGGTGGTGGCTATCGCTAGGCGACGGCACAGCCGCCGGAGGTGACATTTCTGGCGATCCCGACAAGATGAAAAAACGGGGAAAAACCAGGAAATTACAAACTTCGATCGGGCTCAATTGAGCCCGATTCCCATTCTAAATGATTCCTATGATCTACCCATGGATGAAGGAGAAGGGGAGGACCTCAATTGCGGCCTGAGAGTGGGTGTTGTGCCTCCTTGCCATTTTCGGCCACCAAGCTTTGGCTCCTCTGCAACTTCTACACCAACCGCATGGGAATCGAGATGTAATCAGGGGAAACACCTGCTCTGATCCTAGTGAAGGTTCTTAAAGAAGCAATTGGGGAGAGGAGGCTTGTAACTTCCCAATTCATCAAAACACCATTAAAGGCCATTAAACCTACTTTTTGGTTTAAGTCAAATTGAGGGGACTGAGCCACCCCACTAGCCGGCCACCTCCTGGAAAATCTTCCACTGCCTCCAAGGAGTAAAAGCCCAATCAAAAGTGGGGGGGGGTGGGGTTATGCAGCCTCCATGGCCATGATGGCCATTATGCTCTTACTTTCTCTCTCCTCCAAATTTGGGTAACTTCCTCTCTCTCTCCTAGTCACCAAACTCTGAATTTGGTGGGCCCAAAATGTGTCTCTCCACCTCCTAGACCAATGGTCCACACATGTCTGGGTCTAGCCCACTTGGATTGGGCTTGAGTAGCTAGTTAGGCTAGTTTGACCACTTTGACCTAAGAGTTGACTTCAGTCAAATTAGCCACTAGGGTTGACCCCAATGGGTCCTTGGTGACCCATGGGCCTCCCCTAAGGTCTAGAAGTACTTGGGTAGGGTTAACTTTACACTCTGAAGGTCACTTGCCCCTTAGTTAGGACACTTTGACCACTTTAGGGCTAGGGTTGACTTGAGTCAACTCAGGCTCTAGAGTTGACCCCAATGGGTCCTAGGTGACCCATTGACCTCACTCTAGGGCTAGGAGGACATGAGTGGGATCCACTTTGCTAAGGGAATCACAGTTGACCCTATGTAGGTCAGTTTGACCCATTTAGGGTTAGAGTTGACTTAGGTCAACTTAACCACTTTGACTGCCCTCCATGGGTCCTTAGTGACCCATTGACCCCACTTTAGGTATAGGAAGACCCTAGTAGGGTTGGTTGGGCTTACTAGGGGCACACTTCCCTTAGTTAGGGCTCCTTGCCCTTTTTAGGCCTAGGGTGGTTCTAGATCAACTTGGCCACCCTGGGTCGACTCCAATGGACCCTTAGGGCTATAATGGACCTTCCAATAGATTGGTGAGATCATGGTTGGATCTTAGAGTCATGGTGAAGCCTCATGGTCATCCTAAACTAGGGTTTAGGGATCTACTATTTGCAGTCCATTCAACCCAATCATCTTTATCCCCAAGTCCACTTGGTCTTCTTGAACTCCCTAGGGTTTTGTCATGACCTAGTGATGACAAAACCACTTCTTGGGGTCTAGTTGTTTGAGGGATGTTACAAATCCTAATATATTGATGCAGGCCTAAGCGTCGTCGCCGGGAGACCTACGGATTATTTCGTTCGCCCCTCGATGATTTAAAATCGACACTCGCACAGAAGTTCCCGCAGCGCATAATCCAAGCAATTTTATCACGATTATGCTAACGCACGGGTGGCCAAACCGTTTGGGACCGACTAGAGGCTATGAGCCAATATTCGTTCCGACTAAAAGGATCAATATTAGATCCGACCGAGCGGGTTGTACCAAAGAGATCTACCAAAATTGCGATCGAGAAAACGGTAGATCTCTCCAACAAAAGCTACGAGGTTCACCAAACCTTTCGAAAAATAAATCAATTAAGATGTACACAATTCAATTGAAAAAACCACGATTTATTTTCAAGCTTCGAAATACAACGCAACAATTGGACGCCACAAACAATATCAAGAGGGAAACACACGGGAGTAGAAGTTTCGTTACCCAAGTTGGAATGGATGATTCCGACTATCTCACTTGGAACGCTCGTACACGGCTCCGTCAGAGTTAAGCCAGATGGAGAAAAGTTTTTCAGCCATCGCCGCGTCACGCTCATGGTGTTCGGATGTAGAGTTGAAAGGGAAGGGGAGGGGGTCGGCTTTGTGGTTGGAGGTTGTGGATGAGAGAGGGGCTTGTGTTCGCGGCATCTTGGAGTGGTGGAGGGTTGGTGGCCGAGTGGTGAGGGGGGAGATGTGGAGATGTTTGCGGCTTGAAGAGGGAGGAGGGGCTTGGTCGGCCGAGCCCTAGAGAAAGAGAGAGGAGGAGGAGTCAAGGGGGAAAGCTTTTAGGGTTTCAATATCTCATTCCAAAATCACCTTCATAATGAAATATCCGAGGCCTAATATAGGCTTACAACATTGGCTAGGCTACATGCAACCCAATTAAATAAACATGCACTCTAAAGTTTAAATCATAAGGAAATAAATAAGCAAGCTTAAGCAAATAACAAAATAAATTCATCCAAATAAAATTGATAGTCATCAACTAATTATGATGAAGTGGTCTTACGCCGAGGGCGGAGGTTGTAGCGTCGCTCCACACGATCACCATGACGACGCAAGTCTTTTGAAGGCGATGAAGGAGGATCTTCCGCTAGCATGCCGTCATCATTAGAAAGTTGGGGGACGGCGTCTCCATCAATCCTCCCCCGCTCGAAAGGACTCATCACCGATGAGTGGTCTTGAAGGTACCGTCGAAGAAGAGCATCATCAAATAGGGCAACCTCCGATTCCGGGAGCCAAGAGTCATCGGAGGCGGGACGACCGTGCCATCGAATCAAGTAGCGGTGCACATCGCCATCTGGAGCGGGAAGCACTTCATCCTGTAGAATCCTGTCTGGCAAAAAGTGTGTCTGGGGAAACCTGGGAAAAGCGTTAGGCAACATGGGAGGAAAATCTTTTTCTTCAACATTCAACGTACCTCCGTTGGAGACCGATGGAGGGAGCGATCCAGTAAGACCCTTAACTCCAAACCCATTAGAACATGTAGTGGAGCTAAACAGACACGAAGATAGTTCTTGCGGCGGAGCAACATATGGCGTTAAATACGAAACATTAAAAATAGGGGAAATACCCCAATCAGTTGGTAATTCCAAAAGAAATGCATTGTCTCCTAATTTATTTAAAATCCAAAAAGGTCCCGCTCGCCGATCCGCTAACTTTTTTAAGGTGCCCGTAGGCAACCGTTCAGGGATGAGATGCACCATGACTAGATCGCCAACTTTTAAGTGAGATCCTTTCTTATGTACGTTAGCATGAACTTGATAAGACGTGTATTGTGTGGTTAGCGTTTCCTTTATGTGCTTATGCAGATTATGAATATGAGAGGCAAAATCTAGTGCAAATTGTCTTGATTTAAAAGATGGTGGTAAAGGAATCAAGTCGAGTGGCACTTGTGCTTTATATCCGCGCACGATCTCATTCGGAGACAACCCAGTGGACCTATTTTTGGAATTATTACACGCTAACTGGGCATGAGGAAGGAGAAGCTCCCATGTACCCTTGTGGTCTCCCACAAGGCATCGTAATAAACTACCTAAACTTCTGTTTACCACTTCCATTTGCCCATCCGTCTGCGGATGGTAGGCTGAAGAGAACAGAAGTTTGGTGCCCATAATTCTCCACAAGGTCTTCCAAAAATAACTAGTAAACTTCACATCTCTATCGGTAACTATAGATTTTGGGACGCCTCGATGGCCAACTACTGTAAGACCCCCCCCCCCCCTTTTTTTTCTTTTTTTGAAAAAAACCGGGGTCTTAGGCCCAGAACCGCCGCTTAGCGGTGACACCTTTACGCCCTGAAGGGTCATCACCGCGAAACGCCGATTCTGCCGGCCGATTCGATCACAGAAAAGCAACAAAAGTAGAGTAAGCACAAGAGTGGTAAAACTCTAACCATAAGTCCACAAAATACAATCACATCAGAGTAATATAATCTCCACGAAGGGAGAGTCCATAAAATATAATGTACTGAAAATAAGGGATTAAGCCCGCTACATCAAATCCTCACTACATAGTCACTCAAGAGGAAGAAAAATAAAACACTACTAAGGATGGGGGCTCCCAGTCCCTGTCGTCTGAAATCCAGTGCTAGACTGCCCCATCTCTAAGCGTGCCGACCTGCGGGGCTGCTCCTCCATGCTGGGCTCCACGATCCCCTAAATGATGTGGTTCAAAAACCGTTAGTCTAAAAGACTAAGTCCTATCATCCCCCACCCCTTCCCCCATGGCCCATAGGCATCGAGCGGAGAGGAAGAAAGGGGAGGACTTGAAGGTGGAGAGTAATCAAGAAACAGATGGTAGCGGACCTATACTAATAATTTTATAGTACATGTGGCAGTAGTGTAAAGTATGAAAATTAACCTTAACTTATACGAGAATATATAAGCAAGATATCTTTTATAGGGCTCCCATCGTATAAAGAGTCTAATACCAATTTATACGTTGGGGTGTCGGTTATTAACAGCAATATATATATAATAAGAACTTAACCTTAAATTATAAACTTGCCCACACAAGCTTATAGACCAAGGGGTCGTTTTGTAGGGCCTATTGTATAAGCGTCTCATTCCACTTATACAATAGGTGACAGGGGTTTTATGTTATGATTATGCTATAACATGCAAGTGGGTTATGAAGCGATCATGCAAGTGCAACTCACCCACCCGACTCTGTGCACATAAACCTTTAGTTTGCCCTTTTTGGAGCCGAACCTCCCAGGATACCTCCATAGTGGTAGACGGAAGCGGTGGGTTGGGCCTCGCCCACCTCTAAACTAGTAAAACACTAAAGGTCAGACCTATCGTACGCCTCAATGCTGGTGCACTAAGCGGAGCTCCTGCATACTCTTACCGGCTGGCGCACCAGACTTCTGTTGGTGAAGTGCTAGCCACACTTGCCGAGTCAACGTATTGGCGTCGGTGTATCGACACTCCAATACTGAAGACCCACCACCTTTAATTTATGCACATGCAACCTTATGTATCAGCACCAAGCCAAGGCTCCCCGGACCATCCCGTCCGTCACAAACATCAACCGAGCCAAAGCTCATCGGGTCATTCCGACCCTCACAAATATCAACCGAGTCAAACCAACTTCTCGAGACACCAGGGTATGTGAAGGTGAACCCCTAATTATTCTAATTTCTCTTTAAGATTTATCACTCCTGCAGTTTACGTTAGCCCAGGACTGCCCAAGGTATACCCCGTGAAGGGCTCTCAAAGGCACTAGGAACTACGATGGGATTACGCCTCTAACACCCCCTATCCGTCGCATAGTATATAGCAGTAGGTCCGGCCGGGGCCCGACGCCATATACCACAGACAGAACGGGTGGTTACGTATGGAAACCATCCAACCAATCTCAACGTCCTACACAGAGCATTCTAGCGGAAGCAGTTTATAAGAGTTGTAAACAAGAACTCAGCATAGGAGCATGAATGTCCACTAATACCAAAAGGAATGTTATACAAAAATACCCAAAACCGGCCTTAAGGCCTTACAAAGTGTTTCACTTGAAAATTACATGTTTTACAAACCACGGCACGCAGGCCGGTCATACATGAATAAAGCAGTAAACACTTCTACTTGGGCCTTTGAGGGCCAGCTTCGCAAAAAGGGCTTTAGCCCGCTATTGACCGCTTGGTCCAGCTGCACCTGCAAGCAATAAACCACCGCACGGTGGCAAAACAAGGCAACGGTCAGCAATGCTGACCAAATTATAACGATCCCGCCCCCAACTCGGGGCGGCGATGCTCCTTCCCTGCATTTCAGTAGCATAAGCGAGCAATGTATATAACCATAGCCATTTCAACACAGACGTTGGCTCGCACGGCCACACGCCCCGTGCACTCAGGGCACATTCTCGGTGAACCGGTCGATGTCACGTCAATTAAAGCCATTAACATTCCGGACTCACCACCGCCACTTAGACGGCCAAACATATGAGCAATTTGTCTTCCTGGCATGGGTCATGTCAATTTAAGCCATTGACCGCCGAAGACTCACATCTATGCCAACGGCGAGTGCCACGTAACCTTAGGTCTCTCTAACCGAACGACATAAAGCGGGTACGGTTCCATCTAACCCGTGCTCACATTGCAACGACAATTTAAGCCATTTGCGCTGGTCAAACTTCCTCCGAGTCCCATTCTACCGCAAATCACATAACTCAGTTATGTTCGAGTTGGCTCTCAGCCCACCAATTTGGCAAGGTCTCGTATCTGCCCAGTTTTCCGGGTGCACCTTTGGGTTAGTCCCCAAGGCTCCCTGCTGCAATCTACCGCGTAGAAAACCCGAAAAACAAACCATAGCACGGAGTCCTCTCCGGCCTTATGCAATGCAACATCACCGATCCAGACTAACATGTCCGGGTAGGCTTCACACAAAAATTCCTATGTCCGTTCTCGCATACGGACTCTAAACAACGGGGACTTTACATATCTACCCGAAGGAACGCCTCCAACTCTCCGCAAACTCGCGAGAGCGAGCTTCCTATGCTAAGAAAGAGAGCTATTCATGCTCACGATGAGGATCGTTACCCTTGAGTTCCTCTTTGGCGCCATCGCAAAGTAATCGGATGGAAATCACCGCACTTGCGTTGCCTCCGTGGATCCGGAGTCGGCTTGCGATTCGGAGCTCCGAAGCTCCTCCAATGGCGGAATCTAGTTCTTCTTCCTCCAATGGCTCTCCTCTTTCTCCAAGGAATTGGAGAGATGATAAGGTATGAAAGTGATGGATTTCTAAGTCAACTCACGGGTATATCCTCTCAGGAACAACCCCGAGCCGTTGGATCTCAACCTAAGGAAACGAACGGCTTTGATTCGGGGCTGAAATGCCCAATCTGGACCGAACACGGCCTGGCACACGCCCGTGTCCAGGGCTGTGTGCCGCATTCGCCGTCAAAATCGAATCTCCTGGAACCTCACACGGGTATCGAACACGCCGTGTTCGAGCTGACACGCCCGTGTTCCACCTCACACGGCCGTGTAGCCGGCCGTGTACCCCATGATTTTTCCCCATTTTCAACCCGAGCACTGCACGGGTTCTAGGACACGCCCGTGTCCTTACCCGTGTCACCTTGACACGCCTGGACCCCAGGCCGTGTACACGGGACATTTCGTCGAGGGAAGATCGACGACTTGATGACACGGCCTTGGACACGCCCGTGTCCTAGGCCGTGTGCCTTGTCTCGACGATCGTCGAGTGAATCTCGACGACTCCCCAGGACGATCGTCGACACGGGTCGACACGGGTCGACACGCCCTGCGACACGCCCGTGTCGCAGGCCATGTGCCCATTCTCGACGAATCGTTGAGTGTACAACCCCGTATTCGCCCCTGTATAGTTTTAAGCTTTTGGGAGATTTTGCACTCTCGGTGGCCAATTTTGGCTCTAGCTTGGAAACATACTACTAGGGGGAGGAAAAATCTACCTCCCCCCAGTGGCCCTCTTTTGAGGGGCGGGTGCGCCAGGTTGGCTAACACCAGCCCCCGTCCCGATAGGTGCTTGGCGGCCTGGTGGGGCGAGACCGGCCGGGGGCCGGGGTCTCGCCCCTGCCCCTTCTAGCCTGGCGGCCTGGTGGGGCGAGACCGGCCGGGGGCCGGGGTCTCACCCCTGCTCCTTCTAGCCTGGCGGCCTGGTGGGGCGAGACCGGCCGGGGGCCGGGGTCTCGCCCCTGCTCCTTCTAGCCTGGCGGCCTGGCAGGGCGAGACCGGCCGGGGGCCGGGGTCTCGCCCCTGCTCCTTCTAGCCTGGCGGCCTGGTGGGGCGAGACCGGCCGGGGGCCGGGATCTCGCCCCTGCCCCTTCTAGCTTGGCGGCCTGGCGGGGCGAGACCGGTCAGAGGCCGCGGTCTCGCCCTTGCCCCCCTGCAGTTTTACCTTCTTGCCCTCGGGGGGAATTCCCCCTTTACCCCCCGACGTGGCTGTTCTCTATTGGCCCGAGGCCTTTTGGCCGTAGGGGTATTTGGGTCATTTCACCCCCAGGACTTGGAAAAACTATAAATAGACCCCCTTGGGTGCCTTGGAGAGGATCTTTTTCTTAGCTTCCTCCTCCCTTAGCTTCTTCTTGGTAGAGTGGAGAGAGCTCTCCAAGGCGCCTTGCCTAGCCCTTTGGTAAGGGAGGGGAAGAGCTCAGGTGGCCTTCCGGGTATGAGGTGGGACCTCCGTGCTAGAGCCGAGGGTCTGTTCATAGTCTCCTAAGTCTCCGGTCCGTGACGTTATCTCGAGTGTAGTAGGTGTGAGGTCACCCCTTTCAGGGACCCCGAACTCCACAGAGGTCAATTTTGGCTTCAACACTTTGGTGCGGTGAGCGTGGAGAGTGACCAGCACAGAAGATCTCGAGAGGGTGTCATGACGGGAGGTCAAGGAGGTAGTGATGATCTCGGCAAGATCCCCAACCCAGGACCATTTGTTGGGAGGCAAGAGTTCATGGCCTCCATCCAAGGCATCATGGAGATGTTGCGAAGCATTGCTCCTCAGGGTGGTAGCTCCACCCCGATCCCCCAGGAGCTATCTCCCCCCCTTCTCGGCGAGACAGCTTCAAGGGATCTCGGCGAGACAGCTTCCAGGGATCTCGGCAAGACAGCTTCCAGGGATCTCGGCAAGACAGCTTCCAGGGATCTCGGCGAGGCTGCCCCAAGGTGGTTAGGCGAGAGTGCCCCAGGGAGGCAGGAACCCAGGCAACTCCCATCTCCACCACATCAAGTTTTGGTGGTCGGCCAAGGGAGAAAAAGACGAAGGAGGAATCGCTCAGGGGGAAGGAACCGAGGCCCCAAGGAATAGGGAGTGAGTGGAGAGATCTCACCCTAACTCGCCCAGAGTTCCATATGTATTTTCCTTGTAATGAGTATCCCCTGCCAGGTTAGGTCAGGGTAGGTTGTATGTAATGTATTTTTTCTTTACCAAGTCTTTTTGCTCCGAGATGGTTCCGCTGCCAGGCTCCCCCTAGCTGGCAGGGCAGGTTGACCTCTCGTGGAGGTCAGGTACCCTTTGCTCCGAGATGGTTCCGCTGCCAGGCTCCTACTAGCTGGCAGGGCAGGTTGACCTCTCGTGGAGGTCAGGTACCCTTTGCTCCGAGATGGTTCCACTATCAGGCTCCCACTAGCTGGCAGGGCAGGTTGACCTCTCGTGGAGGTCAGGTACCCTTTGCTCCGAGATGGTTCCGCTGTCAGGCTCCCCCTAGCTGGCAGGGAAGGTTGACCTCTCGTGGAGGTCAGGTACCCTTTGCTCCGAGATGGTTCCGCTGCCAGGCTCCCACTAGCTGGCAGGGCAGGTTGACCTCTCGTGGAGGTCAGGTACCCTTTGCTCCGAGATGGTCCCGCTGTCAGGCTCTCACCTAGCTGGCAGGGCAGGTTGACCTCTCGTGGAGGTCAGGTACCCTTTGCTCCGAGATGGTTCCGCTGTCAGGCTCCCACCAGCTGGCAGGGCAGGTTGACCTCTCGTGGAGGTCAGGTACCCTTTGGTCCGAAGGCTGGCCTGTGGGGGATAGGTTTTGAGTTGAGATCTTCATCGGCACCCCGAGCTCGGCTCGGCCCCAGGTAGACCCGCTGCGCAGGCTCCCATCTAGCTGGCAGGTCCGAAGGCTCGCCTGTGGGGGATAGATTTTGAGTTGAGATCTTCATCGGCACCCCGAGCTCGGCTCGGCCCCAGGTAGACCCGCTGCGCAGGCTCCCATCTAGCTGGCAGGTCCGAAGGCTCGCCTGTGGGGGATAGGTTTTGGTTTGAGATCTTCATCGGCACCCCGAGCTCGGCTCGGCCCCAGGTAGACCCGCTGCGCAGGCTCCCATCTAGCTGGCAGGTCCGAAGGCTCGCCTGTGGGGGATAGGTTTTGAGTTGAGATCTTCATCGGCACCCCGAGCTCGGCTCGGCCCCAGGTAGACCCGCTGCGCAGGCTCCCATCTAGCTGGCAGGTCCGAAGGCTCGCCTGTGGGGGATAGGTTTTGGTTTGAGATCTTCATCGGCACCCCGTGCTCGGCTCGGCCCCAGGTAGACCCGCTGCGCAGGCTCCCATCTAGCTGGCAGGTCCGAAGGCTCGCCTGTGGGGGATAGGTTTTGAGTTGAGATCTTCATCGGCACCCCGAGCTCGGCTCGGCCCCAGGTAGACCCGCTGCGCAGGCTCCCATCTAGCTGGCAGGTCCGAAGGCTCGCCTGTGGGGGATAGGTTTTGAGTTGAGATCTTCATCGGCACCCCGAGCTCGGCTCGGCCCCAGGTAGACCCGCTGCGCAGGCTCCCATCTAGCTGGCAGGTCCGAAGGCTCGCCTGTGGGGGATAGGTTTTGAGTTGAGATCTTCATCGGCACCCCGAGCTCGGCTTGGCCCCAGGTAGACCCGCTGCGCAGG
Source organism: Platanthera guangdongensis (assembly GCA_039583875.1). Classification (NCBI taxonomy): domain Eukaryota; kingdom Viridiplantae; phylum Streptophyta; class Magnoliopsida; order Asparagales; family Orchidaceae; genus Platanthera; species Platanthera guangdongensis. The sequence continues at coordinate 74,912,250 of CM077160.1, read as the reverse complement.
CTCCCATCTAGCTGGCAGGTCCGAAGGCTCGCCTGTGGGGGATAGGTTTTGAGTTGAGATCTTCATCGGCACCCCGAGCTCGGCTCGGCCCCAGGTAGACCCGCTGCGCAGGCTCTCATCTAGCTGGCAGGTCCGAAGGCTCGCCTGTGGGGGATAGGTTTTGAGTTGAGATCTTCATTGGCACCCCGAGCTCGGCTCGGCCCCAGGTAGACCCGCTGCGCAGGCTCCCATCTAGCTGGCAGGTCCGAAGGCTCGCCTGTGGGGGATAGGTTTTGGTTTGAGATCTTCATCGGCACCCCGAGCTCGGCTCGGCCCCAGGTAGACCCGCTGCGCAGGCTCCCATCTAGCTAGCAGGTCCGAAGGCTCGCCTGTGGGGGATAGGTTTTGAGTTGAGATCTTCATCGGCACCCCGAGCTCGGCTCGGCCCCAGGTAGACCCGCTGCGCAGGCTCCCATCTAGCTGGCAGGTCCGAAGGCTCGCCTGTGGGGGATAGGTTTTGAGTTGAGATCTTCATCGGCACCCCGAGCTCGGCTCGGCCCCAGGTAGACCCACTGCCCAGGCTCCCACTAGCTGGCAGGGCAGGTTGACCTCTCGTGGAGGTCAGGTACCCTTTGCTCCGAGATGGTTCCGCTGTCAGGCTCCCACTAGCTGGCAGGGCAGGTTGACCTCTCGTGGAGGTCAGGTACCCTTTGCTCCGAGATGGTTCCGCTGTCAGGCTCCCACTAGCTGGCAGGGCAGGTTGACCTCTCGTGGAGGTCAGGTACCCTTTGCTCAGAGATGGTTCCGCTGCCAGGCTCCCACTAGCTGGCAGGGCAGGTTGACCTCTCGTGGAGGCCAGGTACCCTTTGCTCCGAGATGGTTCCACTGTCAGGCTCCCACTAGCTGGCAGGGCAGGTTGACCTCTCGTGGAGGTCAGGTACCCTTTGCTCCGAGATGGTTCCGCTGCCAGGCTCCTACTAGCTGGCAGGGCAGGTTGACCTCTCGTGGAGGTCAGGTACCCTTTGCTCCGAGATGGTTCCACTGCCAGGCTCCCACTAGCTGGCAGGGCAGGTTGACCTCTCGTGGAGGTCAGGTACTCTTAGCTCCGAGATGGATCCCGCTGTCAGGCTCTCACCTAGCTGGCAGGGCAGGTTGATCTCTCATGGAAGTCAAGTCCCCCCCCCCCCGAGAGGATCTCCTCAGCCAGGCTCCCACTAGCCGGTTGGGTCGAATGTGCCTCGGGGAGATCAAGTCCCACCCCCGAGAGGATCTCCTCAGCCAGGCTCCCACTAGCTGGTTGGGTCGAATGTGCCTCGGGGGGGAGTAAAAGCCCCTTTGCTCCGATGAGGATCCCGCTGCCAGGCTCTCACTAGCTGGCAGGGCCGGTGGTACCTCTCGTGGAGGCTAAGTATTTTTTGCCTGGAGAGGGTCTCGCCACCCAGGCTCCCATAGCTGGCATGGCAGGTTGACTCCCCGGAGAGGCGCGCAAGGAGATTGCACTCAGCGAATACGTTGGGTTGGACATTTCTGAGAACAGCCACGTCGGGGGGTAAAGGGGGAATTCCCCCCGAGGGCAAGAAGGTAAAACTGCAGGGGGGCAAGGGCGAGACCGCGGCCTCTGACCGGTCTCGCCCCGCCAGGCCGCCAGCTAGAAGGGGCAGGGGCGAGATCCCGGCCCCCGGCCGGTCTCGCCCCACCAGGCCGCCAGGCTAGAAGGAGCAGGGGCGAGACCCCGGCCCCCGGCCGGTCTCGCCCCGCCAGGCCGCCAGGCTAGAAGGAGCAGGGGCGAGACCCCGGCCCCCGGCCGGTCTCGCCCCACCAGGCCGCCAGGCTAGAAGGAGCAGGGGCGAGACCCCGGCCCCCGGCCGGTCTCGCCCCACCAGGCCGCCAGGCTAGAAGGGGCAGGGGCGAGACCCCGGCCCCCGGCCGGTCTCGCCCCACCAGGCCGCCAAGCACCTATCGGGACGGGGGCTGGTGTTAGCCAACCTGGCGCACCCGCCCCTCAAAAGAGGGCCACTGGGGGGAGGTAGATTTTTCCTCCCCCTAGTAGTATGTTTCCAAGCTAGAGCCAAAATTGGCCACCGAGAGACCGGCCGGGGGCGAGACCGGCCGGGGGCCGGGGTCTCGCCCCTGCTCCTTCTAGCCTGGCGGCCTGGTGGGGCGAGACCGGCCGGGGGCCGGGGTCTCGCCCCTGCTCCTTCTAGCCTGGCGGCCTGGCGGGGCGAGACCGGCCGGGGGCCGGGGTCTCGCCCCTGCTCCTTCTAGCCTGGCGGCCTGGTGGGGCGAGACCGGTCGGGGGCCGGGATCTCGCCCCTGCCCCTTCTAGCTTGGCGGCCTGGCGGGGCGAGACCGGTCAGAGGCCGCGGTCTCGCCCTTGCCCCCCTGCAGTTTTACCTTCTTGCCCTCGGGGGGAATTCCCCCTTTACCCCCCGACGTGGCTGTTCTCTATTGGCCCGAGGCCTTTTGGCCGTAGGGGTATTTGGGTCATTTCACCCCCAGGACTTGGAAAAACTATAAATAGACCCCCTTGGTTGCCTTGGAGAGGATCTTTTTCTTAGCTTCCTCCTCCCTTAGCTTCTTCTTGGTAGAGTGGAGAGAGCTCTCCAAGGCGCCTAGCCTAGCCCTTTGGTAAGGGAGGGGAAGAGCTCAGGTGGCCTTCCGGGTATGAGGTGGGACCTCCGTGCTAGAGCCGAGGGTCTGTTCATAGTCTCCTAAGTCTCCGGTCCATGACGTTCTCTCGAGTGTAGTAGGTGTGAGGTCACCCCTTTCAGGGACCCCGAACTCCACAGAGGTCAATTTTGGCTTCAACACTTGAGTACAACTCGACGACTCACGGCTAAGTGTCGACACGGGTTGACACGCCCTGCGACACGCCCGTGTCACAGGCCGTGTGCCCCCTCTCGACGAATCGTCGAGTCAAACTCGACGACTTCGCGGCTAAGTGTCGACACGGCTTGACACGCCATGGGACACGCCCGTGTCCCAGGCCGTGTGCCTGCTTCCAGAACCTAAACTGGCCCAAAACGTCCCCCTTTTGCTCCTTTGAGTTTCGGGGCGTTACAACTCTACCCCTCTTAAAAGAATTTCGCCCACAAAATTACATAAAGGAAAGACATGTACAAAACCAAAATTTGTACCTGAGCGGAACAACTCCGGATATTCGTCAAGCATAGTCTGCTCTCTTTCCCAAGAGAGCTCCTCATGACCGCAATTGTCCCACCGGACTTTGACCATCCTGATCTCTTTATTGCGTAGCCGCTTGACCTCCGAGTCCTCAATCCGCACGGGCTTGACCTTTGTCGTTAGCCCACTATCCACCGGTACTTGATCAACCGCGATCACTTGCGTAGGCTCTTGCACCGCCTTCCGAAGCACCGAAATATGGAATACATCATGTAAACCACTTAGCTCCACTGAAAGCTTCAGCCGATAGGCCGCTTCCCCAACTCGCTCCAGAACCTCAAATGGTCCAAGGTATCTTGGGCTTAGCTTTTTCAATCGCCGCACCCGCGAGACACCCTTGAACGGCTTGATCTTTAAGTATACATAATCGCCCACAGCGAACTCCACGTTCCTGTGCTTGGCATTATAGTACTTTGCTTGCCGGTCCTGAGCGATAAGCAACCTCTCCCGAATGGTTCTCACCAAAGAAGTAGCACCCTCTACTTCCGATCGCTTATACAACTTTAACTCACCCGTTTCTATCCAAGACAACGGCGTGCGACATCTTCTACCATATAGGGCCTCGAAAGGCGCCATCTGAATACTTGCTTGGTAGCTGTTGTTGTATGCGAACTCCACCAAATAAAGGTGGTCTTCCCATTGCTTTCCGAAATCCAAGACACACATGCGAAGCATGTCTTCCATGGTTCTATTAACCCTCTCGGTCTGCCCATCCGTTTGTGGATGGAAGGCTGTGCTAAACTTCAGCTTTGTTCCCAACATTTGCTGCACCAGCCTCCAATCATTGGACGTGAACCGCCCATCTCGGTCACTCACGATGCTGCGGGGCACACCATGAAGCCGTACTATGTTATCCACATAAAGCTTTGCCAGCTTCTCCACCGGATCATCCTTCCTATGCGGAATAAAATGCGACACCTTCGTTAATCGATCAACAACCACCCAAATGGCGTCGTTTCCCTTTTGCGACCTTGGCAAACCGTGCACAAAGTCCATAGAGATGTCGTCGAATTTCCACTCCGGAATAGGTAAGGACTTAAGAAATCCTCCCGGCTTTTGGCACTCCGCCTTTACCAAGGCGCAAGTTTGGCACTTCGCCACGTATAGCGCCACATCCTTCTTTAAACACGGCCACCAAAACAGTTTCTTCACATCACGGTACATCTTTGTGCTCCCCGGGTGAATCGAGTACTTGGTATGGTGTGCCTCGTACAACAACTCCACCCGTAAATTGCCCACACTTGGGACGCACAATCGACCGTCTTTCCAAAGCAATCCGTCCTCCACGACGAATTGGGAATTTGACCCATCCAGAGCCTCTATCATGAACTGCTTCATATGAGCATCCATATCCAAAGCCTGCCGAATCCGATCAGCCAGGTCATATTGGACTTCAGTCCAATTCAGAACTGCTTCAGCACTTGATTGTCTGTCCACACAAACAATCTCCAACGCCTCCAACTCCCACACCAACCGCTCATCGTGCACCGATAGCCAATTGGCTTGAGCTGGGGCTCGGCGACTCAACGCATCCGCAACCGCATTCCCTTTGCCAGGCACGTAGTGGATCTTGAATGTATAGTCCCCCAGGAACTCCATCCACCTACGCTGCCGCATATTCAGATCCTTCTGATCAATTAGATACTTTAGGCTCTTGTGATCGGTGTAGATATCAATCTTCACACCGTACAAATAGTGTCTCCACAGCTTCAAGGCAAAAATCACGGCCGCTAACTCCAAGTCATGGACCGGATAGTTCCTCTCGTGCACTTTTAGCTGTCTCGAGCCATAAGCTATCACACTTCCGTGCTGCAGTAGCACGCAACCCAAACCGCTGCCCGAAGCATCGCTATATATCTCATAGCCTTCGGTACCACATGGAGAACTCAGCAAAGGCGTCGTGGTCAACCGACACTTCAACTCCTCAAAAGCTCGCGCGTACTCCGGCGTCCAAACGAACTTATGCTCCTTCCTCGTCAAAGTAGTGAGAGGTAACGCTATCCGCGAGAAGTTCTCTACGAAGCGCCTATAATAGCCGGCAAGCCCCAAAAAGCTCCGGACTTCTGCTACCGTAGCAAGCTCAGGCCACTCCCGTATCGCAACAATCTTCGCCGGATCCACAGCAATACCCTCTCCACTCACTATATGCCCGAGGAACGCCACTGAGGATAGCCAAAACTCGCACTTCGAGAACTTGGCATACAACTGATTTCTCCTTAGCGTCTCCAACACCAAATGAAGATGCTTGAAGTGATCTTCCTCACTTTGCGAGTACACCAAAATATCGTCGATGAAGACGATCACGAAATGGTCCAAGTACTCCCTGAACGTCCTGTTCATCAAATCCATGAATACTGACGGCGCATTAGTCAGCCCAAACGGCATGACCGTAAACTCATAATGCTCGTATCTCGTACTAAACGTTGTCTTCGGGATATCACTCTCCCTTATCCGCAGCTGATAGTACCCAGCCTTGAGATCCAACTTCCAGTACACCGTCGACCCGACTAACTGATCAAAGAGATCATCAATCCGAGGGATCGGGTACTTGTTCTTCTCAGTCAGCTTGTTGAGCTCCCGGTAATCAATACATAGCCTCAAGCTTCCGTCCTTCTTCTTAACAAAGAGGACCGGTGCGCTCCAAGGCGAAGAACTCCGGCGCACATACCCTTGCTCCAACAACTCTTGCAGTTGAACTTTCAGCTCCGCCATTTCCTTAGGCGCTAGCCGATACGGCGATCGTGACACAGGCTTTGCACCTGGCACTAGCTCGATCGTAAAATCTATCTCCCGTTGAGGCGGGGCTCCAGGAAGATCTGCGGGGAACACATCAGGGTATTCCGATACCACTGAAATACAATCCAACGCGGGCTTCGGCTTTGCAACCTCCACTAGTGTAAAGAACAGTTCTGCTCCAGCACGAACCGCCTTCACCACCTGAAGAGCAGACATCAACGTCTTGCTCGACCCCTTTAAGCCCGTAAAAGTCGTCTTACGACTCGCTCCCAGCTTAACTTCCTTGCTACCGCAATCTATATGGGCCTGCTGCTCCGAGAGCCAGTCCATGCCAAATATGACGTCGAACTCCACTAACGGAAGTAAAGACGCCCGCAGGTCGAACTCCTGCTCCCCAATACGAGTCTTAACATCGCAGATCCTATCCGCTCGCATCGAACACCCATTGGGCAACAACACATCCAACTTGTCCTTCGCCATCGAAGAAGGGACTCCGATGCGTGATATAAATCCTTCAGACAAGAAGGAGTGTGAAGCTCCCGTATCGAAGAGTGCTCGTGCCGGATTTTCACAAATCAATACAAATCCTAAACAAGTAGTGGTAAGGTAACATGTGCATAACAAGCATATAAAGGAATTGACTTGCTATAAATTAAATCATACCTGTTACCACATCAGCTTGTTTAATGGCCTCCTGTTGGCCAAGATTATAGACCCTTGGTTGGGCCGGAGCATAGTGGGATGCGGTCGACTCCACCGCCTTTCCCTTCTCTTCATAAGTAGCTCCCGGCCTTCTCTCGGACTTAGGACGTCCGCTCCAACAGTCACGGGCGAAATGCCCCGTCTTTCCACATGTAAAGCACGCACCCGGGGTCCGACCCGTAGTCGCCCCAGAAGCGCCAGAAGGAGCTGGACCCGAAGTCCTATGCTTCTTGAAAGACCTCCGATAGTCGGACTTTGAAGTAGTCGGCACTCTGAACTCAGATTTCTTTTCACCCAAGCTTTTCTTCGCTTGCACGCTCTTCATGTCCTTCTCCAAGGACCGGGCAGTATTGACCAAGGTTAAGAAACCCTGCGTCATTGGCCCCGACAGTAGCAGTCTCAACTCATCGCTCAAGCCTTCGTAGAATCGATTAGTCTTGCGCTCCTCATCCATGATGGTGGAGATAGCATAGCGACTCAACCGCGTAAACTCGTGGAGATATTCATCCACGCTCCTCTCACCCTGCACCAACTTCAGGAACTCATTCTCCATTGAAATCCTCTGAGTAGAAGGGAGGTATCTTGCTAAGAACAATCCCGAGAACTCTTCCATCGGAACGTCTATCAGTTGTCTACCTCTCAAATGGTGCAACTCCAATCCTTCCCACCACATACCCGCTTCTCCGTCCAAAAGGAACGTAGCGATGGTAGTCATTTGCCACTCCTCCGTCTCCGTCGCTGTCATGACTCTCTTCACCCTAGAGATCCAGTCTTCAGCCTGAGATGGGGTTCCCAACCCCGAGAATAGCGGAGGGTTGAAGCTCATTACATGCTTCAGTTGCCTCTCAGTTGCCCTCCTTGGCACTATTGGTTCCACAACCACTTGCTCCACCCTCCTCGGCTCAGCCTCTTGCAGAGGTTCTTGCTCCATCACGGGAGCGGGCTGCTGCGCTTGCCTTCCAGGCTGCGCATTAATCACGGCCAACACCGCTTCAGCCACCAATCGTATATTTTTAGCCGACAGAGGTGTTGCAGGATCAACATCCGGTGCACTACTAGCCTTAGAAACTCGGCATTCTGATGGCCCAACACCACTTCTGGTCACCTATAGTGGTACAAAACACCGTTAAGCGACCAAATAAATTGCAAACAGCAATTATAGGAACACGCATGTTCCTCAAACACGAGTATTTTCATTCCTAAGTGGACATTCATGGGTTCTTTTTACCATTATAACGATGACGCACACAATGTGCTCACCACCCCTTAAAAAGAATTCGCCCACGAATTCACTTTAAGCCCGACCAAAACCAGTAGTCTGATACCAAATTGTAACACCCCCTATCCGTCGCATAGTATATAGCAGTAGGTCCGGCCGGGGCCCGACGCCATATACCACAGACAGACCGGGTGGTTACGTATGGAAACCATCCAACCAATCTCAACGTCCTACACAGAGCATTCTAGCGGAAGCAGTTTATAAGAGTTGTAAACAAGAACCCAGCATAGGAGCATGAATGTCCACTAATACCAAAAGGAATGTTATACAAAAATACCCAAAACCGGCCTTAAGGCCTTACAAAGTGTTTCACTTGAAAATTACATGTTTTACAAACCACGGCAAGCAGGCCGGTCATACATGAATAAAGCAGTAAACACTTCTACTTGGGCCTTCGAGGGCCAGCTTCGCAAAAAGGGCTTTAGCCCGCTATTGACCGCTTGGTCCAGCTGCACCTGCAAGCAATAAACCACCGCACGGTGGCAAAACAAGGCAACGGTCAGCAATGCTGACCAAATTATAACGATCCCGCCCCCAACTCGGGGCGGCGATGCTCCTTCCCTGCATTTCAGTAGCATAAGCGAGCAATGTATATAACCATAGCCATTTCAACACAGACGTTGGCTCGCACGGCCACACGCCCCGTGCACTCAGGGCACATTCTCGGTGAACCGGTCGATGTCACGTCAATTAAAGCCATTAACATTCCGGACTCACCACCGCCACTTAGACGACCAAACTTATGAGCAATTTGTCTTCCTGGCATGGGTCACGTCAATTTAAGCCATTGACCGCCGAAGACTCACATCTATGCCAACGGCGAGTGCCACGTAACCTTAGGTCTCTCTAACCGAACGACATAAAGCGGGTACGGTTCCATCTAACCCGTGCTCACATCGCAACGACATTTTAAGCCATTTGCGCGGGTCAAACTTCCTCCGAGTCCCATTCTACCGCAAATCACATAACTCAGTTATGTTCGAGTTGGCTCTCAGGCCACCAAGTTGGCAAGATCTCGTATCCGCCCAGTTTTCCGGGTGCACCTTTGGGTTAGTCCCCAAGGCTCCCTACTGCAATCTACCGTGTAGAAAACCCGAAAAACAAACCATAGCACGGAGTCCTCTCCGGCCTTATGCAATGCAACATCACCGATCCAGACTAACATGTCCGGGTAGGCTTCACACAAAAATGCCTATGTCCGTTCTCGCATACAGACTCTAAACAACGGGGACTTTACATATCTACCCGAAGGAACGCCTCCAACTCTCCGCAAACTCGCGAGAGCGGGCTTCCTATGCTAAGAAAGAGAGCTATTCATGCTCACGATGAGGATCGTTACCCTTGAGTTCCTCTTTGGCGCCATCGCAAAGTAATCGGATGGAAATCACCGCACTTGCGTTGCCTCCGTGGATCCGGAGTCGGCTTGCGATTCGAAGCTCTGAAGCTCCTCCAATGGCGGAATCTAGTTCTTCTTCCTCCAATGGCTCTCCTCTTTCTCCAAGGACTTGGAGAGATGATAAGGTATGAAAGTGATGGATTTCTAAGTCAACTCACGGGTATATCCTCTCAGGAACAACCCCCAGCCGTTGGATCTCAACCTAAGGAAACGAACGGCTTTGATTCGGGGCTGAAATGCCCAATCTGGACCGAACACGGCCTGGCACACGCCCGTGTCCAGGGCCGTGTGCCGCATTCGCCGTCAAAATCGAATCTCCTGGAACCTCACACGGGTATCGAACATGCCCGTGTTCGAGCTGACACGCCCGTGTTCCACCTCACACGGCCGTGTAGCCGGCCGTGTACCCCATGATTTTTCCCCATTTTCAACCCGAGCACTGCACGGGTTCTAGGACACGCCCGTGTCCTTACCCGTGTCACCTTGACACGCCTGGACCCCAGGCCGTGTACACGGGACATTTCGTCGAGGGAAGATCGACGACTTGATGACACGGCCTTGGACACGCCCGTGTCCTAGGCCGTGTGCCTTGTCTCGACGATCGTCGAGTGAATCTCGACGACTCCCCGGGACGATCGTCGACACGGGTCGACACGCCCTGCGACACGCCCGTGTCGCAGGCCGTGTGCCCATTCTCGACGAATCATCGAGTACAACTCGACGGCTCAAGGCTAAGTGTCGACACGGGTCGACACGCCCTGCGACACGCCCGTGTCGCAGGCCGTGTGCCCCCACTCGACGAATCGTCGAGTCAAACTCGATGACTTCGTGGCTAAGTGTCGACACGGCTTGACACGCCCTGGGACACGCCCGTGTCCCAGGCCGTGTGCCTGCTGCCAGAACCTAAACTAGCCCAAAACGTCCCCCTTTTGCTCCTTTTAGTTTCGGGGCGTTACAACGCCCAAAGCTCCGTTTCGCAAGGCACTTACTATTATTGGTTGTTACCCGATTTCCCAACACTTAATTAATTTTACTGAATCTTGCCCTAGTTCATTAAACACTTCCTCCCTACTGGAAGGACGATCTTTCGCCGATCCCGAGCACCACCTAACACTAGTCAACCTCTCACTCTACAAATCTTGTCTTCCATTGATGAACTCCTTTATTTACCCAAACCAGCAACCTACTGAGGATTCAATTCACCAAAATTCACTACCCACTTTGGTTCAGTTTCCGCAGTTACTATATGCAGACCACCCTATACTATATGAGGTGTATAAAAGATATACTCCAGATTGTCTTCCAAATCTCCTATAAACTTTACCAGAGGTCTATCATAACAAATTTAGTATAAAATCAGAGATTCATAATTTTTCTAATTAATTTGATATTTATTGAATTTTCCCAAATGTTTGGCCATGGGCAATTTTGAACATGAACTATATGATCTACTCAAGTAATGTCCACCCAAAGCTTTTGATCATTAAATAACAGAGATATATGACTAGATATTAATTTCCATAATTTTGCAGAGACTATTTAACCTCTAAATAATTTATCGAAAATAATTCTCTTAATAATATGTAAAGAAGGAAGTACAACAATTACTCATCCGAAAATTATGTAAAACTTAGAGAATCTTACTATGGTTGAGAAAAGATTATTTTGCAAAAATAAGAATTTTACAGGCTTGTTTGACTCCAAAATAAATTAAATTAAAATTTCACGAGAAACCATACTTAATGAAGCAACCCTTAAAAATATTCATCCAAAAATTCTATAAAAATTCAAAGAGCTTTATAACATAATAATAATTCCTCTGGCAAACGTTCATCAATTTTCAGCAAGTAGTTTCTTTCTAATAAATTTCTAAGCAAATAATATAAATTACCACTTTGTTAATGAAGTATCCAAAATAATAATCCTAAATTCATAATAAAATCTCCAGAGCTTGTACAAACTTTAAACACTACTCTACTCAAATCTCATCACTGTTCAGTGAGTTTTAGTGACCTTTTTCTATCACTATAAGGTTTGTGCGCTAAGCTAGGGTTATGGTTTTGAGGGGTTTTAAGGCTTTCAAATTCCCTAAAACTTTAACCCGAGGACCATACTAAGCCTATGGTTCTCTACACCAATTTTAAAGTCAATCCAAGGTCATTTGACTCCATGATCTTCAAACCCTAAAAATCCCCATTAAGGGACCTACCCTAGGGCTCTAGGGCTACCCTACACTTAACCACCCCAAATTCCATTGGAGGGTGAGTCATACTATAAAAAGTCAGTGGCCAAAATATCAACCTCTGTTGAGGTGATTTGACCACTCAAAACCCAAAGGGGGTGCTTGACCTAGTTAACCCTAAAAGGGGTCAACCTAGGGTTGGATCAATACCTAACCTAAACATCTCCAAATGAGATGAAACTTTTACCAGAGACATAAAATGCCCTCTAAGACCTCCCACCCAAATTTGGGAGAATTGGAGGTGCTTAGGACACCTAATTAATTTATTCACGGATTATTAAATTTTCATAAACACTATAGAAAAATTTTCTCCAAAAATTCTGAATTTTGGACAAACCCTAGGTATAGCTAGTTTAGACTCCCTTCCCAAATTTCAGGTCATTTGTACAAGGGATTAAGGGTGGGCATCCATTTGAATCTCAGGATAGCCCTAGGTATAGGGCCCACCAAAATGGGTGTTGTGGTCTAACCATGAAACAAAATTGGGTAACACCAATTTTAAATTAAACTAGGCATCAAGGGATTCATTTTCTATGTTGACCACATTTTTTGTTATAGCTTCTAAGTATTTTTAAAAATTCAAACCAATAAATGTAAAATCTGTGACATAATTAAATAATTAGAAATATATACTATAGTTTAAAATCTAATATGGCACAAATCTTGGCGCAAGGTGGACGGAATCTGTTCAACTCCTACCTTGAGCTGACGGCCAGGATTCATTTTTCCTGGGCCAATTTCAAGTGGCTGCTGCCGGCCATCCAGCCGCCTCCCCGGCCGGCCACCGCCACCATCACCACCGTTGAGGTGGTGGCTGTCGTCAGGCGGCGTCACCGTCGCCGGAGAGCCCTATTCTGGCGATCCCGATGGTTGCGTTTTTGTGGAAAAACCAGGAAAAGTTCCCTTTGGATCGTGCTCAATTGAGCCCGAACTTTGACCCTAGAGATTCCTAAGAACTGCCCATGAAAGAAGGAGTGGAGGAGGACCTTTAACCGAGCTTGTCGGTGAGTGTGGTGGTGGTGCGCCATGGCCGGTGGTGGAGCTTTCCGATGCTTTGCAACTTCACTACCAAACAACCCAGTTTCTTTAGGTGAAGGGTGGAAACGATTTCTCTTGGCACCTTGGAGGTCACTTGACCCTTGGTAAGGGCACTTTGACCACTTTGGGGCTAGAGTTGACTTGGTCAACTTGGCCTCTAGGACTGAACCCAATGTATCCTTGGTGACCCATTGACACCACTTTAGGTCTAGGAAGACCTGGGCAAGGTTGGTTGGGCACATTAGAGGCCAAGTGCCCTTTGTTAGGGCACTATGCCCAATTTAGGCCTATGGTGGTCCTAGGTCAAATTAGCCACTTCGGGTTGACTCCAATGGAGCCTTAGGGCTCTAGTGGACCCTCTAATAGGTTAGTGATGTTGTGGTGGGGTCATGGAGTCATGGTGAAGCCCTAAGGTCAAGCCCTAGGTTTTGTGATGAGGTTGTGCCACAGGTAGACCAAGGTGATTGTCACCTTGGCCTTCTATTACTTGGCCCTTTTTAGTTTCCTAGGGTTTTATCATGCCCAAGTCATGGCCAAAACCACCCTTAGGGGCCTAGTTGGAAATGGGATGTTACAAATCCTAATAAACAAAACAAAGATTTCGTCCCTGAAATCAAGGTTAAGCCTACTAGAATTTCTATCGAAGAAAAGGAAACTTGTAGCATCCCATAAGAAGTGAAAGATTACATCTCGACGCCATGTTTGCTAAGTGGGATTTCAAGGGAAACCTAAATCTATGACCAATTCGCCCAATTGGCGAAGCCAAGATCCCAATAAACAAAAGATTATCCTCTACTCTTCCTAGAGCAGCCCTACTAGTTTAAAACAGGAAAGTAAATTGAACATCTTGAGAGGTTGTGAGGTATACCTGACTGAACAACTCTGGATACTTTTGTCGCATCAGGTCCTGCGGTTCCCAGGTATGCTCCTCCTAGCCGTGGTTTCTCCACAGAACCTTGACTAACAGAACCTTCTTGCGACGTAAGATCCGTACTCCTCTGTCATCGATCCGAACCGGCTCCAAGTAAACTGACCGGTCTGAAGCTATCGGCCCATCTGTGGTCGAAATCTGCTGCTCCGGGCATAGTAGAGCCCTCCTAAGTGAAGAAATATGGAACACATCGTGTAAACCTGTCAGTTCCGGTGGAAACTCCAGCCTGTAAGCTTGTTGCCCGATCCGCTCCAGGATCCTGTAAGGGCCCATATACCTAGGGATGAGCTTCTTCTTCCGACCACGCACCCGTGAAACTTCGTGCATGGGCCGGATCTTCAAGAAAACTCGGTCTCCTACCTAAAAATCTACCTGACAGTGTCGGGTATCGTAGTACTTAGCCTGTCGGCTCTGCGCTCCCAGCATTCTGTCCCATATTAGTCTCACCTAAGCTTTGGTGTCTTCGACAAAATCCGATCTCAACGCCTTCAGATCCTCGTCCTGAATCCGTGAAAGTGGAGTCCTACATCTCCTTCCATACAAGGCTTCATAAGGAGCCATCCCTATGCCGGACTGGTAGCTATTGTTATAGGAGAACTCGACCAGTAGTAAAAGTTTCTCCCAAGGTCCGTTTCGATCCAGAATGCATAGCCTTAGGAGATCCTCCAATGTCTGGTTGGTGCATTCCGTCTGCCCATCCGTCTGTGGATGAAATGTTGTGCTGAAGGTCAGCCGCGTGCCTAAGTAAGCCTGCATGGATCTCCACTCTCTGGATGTGAACCGACCATCCCGATCTGACATGATCGTCCTGGGCACCCCGTGGTAACAAATGAACTGCTCTATGAATCTCCGCACTAGCACCCCAACCGAGTCATCTTTTCTGATTAGAATGAATCTGGCCACCTTCGTCAGCCGATCGACGATGACCCAAATCGAATCGTTTCCCATCCGTGATCGGGGAAGGCCATGAATGAAATCCATCGCGATGTCCTCAAATTTCCACTCCGGCACCGAAAGTGGCTGTAGTAATCCTGCGGGGTTTCTGCACTCCGCCTTCACTAACTGGCATGCCTCGCAATGAGTCACAAAGTATGTAATGTCCTTTTTCATCCCCGACCAGAACATCGTCTTCTTCAAGTCCACTGTCATCTTGGTGATCCCCAGGTGTATAGAATATCTGCTACAATGTGCTTCCGCCATGATGTCCTCCCGAATCTGACCTCCTGCGGGTATGTAGACCCTGCCTCTGAAATATAACAATCCATCTCTCAGTGAATAATCTCCCGTCGAACCCTCCTCCAAGGCTTGGAATATCGGCTCTGCCCATGCATCTGTCTTCTGTCCGTCCCGGATGCGGTCCCGAATATCATCTATGGTAACCATCAATGCTAGATACTACATGTACTGCTCTGGATCATTCTCGGACACTAGGGATATCTGCATATCTCTGAAATACCGGACTAGCTCCATGGACATCAGTTGTGGTCCCTTCACTGAGGTATCTCCTCTCCGGCTCAGAGCATCTGCCACCACGTTCGCCTTCCCGGGATGGTAGTGCATGGTGTACTGGTAATCCGACAGGAACTCCACCCAACATCTCTGTCTGATGTTGAGTTCCTTCTGTGTGTCCACGTATTTCAAATTCTTGTGATCTGAAAAGATGTCACAGTGAACCCCGTAGAGGTAGTGTCGCCAAATGTTCAGAGCAAAGATCACTGAAACCATCTCCAGATCATGTACTGGATAGTTCCTCTCGTATATCTTCAACTGTCGGGAGACGTAGGCTATTACATGCCCGTTCTGCATCAGAACGACACCCATCCCCTGGTAGGAGGCGTCCGTGTACACCTGGAATCCCTCCCTTCCCGACGGAAGAGCGAGAATGGGAGCCGAGGAAAGACGACCCTTCAACTCCACAAAGGCCGCCTCGCACTGTGGCATCCAAATGAAAGGGGATTCCTTATTCGTCAGGGATGTAAGAGGGAGTGCAATCCGGGATAATCCTTCGATGAACTTCCGGTAATATACGGCAAGTCCCAGGAAGCTCCGTACATCCGTGGCTGTCTTCAACGGTGGCCAATCCTGAACTGCCCGAATCTTGGCCGGGTCTACTGCCAACCCAGCACCGCTGATGATATGACCTAAGAAGGCCACCTCCTTTAGCCAAAACTGGCATTTGCTGAACTTCGCATACAGTTGGTGTTCCCGTAGCCTCTCTAGAGTCAAAGTCAGGTGTCGTGTATGCTCCTCCTCCATCCTTGAGTAGATGAGGATGTCGTCAATAAATACGATGACGAATACATCCAAATACTCCTCGAATACTCTGTTCATGAGGCTTCTAAAAGCTGACGACGATTAGTGAGCCCGAAGGGCATCACTGTAAACTCGAACAGTCCGTACCTACTACTAAAGGCTGTCTTCGGAATGTCCTCCTCTCGAATCCGTAGCTGGTAATAACCTGACCTCATGTCAAGTTTCGAGAAGAAATGCGCTCCTTCCAGTTGGTCGAACAACTCGTCAATCCGTGGCAGCGGGTATGTATTCCGAACCGTCAGTCTGTTCAGCTCTCAATAATCAATGCATAAGCGAAGACTTCCGTCCTTCTTCTTGACAAATAGCACCGGGGCTCCCCACGACGAAGAGCTTGGCCGGACAAACCCCGCCTCTACTAGTTCCTGCAACTGACTTCAGAACTCTGTCAACTCTTTCGGGGCCATCCGGGAAGGGCCCTAGATGCCGGCTTGGCCCCTGGCATAAGCTGTATCTGGAAGTCCTGCTCTCCGTGCGGAGATAGTCCTGGCAGTTTCTCGGGAAAGATGTCAGCAAAATCTCGCACCACCGGGATGTCTGTCACAGACTCCTTGGCCACCGCCATCTCAAATAGAATCTGATAAACCTCCTCTCCCTGCAGATGGTCCTTAATGGCCTGTACTGAAGATAAGAGTATACGGGAGGCGGGTCTTATACCTTCGATGATAATGACAGAGTCCTCGTGCCTCACGGTGATCCTCTTTACTTGGCAATCAATCGGGGCATGGTTTTAGTGCAACCATGTCTTGCCCAGAATGGTGAGTATACTAGGCGCGTGTGGGTTGTATACATTACTAGTGTTGTTATATATAAATGTGGTCTTTATATATTGGTGGACATTCTGGTTTGAGTTCATGCTAACATAAAAATGCTGCGCTCGAATGGAATGAGTTAAGGCTACGCGTAGAGTTTGATTCCCACAAGTAATTTCTTCACTTGTATGTGATATATGGCGTGGGGCCCCGGCCGGACCCACCGTTATATGTCATGTGACAGGTGGGGGCGTTACACGCGTTGTATAAAACTTATTTGGGCGAGATGTCCCCTCCTGCGGGATGATCTATTTTAAACTTTTGGTACTGTATTAGTCATATCATGTCATCTTTTCATCATTATCATGATTAGCTATTTTTTTGATTTGTTTTGTAATGATGGCTTTTGCCTCGAAAAGATTGTCGCGGCTCCCCCGCCTCTTGGGTTCTAGAGAGTGAGCGAGGCAGAGAGAGAGAGAGAGAGAGAGAGAGACGAAGCATCAGGGTGTCTCCTCATTTCCCGCCGCCTGACTTTCCCGCTTAATCCCCTCTCTCCCTTATCCCTTATAAATATCTCCAACCCAGGCCTCTCTGCTTTTGTTACTCTAAGCCGTTTCTTTCATCGCGGCACCCGTCTCTCTCCTCATCTCGCGTCCTTCTCTCTCTGAACCGTCCTCTCCTTCTTTTGTTGCCTTCTCGCCCGCCATGGGAAAGAAAAAGATGGAAGAGGGCGAGGGGCGCAGCCGTTGCGGAAAGCGGTTCGTGGACCACGACTTCCCTCTCAGCAGGCTACCAGAGGAAGACCACGCTCGTTTCGCCAGCGAGTACCTCGCCGATGGTTATCTGTCTCGCCCGCCCAAAGTTGGCGAATGTATCAACACCTTCTACCCCAACGAGCTGGCCTTCCCTGTCTCGCACTTCGAGGCGGGGCTGCGGCTTCCCCTCTGGCTGGAGGTCAAGATAGTGCTGAAGTACTTTAGGGTCGTCCCGGCCCAATTCAACCCCAACGCCATCTCCATGCTGATCGCTTTTGCCTGTTACCTGCGGCAAGAGCGCATTGAGTTTAGTTTAACTGCCTTCCGCAAGTTGTTTGTCTACGACGCAAAGGATGACGACATCTCTTATTTCACAGGCCAAGGACTGAAGGTGTGCGAGACGCCGAACAAGAACCACCACTGGCTGACTCGATTTGTCTTCATTTGTGGGGATCTGGGAGGTATCCCTCTCGCCCCTGTGTCTCCTGCCGAGTGCTATTATGACACCCCAAGGTGGGGGTGCCACGAAAGATCTCTGTGATTTCTTTGCAGGGAAGAATTTCGAGGTCCAATACCTTCGGCGAGACCTCGACTCGCTTCCCGCCGTCTTCCCCGGCGAAGGTACTCTTCTATTCCACCAGACACTCCGTGCACTCAGGGCACCTTCTTGGCGTACCGGAATCCACCCGTCATACACCGTCGATCTGAGGTTTTAACTTGTTGGTTGACCGGACCTAGTCCACCAGTCTCGCAAGCTGGCGACATCCCGCCCAAACCACTCAGAGGTACAACCTCACAGCATCCAATAACAACCAGAGCAGATCGACCCACACCATGTGGTGTAGCACGCCGGGTTTATCCAAGCTCCCCAGGCATGTCTACCCATCGACCCCCCTCCTATTCCGATCGACCCACCCATGTGGTACAGCAAGCCGGGTTTAACTCGGCTCCCCAAGCATTGCCACCAATCGATCCCTATCTAACTAGATCAACCCACCCTAGTGGTGTAACAGGCCGGGTTTATCTCGAGCTCCCCAGACGTGCTACCAATTGATCATATCATAACCAGGAGCTTTACCAAAGCCTCCTCACATTCAGCATCACATCCATCCAATCATCACATCAGAAATTCATTTGCATCTTATCAAATCCACGGAGTCTCCTCCGGTTTACCCATGAACATCACCAATCCAGACTACCGGTCCAGATGGGCTTCACACAGCATGTCTATGTCGTACTCCATAATTCCGGCTCTAGATGCAGACTCAACGAAGGAATCACTTCACGGATATCCACCTCTTGGTGGAGGATTCCAAGCACATGTATAAAGGAAGGACTTCGATGTCCAAGAAAGAGATCGTTACCCTTGAAGATCGCTTCGGTGCCATGAAGTAGCCGGATGGAAATCACCGCCTCGGCTCTGCCTTCACGAATCCGCTCTCGGATCTTCGCTCCGCACTCCGCAGCTCCTATAGCAGCTGGTAGACTCCTCCCTTCCCTCTTGCCTTAGGCCTTTCTTCTTCCCTTTCTTGGAATAACATGAAGAAGAAGAAGAAGATGAAAAGAGGGATTAAATCCCCTTTTTCTCGGCCTTCACAATACCTGGACAGAGCCCAACCACTGGATCCAGGAAGAGGGAAACAAACGGCTCAGATTTGGCCAGAAAAGCTAAAACACGGCCTGACACGCCCTGTGACACGCCCGTGTCACAGGCCGTGTCCCTCTAAGCGGCAGCCAACCGACTCAAAACCAACAGCACACGGCCATGGGACACGCCCGTGTTACATGCCGTGTCCCCGACACGCCCTCAGACACGCCCGTGTCTGAGGCCGTATGCCTCAACGAAAATAATCCCAAAACAACCCGAGACTTCACACGGCCTGGCACACGCCCGTGTTCCTGGCCGTGTACACCTGGATACACCAGTGTCCCGCAAACACGCCCTAGCTCGAAACGTCGAGTTGAGTTCGACGGCTACTGACACGCCCTGTGACACACCCGTGTCACAGGCCGTGTCCTCACTCGACACTCGACACTCGACGATCGTCGAGCAAAATTCGTCGACATCAAGGACGATCGTCGACACGGCCTCGACATGCCCTGTGACACGCCCGTGTCGCAGGCAGTGTCCGCTGTTCGACGACCGTCGACTCCAAATTTCGTCGACTTCACGGCTCGACACAACCCAGGCCTGACACGTCCTGGGACACGCCCGTGTCCCAGGCCGTGTCACCCATACCTGAACCCAAATTTGCTCAAATTGATCTGATTGACTTCGGGGTTTTACAATCCTCCCCCCCCCCCCCCCCCTTCAAATAATTTCGTCCTCGAAATTTGACTCCAAATCAACCAATCAACCACAAAACAAGTTATTATGCACATTTGCGTGCCGTATCTCAAGTCATCGCCCATACGAACAAACATACAGCACATACAAACATTCCTAACGTCCACTTGTGCACATTTAGCCACACAAGACATCAAAACAAGAAATCATGATTGCAAGTGCACCAAATTTTGATAGATATGTACACCATCTTTTCTTCATCACAACTAGATATAAAAGCATAGTTTACATACACAGCACCTCCGGTCATAACGTCGAAGTCATTCACATCACACTTCACTTCCGCTCAGCCTCCCGATTTTGAAATTCACGATTAAGAGACAAATTAAACACCCGAGGCTGAATTTCACCAACTGAGCTTTGCGGCTCTTGCACTTCCATCGCATGCAATCGAGGTTGCGTCCGGGGTGCAGATGATTCGGCCACTGCTTTACCCTTTTCTTCATATGACGCACCTGTCTTTTTCTCACTCCCTGAAGGGGCATTCCAACAGAATTTTGTTATGTGTCCTTGCTGCCCACATTTATAGCATATACGCGTATCAATCCGTCCTGGCCCATAAGTAGCCCCCTGACGAAACAGTCGATGGCGTTGATTCTTTAGGACTAAATCTTTTCTTCTCTCGTCGTCTGAACTCCGATTGATCTGACTGTGGCACTTTAGATTCTGCCTTTTCCGCTGCCAGTCTCTTATTCTCGTATACTCGCTTCGTATCTTTTTCCAAGGCATGAGCTGTATCGACCAATGCTTGAAATCCTTGGCTCACTGAACTCGGGAGTGCCAACCTCAATTCATCCCGCAATCCTTCATAAAACCGATTTGTCTTTCGCGCTTCCTCCGCGAAGGTAGATCCCGCATATCTCCCCAATCTCGTAAACTCATGCAGGTAGGTATCAATATCTCGCTCACCCTGCACCAACCGGAGAAACTCATTTTCCATCGCAATCCTCTGCGACACCGGCACATACTTGGCTAAAAATATTTGGGAGAATTCATCCATGGAAACTTCAGTTACACCTCGACCTACCAAGTGATGCACTTCCATTTCATCCCACCACAATCTCGCATCTCCTTCCAACAGAAAAGTGGCCAACGTCACTTTCTGCTCCTCGACCGTCCTGATTGCGGTTAGGATCCTTTTTACCCTTGCCAACCAATCTTCTGCCTGCGTTGGTGAAAGCGTTCCACCAAATGTAGGTGGATGAAAGTGCATAAAACGTGTCAATGACTCGTCACTTGCTTGCGCTTCCACCACCACTGCAGCATGCTCTTGCCTGCCACCAGGTCTTGCCTGTCCAGTAGGCTGTGCTTGTAACACTACAAGCACTGTCTCCGTCACCACCCGTATGGCTTCTGCCGAGGGAGGCATAGGCACTTCCACGGGTGCTGCACTCTCATCAGACCGCTGGGGCTCAGACGGCCCAGCTCCATCCCTCGCCACCTATCAATGTACAGAATACCATTAATACGTCAAATCATAACGGTACTGCTACATTGACTACACACTCATGCACATCATGTGCATGACATACATTCCTAGTGGACATTCATGAGTTCAATGATGTTCTCTCCTCCCAAACAATCTAAACCTGGCTCTGATACCACTTTGTAACGCCCCCACCTATCACATGACATATAACGGTGGGTCCGGCCGGGGCCCCACGCCATATATCACGGACAAGTGAAGAAATTACTTGTGGGAATCAAACTCTACGCGTAGCCTTAACTCATTCCATTCGAGCGCAGCATTTTTATGTTAGCATGAACTCAAACCAGAATGTCCACCAATATATAAAGACCACATTTATATATAACAACACTAGGAATGTATACAACCCACACACCCTGGCCTTATGGCCTTACAAGTTCCTCTTTTACACATCAATGATTTCGTACATCGGCACGCAGGCCGGCCACACATGAAATCCAAACACAACTCTTCGCAGTCGTATGGCCTTCAAGGGCCTATATCAGCAAGCTAGTCATTCTTTCCACTTATGCAGTTCACGCCACAGCACCTGCAAGTAGACATCCAAGCCAACACCGAAAACAAAGTAACGGTCAGCATTTGGCTGACCCATTATAACGACCCTACCCCCTACCCGGGGTAGTGGTTCCTTTCATGCATACAGTGCTATCATCTATCATCAAGTATCATCAAACAGCATATGTATATCATTGTCTTTATCCCGCTAGCAAACACATTACATCACAAATGCTGGAATCCACCAGACGCTCCGTGCACTCAGGGCACCTTCTTGGCGTACCGGAATCCACCCGTCATACACCGCCGATCCGAGGTTTTAACTTGTTGGTTGACCGGACCTAGTCCACCAGTCTCGCAAGCTGGCGACATCCCGCCCAAACCACTCAGAGGTACAACCTCACAGCATCCAATAACAACCAGAGCAGATCGACCCACACCATGTGGTGTAGCACGCCGGGTTTATCCAAGCTCCCCAGGCATGTCTACCCATTGACCCCCCTCCTATTCCGATCGACCCACCCATGTGGTACAGCAAGCCGGGTTTAACCCGGCTCCCCAAGCATTGCCACCAATCGATCCCTATCTAACTAGATCAACCCACACTAGTGGTGTAACAGGCCGGGTTTATCTCGAGCTCCCCAGGCGTGCTACCAATTGATCATATCATAACTAGGAGCTTTACCAAAGCCTCCTCACATTCAGCATCACATCCATCCAATCATCACATCAGAAATCCATTTGCATCTTATCAAATCCACGTAGTCTCCTCCGGTTTACCCATGAACATCACCAATCCAGACTACCGGTCCAGATGGGCTTCACACAGCATGCTTATGTCGTACTCCATAATTCCGGCTCTAGATGCAGACTCAACGAAGGAATCACTTCACGGATATCCACCTCTTGGTGGAGGATTCCAAGCACATGTATAAAGGAAGGACTTCAATGTCCAAGAAGGAGATCGTTACCCTTGAAGATCGCTTCGGTGCCATGAAGTAACCGGATGGAAATCACCGCCTCGGCTCTGCCTTCACGAATCCGCTCTCGGATCTTCGCTCCGCACTCCGCAGCTCCTACAGCAGCTGGTAGACTCCTCCCTTCCCCTTAGGCCTTTCTTCTTCCCTTTCTTGGAATAACATGAAGAAGAAGAAGAAGATGAAAAGAGGGATTAAATCCCCTTTTTCTCGGCCTTCACAATACCTGGACAGAGCCCAACCACTGGATCCAGGAAGAGGGAAACAAACGGCTCAGATTTGGCAAGAAAAGCTAAAACACGGCCTGACACGCCATGTGACACGCCCGTGTCACAGGCCGTGTCCCTCTAAGCGGCAGCCAACCGACTCAAAACCAACAGCACACGGGCCATGGGACACGCCCGTGTTACATGCCGCGTCCCCGACATGCCCTCAGACACGCCCGTGTTTGAGGCCGTGTGCCTCAACGAAAATAATCCCAAAATAACCCGAGACTTCACACGGCCTGGCACACGCCCGTGTTCCTGGCCATGTACACCTGGACACACCTGTGTCCCGCAAACACGCCCTAGCTCGAAATGTCGAGTTGAGTTCGACGGCTACTGACATGCCCTGTGACACGCCCGTGTCACAGGCCGTGTCCTCACTCGACACTCGACACTCGACCATCGTCGAGCAAAATTCGTCGACATCAAGGCCGATCGTCGACATGGCCTCGACACGCCCTGCGACACGCCCGTGTCGCAGGACGTGTCCGCTGTTCGACGACTGTCGACTCCAAATTTCGTCGACTTCACGACTCGACACAACCCAGGCCTGACATGCCCTGGGACATGCCCGTGTCCCAGGCCGTGTCACCCATGCCTGAACCTAAATTTGCTCAAATTGATCTGATTAACTTCGGGGTGTTACAACGCGTCAGTAATTAAACAGCGAAATTGACATAAATACAAGGAGGACCTGGAGAGGACGAGACGGGACCGCGACAGTTTAGTTCCGCACCCACTGCCAGCGGCCATCTTTACCTCCCACGCATGGAGGGCGACCAGGAAGATGAAAGGCGCGAGTAGCGATCACGCCGCGGCGCGCGAGACGAAGATGTTCGTTCGTCTCGTTTAAGATGGCTTGGGGGTCGGTCCCATCTAGTACCCCATCCACTTCCATCCTGGCGGAAAGGCGGTGATAATCCGCTTTTATCCACTCCATGCGCCGGTCAGAGGCTTGCTTCTCCAGCTCCATCTCGCGGATTATGTGCGTATATTTACGAAACATCCTGGCTGTCCTCCGCTTCAATTTCAGGGGGTCAATAGGATCACCCATGTAGTCCTCGATCTCGCCAGGATGAGGAAGAGGCGAGAGGGGGGAGACGCGGGAGCTTCTTCAGTATCGGAATCAAATTAGATGCCTGCAGAAAGAGCGCGAAATCACAAGCAAGCATGAGCCCGCGCGAATCGGATAAAAGAAGGCGAATCAACAGGGAGGCGAGAAGGGAGAAGATCTTACTGGGGATACGAGGGTTCCCCACAACTCGCGAGAGGTTTTCTCTCCGCGAGGGGGGTGGGGAGGATGCCTTGGGCGAGTCAGTGCGCTGATGAGCTTGGTTTTTTTATCAGGAGGATTGGCAGGCACAGGTGAATCAGGAAAACTTCCCTGAAAAAGCGTAGTCATCAGGCGAGACCAGATAAGGGAAAGAGTAATGCGATTACCTGCTTCTCTCCGGAAGAAGCGAATGGGTTGTCTGTTGAAGGGGCAGAGGAGGTGGCGCCCGCCGAGAGAGTGGGGCAGGCGGCTTTCGTCGTCTTTAGGAGAGAGGGCGGAGAGGCTAAGGGGGGAGTGCGCCCTAGGTCCGGGAATAGGGCGTCCGTGTTGGCTTTGTTTCGCCTTCGCACAATCGCTAGGCGCTCGCGGAAGCTTTGGCTGTGAGACATTCTGAAGGAGGAAGAAACGAAGGCTAAAGGGTCTCAAATAAAGACTGGGATCTCATATTTATAGGCCCCATAGGGGGGGGGGACCCACCAAAGATTCAAATTGAGGAATCCTAGCATCGCGAGCCACGGTTGGACTATCTTTCCTAGGTTAGGGCAACCTCGAAAAGAGCGGGGATTGTGTACAACCTTGGGCTCACGAGAGGTGAGCCAAACAAGCAAGGAAGGAGGATTGGCGAGAGGGGAGGAGGCCCACCTATAGGAGGCGAGAGGTGTGGACAGCCCACAGCGATATGCGAGACCTCTTGTTAGGCGAGACCTCCTAGGGGGCAAGATGGCCCACCGGGCTAGAGGCCGGCGAGACGGATGGGGTGGTCGTCTCGCCTGACAGTTCTTTCCCCACTCGCCACATGTGAAAAGAGATGTCTTTACCTTTTTACCCCCGAGGGGGATTTTACCTCTATGCCCCAGGTAATTTTACGCTTCTACCCCTGGAGGGCTGCGTATAGCCCTCCAGAGCAGTGGAGGTTGGCTATTGGTAGACCCAGCCCAGGGTGTTTTGGTCATTTTAGGTTAATTCAGAAGTGTTATTTGAAGATCAGATTCAGAGGCCTATAAATAGACCGATAAGGTGTCTGGGAGAGGGGTTGTTGAACCTTTCCACTATCTTCTTCACAGACACCTAGTTCAGTACTGGCTAGGGAGGGGAAGACCTTCAGTTCTTCCGGGTAAGAGGTGGGACCTCCGAGCTGAGCCCCCTCGGTCTGTTTCCAGGCTTTCGACTCTCGTCAAGAGGGTAGTGCAGGGAGAGTACGTGTGGGCTGCATCCTGTTTTGAACTTTAGGAGGGATCAGAAAGCTGGTTCCGACATGCTAAGCCTACTGGCCAAAAGATTTTACAAAATGGTCAGGAAAGATTTCAGGAAAAAGTCTGCCAGAGGGCATGAAAAGCCAAGGTATGACAAATCAAATAACAAAGAGATTATTTGTTTTGGATGCAAGAAAACAGGCCACATGGTGTTTGACTGTCCAGAAAATCAGTATAAGGACAAAAAGGACAGGAAAGAAAGAAGAAAAGACAAAGACTTCAGGAAGAACAGCAATGACAAACCCTCCTCCAGCAAGAACAAACACACCAGGAAGGGGTTCGTAGCTGAAACTTGGAGTGAGACAGAAGAAGAATCTGAAGCTTCATCCAGCTCAAGTGATGATGAAGATGATGCTGAAGAAAAAGAATTCTGCATGATGGCTATCAATGCCTCACAACAAAATTCTGATGTAGAAGAGTCAGAATCTGAATCAAAGACTCAATCTGAAGAGGACCAGGTAATAGACTCATTTGATTTTAATTCAGAGGACATTAAATGTGAATTTAAGGCACTTTGTTTAGATCTATTGAAATCTGAAAAAGAAATTATTTCTCTCAGAAATCAACTATCTGAACAAAGCATCTTAAAATCAGATAACCTCAAACTCTCTAAGGAGTTGGAATGTTGTAGGGAGCAGATAGCCTCACTGAAAAGTGAACTATCAAAGGCCAAGAAGTTTGAAGAATCCCTCAATGGGAGAAGTATCAAAATAATGGACATCACAAGCACAGTGAACTCAAGATTCAATAGTACACTGGGCTTGGGTGATTCATCCAGCCAACCTATAGTATTAACAACCCCAATCAAGTTTATCTCTGATAAAGGTAAGGGAGTTGTAGAGGTAGCTAGGAAGAATTCTGATCTACCTAAGAAAATCATAGTTCAACAGAAATCGTCAAACAGATCTCGACGATCGTCGAATGGAGCTCAACGATCTCAGGCTAAATCGTCGAACTCAGGTCGACGATCTCTAAACCCTGAACTCTGGCACAGTCGATCTTCGAACGGAGCTCGATCGTCGAACTCAGCTTAGAGATCGTCGAACAGAGCTCAGAGTTTTTAAAACTCTTTCAAAGGCAAATCAAAGTTCAATCCTAGAGGTTCTACATCTCAATGGTTTAACCCCTATACTGAATGGATAATACCTCCTAGGAGATATCATCCTGAATGCTATAAGAGTCAACTAGAGATGTCTTTTATTTCTGAATTCAAAGATTATCAACCTAGGCCCAAGGTAAACTGGGTCAAAAACAAGTAAATTGTTTTATGTGCGGGTGAAGACCTATCCAACATCAAACCAGCAATGGTATCTGGATAGTGGGTGCTCAAAGCACATGACAGTAAACAAGGACAATTTCACATCCTTCAAAGCCAAGCTTGGACCCAAAGTAATATTTGGTGATTCAAACTTTGGACTAACAAAATGATATGGTGCAGTCTAAATTGGCTCAGTCACTTTCAAGAAAGTAGCCTATGTGGAATGACTGAAGCACAACTTAATCAGTATCAGTCAACTGTGTGATGAAGGCTATCAAGTGACTTTTAGCAATTCCTCATGCAAGATCAAATCAGAGGACAACACCACTGTGTTGACAGGTAAAAGGAAAGGTAACATCTATTTAGTAGACTTTCTTTCAACTAAAGTAGACATATGCTTGTTCAACTCCATTTGTAGACCTAATGAATTATGGCATAAGAGACTAGGGCATATAAACCTTAGAACCATTTCTAGGCTATCCAAGGACAACCTTGTTAGAGGACTACCTTCTGGCCCCTACAAGAAGGAAGGACTTTGCAGGGCTTGTCAATTAGGCAAGCAAACCAAAAATAGCTTCAAGTCACTTAATAAGAGTGATTCACCTAGGATTTTGTATCTGTTACACATGGATCTCTTTGGACCCATTACAGTACAAAGCTTAGGAGGAAAATCTTATACCTTAGTAGTTGTAGATGACTTCTCTAGATTCACATGGGTGTTCTTTCTGAGGAAGAAGTCTGATAACTTTAAGTGTTTGACAGAGTTTCTCAAATGCATACAGATTGAGTTCAACACTCACATTGCTCTGATCAGAAGTGATCATGGGACAGAGTTTGATTCTCTTCTTATGCAAGAGTTCTGTCAAAGTGAAGGGATCAGGCATACTTTCTCAGCTCCTAGAACTCCTCAACAAAATGGGGTAGCTGAAAGGAAAAATAGAACCCTTATTGAATATGCTACTACATTGTTGTCAGATGCTCGTCTTCCTCTATCCTTTTGGGCATAGGCAGTGAACACCTCCAACTATGTGTTGAATAGAAGTTTGATACATAAGCTGAAGGGCAAGACTCCCTATGAATTACTCAAAGGGAAGAAACCTAAAGTAGATTATTTTAAAATCTTTGGTTGTATTTGCTACATTCACAATAATGACAAGAGATACATAGCAAAATTTCAAGCTAAAGCTAATGAAGGAGTGTTTCTGGGATACTCCATGGTCAGTAAAGCTTATAGGGTATATAATAAATCTACTCTTAAAATTGAAGAATCTGTTCAAGTATCTTTTGATGAGACTAACATGTCATACAAGGAGAAAGAAATTTCTACCATAAGCTCTTTGCAGGTTCCACCACTGTGTGAGTCTATGGATGGACTGAACCTTACCCAAGAGGTATCAAACCAACCCACTCCACAAGATGCTGAAGATAGTGATGAGGAAAGTCAAGAGGAAGTGGCTGAACTTCCCCCAACAGTTAGTATTATTCCCCAAGAGGAATTAAATACTGAAGTTATTGCTCAACCAACTTCACCAACTGATATTGTCACACTTAGAGATCACTCCAGATCTCAAGTGATTGGAGACATCTCAGTAGGTGTACAGACAAGGCATCAACTCAACCAAGACTTGATACATGTCTGTTTTCTCTCTCAAATTGAACCTCTCACCATACATGAGGCAGAGCAAGATCCCCACTAGATCATTGCAATGCAAGAGGAACTCAATCAGTTTGAGAGATGTAGAGTTTGGGATTTGATTCCAAGACCCCATAACTACCCAGTTATTGGAACCAAATGGGTCTACAGGAACAAGTTGGATGCTCAAGGCAACATAGTGAGGAACAAGGCTAGGCTTGTTGCTCAAGGCTACAGACAAGAGGAAGGAATAGACTATGACCAAACCTTTGCCCCTATTGCAAGGTTAGAGGTCATTAGGATATTCCTTGCCTATGCAGCTTACAAGAGATTCAAGGTCTACCAGATGGATGTCAAAAGTGCATTTCTGAATGGAATACTTCAAGAAGAGGTTTATGTAGAACAACCTCCAGGTTTTATCTCTCCAACTCAACCCTCTTTTGTTTTTAAATTGCATAAATCTCTCTATGGTTTAAAGCAAGCTCTCAGAGCTTGGTATGAGACCCTAGCAAGCTTTCTTTTAGAGCATGAATTTATAAGAGGAACCATAGATAAAACATTTTTCACTAGACATCATAAGGACCAAATATTATTAGTACAAATATATGTGGATGACATTATTTTTGGGTCTACTGATCCCAAATTGTGCAAGAGTTTGCTGACCTCATGCATTCAAAATTTGAGATGAGTAGCATGGGTGAGCTTTCCTACTTCCTTGGTCTCCAAGTGAAGCAGCTCTCAGATGGTATCTTCCTCTCCCAAGCTAAGTATACTAAAGAGCTTATCAAAAACTTTGGGATGGGTGATGCTTCAGGGATGAAAACCCCTATGGCTACAAATGCTGTTGTGGATTCTGATGCAACAGGGAAACCAGTGGATCAGAAAAATTATTGGGCAATTGTTGGATCACTATTGTACCTAACAGCTAGCAGACCTGATATAATGTTTGTCACATGCATTTGTGCTAGGTTCCAAGTGAACCCTAAAGAATCTCACCTTATTTTTCTAAAAAGAATTTTGAGATATATAAAGAGTTGCCCTAGTCTAGGACTCTGGTATCCTGTAGAGTCAGAGTTTGAGTTAACTGGATACTCAAATACTGACTATGCTGGATGTAGAGTGGACAGGAAAAGTACCTCTGGAACATGTCAGTTCCTTGGTATGAGACTTGTCTCCTAGTTTTGTAAAAAACAGACATCTGTGTCTACATCAACTGCAGAAGCAGAATACATGGCTGCTGGTAGTTGTTGTTCACAAATGCTATGGATACAAAACCAACTCTTAGATTATGGTGTCAACTTAAATAATTCAACTTTATTTTGTGATAATACTAGTGTTATTGCTATAGCACAGAATCTAGTTCACCATTCTAGGACTAAACATATTGAAATAAGACATCATTTCATTAGAGATAATGTGGACAAAAAAAAATAACTTGATCCATATTCCTACTGATCTACAAAGAGCAGACATTTTCACCAAGCCATTGGATGAGAAAACTCATCTGTTCTTTATAAATCAACTGGGAATGATTAATGGAGAAGAGTTAACCTAGTTACTGTCTGCATTCGACGAATTTTCTAGAGT
Organism: Platanthera guangdongensis; assembly: GCA_039583875.1. NCBI lineage: Eukaryota > Viridiplantae > Streptophyta > Magnoliopsida > Asparagales > Orchidaceae > Platanthera > Platanthera guangdongensis. Next base: position 74,882,369 of record CM077160.1, on the reverse strand, counting down.
TCGTCGAACGGAGTTCGCCGAATTTGGGAAAGTTTGAGAGATTCTCGTCGAACGGAGATCGACGAATTCTCTATGTGAGGAAACAATTTTCGTCGACCAGATTGACGAACTTTGCTTCAGAAAGACATTTCGTCGAACGGAGTTCGACGAACTGTTTTCGATTCTTCTAGATGAGATCGACGAATTATCTGTCTATAATTTATTTTGTCGAGCTCAGTTCGAAGAATTTTTCTTTTTCGTGGACCGGAGTTTGTCGATTCATATTCTGAAAATCTTATATCTAGGTTTTCTTCGACCTCCATCCCGCGCTTCCAGTTTCCTTGCTCTTGATCGTCGTTTCTCTCTGTGTTTTTCTTGCAGAACATCAATGGCGATTCCCTCAAGTGCTTTGGTTGCAATGAAGTTTGACACTAGATTCGACATGGACTTTGAGTCGTTTCAACATTCTAACCCCATCTTTCTATACATCTTAGAACTACTGGAAAAACTCAGTTTAAAGGATTTCGTGAACATGCACATTAAACTTCATGGAACGGAAATACGAGAATGGGTATATACATCTACAGTTTTTGAAGAAGATGTTTTGACCGGCAATATAGGGAACACTGCTGTTTTCCTCTCTCCCGCAGTTCTCACTGAAATATTTGGATTAAGACAATCTGGAAATGGATTCTAAGGAATTCAGTGATATGCTGAAACTCATGGGTTTCTCTGGTAACAACCCTAATAAGTTATTGAAAAAGCAATTATCCGCCGCCTACCAATTTCTGGCAGATATTACGGGAAAGATACTGATGGCCAAGCACTCTGCTCATGACTATATTACCCGTCACCAATTTCTGATAATGTGTGCAGTAGTGAATAAGCAACAGGTTGATTGGAGTAAGGTGTTCTTTGAATTGATCAAGAAGAAGAACAACAAGAAGGAAGTCTGCTTTGGCAGAATATTGGGAATATTTCTCAAAGAGAAGGCTGCTGAATGTATGGTCTCCCCGACCATCTCCATAAACGTCAGCAAGCGCCTCACTTGCGCTCTGTTTGACAGATGGGAGAGGACCATCTCCAAGCCCTCAAAGGCTTCTTCCTCCTCCCTCCAAACTTCTAAGAGTACAAGGGCTGTAAAGGCCGCTCCCCACCCTGTTGAAGAGGTTCCTCCATCTCAACCATCTCTTACAGCACCTCTTTCTCCAAAGAAGCCTCCTCATGTACCTACCCCTCCTTCATCTCCACCACTTGACCTGACAAACATTCCCTCCCCACCTCCATCTTCCCCTCTGCAAGTTCATCAACAACCCACTCCTCCAGATTCCCCTCATGAGACAATACTTCCTACACCTCCACAGTCTCCACTTCCCCCACACCTCTCCACCATTCCATCTTACATTATACCATCAGATACAATCATGCAAGATGCCCCCACTCCATCTGTTATTCCTCCTCCCATTCCTTCCCCTTCCCTATTTGATCCATCCACCCTCATTTCTTTGCTCACCCCTCTCATAAAATCTTTGATCCAAGAGGCAATTACACCTCTTGTGACCTCCATTAATTCCTTATCTGCCCAGCTCTCTCTTCTATTTGTTGTCCCCTCTTCATCTAGGGGCCTGGCTTCAGGAATTTGAACCCAGGTAGGGGGAGTTTCTCAGTGATGAAGTTGCAGCAGATGCAGATGCAGCAGCAGCAGTCACAGCAGTTCCTTCTCTAGCAGATTCAGATTCAGATGAGGATACAACAATCTTGACAGACTTTGATGCTGAGATGTTTGAGTTAATTCAATTCATGGATACTGACATTAATTTGGATGAGTCAGTTGCACAAATAACTCCTGTTGGTGATTTTTATTTAAATCCCATAGTGACTTTATCAGTTTTGTTGAGAAGTTTTGATACTGTACATATGCAATTCCCTCCAACAGTTTTCTCTTCGCCATGTTTGGCTATTGTACCTTATACCTCTATAGCCAGTCCAGCAGTTGCTAAGCAACTCTATGACAATTTTTCTCTCTCCGCTTCAGCCCCCATCTCAGCTTCCAGCCCAGAGGTCATTCCAGAAGTTACTCCAGTACCAGTTTCAGCACCAGACTTTGTTATGGATGACTCTCCTATGCCTACTTTAGATGAGCTTATTCAGGCTGACATTGAAGAAGAGAATAAGGCAGTAGCTGATAGCTCCGTCTCCTTTGTTTCTGAATCTTGTACAAATATTTCTTCTCTTGTTGCTGATATCACTATTCCTGAACCTTCTGCCCCTCCTCCAGAACAGGCTGTTGTTTCTGATAAAGCTTTAAAAGCTTTGGATGCTCTTTATGACATCCCTCAAGGTTCTGAGTCAGAATAAGATGATAATGATGATTCTGATGAAGACGCAGCTAGTAAGAAAAAGAGATTGTTGGCAAAGAAGAGAAAGGCTGCTCCTCCTCCAGCTCCCAAGCCAAATCCCAATGCAGACACTCCCTATTATATTCTGCACAAGGTGACTCCATATAAGGGAATGCCAGCATGGATGTGGCTCTCCAAAAACCAGCAGAAAGATAGAAAGAGAAGCAGGAGATACTCCCCTCCTCCAGTGCACAGATACAGGAAGGATCCTCCTCCTCCTCCAACAGCTGGTGTCAGTGGCTCTAGCTCCCAGAGATCTGCCCCGATGCAAACTTATCAGAGACAATCAGGGAGATCTTCTGGAAGCAACCAGCAGAGGCCATCCTCCTCAGGTAGTCAATAGTATAAGCAGCAGCAGCAGCAACAGAGTCCTGAAATGCAAAAAGCTGAAAGCCCAAAGAAGCCAAACTCCCCTCCAATTCCTTTTGAAGATCCAGAGACTGCTAATACTACAAGAATGGCTAGGTACCAAGAGCTGATTGGTCTATCCTTGATAAATAAAGCCAAAGCAGAAGGAAAAGATATCTCTGGTCTTTCAACCATGTCAAAGTATAGAAAGGAAGAGCTGAAAAGATTTGACAAAGGAAACAAACTATTTAATGTTGATGATTATATGAAACTTCATCCAGAATCAGTTGTCCTCGGGGCTACATCATTAAAAATTATTGGGGCAGCTGATATGACCATGACAGTGGCTCAAGCTCAAGATCCTAACAGAGAAATCATTTTCAAGAAGCTAGGAGAAAAGAAAGTAGAAGACAAACCTCAGCAGAAGAAGCCAAAGAAGTAATTTTTCTTGTTATTTCATTTTCTGTCTGTTTTTGTTTTTAAACTATGCTATCTGTAACAAAGTTGTGTATATATATATCTGTTGCATGTGTTATAATTCTCTGTTAGATATATCTCTTCTCTAGCTTAGTTTTTCTATTTTGAGTCTCTGTTAGTGACCTCACCCAAATAGGGGAGATTGTTGGATCCCTAGGTTATTTGGGCTAGGTTCACTGACTTAGGTTGTGACTCATCATGTATAGCCAGGGTCAATTTATGTCCTAGAGTCTAGGTTAAGTCCTTAGGCTTAACTCCAGATGGACCAGCTTTCAACAAGACCCTCAGAGACTCCAGACTCACAAGTTTTCAAGACTAAGTAAAGTGAGTTCGACGAGTTCGACGAAAGGAGTTCTGCGCTCGACGATCGTGAGGCAATTCTTAGTGCTGAGCTCGACGATCTATGTTCTCTGTTCGACGAAAACTCAGTTTCTACATCAAGCCAAAGCTAGGAGAACTTCAAATTTTCCTAAGTCCAGCTTCATGCTTCGGTCGACGAATTATATTCTGAGCTCGACGAACTTGGACCTCAAGTTCACAGCTTCTCAGGTCGACGAAGTCAGCTTCTCAGGTCGACGGATGCTATACTCTACTCGACGATTTCTGGACTCAGAGAATCTGTGTCGACACTTAGGGTTTGTGTCGACACCAGACGATTTGTGTCGACACCAGGATTTCAGTCGACACCAGCTTATGTAGACACCAGAGGATTTGTGTCAACACCAAGATCAATCTGTCGACACCAACTTTTGTCGACATAACATTTCAGCAGATGTAGAGTATTTTGTCTAAGTCCAGAACTTTTCTCAGCTCAATGAATTTGATTCTCAGCTCGACGAATGAAGACTATCTATCAGATGAATGAAGATTGTCTGGTCGACGAACTCTATCAATCTCAGCTCGACGAACTCAAGCTCAGCTCGACGAACACAAGTTCAGCTCGATGAAATGTGTTCTTTTTTCGACGAATCCAAATTAGGTTTTCTTCAAGGTTCCCGTCCCGTTTCTTGGCGCTGATTCCTGAACATTTAATGCCAGATCTTCTCGGAATGTTACCGTTAGAACGTGCATTGACTATGGACGATCACATGCCATTTTTCCATGGGACAGTTAGGAAAGTCATTGATTGCTGATTCTTTCCAAGGCGAGTGTAATTACTGCTCGAAATTCAAAAGTTTAAATTTTTCCTCAGTCAGTTACAGACATACAGATACACAAAAAATAGTGACACAGTAAGAGAACAGAATCAAGTAGTGATAGAGTTCAAGAATCACAGCACAGAAAATAATCTAACAGACACTCTGAAGCTGCAGAAGAACAAAACATTCTCAAATCTAAAGTTCTTGACTGCAATCAGCCTTGACTAGAGAACTTTTGAAGAAGAAGAAGAAGAACAACCAAATTCAATCAAGAGTCTTCTTCTTTCTATTCTCAGGACAACTTCAAAGGACAACAGAACTTTATCAGTCAAAAGAAGTTCCTGAAGCAGTTCTGGTTCAGGCATTCTAGGTCATTGAAGGTCTATCACCCTGAAGCAGTGCTCCAGCATTCCTGACCAATTCAAGATCTCAGGGGGAGCAAGATCTGTTGCATCAATCCACAAGTCTTCTCTCTGACTGTTGACAGAGAAGACACTATCACCCTCTCTCTAATTCCTGTACAGGGTTTTAAATCCCTTCAAAATTATTCTGGTTGCAAGTATCCTTCCAAAAGACTTGAGGGTTTGGTTTTTGGGGACCTGATCAAAACCCATTGGTGCCCAGGACACCTGATCAACTCATCCTGCAGTGGATTCCTACCTAGGGTGGTAGAAGAGTGGATGTACCCAGATTGATTGGGGAACCACTATAGCTCCTTGTGTCTTCTGGTTACTTATTTTCTTTTGTTTTCTGGTTGTGGTCTGTGATTGCTCTGTGTTTAGTTAGTTGTTGTGTTTACTTTATGTTATTTGCTTCCCTGTTCACTTAGGTATACAACAACAGTTGTAAAAAGTTTTTAGTAAGCACTATACTCTATTCATCCCCCCCCCCTCTAGAGTATATCAGATCTAACCTGCACTTTCATTCTATCTTGGTAGGCTTTGCATTCTTAAATCTAGAGTTAATTGTAGTTTTTGCACTTGACTTGGTTATTCACTCCAATATAATACAAGTTTAACTCGTACACTAGGGTCTAGGGTGAGTTGTGTGTTGCTTCCCTAGAAGCGGTGGTAACCGTACCGCTGTTGTCGTCTTGCCTTAACGATAAGGCTCGGAGGATCGATTGTTACCTACTTAATAAAGTTATTTGTGTTGACACACATCATAAATCATGGGTGCATGATGGTGTCTAGCATAGAGCTCGAGTAAGCTCGTTGGTGATGTAATATTGTTACCGATTATACCTTGTAACATGCATTGTTTTGATTGATATGTTTTCACCTTAGACCCTTATCTTATTCAGTGTATGAGCGCCACAATAAGAAAAGTCATGTATTCAACGTTTGCAATCATCTTGGATCATTATTATGCGAGTTAGTATGAGCTCTCTCACATAGGGCTGATATCGAGTCGAGTTCGAGCGATTTGAGCTCGGCTTGAAATCGAAATTTTTGAGTCAAACTCGGCTCGAAATCGACTCAAAATCGAAATCAATTTCGAGTCCAGGTGGCTCGACTCGAAATGGCTCGATTCCGAGTCGGCTCGAAATCGAATTGAGTCGGCTCGAAATCAAATTAAACCGGCTCGAAATTGAGCAATTTTTTTCTTAATTTCTAATTGACTCAAAATTAAATGGGGCAAGCTCTAAATTTAGCAATCGAAACACTTAAAGGATTCACTCTTTTTATTTAGGTATAATTTTTAGTGTTTTTAATTTTAAAAAATATTTTAATAAATAAATAATATTTTTAATCAATTTGAGTTGATTCGAATCATTTTTAGAGCGATTCAAAGTTGCCTCATAATCAACTTGAAATCAGATTCGAGTCAAATTGAATCGACTTAAATTGAGTCGAATCAATTTTAACCGATTCCGATTCGGCTTAATATTCGAGCGATTTTCAAGCTACTTCCGAGTTTCGAATAATATGCGCAGCCCTACTCTCACATAGTAAGTTACTTTATATATTACTATGTTTATATTTGAAATTGCTGACCTGGATTAAATAACCTAATCCTGTGTTTGATGATTTAATAAGCTGTATGACCCTACTTTTCTTGTGCCTAGGGTGCACCAAGGGGTGAGACGATGTTACTTAGTTGTTGATGACTTATATTTTAAACTTAAACACAACAAGAGCATGAAATGGCATGCCTGTTGCGGGTGCCACCTCAGAGGTTCAACCTGTACCAAGGAAAATGGAGAGCTATTCAGATGACGCCCGCACCACCTCCTCAACTAAACTCTTCTATAGATTCATTTAATGATCCAATGACTATGAGTGTCGTGGAGATTATTATTCTAGACTGACTTTTTCCTTGTTATTTTATGGGTGTTTGTCTTTGTAGTCCTATATTTTAGATTTTATTATTTTCTGATTGAGACTGGGTATGTGTGTATCTGATATGACTATGTTTGATGATACTAGTACTACTTTCTATTTAGCCATCTGTTGTACATTTGTACTTTATTATACTCTGATGTGGACTATGCTATTTGACCGGCAGGGTAAGCGTCCACAGAGAGGAATGCACGTGGGGGGGGGGGGGGGGGTCGTGCGCTGTGGTCAGCGAGAAGATTGCATGTGGATTGGGTGTGCGGATCTTGCACGAGATGGTTTTCTTGATAACCCCCACTAAGTTAGTGTGGGACGTGGAATTTTCGCTAGTTGCAGCTCAAATTTTCTATAAAAAGAGGAGTACCCCATCAAACTGATCCTTTCAAAGCATGATAAAAAGAATAAACTACGTATATGTTAATGATACAAAAAGAAGATAACAAAATTAATTTTCATTTCATTTACGACACACTTAATTTTAAAATTATATTATGTGTTTTAGTTCCATTTAGTTTGTAGTGGGAAGAGTCACGAGACACTTTGTTATGATTCAGTTAAATCTAAATGCACTCTTATTTATAATATATTTTGCCATGGAATGACAAAAACTAAGTGTGTTTGTATTTGATAATGCTATAATTATACTTTTTAATTCTTCATTTTATTAATTATTATTTGTTACAAAATGTTTAAATTTATCGTTCAATATGATATTATATGTTTTTAAGTATGTATAAGTAAATTAAAATTTGAATAAATGGGGATATTTTGTGGGCTTAATTAGATGGATCTAAATGATGAAGATATACATCCCAAAGACTTGGGGAAGCATTAATTCATGGTCCAACACGATGTGACAGTTCTAGGGATCAAAAGACGCAGCTTTTGAAGACACACGACCCAAGACACCCCCTCCCCCACATGCGCCTCCACGTGCCCACGTGCCCCCACGCGTGCCTCGCGCCCCCATGCCAGGGGATCTCGATCCACCTACATTTTGAATCACCCCTCCTACAAGCCAAACATGAGCGCTAGCTGGAGGGTGTTATCATTCACTTCCTGGATATGCATGACTTGCTCCTAGAAATGATTGATGCAATGTCCCAACGAATCATTGGGTTCCCATTTGAGGTGAAAATGAGATAAAATTTATGGTGTATGTGTCGCTATGGCGAAAACAATATTATCTAAGTTAACAACAAATGCAGTGACACATAGACCTAATGGATCGATTTTACCAAACACTACTATTCTATTTTGGAGTGCAAACACAAATTTATTTTTCTAGCTTATGAACACAAATATAAAACGAGCTGGAATAAACGGTAACTGAAGTGCGGAAATTAGATTATACTATTCTTGTATTCAAGATTGTGCTTCATGATGGCGGTCATTCCCAACAATCCCAACGTATTCTTCCTTATAAACTCGACGGCATTGGCAGAACTCGTTAACATATAAGATTTCTGAATAACTTAACCACTGTAATGATAAGATGTCAGCCCTGTACAGATTTTGTATGTAATCAGGAAGATGACTGTTCTCAAAAGCTTACAAAACCAACAAGGCCTCGACACTTGCTGGATCTCAAAATAAAACTCTTAACAGGGGCTGAATGAAATAGAGTTTCATGAAGATCAAGCTTATTCACTGTTTAAAAATCTGAATATGCATAATCTAAGTGATATAAATCAGGAACTAAGTACCTGGATCTCATATTTATGTGTTTGATATAGATTTGGGCAATTGTTCCTCCTTTTATTTTTCTTCTACGATGGAGACGCTGCCGAGTATAGACCTCACAGATCCAAAGAAGAAGAAACACTCGTTGTATTCTTCCAACGACTAGGTGGAGGAGAGATCGCCGGAGATGTTCCAGATCTGGTCGGCTACTAGAGATCGCTTGCGGGATGAAGCTTCTCCCGAGATCTGAAGCGAGGTAAGTCCAACGCCGACGGTTTCAAATCGAGGAAAGGAGGAGCTGCGATTTTGGCCGACCGCTAGAGATTGTATCCAGCGAAACAGGACTTCCCGATACCACTTGATGACGATAGAAGGAGAACCGACGACTCCTCTCTTGCGCTGCTGAAGGCCCTTGCCGGCGGTGGAGATCCGGAAGGGGCGAATGCTGTTTTCGCAAGGCGAGAAGGAGCAACTCTTGCCTTAGCCTGTAGTTTCAGAAAAATACCAGGAAGAAAACGATCCAATTTTCACCCTTGTTCACCGATGAAAAACTTAAGGCATAGAATGAAAATCTTGCTCTTAATAGGTAGAGCCAATTTGGGAGTTACCAAAAAGGAATTAATTGAAACTCAATAAACTCTCCAAATTGAATGCAATGTGAAACTCCAAAATAAATTTGATTTCACAAATATGCTGAATCGTGCCACGGGTGAGACCGAGTTCGCGACATGAAGTACGAGACTATCTTGCTCACCTATCACAAGCTTTGACCGTTCACGCGACTAAACTAACTCGCACTCGTAGGAGTCTGAATAGGCTCAAAATTCACGTACGACTCAATCGGGACGTCTCGATGAAACGAGTCCACCTTATGGGAAATTTCTAACATTTTCCCACTTGGACTTGTATTCATCACAATGTATGACATTCCGATAAAATCTTCACTAAACTTAAGGTTACCAATTAGCGAACGTGGTATTGAGTCTACTCTCACGTCAATCCGGTCCAATCAGATCCTTCACTCCGAATCATGGCGGCAACCGTATCAATGAGCGACACGGGACCTTCCATGGTCACAATAGCTTACGGATCTAATCGACATGGACAAAGCGTAGTTATATAAATCATAGAACAACATGCTGAAAATGTGCACATAAAGGTTGTTCTAATTTGGTGGTCAACCAAACTTCACAAATGAATGCACTAGACTATGCTGTGAAAAGTTCTGAAGTGTTCGAAAGAACAAGTATGTCTAACCTTAAGGTTCCAAAATTCATGCGTCAAAAGACATACTACAGGCCGTAATTCAAATGAAGTGCCCTAGGCCTTATGCTCCGACTAATACAAGTCATGAGACTATGTATGAAGTGTGATGTGTCACATAAATTCAACAAATACTGAAACTTAATAATATTGTTTGAATGAATATTCTTTAATTATTAATGAATTAAATAAAGTGCAATGTAAATGATAGAAAACTGAATTGGAGCTTCATGTAGCCTCCCACTAATCAAGCGCATCAATCGACTCTTTAAGCCTCATATTAATAACATGTTTCTGAAACACATTAGGACGAAGTCCTTTAGTAAGTGGATCGGCCAACATGTCATTTGTCCCTAAATGCTCCACTAAAATATCACCCTTCTTGACCAATTCCTTAACGGTCAAGAATTAAATTTCCATATGCTTGGATCCTGTGATACTTTTATTGTTCATCGAGAACATAACTGCAGAGATGTTATCATAGTACATCCGGATGGGTCTAGCTATAGAATCAACAACCTTTAACTCTGTAATAAAATTATTAAGCCACACTGCGTGAGTCGAGGCACCAAAGAGAGCGACAAACTCTGCATGCATTGTGGATGAAGTGATGAGTGTTTGTTTGACACTCTTCCACGAAACGGCCCCACCAGCAAACTTAAAAATATAACATGAAGTAGACTTCCTATCATCCTCACACCCGGCAAAATCAGAATCTGTATACCCCACCAACTCAAGATTTGGAACTCTATGGTAGACCAACTTAACATCCTTAGTTCCCTTCAGATATCTTAAGACTTTCTTGGCAGCCACTCAATGATCAGGTCCTGGGTTCGACTGATATCTGCCTAAAAGTCCTACTGCAAAGGCAGTGTCTAGTCTGGTACAGAATTGGGCATACATTATACTGCCTACCGCACTAGCATAAGGTATATCCTTCATGCGCTGTCTCTCTATGTCGTTCCTGGGGTATTGTGATAAGATGAGCTTATCACCTTTAAGCACAGGTACTTCACCAGGCGCACAACCGAGCATGTTAAATCTCTCAAGTACACGCTCGATGTAGGCTTTCTGAAAGAGTGTCAATGTATGGAGAGATCGGTCCCTAACGATCTCAATTCCTATAACGAAGGATGCTTCTCCAAGATCTTTCATATCAAAGTGTTTTGACAGAAATTGCTTAGATTCATGCAATAATGCTAAATCACTGCTCGCAAGAAAGATATCATCTATATAGAGAATTAAGAAGATAAATCTACTCCCACTGATCTTGAGATATATGCAATGGTGTACCTTATTTTCTACAAAACCAAAAAAAAAATAACTATCTCATCAAACTTCAAATACCACTGTCTAGAAGCTTGCTTCAGACCATATAGGGACTTATTAAGTTTACATACAAGTGGGTCGGAATGACCAGACTTGAATCCTTCAGGCTGCACCATATAGACCTCCTCGACAAGATCGTCATTCAGAAATGCGGTCTTTACATCCATCTGGTGTAGCTCCAAATCATAATGAGCTACTAATGTCATTATCACTCTGAAAGAGTCTTTAGAGAAAATAGGAGAAAATGTCTCATGGTAATCGATTCCTTCCCTCTGCGTAAATCTCTTGGCTACCAGCCTGGCTTTAAACCACTCGACCTTTCCTTTAGAGTCCTTCTTGGTCTTAAACACCCATTTAGAACTAATGGGCTTACAGCCTTTGGGCAACTCAACCAACTCCTACACTTTATTCAGCTTCATAGACTTCATCTCGTCTTTCATCGCATCCCACCACAGACCAATTTGAGGTCCAGACACAACTTTATTGAATGTCACTGGGTCAACTACTTGACCAATGTCATAATCACTCTCTCCTAAATAGACTTCATAGTCTGAGAAAATTGCTGGCCTTCTCTTCCTAATGGATCTCCTAGCGGGTGGATGAACCTCCTGAACATGAGGAGGAACCTCAACTGGAATCGGTGGTTTGACCGCTTCCACATCCTCCACTTGTTCCGTCACAGGTTCAGGCACTGCAGGATCTCTTATCAAGGGCACAGATAAATTAATGGGCACAACTTCCTCGACTTCATTAATAGGACGAGAGTAACTAAGTTTATCAGTGGCATCCCATTCCAAAAATTTATCTGTTTGAGACTCCACAATTCTGGGACCTCCTGAAGGAGAATAAAACTTAAATCTCTTGGAGTGATCTGGGTAGCCAATGAAATAGCAATGACAAGACCTAGGGGCAATCTTACTTTCTGATGGGTTGTACAAATGTACTTCTGTACGACAACCCCATACACGCAAATGATTAAGGTTGGGTCGTCTACCAGTCCACAACTCAAAACGGGTTTTTGGTACTGACTTAGACGGAACTTTATTAAGGATGTACACTGCAGTCTTGAGCGCCTCACCCCATAAAAATTCAGGAAGATTTGTCCTACTCAACATGTTCCTCATCATTTCTTTAAGGGTGCGATTACGCTTTTTGGCCACACCATTCTGCTCAGGACTACCCGGCATGGAGTACTGGGCAAAAATGTCACAACTCTCCAAGTATCTGACAAACGAACCTTTATGTTGCCTGGAGGCATCATGTCTACCAAAATACTCATCACCTCTGTCAGACCTAACAATCTTAATGTCTTTCCCTATTTGTTTCTCAACTTCAGTCTTAAAAATCTTGAACTTTTCAAGAGATTCAAACTTCTCCTTAATTAAGTACAAATAGCCAAAACGGGAGTAGTCATCAATGAATGTAATAAAATAGGTGTTCCTACAGAGGGTAGTGGAATAAAGACCACTGATGTCCGTATGAATAACCTCTAACAAACTTGTACTATGAGTTGAACCCTTCTTCTTAATCTTGGTCATCTTCCCTCTACAGCAGTCCACACACGTCTCTAGGTCACTGAAGTCTAGAGTAGGAAGAATGTTTTCTTTAATTAATCTTTATACTCTTTCCCTAGAAATATGACCTAACCTTTTATGTCATAGCATGGAGGACTGCTCCTTAATGAGAGGTCTTTTAATAGCAACATTCTCTATATTATATGAGGTGGCATAAAAATTAACAGGTGCAAGACATATTCTATATAAAACATTAGATAATGAACATTAGCCAATAAACTGTGATTCATGAAATAACTTAATTAAACCAGCAGAAATATTAAAACCATAATTAAGTCTATCTAATGCAGAAACAGAAATCAACTTCCTTCAAAATGAAGGAATATAAAATATGTCTTTTAATAACAGTTCATATCCAGAATCGAGGACTAAAGAAATGTTCCCGATGAACTCCACCTCCACCTCAGCATTGTTGCCAACCGTGAGTCTGCACTCACCCTTGCTTGGCCTCCTCCTTTTGATGAACCCCTGCAGTGTGTAAGCAACATGATTAGTTGCTCCACTATCAAGTCACCAAGAACTAGATGGGGCTTCAATTAAATTGGATTCACAAAGGACAAAGGCTAAAGAGTTACCTTTAGGTGCAAAGTCACGTTTTTCCATCAAAGCTTTAAATTTTAGGCACTCGTGCTTCACATGCCCCTTCTTCTTACAAAAGAAGCATCTAAGAGACTTCTTTCCACCAGTGTCCTTGCTCCCTGAAGCTTGTCCATCCTGAACCTTAAAAGGAGCTTTGAACTTCTTCTTCTTCTTAAACGAGGGTTTGACAACGAGTAAAGCAGTGTTCGTCTTTTCCTTCTTCAGTTTCTCCTCCTCAACAACGCAGTGAGTGATGAGATTATTTATCTTCCACGCCTCATCCTGGGAACTGTTGGTAGTCTTCAGAATGCTGAACTCCGCAGGAAGAGTATTTAGTGCTTGATGCACTATCAAGACTTCTGGGAGAGTAATCTCCATCTCCTGCAGCTTGGTCTGGTAATAGACCATCTTTAGTATATAATCACGGACTCCACCTCCTCCCGAATACCTCATGGAGAAGAGGTCCTGAATCAGAGTCCCAATCTCAGCACTGGAAGACACCTTATATCTCTGCCCAATGACAGTCAGAAAATCCCTAGCGACGGTCGTATCTGGAAGACCACTCAGCAGTTGCTCCGGAATGGAACGCTTCATAATCAACAAGCAGATTTTGTTCGACTTGTTCCATGCACCATAATGATCCTTCTCAGCTTGAGTTATAGTCGCTGTGAGGGCTGCAGGCTGGTTGGTACTCATGGCCATCTCTATGTCTGCCATCTCGAGAGCAAACATGATGTCGGACTTCCACTTCTTAAAGTTCGATCCAATGAGTTTTTCAATGCTCGCCATATTGTTGTACACTGTAAAGGTGACTGAAAAAAGAGAAAATGAAAAAATTAGAGACAAATAGGGCAACAGTGGCTATAAAACCCTAAATAGCACACTAGACGGAGAATCCTGGTGCGTCAACACGCAATACCTTTGGGCAGATTACGTGCCACACAATTAGTAATTCTCAACACAAGAACGAACAACAGTTACGCTTGAGCTCTTCGTAGAACTACCACCTTTGGGTGAATAGCTTACTTGAGCCCTGCACTACCGTCCAAATGTCCCCGTATAACCCTCTGAACCTATTACGCAAGCACCACCTTTGGGTGATGATTGCGCACTAGTCTCAGAGAACTCCCTAAAACATGTGAAACCGTAAATCTCACGAACTGACTCGAAAAGGCCACTTTGGCGACTGTAGTTCTTATCAATCCACGAGACCCTTTTACACCGGGATATCTGAATATTGCCCTAAAATTAATGTCGTGTTTCTTTCGCTTAATGACGTATGAGCTCTATAATCGTCTGTAGAAAACACGAAGCTTTGTTAGGGATTGATTAATGAAAGCACTTTAAGTTTCAATCCCTAATTTTGTTTCTCTCAAAATACTTAATGAGTTTTGAAAATAGTATTCTTAATGGAATTAATTAGAAAAATAATTTTCTCCAAATTATGAAGGAGACTAATAGGTTTAGGTTAAACCTCGCTCTGATACCAACTGATATAAAATTTATGGTGTATGTGTCACTACGGCTAAAACAATATTATCCAAGTTAACAACAAATGCAGTGACACATAGACTTGATGGATCGATTTTACCAAACACTACTATTCTCTTTTGGAGTGCAAACACAAATTTATTTTTCTAGCTTCTGAACACAAAAATAAAGCGAGCTGGAATAAACGGTAACTGAAGTGCGGAAATTAGATTATACCGTTCTTGCATTCAAGCTCGTGCTTCATGATGGCGGTCATTCCCAACAATCCCGACGTATTCTTCCTTATAAACTCGACGACATTGGCAGAACTCGTTAACATACAAGATTTCTGAATAACTTAACCACTGTAATGATAAGATGTCAACACTGTACAAATTTTGTATGTAATCGGGAAGATGACTGTTCTCAAAAGCTTACAAAACCAACAAGGCCTCGACACTTGCTGGATCTCAAAATAAAACTCTTAATAGGGGCTGAATGAAATAGAGTTTCATGAACATCAAGCTTATTCACTGTTTATAAATCTGAATATGCATAATCTAAGTGATATAAATCAGGAACTAAGTACCTAGATCTTAGATTTATGTGTTTGATATAGATTTGGGCAATTGCTCCTCCTTTTATTTTTCTTCTACGATGGAGACGATGCCGAGTATAGACCTCACAGATCCAAAGAAGAAGAAACAACCACTGTATTCTTCCAACGATTAGGTGGAGGAGAGATCGCCGAAGATGTTCCAGATCTGGTCGGCTACCAGAGATCGCCAGCGGGATGAAGCTTCTCCCGAGATCTGAAGCGAGGTAAGTCCAACGCCGTCTGTTTCAAATCGAGGAAAGGAGGAGCTGCGATTTTGGCCGACCGCTGAAGATTGTATCCAGCGAAACAGGACTTCCCGATACCGCTTGATGACGAGAGAAGGAGAACCGGAGACACCTCTCTTGCGCTGTTGAAGGCCCTTGCCGACGGTGGAGATCCGAAAGGGGTGAATGGCATTTTCGCAAGGCGAGGAGGAGCGGCTCTTGCCCTAGCCGGCGATTTCGGAAAAATACCCGGAAGAAAACGAACCAATTTTCACCCTTGTTCACCGATGAAAAACTTAAGGCATAAAATGAAAATCTTGCTCTTAATAGGTAGAGCCAATTTGGGAGTTACCAAAAAGGAATTAATTGAAACCCAATAAACTCTCCAAATTGAATGCAATGTGAAACTCCAAAATAAATTAGATTTCACAAATATGCCGAATCGTGCCAAGGGTGAGACCGAGTTCGAGACATGGAGTACGAGACGATCTTGCTCAACTATCACAAGCTTCGACCGTTCACGCGACTAAACTAACTCGCACTCGTAGGAGTCTGAATAGGCTCAAAATTCACGTACGACTCAATCGGGACGTCTCGATGAAACGAGTCCACCTTATGAGAAATTTCTAACATAAAATACCGCCCAACCCTTTCTCAGACATCATGAAATGCAACATCAACCCTCGACACAAATCATTAAAGCAGTAGATGTGTCCTATGAACAACTTATGAAATCAGTCCCTAACCTTCCCTTTTAACAAGATCGTGAAGAACCTTCACTTGAAGACATCAGTTATCGTTCCAATTGAAACTACGTCGTCGAACCATTATAGGTATTGAATGAGGTCTTCCTTCTCCATATAGTAGCTGAGCACGGGTTCACGTAAATCCTTTGGGAGGGACGCGCTCAACACCTCTTTGCAAAATGAGCTCACCGGCCCAGTTTGCCGAGCTTGTCATTGGTGAGCTGAATCGTCCTGATGGAAGCGAACTACTTACATGGTTATACACTGGCTTCAGTAATACAATGACATGTCTTTGGGGATGAATGTTTTTGGGAAAGCGGTCCACCTTCTGAGGTCCTGAGGCCTATAGGTTTAGACCCTCCTCATCGAATGCGTGTTGCACATGACTAATTCTATTTTTAGTGCATTTATTAATCCAAAATGTTTCTTAAGGGTATATTATTATGGTCCCCAAAATTTACTTCAATAGTATCTCATTTCATTAAATTGTGCATCCCCTAGAATGCAAATGCCACGTGATATCAATTAATGGGCCGTTTGAAATTTTGGGCCATTAACTAATAATCGACACAGTTGGGCTTGGCCCGAACGAAGCCAGCCATTTCATATTTGCGCAGTACCCCGCTATATATTTGCCCTCACGAGCGCATAAGGTAGGTTTTCGTTTTTTGCGATCCTTTCCCCGCCTGCCGTCTTCTAGGGTTTTGTCTGTCTTCAGGTAGGTTTCGAAGGAGGATTTGGAAACTCTTCGATACGATGTCGAAGGAGGACGCGCGTATCTTTGTCGGAGGCTTGTCATGGGATACCACGGAACGGCAAATTGAATCTGCGTTTAGCCGATTTGGCAAGGTCCTGGATGTTCAGGTAAGGGATATGATTGCTTTGATCAATTGCGACTCATTCACCTTTTTATCTAGTAAAACTGTTTCTCTCTAGAGATCTGAATTTTTTCTTTACTTTTAACTATAGATTCTGAATCTGACCGATCAAAGAGCATCAGAACTGGGTCATATTGTTTATATGGGCTAAAATACTGCTATGTTTTGAACTTTTTTTTCATTTACGTGTCTATTTTTTGTTGCCTATTAAAATTCGTTCAACCAAATAAAGACTTATATTTGTTTTTTTTCCTTTCTGGCCGTTTTGTTTATCTTTTTAGATGATTTTTTTTACATTTAGGGAAGGCCATAATCCTTAAAGGGGTTTTCCACGTTTAAAGTACTTAGGTATTACAAGCTAGTGTAGATTTTCTCTCATCTGGCTAATTTGTGATGGAAAATTATGTTGTTATTATAGTTAGCAGAAATTCAAAGTCGAGTCTTTTCTGATTTATGCAGTTTTTTTCCTGTTAGGGCCCGTTCGTTTGCACCGTTTTCCCACAGCGTTTTCGTTTTGAGTTTTCGCGGAACAAATGTAGGTGTTCGTTTGACTATGTTTTGCATCGTTTTCGTTTTGAGATGAAAACACTGTGTTTTCGTTTCTTCTAAATTTGCCTGGCTCCAAAACACACCTTAAGAGGTGCGTTTTGCTGTGTTTTGAGAATAGACTGTTCTCTTCTTCCTTATTCACCGGCGATTTTCCGCATGGAGGGGTCGGCGTGGTCGTCGTCGTCGGCTGCCCAGCTCGGGGACCGTAGCTGGGAGGAAACAGGGAGGAGGAGGAGGAGAATAGACCGGCAATGTTCATACTGGAGCTTCCGTCACTGCTGTAGTTCAAGACCAGTCGGCGACTGACGGCGATGTGGAGAATGAACTTCTCTTGCGCGACCTCAAAATATTGTTTGTCGACAACGACCTTGCTGGCTGGGCTGGAGATGACGTGGACGTCTTCATTGGCTTCTGCAAGAGAATCCGCCTGTTTTATGATTTCGGTTTGGAGAAGGGAGGCGTGGGAGAGCTCATGGGGTGCAACCGCATGATTTTTCTAGAGCTTGATGAACTCGTTCTTGCACAGAAGTTCAACTTTTTTCTGAATCTGGGCATGAGGATGGAGGAGGTAGGACTTTTTACACTGAATAATCCAGTCATTTTGGACCTTGATCTAGACAATTCAGACATTGTGATACTGGATTATCTAATTAGGGTTGGATTGAGCAATGAAGAAGCTGATTTTCTCATGAAGAGATCTCCTTTCTCTAGGGCAGATGTAGTTGCATACAGGAGCTGCAGGAGGAAGAAGATGCCCATGGACTTAATTGACTTTGACTTTGACCCCGAAAAAATGCAAGGTGAAATAAGCAGCGCTCCCGCCCCGTGAATGTTACAAACGAACATCAGTTTTTGTTTTGGTCTGAAACGAACACAAAAAACATTCTCCAAAAGAACATAAGTTTTCGTTTTACTCCAAAACTAAAACTCATGATTTTTCGTTTTGGGTCAAAACGAAAACCTTCCCATGAAAATTTGCAAACGAACGGGCCCTTATTGATACCCTACATGTTTATTTACGTTGTTGTTATTTGCGCACTAGGATGCTCTACTTTGATGTTTTGGCAGAGTCGATTTGATTGCGCACTAGGATGCTCTACTTTGGTGCTCGATTTTACATAAAGAATTTGAGTAGAAAAGCAGTGTTGATTTAGAATGGAAGGAGATGAAATTCTGTTTCAGTTGCTATTTTTTGATCAGGTGTAAGAACTTTTTGCTATTGTTCCATATTCAGTAGTTCTGTCATCACTTGGTCAAGGTTTGTATTTAAACGTACAATATCAGTGCATGCAGTTGTTCATTGTTGACCGCCTCAGTGATAATTTATTTATTTGATTAGGGTTTGGGTTTAAGCCTTAGCACAATGAAATTGCTCTGCTTTGCAGTTGAGTAGGCACTATTAAAGATAATTTGGCAGACAATAACTTAAAATGATTAAAATTGACTTTTTAGGTTTGAACCTTATTGTGTCATTTATTTGAGAGCTATTTTCAATTCTTCTTGGGCAGAATTGATGAAGTAATTAATAATATCACTATTAACAATGAAGCAGGATGTAGTTGGCGGGATGTAGTTGGCGGGATGTAGTTGGCGTGTATATATTCAGGCCTGCAGGTAATGCGATTTCCTTAAGAGAGTTCAGATGGGATAGTTGTTTGCCCAAGGTTTATTCAGCATTCTGTTAAATTGTTACCCTAGGATAGATAGCATGACTTACATGAGTTATCTCTTATGCAATGGTTGAAGTTTTGATGCTGCTCCGTAAAAATTAGTCTTCATGCTCTTTTGGAAGATATGACTTGTTGAAGTTGAACTACATATGAAGTTTTCCGAAATGCTTACCATCAATTCATTGTGGGTAATTTACAATGATATATTGGCTCTGCAGTTTGTGAATTCAGTGCAGTATGGTTGAGTAGCATGACAGTTGCAGTTTTTATTTAATTGGTTCATTGGGAGTGTATCTGTTGTGAGTTGATGCAGCCCAAGTATCATTATCCATGCCTAATCTTATGGAGATTTTTCCCTTTTTGCATCATTTTGTTCCTTCCGTAAAATTTTGGTCTTCTTGAGCCTAACATGCAGCAAAGGGTCTTGTTCTTTTATTATTTTATTAATGATTGGTTTTGTCAATTCCTTTGAGTAGGATTTTGATGGGTCCAGCTTGATTGGCATGCAGTTTTGTTGTGTTCAGATACATGCAAGTAGGATTTTAGATGCGTCTGTGGCTCTGCTATAAATTGTGGTTCATCATGTGAGATTCTCTACGGATGTTTGTGTGGGTACTTGTTAGTCCAACCTGTGGTATTGAACATGCGCTAATCCCTTAACTAAATTAGTGTTTCATTTGTTCTAGAAGGAATCAGGGAAGGCATTTGTTTAGTTATAATCCTCAAAGCGGAGATATAGATGCCATTATCGTAATGGGTGCAGTGTATTCTTCAAATGAATATTTCTAGGACCTCTGGAAGGTTGAATACAACATAGGACATTATGGTTATCAGAAGCTTACATCAAAATAGAATCAACGCAAAGTTTAACATTTAATATCTGGACCAACTTGTTCATGGTGACTACGTTCTTTGCAAGATTCATTTCTAGATTCAGTTTCTTCTCCACATTGATGTTTATTTCCAGATTCAGTTTCTCCATTGTGAGTAAATAGCTGTTGTTAGGCTACTTTTATGTGACATTGGTGAGACCTATCTATTTGGTTAGTCTTCTACTAAGCATAATGAGCATTTGAGTTTCTAGTTTACTGAAGTTTAGGTGTTTGGCTTGCTGATCAGTGTCAGCTCAATGCTTTGTCAGTTAGTTTAGTTGTTTGAAAAGAAGTATTCCTGAACCTCTTTCAACTGTGTTAAGAAGATGTGCAGGTTCTTGTTGATTTGTGTATGACTCTCAGTGGACATGAATTTCTGGCATATTGAATATCCTAATGGATGGGCCTTTAGGAATGGATTTCAAAGGTTTCTAAGTGCCATCAATATTTAGTCCATGTTTGTTAGTTCTTTTCATTACAGTTGTGTCATGATATCTTGATGAGAGATTATTTATTTGACTTTATATTAACCCTATAGCATTCCGTAATAAAGTTTTGCCGTTAAAATGTGCTTGAAGCGCAATGGTAGATGCAGTAAACGGGATGCATAAGGAAGATTTTGTGGATGTGCTTGTTGCATTGGCAAAACTAATGGAGATATGGCAGAGGACTCTTCTCAGAGGTGTATATGTTTTGGCTCTATGGAATCTAATTTTGAAATGTGATGGCTGTGGTCAATTTGCAGTTTGAGAACACTAATTTCTAATATTCAAAATACAATTTTTTTTCTGATTGAAATTTTTTTCCATTCTGTTTTTTGTTACCTTGGTAAAAATGGTCTTGTGCAAAGAAATTTCATGTTGACATACTATTATCAAACCCCCGCTGCTCACTCTTTGTAGAATCTTTTGGAGTTTAAGCATTTGCTAAATAACCAATTTATTTTCATTCAGTATATTGTTCAGAGGTCAGATTTGTTCTCTTTGTGACCTAAAGCCCACAGTGTGATCAATAGAACTAGCCTTTATGCAGACTTATTGTTACATGCATCTGCCTGTCTTTAGACCCCTCTTTGATGTGTGCCACACACATTAATATGTTTTTCTTATATGTATATGGGGAAGAAAAAATTTCTCTGCATAATTGTTGATAGAGTACTTTGAAATTCTTGCATTTTTACTAAAGGACCACTTAAATAGGGACGTTACTTCATCTTTTTTTATGTTAATTAAAGATCATTAACATGTTTTGTCTGAACAGGTTTATTTGTGGTTACCTTTTGATTTTAGATATCAATGAAGGACATTCAATTTTTTTGTTTTATATAAGAAATTAGAATGCGCTTATTTGAGCTCAAATAAAAGCATTTTGCAATTTAATCTCATTTTTCATTAACTGGAATCCTATTTAGGCTTATTTAGATATTAGAGTACTTAAATAAGTTTTTCTTGCGACCATTTATTTTCTGAACCTGTTTCTGTTTCAGCTTTATGATGTAGGGTTTTTGTGAATTTGTAGTACTACTGAATTACTTTCATGTGAATGATGGCCCTTTCTTACCCGCCCTAAATCTTTCCGTTTTTCTGCTTCTTTATGGACAAATTTTGACAAGACACTGAGTTTTCATGTTCTGCTGCACTTTGCTTCAATGCAAGAAGCACCTTTTGGAGCGCGCTTCTCTCTTGATTTTTTTATTTTGTGGATCAGTTATTTCCACGTGTTTTTAAAATATATATCTCCATATAGATATTTTGGCTTTGTTTTCAAAATTATTTATGGACATCAAATAATTCAATTATCTTCTGTTTTGCCTTCTGCTATATTTTTTGACGAGCATTATATCAATATTTAAACACACAAAATATCTTCCTTTGCTCTTAGAGTTTAGTTTATTGTTTGTTAAGTTTGTATGGTGGGCATACTGTTTGTGTTGCACGGTATATTTTGTATGGGCCTATAATTTTGTATTATGAGTTATTTATTTTTAGGAGCACTGAATATGCACTAGGCTAATCTGATTAATGAAGCTGTTTGTCTAAAAATACTAGATGCTCTAATTTCTTTTATGAAAAATGTTTCAAAGTGTAAACTTGGCTTAGGGCTTATTGAGTTGTTTGTGTTACAAAACATGTTTTAAGTTTCTAGATTCTCCATCATTTGGTTAGATTTAGTTAAAGTTTTTGTTGGATTTTAAATATCAGAAATTTTATCAAATTCCTTCAAAAAGTAATTGTAATATATTTTTCTGAATGAAATTGAGCCATTGTTTTCTATTTACAAGCAACCAAATGAGCTCTCAGTGAAATCAGTTGGTCTGCGACCTCAAACAACTTATTGTAGTAATTCTTCTGTTAGGTGAAGTGCTCCTCCATACTTATATTTGATTGTTGAATTATATGTTCTCAGCAATCAAAGATATGTTTTGGGTGGATCGAATCAGCATCATATCATCTAAGCATGTGATTCAGTTCAACTTTACTGTCATTACCATTAGCTTTATTCCAACGCCATGGTGTAGGCTTTGTATCTTCTTTTTTTTTGTTCAGCATGAATCTGTTCAATTTTTTTTACAAATCATTTTGAACAATTTTTTCAACCTGAGATCTGCCCATTTCTATTCGAATCCCTTGCTCTAATTTACAAAGCATGTAATGGCTATCATTGTGTATTATGTGAATCATTTGAAAGAATAAAGATTAAATTTGAAGACACCATTTAGAGAACACAATGATTTGTTAAAAGGAATTGGAGATTATTTGGGGTGTTTTATGAATTTATTAATTCAATTATTTCTGGTGTTCTATGGATTTTATTGAGCGATGAAGTCATCCTTTAAGTGCTATATTAAAGAGTGAATCATTTGGAGCCATGCTATTTCAGTCTATTTGTTTTCTACCTTATCCTTAGGCATTTTTTGAATATGTTCGTAGTGACACTGAATGTTCTGTCCTTCATTAACATACTCAAATATTTTGCTACCTTATCCTTGATAATAATTGCTTTACCAACTGTTAGGCTCTGTTTGGCTCGGTTGCAGTGATGAGAGAATCAATGGTGGGAAGCAGTTATGAGAAAATCTGTTTTTTTGTAGCATGGTGGAAAAATCTGTGAAACTATTTGGAAGTCAAATTTCTCAGCGCTGTTTGGAAATAGAAAAATGTTTCGACTGTTTGGAAGAAATAGTGGTGGGAAAAGTTTTTTTTCAATAGCACAAAAATTGAAGGAGAAAGCTATACCAAGTAGAATCGGCAAGAGAGGAGGGTGGAGCTTCGTCGGCGAGAGAGGAAAATGATGGTCCGTCGGCAAGAGAGGAGGCCCGGCTTCCGCTTCGTCGGCGAGAGAGGCGACGCCTGCTTTGTGGCCGAGAGAGAAGAGTCCCAATTCGCCGGTGAGAAAGGAGAAGCCCGCCGGTGGGAGCAGTCGCCCGCGGAGGGGGATTTGGGAAGGGGGGAGGCGTGACGAGAAAATAGCCTAAAAATAGATTTTTAGGCGAAAATCTCTTTTCTCACTACTTCCATAAACTAATGTTTGCTGCGGCTTAATGAAAAACAGCTGTGTGCTGCTCTTAAAACGTGGCGCCAAACAGAGCCTTATTGTAATATGGTAACCTAAGCTTGAAAATGGAGTAACATGATTAGAGGCGGAATTCCCGGTTGAGGAGTTACTTGGAATGCTGCCATATCAGTATCTTTGGTTTCATAGTCTGGAGTATAAAACTAAAATCTGTGTCAATGCTAGGCGAAGGAACAGATTTTGATGTGTTAACACTAAAATCTGTGTCAATGCTATAAATTATAATTTTAAGAGGAGGTTTACTATTACACCATCAAATTTATTGCAGACGTTGAATTTATTTTCGAAACTGTACGGCTACACAAAACGTGAAGAGGATTAATATATATTGTTTTATTAATTCAAAAAGAGTTAATTACAACAAGAGCAGACCCAATTATTTACAGGGAGGATGAGTGTAGACCCAACTCTATCCTATGGTGTGGGACTAAAAACTATATATATGAATGGGCCCTTGAATGGCCCTTTTATACCACTTTAATACTCTCCTACAAGCTGGAACGTACAAATCATAGGAACTAAGCTTGGACAAAAATTGTTGGTACAAAGGTCAAGGTAGGGTCTTTATTAGGATGTCAACAATTTACCCAACAACAAGCACATGCTGCAAGTCCAATTTCGTAAGTTCCACTTTTTCATGAACAAAGTAACAATCGATCTCGATATGTTTGGTACGTTTCTGAAATATAGGATTTTTTGCAATGTGAATTGCCACTCGGGTGTCACAAAAGAGATTGTTCGGAGAGGATTATTTCATGCCCAAATCACTCAGAAGGCTCTCCTACCATGCGAGTTTAGCACAACTAAAGCCATAAAACGATACTAAGCTTTTGCAGATGAGCATGCCACGACAATTTGCTTCTTACTCCGCTAGGTGACAAGATGTTCACCAAAGTATGTGCAGAAACCACTTGTGGATCGATGATCATCAAGGGAGCCATCATAGTCAGCATCAGAGTAAGCCACAAGACACAAGGAGGGAGAGGGCTTATAGCCTTATACACAAGTTCTTGTCCTAGAGCAATTTTCAAGTATCAAAGGGTACACTCGACTGTTTGGAGATGAGAGATCCTTGAAGCATGCATGAAATGACTGATCATCTCAACATCAAAAGATATATCCTGTCTTGTAACTGTAAGCTAAATTAGTTTTCCTACCAGTCGATAAGAGTTTTTGGATAGGAACAGATTAGAGTCAAACATGAGTATAGGGTTTATGGTTGACATCCATGGGTGTGTCGACATACTTGCATACAAAGTTACCAACATCATGAAGGTCAATGCAATATTTCCTTATAGACAGAATGAGTCCGTCAGGCCAACGGGCCACCTCAATGCTCAAAAAGTAGCAGGGGGGTCTAAATCCTTCGTCTAGAATTCGGATGCTAGGTGCTTCTTGACCATTGTGATACCATTAAGATCATCGTTTGTGATGAGGATATCATCCAAGGTTGTCAGGATCGAGATCTTAGGTGAGATCGTTTTGAGGTTGGATCGGATTGGATCGTAGAATCGGATCGAGGATCGCAAGATCCTACAACATTCATAAATTAAGACCAAAAAAATAAAATTGAATTTTGTAACATTAAATTACATGTTCAATTAACCAAAAAAATTAATAAATTGAGTAGTATGTGAATAAGTATATTAAGTTTTTTTGAATAACTAAATCAAAAGATAATATCATACTAAGTTTAATTTCAGTTTCAGGTAAGACACCCAATGTTTACTAACAATAAAAACAAATCTGAAATGGAAGCGACTGAAGTAGTCACTCTTGGCCTTCGTTTGCAGTCAGCAATCGACACTTGGGATATGGTAAAACAACATTATATGATTCTGTGATGAGGTATGAGGGTGAGATTGGGATAAAGTTACACAATGGTTATGGGCATTGGTCCTGTTGAATGGGGTCGGGATAGGGTTGTACATGTTTCTAGATACCTTTGGCCAAATCGGTAGAATCGGGTCAGGATCGCGATCCTAAAGATCCTAAGATCCGGATCGCGATCCTAAAGATCCTAAGATCCGGATTGCGATCCCAGTCGTAGATGTACCGATTTAGATCGTAGGTAAGATCCGGATCGATCCTGATAACCATGATATCATCTACATACGTTAAAATATCATCGTGCCTGTTGAGTAATGATATGTGAACAGAGTGAAGTCAACCAAGCTTCGAGCGAAGCCGATGTCACAAATGACCCCACTGAACTTATCAAATGAGACCCGTGGAGAACGTTTGAGACCATAGAAAAATTTCTTTAGGTAACACACCATCGGCTCCCCCGTGGTTTCATAACCAAGAGGTTGCTTCATGTAAACATTCTTTGCGAGGTCGCCATTCAGGAAAGATTTTTTGATGTCCAGTTGATGCAACAACCGATGCCGATGATGAGCTAAGGAGATCAAGACCCAGACCGTATTCAACTTTGTAACGAGTGAGGATGTCTTATAGTCGATGTCGTGTTGTCGAGCGAATTCTCGAGCAACCAAGTGAGCTTTCAGACGTTCAACCGTCCCATCAGGGTTGTTTTTCACAGTGAAGACCCACTTGCAGCTAACAAAAGTATGGCCAGAAAGAAGAGAATTAAGGTCCCATGTGTGATTTGCCCAAAGTGCGGCCATTTTCTCATCCATGGCTGCCCGCCACCTCGGATGTTGTAGTGCCTCCTGGAGAGAAGGGTCTGAAATAGCCGACAAGGATGTTGCATTCCCGTGGAGCGTCGGAGATTAGCGATGCAACGATACATAATTTGAAATAGGGTGAGCAGTGGATGCCGATGTCAGATCAACGACCGACAAAGTATCAATAGGCAGAGGTAGCTCCTGTGAGGTAGTTGACTGAGGAAAGCATCACAAGTAAACACGAAGAGGAGGTAGCTAGGCCAGCGTTGGCAGGCACTAGAGAAATGCCAGATTGGTGGAAAGGTTGACCTTCATGGAAGGTGATATCAACAGAGGTGACGAGTTTCTGAGTAGAGGGAGAGTAACAAACGTAGCTTTTCTGAGTGCGAAAATAGCCAACGAACATACACTTTGTAGTACGAGGAGCCAATTTCTCTATGGCACGACCAAGGTGGTGGACGAAGTAGACAATCAAAAATGCGAGGTGTCAAAGCAAAGAAAGAGATGAAGGGGACGAGGATGGAAAACGACATCGCAGAGTTTAGGACAAAAGAGGGCATGCAGTTAATGAGGTAGCACACAGTGGAGGCTGCAAAATGCTAGTAGACAATGAGAACCTGCATTTGGAACATGAGAGACCTCACAACATAGAAGAGTTGACGATTCTTACGCTCGTCCACCCCATTCTGTTGAGATGTATATGAATAAGAGGTTTGGTGAAGAATGTCCAACTATGCACAAGTGTCCTGAAAGTTGTGACTAGTATATTCATGCGCATTATCAATGCGAAGGATTTTTAAGGAACTCGAGAAATGGGTCTTAGTTTCGGCGAAAAACGAACAAAAGATGCGTCGTAACATCGTATATAGCCAAGTTAGGCGAGAATAATCGTCAATAAACGTAATAAAAATAACAATCACTAGAGACACTAGCCATTTTATAGATGCTCTAAACATCAAAAACTAAATCAAAGGGAGCAACACTCCGAGTACAATGCGGAGAAAAGTAGAGCGGTGATGTTTCACGTAAATACATGAGTCATATTGGAAAGAAGAAAAAGGAAAATTAGGGTGAGCCTAAATCAAAGGGAGCAACGCTCCGAGTACCATGACGAGAAAAGTAGAGCAATGATGTTTCCCGTATATACATGAGTCGTATTGGAAAGAAGAAAAAGGAAAATTAGGGTGAGCCCGCTTGAGAATAGGAAGAGGAGCATGCCCAAAATGCTGGTGCCAATCAGTGGAGGCGGTGGAGGTGAGAGCCGAGTGGGGATCCAGAAATCGATTAGTGGCCCATACCAATGGTATTCCGAGTCCATCGGTTCTGCATGACAAACACAGAAGAAGAAAATGGGATTAGACAATCATGATCCTGAGTTATACATCTGACAAGTAGAAGATGAAACTCAGAGCTGGGAACATGAAGGACAGAGCAAAGAGGAAGAGTGTGAGTAAGAGGCACATCACCAGAGCCGCATACAGTGGTGGTATCACCATTAGCCATCGTGATAAACTTCAGAGAAGGGTCATCCGAATACCGAAAAAGGTTTGTGAGGGGAGATGTGGTAGGTGACCCTAGAGTCCACGATTCACATCGGGCTGTGGGAAAAACATGAGATGCCTCCAAAAGTTGCTAATGCAGAGGAGCCAGAGACCTGAGTAAACATCCTCTGTAGTTGTTGGAGTTCCTCACACAGGATGTCACGTTGGTGCGGGAGATGGAAGGGATATTTTTCATTAAAGAAGCATGATGCGCAGTGGGCGAGGGTGGTAGGAGTTCGAGTTTCTTGAAACAGGTGGCCTCCGCGTGATTCGTGCGGCCATAATAAGTACGAATTCGAGTAGCAGGCTGAGACGAGTGAGGCCGACCATCATGTCCGCCGCTGCAAGCGCCCTAACGACCACCCCGAGAACCAGAAGGAGGGCCATCGGTGGGGAGCGTCCCAGAAAGGCATGTGAAGGAGGTAACACAACATCAGGGGGCATAGTTACTTTGAGAACCATAACACGAATCAGAAAGAGATAACGAAGTGCGAGGAGAGAATGGTCGCACAAACACTTTGAAGATGCGGAGGTAGATGTGCCATCATGAGAGCTATGTCAACCACATCCTTCTGTGCTCGTTGGACAACAAAATCCAAGGAGGGGGACTGGTGCTGAAGCCTGGCTTAAACGAGGGTTTTGGACGTTGCGACAAAGGAAGTCAAATTTCCTCTAGTGCCAGACTCAACTGCCTGAAAGCCAAAAAAGATATAAAAGAGATGTTGGAGACTATCCCACCCAGAGTAAAGAGATTAATTCTCGCTCCACATAGCCTTGGCAGTCTCATGGTGCATGACCATCCGATAGGGCTCAGACTCCATCGAGTTGAGAAGCCGCAATTGAGCCCGACCATCATCACAAAGTCACTGGTCCGTAGGTTCAGCTGGAGGAGTGTGAGTAATATGATGAAGCAGACCCTTAGTTTGGAGAACGCATCACGCATAGTGCACCCATTCCATGAAGTTCCTCTTCCCAGTGAGAGAAATCACGCTAATCCTTAATTCGTCTTGAACATCCGAAGGAGCCGGAGCCGGAGCCAGAGCCGGAGCACGATATGGGAGAAACGTAGACGAGTCAGCAGGCGTGTCCATACCCTCTCCGCAGAGGGCACGAGAACAAGTACTCGACAATGAGAGAACATCGACACGAGCGGCTCGACAAGGAGGCTACATGAGTTTGATAAGGAAGACCTCAGCACCGAGAGGTCGAGAAGAAACAACAGAAGCTCGGCAAGGGGTTGGCAGAGGCTCAACAAGGAAGAGCTTGGCAGAGGGTGATAGCTCGCACCTTCTGGAGATCGGTAGAGCAGAGAGCTCGCACCTTTAAACCTCAGCCGAAGGGAAGAGCTCGCAGGAGGTCGCAAGTAGTTAGATGGGTGCTTGTCAGAAGGGAAGAGCACGCAGGAGGTCACAAGGAGGCAACGAGAGCTTGCACGATACCAGTAGAAGGGAAGAGCTCGCAGAAGGTTGCAAGGAGGTAGCCGGGAGGTCGCAAGGGGGCAGACGGGAGCTCGCTAGAGTAGAAGACCTCCCACATCTAAAGATCGGCAGAAAAGAGAGCTCGCACGATGCGCAACACCAGGAGGTCACAAGGAGGGGAAGAGCTTGCACCTTTGGAGATTGGTGGTAGATAGCTCGCTCGAAGCGCGACACATCAGGAAGGTCTCACGGAGAGCATTATAGCAGGGAAAGCAGGAGAAGAAATCACACAATGCATGACACAACAACAAATCATTAGGACTGAAGAATAACGCAACGCGTATCGTCAATATGGGCGGAGATGCGAGCAATCGGCTCAATCAAAGAAAAAAAAGTCGGTAGGACTGTAGCTTAGATGCACAAAACGTGAAGAGGAAATAATATATATACTGGTTTATTATTCCAAAAAGGGTTAATTGCAACAAGAGTGGACTCAACTATTTTATAAGGAGGATGTGTGGGGACCCAACTCCATTCTATGGTGCAGGACTAAAAACTACATATATGAATGGGCCCTTTTATACCACTTATGTTAACAAAACAAATATTCTTTCAATAAGAATTAGATTAATTATTTAAACTGTTTCATTAACACGTTTTACTGCATCGAGAATATCGAGTTAAGTAGTGGCATTGTCGTCACATCATACTACCTACAATGGATGCGAGTGATTAATGATACTATCACGGCCTCAAGGGAGAACCCCATGCTCCATCCTTCGTATTAGATTAATAAAACTAGCAGTTAAAACTACAATATTCTATTTTCAATGATATAATAAAATCTTTAGAACAAATAAAGCCATCAAATTGCATTCTTAATGATTCCTTTCTTGACAGTTTCGTCGAGTCATATGAATTGTGGAAATTTGTTAGTTCATTTAAAAAACTTGGTTGGTAGTTTCATAAATTTGGTATGCTAGTGTATGCACGTATACACTAATGAAGGATGTGGTAAAGATAGTAATGATAAGAGTAAGAATGGCTACATTAATATTGTCACAACAATTATTAAGATTAGGGCTGATATCAATTCAAGTTCGAGCGATTTGGTCTCGGCTCGAAATAAAAATTTTCGAGTCGAACTTGGCTCCAAATTGATGGTACTCGAAATGGCTTGATTCCGAGTCGGCTCGAAATTGAGCAATTTTCTCTTTATACCTAATTGGTTCGAAATTAAATTGGGCAAACTCTAAATTTAACAAATGAAACCTTAAATCCTTCACTCTTTTTATTTAGGTTTAAAATTTAACGTTTTTTTATTTTAAAATAATAATATATTAATTAATACATAATTTTTTTAATCAATTCAAGCTGATTCGAACGAATCATATTTCGATCGATTCACGGTTGGCTCAAAATCAGCTCGAAATCAGATTCAAGTCAAATTGAATCGACTCAAATTGAGTTGAATCAATTGTAACCGATTATAATTCGAGTCAAAATTCGAGTGATTTTCGAGCAATTTTTTAGTTTAGAATAATATGATCGCGCTAATTAAGATAATAAATTTTTTGAGATTATAAATGGAGAGTGCTCGATAAGAATCTCTCTACAAATTTGTTTTTCAAAAAAATTTCTCACTTCACAAATTTGTTGAAGAGTGCTCGGTATTTCCATGATCAAACTCTGGAACCGATCTACGTACTATCCTATCGTCTCCTTCGACCTCTGCTGTATTTGGAAAAGTGCGTCGACGTCCGCTCTGCTTCGCTTTGAGGTGGCAAACCTTTGCAGGAAGTCTACCCTTAGTTCTCAAAAAGTGGTAACTGGGCCGGGGGGGAGGTTATGGAACCATTTCCTTGCCTTTACGTCAGAGGTTGTGGATAGGAGCTTGCAGCGCAGGCCCTCAGAAAGGGGTTGCAGGGATACGGTGGTGCCAAAAGCTTGAAGGTGACAGGACGAGTCTTCCTTTCCTGTGAAGCGGGGAAGACGGGGCTCCCAGAAGCCATTAGGAGCGGTCTCCCCGACGATCCTGGGGAAAAACAGAGAGAAGACCTCCGCCCCTTCGATCGACACCTGATCCTCAAAATCTTGAACCCTTCCAGGTCAGGCGGCCTCTTGAAAGAGCTGTGGCGGACATGGGTCGCATCCTCCTGGGCCGGGGGACGGACTTGCGGGAGTCGCAGGCTCTTCTGGGGCTTGGCGTCCCGTCCTCTCCGCTGATTGATCCCTAACTCATTGACCAAGCCAAATAGCCAGTCTAATTCGGCACGAATGACAGGCTGCTCGCGTTCTGGCATCTGTCCGCCTGCCATGAGAGTGGATTCACCGATTAGTTGAGATCTAAAGGCCGCTGTAAACGGCAAGGGCGATTTCTCCAATCACTTGTGCCCACGTTCACCGCTCCAAATTATGTTGGAGCCAAAAAATATCACCAACTCTCCGCGTGCTTTCCTTGGGTAGGGTGGTTGGCAGAGGACAACGTTGTTCATAAGCGATTGGTTATTGACCCTTTGGACTGAAAAGAAAGTGCCGCTGGCAGCGGCGAACATCAGATTTGATCCGACGCGGCAAATGCTTTCCTTGCGATGGACCTCTTGATTAATTGAGAAGCGAACTGACGAGCTTTTAATGCTTTATTAATCGTGACATTAAATGCGCAGTCGCCCGAGGTACATGATGAGTAGGGCGGCGAAGACTAAAGGAGAGACCACACGAAACCGCGCGACGCTGCTTGAATTGGAACGACAAAAGAGGAGTCCGCGCAGGCTTGGTTGTAGTGTCCGCGCGTATTACAGACTGGAGCCTCCGGACTGTATTCTGAGAAGCCGTGAAGGATTCCTGTTGACCATCCGTGTCGAACACCGTCATACTTCCAAGGGGGTGTCCTCGAATACTCCGCAGTTGTCGCCCTAGAGATCGGCGAGCACCGAGAATGGTTGGTTGGCAAGTAGTCCTAGCTTCTTCCGGATGCTCACCTCCATCGTCACAGGATTTGAGTTAACATACACGTTGAGGGTTATTTATGTAGGGGCGCTCTCGTCTATGCATCCGTAGGATCTGGGAGATGCATGATGGTGGCGCTGGCTCTCATTTATGCAAGATTAGTCCATAGCCTTAGTTCAATATCATTTCTGATGACCGAGCTTGAAGAAGAATGTAGCTCGTATTATTTGACATTGTCGTACCTTTTAGAAGGCCAACGAGACAAAGCAGAACACCGACACTGCCTGTCTCACATCAGTCGTGGGTAGACTTCGACATGGACTTTGTGCTTGAACTGCCTTGCACTTTGAGGAAACACGGGTCTATTTTCATTGTTGTTGATTGCTTCTCAAAGATGACTCACTTCATAACATATATCAAGACTACCGATGTGCCCCATGTCACGTCGTTATTTGTGAGAGACGTCTTTGGGTTTCACAGTCTAACGAACACCCTAGTGTTTGATCGGGATGCGAGAATCATCAGTTCATTTTGGAAGACATTGTTGCATGATATAGGCACGATCTTTAAGTTGTCATCGGCCTACCACCCTCAGACTTGGGGCAAAAAAAGGAAATCAAGAGAAATCTAGGGAGTCAGCTTAGATGTCTAGTGAGTGAACATGCTTCTAGTTGGGAATCGGTCCTCCATATTGTGGAGATTGCATATAATTGTTCGGTCAACATGTCTATTGGATTGAGTTCATTTCATATAGCCTTAGGTTACTTGCTCATGAAGCCCATTACCCTCCTACTTGTCCCCCTAGAGTCCTATCCTCGTGAGCAGTTGAGTTATTTGAATATTTTGCATGAGTTGCATGAATTGGTCTGATGAGAGATTACTAGTAGTAATATATCTTATAAATCTCATGCATGTAATCGCAGGTGGGAGCAAATATTTCATGAATGAGTAGATGATGGTGAGAATTCATGTTGTGCCCCTATCTAAGGGGCATGCTAAATAACCGAGCGTGAAGCAAATGGATCCTTATACAGTGAGGCGGACGAGATCAAACCCATACAAGATTAATATCTCTAAGAGTATGAGTATCTGTCCTGTATTCAATGTTGAGGACCTGACGACATACTGTGAGCCTCACGAGTATGTGGACCCGTATTGTAGAATCCCTTCCGAGCCCACACCACCACCGTCGCCTTAGTCCTCCACCCATCCTACCACTGTGCCCCACTCACCTTTGAGTTTGACACCTATGGTTTCACCATTGCACCATTGAGGATCCCTAACCTACCAACATGTGCTAGTATTGAGATCATCATAGTGATAATATCACATGACTACATGAGTAGACCTGTGACGGTTTGTTTTGTTTTTTAAGCAAAACCGTAAACCAAACCAACCACTCCCTTGTGATTCGAAAAATTTGGAACCAAACTGAACCGTACAAACCATTGGAACATTTCAATTCAGTTAAGTTTGTTTTTGGTGGTTTAAAAGATATGAATACATTAACGTGAGGCGTGAGTTGTGGCCTTGCCTGCTTGACTTGCACAAGAAACATAAATTACCGCGATTTGCGTTAAAAAAGAAGCAATGCATGATTCCAGTTAATAACATAATGTAACTAAAATTAAATTTTTATTAAACTACTAACGTTAATATAAGTAAATTACTAATGATAATAAATCAAATAAATAAAACATAATATGATACTAAATTACTAATGTCAATATAAGTACTAATACAGTTTGGTTTGGTTCGATTCAATTCAGTTTGACATTCAAAATCGTGAACTGAATCAAACAATGTGGTTTTTCAAAAATTGGAACCGTGACCGAACCACAACCTACTAAACCAAAGCAAACCGTGCGGTTTGCTTCAGTTAGGCGGTTCAGTTGGTTTCGTTTTACACCCCTACTGACATGAGTACGACCCAACTTCAGATGGTCCCATGCGCCCCAATTTTGTTTACATATTTTTTTTTTCATATATTGTATTGTTTTTTATTTTATTTTAACAAACCATCGCAACTGCTGATGTAAGATTGCCCGAATGTGTTTTGATTATAAATTAAGTGGGGGTAGCCGTTATGGAGGCATTGCAGATTTTGGTGATTTCCTCTTAGAATCCGACAGTCACACATCATGCCAACACCATGAACCTAAGATGATTCCTTGGTTATTTCCTCCCCCCCCCCCCCCCCCCCCCCCCCCCCCCCCCCGAAACCCTAGCCACATTCATCTTACCTTTGTTCCGGCCCACAAAAACACTAACCCTCGTTCCGCGTCGTAATCCAGCCTGCCTCCAAATCTTGTGCTCTCTACTGGTCATGCCGAAGAGCATCATTGCTTTCCAGCTGCACTTCTCCAGGCTTTCTCCAATGCCTGTCAGACAATTATCCTCCCACCACCAGCCAACCCCTCACCGCCCCTACCCTCCCTTCCTCCACACCCTCATAGATCCTTGAAAACCGTCTTCAACCTCCTCTACAACCGCCTGACTGTTGTTTTCTCTTCCTAGCCGCACGTCCTCCGCCCACCGTTCCTTCAACCCCCTCTTATCCCAGCCCCTTTCCATACCTTCTACTCACCTTTACAGCCACTGTCCCGCCCTACCCCACCCCTCCAGAAGCCACCACGCCTCAGCAATCATTAGATATCCGCGATACACCTACGGCCCCTCATGTGTGAGTTCCTCATTGTTTTCTTTCACTGTTTTGCAATGTTGTTATACGAATGTGATACCTATATGTTTATGTTTGTTATTCTATAGTTGCCTGTTCTCTTTGAAACTCATGATTTGCAGGAACTATTTGTTTGCGCTTGCTTGCTTTTGCCCTTCACGCTGAGGAAAGCTGAATCTTGCTTGTGATCTATTCGTCGAGTCTTTGCATGCATTGCATATAGCATCCCAGGTTAGAAGAGTTATTTACCCCGGCACATTGCCTAGGTTTGGGGAGTTATTTACCGTACATGGGATTATTTCCCAAATCAGAATTCATTTGTGCAGCATTACCCAGGTTGCACAGATTGAATCTGCACAGCCTGGAGCATGCCTCCCCATGCAGTGCCAATTTTATCTCATTATTACATGTCCATTCAAATTGACTTGGATCAAACGTAAGAAATTAGTTTCACCAAGTGGAATGGTGGTAATTTGGATGAGATGAGAATTTGAATTAGAGAGGATTCGAGCAGTGTGAGGTATGACAATAAGGCTCATATTTGTGAACAGAGTAGATTGTGTGGATCCATCCAACATGGTAGATGATACCGCCTAGAGTATCCGCAGGAGAGGGGAAAATGAATTGGAGATAATACTAAGAGATCATTCTTAGCCAGCCCTAGGCTCTTCTCAATTTTTGCTTGCAAGTCCAAGATAAACATTGTACAAGAAATGGGAATATATATATATATATATATATTAGAATAACATATATAAGCTCAAGCTTTTCTAAGCCTAAAAAAGCTTGAGCTAGTTTTCTTACAATATATGTCGGAATTAGGCGAATAATATATGCATTTTGTAGCCAAAAACGAGATCTAAAACTTTCATGTTGAACAATTTTCAAAATTTTCACGGTTTTGCCGGAATCTCACCCGAAAGGTTGCTGACTCGAAATGAATATAATAATAATAAATTTCAAAATTCGAATCAACAAACTTTTGGGTCAGATTCCGGCTAAACCGTGCAAATTTTGGAAAAATGTTCAACATAAAAGTTTTAGATCTCGTTCTTGGCTACAAAATACATATATTATTTGTCTAATTCCGATATGTATTATGGGAGAACCAACTCAAGTTTTTTTAGCCTTAAAAAAGCTTGAGCTTATATATTGCAACCCTATATATATATATATATATATATATATATATATATATATATATATATATATATATAGGCGTATTTTCTTATTTAGTGGGATGATTTTAGTCCCACATTGCGGGCTACTTTTACTTGTATTCGGATCTCATATTTATATCCCCTA
Source organism: Platanthera guangdongensis (assembly GCA_039583875.1). Taxonomy (NCBI): domain Eukaryota; kingdom Viridiplantae; phylum Streptophyta; class Magnoliopsida; order Asparagales; family Orchidaceae; genus Platanthera; species Platanthera guangdongensis. Next base: position 74,846,160 of record CM077160.1, on the reverse strand, counting down.
TAGTGGAAGAATAAATCAACTCTCTTATTTCTCAAATCTAATTTGGTCTCAGAGCAACCTGTCTTCCGATCCCTAACCCGCTTCCCGTCTCCCGATCCCGCATCCCGTCTCCCGATCCTGACTCGTTCGTCGCCGATCCCGCCTCCGCATCCCGCGACCGTCTTCCTCCACTCGATGTGAGGCTGCCGTGTCCTCCGCCTCGCCGACCCGACTGCTCGCACACCTCCAGCGCCGATCTGCCCGCACGCCTCCAGCGTCGATCTACCCGCACGCCTCCAGCGCCGATCTGCCCGCATGCCTCCAGCCGTCGCTGCTCTGACCGCTTTGCTTGGTGTCCCCCCCTCATTTCCCTTTCTTTTCTTCTCATGACCTAGATCTGTGATCTACGGTCTTTCTTTTTTTGTGGCATGAGACTTTTTTCTTCTGTTTGAGGGTTTCTTGGCCTTTTTCTTCCCTGGCTTTTCCATTTCTTTTGGCGCACGAAAAATTTCAAGATTCTCAGGTGGTTTCAATTCTCCATGGAGCCCCGCATTTACGAGCAATTCATGTGTTTTGATTCTGTGTCGTTGCTTTGGGTTGCCTTGACCCGTACCTGGTCACACACGCGTTGATACACAAATTTACTCTGTCTTCCAAGAGATTTCTACTGCTCGTCAGGGGGATCGTTCGGTGCACAAGTATTTTGCCTTTCTCTCTGGGCGATTCCAGAAGCTTTCTGATCTTGAACCACTTAATGTTTTTCCACATCCAGAGGATCTGCTTGTTGCCAAGCGTAGACAGGAGAAGTGGGAGACCTACCAATTCCTGATGGGGTTACAGCTCGAGTTTGAGCAGATTCGGGTTCAGATTGTCAGCATGAATCCACTTCCTGATATATTATATACTTATTCCATGGTGGAGGAGCTTGAGCGCCGTGCCCGCCTGACCGCTGTTTCTTCAGTTCTAGCTTCTGTTCCTCTTCCAAACCAAATGGATCTTGCTTCCGGTCGTACTTCTTCTGTGCGAGGGGGGCGTACTACTACCTCTAAAGGTCGCGGGGTGGCCGCGATAGCCCATTTGCCTCTGTTCAGTGTGAGCACCGCCTACGGACTGGTCATGAGAAGACCCGATGCTGGCTGCTCTTTCCTCACCTTCGCCAGCAGTCCACCACCACGCATGCTGCAACCACTACTTCTTTCGACTTTGGGGCCTGCCTGATTTCGGTGCCCCGTCTGGGGCCCCTTCCGCCTACTGGAGTCAGCTTATGGCTCAAGTGCAGCAGCTTCAGTCTCAGCTCCAGATGCAATCCCCGTTTCAGACTTCGCACTAGCCTCTTCCTGCTTAACAGTTGCCTGCCTCCTCGTCACTCTTGTCGACCTCAGCATCTGCGTCAGGTACCCCGACGACCTTCCATGTCACTTAAGAGGAGTCTTCCTCTCCTGGGTGATTGACTCTGGGCCACTGATCACATGACCAGTGAGACACGCTTGTTCTCTTCTCTTTAGCCTCCGAGCGTCCATCGACATGTTCGCCTTGCCGATGGCTCTGTGACCCCCATTCTTCACCGGTGCACAGTTCTCTTGTCTCCCGCCTTCTCCTTAGATTCAGTTCTTCATGCTCCCAAGCTTGTTTTAAATCTTCTTTCTGTTAGTCAATTGACTCGTTCGATGCACTGCTCAGTGACATTTTTTCCTTCTGACCGTGTTTTTCAGGACCTGACCAAGAGGAGGATTTTTGGCTACGACCGTGAGCGCGACGGGCTTTACCAGCTGAATCTTCCTCCTTCGCCCTGTCTCTCACCCCCGTCCATCGCTGCTGCTACTACACCCGCTCTTTGGCATGCCAGACTGGGGCATGCGAGTCCTCAGATTGTGTCGTCTCTTTTTTCGAGTGTCGTTTGAGAACTCTTTTCAGTGTGATGTGTGTTAGCTTAGCAAACATACACACACTTCCTATCCTGTTTTTGTTTCTCGTAATTTTGCACTGTTTGATATTATTCATTCAGATGTTCGGGGGCATGTCCCGGTTGTTTCTTATGATGGATTTTGGTATTTTGTTACTTTTATAGATGATTTTACTCGTTGTTGTTGGGTCTATCTTATGCGTGCCAAATATGATGTTTTTGATTTATATACTCAGTTTACTAATATGGTTAAGACTCAGTTTTCCTCTAGTATTCAGGTCCTTCGCTCCGATAATCGGGGGGGGGGGGGTATACCTCTTCCTGTTTCACCGCTTGCTAGCCAAGGAACCCTTCATCAATTCTCCTGTCCCTATACACCAGAACAGAACGCCATGGAGGAAGAACGACATGGAGGAACGCAAGAATCGTCATCAAGTCGTTTTGGAGTGCCGCGCATCTTACGGGGACATTCTTGGTCAACCGTCTGCCTTGTCAGCCTTTGGCAGGTCGGGTCCCCCTTATTCTTCTGCCTCCTCGTCGCTCTCTGTTTCCCGTCCCTCTCCAGGTGTTTGGGTGTGTGTGTTTTGTCCAGGATCGTCGTCCGTCTCGGACAAAGCTTGATGACAAAGCTATCCAGTGCTTATTTTTGGGATATTCCTCCTCTTCCAAGGGATATCAGTGTTTTGACCACTCTTCTCGCAGGACGTTTCACTCTCTGGATGTTACGTTCTTTGAGGATGCCCCCTTCTATGGTACCTCCCCTATCTCTATTGCTCCTGCTTCGCCATAGCCGGCTCCGGTTGCCCTTGCTCCGCTGCACGACTCTCTTTCGTTGCAGATCTACACTCGTGGCCCACATGGGCCCTCACATGTCCACCCCATTCTTCGGGATCCATTGGTTCCGACTAGCTCACAGGATCTCGTGTCACATCCTCTGGCTGGTGATCTTCCTTCCTCTTACTTACCCATTGCACTTCGCAAGGGTAAGCGTTCTTGTGTTACTGACCATCCTGTGACAAGCAATGTGTCCTACCAACGTCTTTTTCAGGATTATCGGGCCTTCCTGCCTGCTACCGACTAGATCAGAGTTCCGAGTTCGATGAATGAGGCGTTCCAGGACCCTGGTGGGTGGCGGCCATGGAGGATAAGATGTCCGCACTATAAAAGGCGGGCAACTGGCGTCTGGTCCCTCTTCCGGCAGGTCGGAAAACTGTTGGTTGCCGTTGGGTTTACATTGTCAAGTATAATGCCGGCGGTTCTCTTGACCGCTACAAGACCCGTCTTGTCACGAAGGGCTTCACTCAGACTCCGGGGGATTATGGATTGACCTTTGCCCCGGTGGCCAAGCTATCTACTGTCCGTCTACTTGTCTCTCTCGCTGTCTGCCACGGGCGGCCTCTTCATCAGATGGACGTGAAAAAAGTCTTCCTCAATAGCGATCTTGCTGAGGAAGTTTATATGGATCCGCCCCCGTTACAAGATTCAGGGGGAGTATTTGGGCCGTATTTGCCTTTTGCAAAAGTCCTTTTATGTGCTGAAGAAGTCTCCTCATGCTTGGTTTGAGCCGTTCAGTACTGTTGTGCTTCAGAGCGGGTTCACCAGATGTCATGCCGACAACACATGCTTTGTTCGGACTGTTGTAGATGGTCGTAGGGTCATTATTCTTGTCTATGTGGATGATATCATTCTCACCGGTGACGATCACTCATGGATGCTTCAGATCAAGGGGGCTCTTCAAAATGTTTTTGAAGTGAAAGATTTGGGGCCTCTAAAGTACTTTCTAGGTATTGACGTTGCCAGATCTCAGCAGGGGATCTCTTTGTCTCAGCGCAAGTATACACTCGACCTCTTGAGTGATACTGGCCTTCTTGGGTTCTCTCCTCTGTCTACACCCATGGATCCGAACCATCGATTACACGTCGAGTCTGGAGATCCTCTCCCTGAGCCGGGCAGATACCAACGTCTTGTTGGCAGACTTATCTACTTGACCAACACTCGCCCCCACATTAGTTTTGCTGTGAGTGTGGTCAGTCAGTTCATGCATGCTCTTCGGCTTATCACCTTGATGCAGCGTTTTGGATCCTCCACTACCTGTAGGGATCTCCTGGCCTCAGACTTTTCTACCATTCATCTTCGTCCCTCGGTCTAACATGTTACTAGAGCTGTCGCGGTTCCGGTTTGGTTCCGGTTCTACTAAAACCATGAACCGAACCATTAAGGTAACAGTTCTTCAAGTTAGAACCAAAACCTTATTTGGTTTGACCGGTTCCGGTTCCAACATAATTTTTTTGGAACCATAGGACCTACGGTTCCGGTTCCGGTTCACTAAAAGCCAAAACCAAATTATTTACTGGCGGTTCGGTCCGGTTCTATGCAGTTCTGGTTCGGTTTCGGTTCAAGGGAGGTTAATGTTATGAAATGTAAACTTCAAAAATATTTTTGTGATTTTGAAAGTAGGAGGGGTGCAACCGTGCAACTTGTAATTTAGCAAACTTAGAGGGGAAGTCCAAATAAATGTCCATATATATATATATAACTTTGCAGACTAGCCTGTGGTATATATTATGAAAGTACATTCATTTTTATGCATAAAGTTCCTATACATTGTCACTCAATGTCAAATAGAAAAAACCATTCTCACATAATCAGAATTCGTAAGAGAAAATCTACTAAAAAACACACACATAATATTAATGGCTCAGCTGTGAGGTCAAATGTCTTGCCTCCAATGTTAAAAGAAATAATAGGCATGGTAGATATGACACCACAGTCGACAGAGGAGTCTCCCAGACTCTCACAGGACTCGACTGTCACCCACACAACTGCATGCACTCAGAAAATATTATAGCCTACAAATTGCCGCATTGGAAAACTAGAGAGAAAATAATTAGAAAGAGCTTTCACCTAATTTTTCTGGTTCAATACTTGCTCCTACGTCTGGTTCTGCTTAAGCCTATTTTGCATCCAAACAACAGCCAACACTGCTTTATTGAGAGTAAATTACAAATCTTAGAGAAAAAAATCCATATAACAGAAGAGGTAAAACAAATAGAAATCTTTGAGAGCATGCATGATGATGATTCACTGTTTTCTTACCCTACTGCATGAGTGCCATCAAAGGTACATACACCAATCTGAGAGCATATCCTTGTTAGTTATAAAACATATTGAATGGGCTGTTGTTTGCTGCTGCATGAGCTGCGGCGGCAAGAACTCCTATCATGCATATTTCTGCCTAAAACTGTTTCAAGCTGTCCAAATCTCAGCTTGCAGAAATTAACAACACCATTGACTTTCTCCTCTAAATCCAAATTCCATAAAGATAGCAGCATCTGCTGGACTATCACATCATCATCCAACACTATCACCTTCTTCAAATTCTTGAATATTTTAGGAAAGAGAAAGTGTGAATGTTCAAAAATAGATATATAATCAAACAAGTCCATACCATAGAAGCAGCCTCTTTAGTGCCATTAACTCTAAGCTGGCTTGAACGACTCACAAGAGCTTTTCCTCCGCAACGCCGACTTCGGATCTCTCGTCGGTAAACCGCAGCACCACCGGTGACCAGCCCCTTGCCTCCTCCTCCTTCTTCCTCTCCCTTTCTCTCACTAGTAATGAAGAAAGAGAAGACCAAATGAGAAATTAGTTAACACGCACAAAATTAGTTATACAAATAAGTGATGAAATGAGACATATTACTCATTTATGACTGTTGAATCGATAGTAACAACTGCTTCTAGAATGTTACAAGTTATAAATAAAGCTGTAATTTAACTACAAAATGATAGATTACCAAAAGATGAGTTTGAAGCACGACTTATGTGCACACAAAGTAGTAAAAATTTGGAGATCCTTCAACTGTTGTGCAAATAAAAATAATAATAAGGTTATAGTCATAGAAATATATCAAAATTATAATGTACCTTTTATCAAATACCTTTAATTCAGTTTTTTGTCAATAAACCATGAAGATTCTTCCCAAACAGTTCAACACAATCTCTTTTAATTTACTACATAAAAAAATATTAATCGTAATTGTAAGGTCTCATGTAAAGAATTAAAGATATTATTAGTGCTCCCAACTTTTCAATAATAATAAATTACCTTTAAAGTAGACTCATCAAGCTTGTCATCACAACCTTCATCTATATTATAAGCATCAAAATGTATATCTTCACAATACAAAAAGCTAGAAAGTGAGTAAATGCAAAGTTTTAATATAACAATCTAAGAAAATTTAAATCACAATATGTACTTTACCGTTTGACATTGATGGAACTGAAAATTTCTCCCTTATCCAATCTTGTAAGCAAATCAGTGCTTGTATGGTATAAGGCTTTAGACATGTACGTTTCTTTTGAATTATTCTAGAGCCTGTGCTAAATGCAGATTCTGAAACCACGGTTGAAACAGGAATCACCTAAATGTCACTTGCCGTTGCAGCTAATATTGGATATTTGCTCTCATTAACTTCCCACCACTTCAAAATATCAAATGTTGCATCATCCGGAGAAAACTAAAAGAATGCTGATGCATTAAGTATACAAAGTCTAATAAAAATCTTAAAAAAAGAATATAAAAATGAGTATATACCGGTTCTTGTAAAATATATCTCCAGCTCGGTTTTTGTTTCTTCTTCCTCCCTAGTTTCTGTCTTAAACTTTAAGAAATCATCCATACTTAAATCTTCATTTGAACCCACCAACGTAGATGAATCTTCACGAAAATCACTTGCAACACTATGATGCCTAGAATTCACCTTTTCTTTATACCAATCAAATAAATTTGAAAGCTCTTCAAACACTTCTTTGAAATTTGTATTGCTAGAATCATTATATACTTTAGTATAGCAAAAGACCACAAAATCCATTTTTCTCCGCGGATCGAGTACAATAGCAATGACTAGCACCATAGAATAATCCTTCCAATGTTGTGTAAATTTTTCAAACATTGTCACTTGCATTTTTGAGATAAGTAAAGAATTCCAATTATTTCTTAAATGCAGTTGAATCATGCAGACTTGAAAAAAGTATAAATTTACTGTTGGAGTTTTGGTGGTCGAGAAAATATTGGTTGAATCATCAAAAACTTTAAGAAAGTTGCATAATTCATGAGCTATTGACCAGTCATTTTCTGTAGGTGGATGCTTAACTCTCAACCAAATTGAATCTATAAAAATATCTTTATGTTCTAAAGCCCTTTTTAACATCTAATATGTGGAATTCCACCTCGTCACACAATCCAAAAGTAGCCCTCGATCCCTCAACTTCAATTCAGTAAATACTTTTAGACGTTGTGGAGATGAAAGAACAAATTTAACCGCATCACGAATTCGAACTATATTGTTATCTAGCTCCTTGAGGCCTTCTTTGACGATTAAATTTAAAATGTGTGCAGAATATGAAAATACTTTCCAGCAAGTGGAAGAGATAATCTATAACGCCCTTTCAGTGTAGATGCAACAATATTATTTGCTGACACATTATCTAAGACAAGAGCACATAATCTATCTTCAATTCTCCATTCATCTAAGCACTTCTCAATTGCCAAACTTAATATGATGCCAGTATGACGCTCATCAAGATGCAAAAAGTTGATTATCTTTGTCTGGAGTTTCCAGTTTTCATCAATATAGTGTGCAGTGGTACTCATATAACACATTGTTTGAATACTCGTCCATGTATCAGTAGTAAGACTAATACGTCCTTTTGATTTAAGAATTAAATCTTGAAGAATTTTCTTTTCTTTTCTTTTCTATAAAATTGTAAGATATCCTTCGTCTTTGTTGTTTTGTGAATAAGATTAAAATTGAATCATGATTCTAAAGGCCGGGTGATCCACAATAGAAAATGAAAATTCACACATTACTATGCATCGAGTGACATCATCTCGGCTTTGCTCTTGATTAAATTTGATAATTCTCAATTCATGTGAAGAGTCATGACTACCGAATAGTTGTGTTTGTGTCATCTGTTTCCTTTTGTAATGCAAATAGGAGGACTTCAAATGCTTTCTAAGTGTAGAAGTTCCATTACTTGAAGTGTGAACAAAAACTTTCTGACAATGAAGACAAGTCGCCTTTGCATTTACTAGATTTTTACTGAAATCTTTCTCCCATATTTCTGATCCTTTCCTTTTTTTACTAGCAGAAAAATCCCCAGTAATATTCACATTATTGTTGGAGGGAGTTGAACTTAGAGATAAAATTATAATATGTATACTTAAAATTCTAGAATTAAAGTTTTTATTAGGCCAAAGATTATTATTCAAGACTGATACCTTGACTGGGTGTAAAAGTAGAGGCAATCCCAATTTTCTCCATTTCGCTCATTGCATCTCCTTCTGAAAAAAATCAACAACAAAAAATAAAATAAAATAAGTGAATACAAATTCGATGAAAAGTGTTCCACCTCTGACATTGAAGTGATATATTAAGTTCTATACTTTCAAACCTTATCAATCAATTTTCAAAAGAGGTATTTTGGAGAACTTAACTTTTGAAATCTTACAATGATCATTAATGTGCTAAAGACTGATTATTTTTTGCAGCAAATGTAAGTATGTAACTGACAACATAATTAGAACATATACCCAAGTCTTGTTAAAACACAAAATGGATAATTCCAATTAGATGTAGATGCGTTAACTCGACAGAAGCATTACATAAATTATTGTTACTAAGTTTTCTCATGTGGCAACTAGCAAATGATTTTTAAACATGGCTGACCATGGCATAAGTATCTCCTTTACTGTCTATGGAACAAAATTTCAGTAAATAAAGCAATTTCATACAAAAAGAGAAAAACTGAAAGAGGAAGTAGATCATCGAACAATTGGAAGTATCTTTTGCTTCCTATATTCCAAGGAGACATATATAGTGAGTTGTTTGCAGTATAATATTTATTCTCATTATTAATTAGATTCTTTGATGGAAATAAATTGAGGTCGGGATGCATACATATCCAGAAATTTCATTGATACTTGGAAATAATATGGTTATAAAGCAAACTGCCTTCCAGGTAGAACAAAATTTGTCTATTTCATGAATAAATAGTAGGAAGTGAAATTAAGAACTTGCTTCTTGGGATCAAAAATTGCTGAAAGTATTGGTAGAAGCCACAAACATTCAACAGAAGAATTCCTTTAGCATATGAAATCAAGAAAATAAAGTAATGAGATGATTATCTCTAACATAAATACAGGGTAATCATGTGAATGATATTTGCAGCAAATATTTTCAGGAAGATGATAGCCTTGAAAAATCGCACCTGACTGGAGAAGGACTTGGCGGATGCGCTACAGAAGGTTTTTGGCTGACAGAGAAGCCAAAATGCGATGCAACAAAAAAGTGGTGGAGGTTACCCGACGATGATGGAGAAGGCGAAGATGTTGTCGATCATGAAAGGGAAGCTTAAAACCTCGTCGATCCTAAAAGGCAAGATGAGAAGAACGCCGATCCTGGAAGAAAAGCTCAGAACAACGTCAATGGCAGTGAGTCGATTCTGAAAACAAAGCTGATAAGAACCTCGATCCAGGAAGCAAAGCTTTAAACAACATCAATGACATCGATTGAGAGTAGAGGATCAGAGATTTAAGGTTTGCCCTAAGCGACGGAGGCGGATAACTTGTATAAAAAAACATTGCTTACCTCAGTTCATGTTCCGAACTGCAGGACGTTGGCGTGGAAGGTTAACGGCGAAGAACAGTCGATGTTGGATGAGAAGGAAGTCATTGCAACGGGGAGGAGAACTCCTTCACCGCTACAGTACCAGAGAACTAGAGAATACCTTCCGCCTTCGCCAGTTCGCTCCCTCTTCCTCAAATTTGTTTTCACTGGAGTAAAGCGTAAAAACAAGCCATTAGGAATTAGTATGATGTGCTCGATGAAGCTGTCAGCCTGTCATGGAAACAAGAGAAAGAAAAGGCTGGCCATTATGATGATGTGCTCCATGACTAGACAACTTGTTTGACTTTTGATTTTTTTATTCTAATTTTTAAAATATTAAATAAATACAAATTATTTTTTATTTTAGAGATAAATATATATTTTTAGATTAAAATAATAATAATAATAAACGTGTTGCGGTTCGGTTCTGTGACGGTTCGGTCCGGATTGGGTCTAAAAATTTTGAAACCGCTCTAGACTTGTATCTTTCAGTTTCGGTTTCGGTTCCGATTCGGATAATAAAACGAAGGAACCGCACCCGAAAAATTGTTGTTTTCGGCTCGAAAATTAGAACCAGAACCAAAATAATTCGTGAACGGTTCGGTCCGGTTCTTTGCTGTTCCGGTTCGGTTTCGGTTCGGCTTACGGTTTTCGGTTTAAAGTCATAGCTCTACATGTTACACAGATTCTGACCATGCTGGTTCCCTTACTGATCGGCGGTTCACTTCAGGGATGTGCACTTTCTATGGTGACAATCTTATTTCCTGGAAAAGCAAGAAGCAGAGTGTTGTATCCCGCTCGTCTGCTAAGGCTGAGTATCAGGCTATGACCCATGGCGCTACTGAACTCCTTTGATTGCGTACTCTCTTGACCGAACTTGGCTTTCAACCTTCTGGTTCCTCGTCACTTGTTTGCGACAACCAGTCCGCTCTCTTGCTAGCCTCAGACTATGTTTTGCACGAGCGGACTAAGCATATTGAGTTTGATATCCACTTTCTCAGGGAGCACATCTGTTCAGGGACTCTTGAAGCGTCCTATGTTCTCTTCGCAGAGCAAATTGCAGATGCCTTCACCAAGGCGGTTGGGCCTTCCAGACTCCTCTCTACCTGTGGCAAGCTGGGCTTGCTTGATCTATTCGCGCCAGCTTGAGGGGGAGTATTGGCGTATTTTCTGATTTAGTGGGATGGTTTTAGTCCCACATTGTGGGCTACTTTTACTTGTATTCGGATCTCATATTTATATCTCCTATAGTGGAAGAATAAATCAACTCTCTTTTTTCTCAAATCTAATTATATATATATATATATATATATATGTGTGTGTGTGTGTGTGTGTCTGTGCATTTACCGGGACCTCCCCTCTAAGTTTGAAAAATTACAAATTGCACCCCTCTTGTTTTTGAAATTACAAAATCCTCCCCTGAATGTTACAAAACATAACATTATCTCCCATGAAGTAACTTCATGAGAGGTAAATGTTATGTTTTGTAACTGTTAGAAAAGCCCATGTAAATGCCCAATATTGGGCCCATATACTTTTTATTTCCTTCTTCTCCTATTAGTCCCACATCATTGTATAAGATTTCTTCTCTCCTTTTCTCTCCTATATATTTGTATTCTCTCCTTGTATTTTGATACACAAGCAATACATACACGTTTTGAGCTCACTTAACATGGTATCAGAGCCAACGGTTCCGACCTTGCGGTTTCACTTCCTCTAACCGCCCGACCTGTCTTCCTCTCCTGCCTGCTATTCCTCTGCGACCTGTTCCTCTACTCGCATCGGGTAGCGGACTATTCTACCCGCCTGTTCTCTCCGCAGCTTCTCCCTTGCTAAACCGCTGCCTGCTCTCCTCTTCCTCCCTCCCGTGGATCCACCCCTTAGTGCCTTTTATAGCCTCTCCTCTCAACCAGTGGGTCCCACTTCCCGCTGCCTACTCTGTCTTCCTCTTACCGCGCGGCCTCCTCCTGCGGCTTATCTTGCCGCTTGCGGTTTCTCTCTCTTACTGCTCGAGTTCCTACTCGTGGTCTCTTCTCTTGCCGCTTGCGGTTTCTCTCTCTTGCCGCTCGAGTTCCTACTCGCGGTCCTTTTTTGCCGCTCGAGTTCTTACTCTCGGTCTCTCTTCTTGCTGCTCGAGTTCCTCCACGCGGTCTCCTTTCTTGCCGCTCGAGTTCTTCCTCTCGGTCTCTCATCTTGCCTCTCGAGTTCCTACTCGCGGTCTCCTTTCTTGCCGCTCGAGTTCTTCCTCGCGGTCTCTCTTCTTGCCGCTCGAGTTCTTACTCGCGGTCTCTCTTCTTGCTGCTCGAGTTCCTACTCGCGGTCTCTTTTCTTGCCGCTCGAGTTCCTCCTCGCGGTTAGTCTCTCTAGCCGCTCGAGTTCCTACTCGCGGTCTCTGCCTCTGCTTCCCTCTTCTGGTCGCGCGGACTCTATATCTAACCGCTGCGATTTCTCCTTGTCTCTTTCAAGCCGTCTTCTCTTCTCGCTCTTGTTTGGCCGCTGGTGTTCTCACTGTGACCGTGCGGGTTGTCCTTGCTCTTTCCCGCACCTGGTCGCGGCCTCCTGTTGCTCTCTCCCCTGGGCTTGTCGGCGTGACTATCCGCTGCGGCCTCTTCTCTAACCGCGCGCTCTTCTATTCGCTGCGGCCTTCCCCGGCTCCATGGGCTCTTCCATCTACTCTACCGGACATGCGGCTCATCCTCCTGCTGACCGCCTGACTTCTCTTCCTGACCTCCGAGATGAGCTGGGGATCACAACTATCTCATTATCTGGGAAGAACTTTGTTCCGTGGGTCCACTCGGTTCGGCGTGTTCTTCAGGCCAAGGGCCTTGTGTTTCACCTTACTAACGCACCTCCTTCCCCTAATACAGAGGACTGGCTACGAAATGACGGCCGCGTCCAAACATGGCTCCTTAATTCGCTGGAGGGTGAGCCATACCAAATGGTCATGTACCATGAGACCGCCAAAGCTATGTGGGAGGAGCTTCACTCATACTCTGAAGAGGATAGTCTTCAGCACCTCTACGACATTATTACCGACCTTCAGACTCTTGATGCTGGCGGGGAGGCTGACATGACCTCGTTTGTTGCTCGTGCCAAGACTCTGGCAGAGGCCTGAATCCAGCATCAGCCTTCTACCACCGACCTTGCTGCTCAGCGCGTGCAAAAGGAGGCCGTATGCATTGCCATGATGATGGCTCGTGTCCCGCCTCACCTTCAGAGCATCCCGGCTCAGGTGTTGGCCTCAGCCTCTACTCCCTCCCTCTCTGATGTCTGCTCTATGCTCCTTCGAGTATCACCACCCCTGGATTCTCCGGCACTCCTTCAGCAGACCCTTCCCCCCATGCTTCCCCCACCGCCTTTTGCTCGCGGTGGACGTTCCGGCTCACGCGGAAGGGGACGTGGGGGTCGGGGCCGCCCCAAGTGTTCATATTGCGGCCGGGATGACCACACTCATGCCGTCTGCTACAAGAAACATGGCTATCCTCCTCGCCCCACTGCGGCTGCTGCCACTGATGCCTCCTCCACTGGTACCGACCTTGAGGCCGTTCGCCTCCAGCTACAGCAACTCCAGGGGCTTCTTAGCCCTCCTCCTGCTTCTGTTGCCTCCATCTCTACTGCAGGTATTACTTGTCTTTCCCCCAGTCCGCGTTGGATCTTGGACTCGGATGCTACTCATCACATCACCTCGATGCGGCCCCGCAAGTACTCGGATGTTCCTCATCCGAAATCTATCACCGTCGCTAATGGGGCGACTGTTCCGATCTCCGGCTGCGCCGACATCTCTCTTGCCTCTCCATCTCTTTTCGCTCGGCTCTTTATGTTCCGGACTCTACTTTTAATTTGCTTTCTGTTGGTCGCCTCACTCATGATATGGATTGCTCTGTCACATTTACTCCATCTACCTTTTTGATACAGGATCGGCGGACGCGCACTACCATTGGTAGGGGTTGACTGCAGAACGGGCTCTACCTTCTTGATGCCTCTCCCCCTATTCTCTCCTCCGTCTCCGTTGTTGACTGGCATCGCCGTCTTGGGCATACCCCTCTACCCGTTCTCCAAAAGGCGCTGCCTGATGTATTTTTTCCAGCTTTCAAATGTGATTCTTGTGTTTACGACAAACAACCACATACTTCTTTTCCTGCTCATTGTACTAGGAGCTCTGCTCCGTTTGATTTACTGCACTCCGATGTCTAGGGTCCTTTTAAAGTTACAAGTATCACTGGGTACCGTTATTTTATAACCTTCATTGATGATTATTCTCGCACAACATGGCTTTACCTCCTTCGTGATCGCTCCGAGCTTCCTCGCATCTTTCACGCCTTTATACAAGAAACTCGCCCGCAATTCTCCGCAACTATCAAAACAGTGTGCACCGATAACGCTCGTGAATACACCGACCATGAATTTGCCAATATCTGTGCAGAATTTGGTATTATTCATCAAACCTCCTGTGCCTACACCCCCCAACAAAATGGCGTTGCCGAACGAAAGAACCGCCACCTCCTAGACGTTGCCCGCTCCCTCATGCTTCAAATGAATGTTCCAAAAATTTACTGGAACTTTGCGGTATCCACTGCTTGTTTCCTCATCAACCGCCTCCCTTCCTCGGTTCTCAACTCTGCCACTCCATTCAGCCTCCTATTCCCCTCCACTCCGGCCTTCCCTATCACACCAAGGGTCTTTGGCTTCATTTGTTTCGTTCACCTCCTGGTCCCTCCTCGGATAAGTTGGATCCTTCATCGGCTATTCTCGCACTCAGAAGGGCTACCTGTGTTACTCTCCGGTAACCCGTAGGGTCATCGTCTCCGCCAATGTTACTTTTTGGGAAGATCAACCTTTCTTTTCCCCACTTCATGCTCCTTCCTCCCCGACGACATCTCCACCACTGCCTATACCCCGACCCGTCATCCCTACTACTGCGCCTGTTCCCTTACGCCCTTCTAACCCTGCTCCTGCTCCCTCCAAGCCACCAGTTATCCAGGTTCTCTTGCCGCCTTCCTCCTCGTTCTGCTACCCCTCTGCAGTCGACCTCCTCCTTGGCTACCCCGCGCCCTGCTGATCAGGTATCTCCCTCCACCGCTCATCCTCTGACGAATTATGTCTCCCTGCATCGCCTCTCTCCCCAACTACACTCATTTGCTACTTATCTTTCGTCCATTTCGGTTCCTAACACAGTGCAGGAGGCGCTACAACATCCTGGCTGGAAGGCTGCCATGGAGGAGGAAATGGCTGCTCTCTGGGCCAACCAGACCTGTACTCTTGCACCACTTCTCCCGGGTCAGAAATCGGTTGGGTGTAAGTGGGTCTTCGTCGTCAAACATGCCGCTGATGGGACGGTTGACCGTTTGAAAGCTCGGCTGGTCGCCTGGGGCTTCACCCAACAACACGGGATGGACTATGAGGAAACCTTCTCTCCGATGGCCAAACTCAATACCGTTCGGGTTCTTATCTCGGTGGCTGTCCATCGCCGGTGGCCCTTACTGCAACTGGATATTAAGAATGCCTTTTTGAATGACGACTTGCAGGAAACTGTCTATATGCAGCAACCTCCCGGGTTTGAGACCACGGGGGAGTCTCAGGTTTGTCGCCTTAAGAAAGCTCTGTATGGCCTCAAACAATCACCACGAGCATGGTTCGACAGGTTCAGCAAGGCTCTTCGGGAGGTTGGTTTTTCTCGAAGGACGACAGACTTCTCGATGTTCACTCGCCACCGTACAATGGGGACGGTTCTTCTGTTAGTATATGTTGACGACATCATAATTACGGGAGATGACTCACAGGGAATACAGGAGGTCAAACGACATCTCGGTACAGTTTTTCAAACAAAGGATCTGGGACCCCTCCGATATTTTTTGGGCCTTGAGGTTGCTAGACGTCCAGATGGTCTCGTCCTTTCCCAGCGGAAGTATTGTCTCGACCTTCTTCATGATGCAGGTTACTCGGGTTGTAAGCCGATCAATACCCCAATAGATGTGAATCACAAGTTATGTGCTCAGGCTTCCGACTCAGATCTCTTACTTGAGAATCCTGAATATTATCGCCGTCTAATTGGAAAATTGATCTACCTCACGACAACTAGACCAGATATATCTTTCGCAGTTGGTATTTTCACCCGATATATGCATTCCCCGCGACAATCTCATCTTCACGCCGTTGAACGCATTCTCAGATACCTCAAAACGGCCCCTGGTCAAGGATTGGTCTACAAGACCTCATCTTCAACTCCTACATTGATAGCTTACTCTGATGCTGATTACGCTGGTTCTCTTGATGATCGACGGTCAACCAGTGGGTTTTGCACATATTTTGGAGGACACTTGATTACGTGGCGGTGCAAGAAACAAGTTGTGGCTCGATCATCTGCTGAGGCTGAATACCGGGCAATGACGTCTGTAGTTTCTGAACTAACATGGCTGGAGGGTCTTCTTACCGATCTGTGTATAAAATTTCCTTCCCCAGCCCTTCTCCTTTGTGATACCCAAGCGGCAATACATATTGCCAAGAACCCGGTATTCCACGAGAGAACTAAACTTATTGAAGTTGATTGCCACTTCATCAGAGAAAAGGTTCAAATGAAGAAGATTGACCTGAAGCATGTTCCCGGGACAGAACAAGTTGCGGATGTGCTCACTAAAGCTATTCCCAGTACACTCTTCTATCAGTGCTTGTCCAAGCTTGGTGCATACGATTTGTACGCTCCAGCTTGCAGGGGAGTGTTAGAAAAGCCCATGTAAATGGCCCAGTATTGGGCCCATGTATTTTTTATTTCCTTCTTCTCCTATTAGTCCCACATCATTGTATAAGATTTCTTCTCTCCTTTTCTCTCCTATATATTTGTATTCTCTTCTTGTATTTTGATACACAAGCAATACATACAAGTTTTGAGCTCACTTAACGGTAACATTAGATGAGAGGTTTTTGTAATTTCAATAATATGAGGGGTGCAAATTGTAATTATGCAAACTTCCAGTGGAAATTTTGGTAATTATTCTGTATCCCCCATAATGGCAAACTTGTAAATAAGATAAACATTTAAAACATAACATCTTGAAGAAGCACGGCCAACTGATAGTCTCATGCTCTGGTCAGCTTACTTTGTGAATATTGACACCTTCAAGGTCCGCTACCCCTTTCCGTAAGAGTAGATGCAAAAACAATACAATGTGGTAATAGCAATTGGAAGGTGTAACTAACAGTAACAAGATTTCTGGATGATTATTACAACAGGATATTGAGACTGCAGGATCTCAAGATGGAAGAAATAAGTCTGGTATTCGCTGGAGTAGCGGAGGAATATACTGATTTCAGGTGTACAATCTCTGCTCTGATACCATTTTGGCCGCAAAATCGGAAGGAGAGTAGATTAGCTTCACACTTGAAACAATGCCCGCTCTCCTTATATAAAGTGAAAAAGCAATTGAGCATGAAACTTATTACTCAAAATTCTCCCAGTGTAAAAGAAACTAACTACTGAAGTGTAGGACAACACATAAAAGACCATGAATTTAATTACTATGAACCATTTTTCATAAGATTAGAAATTTCTTTTTTCCAATCCTTAGATGTGATTTCAACAATATGCAAGAACCGTTCCTTCCCTGTACTTCCTCTTTAAAACTAGTTCCCTTGTTTTTTATTACGACACTAAGGCTGCGTTTGTCGCGGCTTATTTGCTCCGGTGAGGTTGGACAAAAACGTCTGTCATATCAAAATCTTATGCTCAAAACTAACTCCTTTTTTTGGTAACGGTACTAACATTTGTTATGCCAAACATACACTCGATGACAATGATGTTTTTGTCCAACCTCACCGGAGCAAATAAGCCGCACCAAACGCAGCCTTCATTTGGTGCTCAGTGTTATCATCATTAGCTAGAACTCAATTCTTTGGAGTTGGCTTTAGAAATACTATTGAATTATTTTGGAATGCTGCAAATTGTACTATTGGCATTTGCAAGTATTTGTTTTCCGCATCCAGCCATGTTACCACTTTTCCTCCTTATGGTATTTGCAAGTATTTGTTTTCCACAACCAGCCAAGTTACCACTTTTCCTCTTTATGGTCTACGAAGCACGGGTACTTAAAAATGCTCTACGCATTGGCTCGAACGCGTATCAGATACGGGAAACGCTCGCGCGGAAACACGTGAAACACATTTTTAAATAATTAAAAAAAACCAGAATCGCGTTTTAGATGCGGGATACACGATTCCCGTGCGGTAAAGTTGCGCCGTATCTATTTCATTTCACACCCGTCGAATTTTAGGTTTACGCAATTCACAAGCTGTCTCGTTGCTCCAGATCCCTCTCCAGATCCCGCTCCCTGCTTTCGATCCCTCTCCAGATCCCGCTCCCTGCTCTCGATCCCGCTCCTAGCTCTCGATCATGCCCTGCTAGTAAGCTCTTCTTCCTCTTCTTCTTTTTCTTACTCATCTTCTTCTTCCTCTTCTTTTTCTTCCTTCTCTTCTTCTGATAACTCTGAGATCATTTTGTGTTTTTATCAGTCTTAACAACCTATATGGTTGTCTCTATGTTTTTATTTTGATGTATTTTTTGCCAGATAATGAAAATTATGAAAGCTTTGTTATTGACTGCTAGTGATTAATATATACTTTTTCCATTCTCACCATTGATGTCGATAGTGCTCCAAAGAGAGAATTTTGAGTGTGTCATCCGTATAGTAAGGCTTGATCGTAGCCATCTGATCACTCGCACTCTAGTGATGGATACTCACGTCATTCTAGAATCGCATCTTATTATCAGTAAATATGGTTATCACTTTGAAGACCGTCGTATTCGCGACGAGTTTTCATATGTCCCACCCAGTGAACCTTATCATGTATCTCTCTCAGGAGTTGTTTTTAGTATCTGAAACCATCGGTTTGTGAATTTAGTCGCGTCGGTTCATCTTTTGCATTTGCATGATTTGCATTCAAAAAAATTTTGAGCGGAAATTGCATAGTACTTTTGACTTATATGCAACTCAAGCAAATAAGCATAAAAGAGCTACAAGTTTTAAAGCGGATGACTTGGTGATGGTTCGACTAAATCCGGAACGGTTACCTTCGGGTACCGTAAAGAAGCTAGTTGACTGTAGAACTGAACCATTTCGAGTAGTAAAGCGGATTGGACAAAATGCGTATGAACTTGTGGGGAGCAAATCCGGTTTTTAACGTATCCGATTTGACTTTATTTCACGATTATCCGCATGAGTTTAGATTTTCCATTGCTTTCTCCATTTGATTCTTCTGGGTTGGTGAGTGTTAGTGAGAAGCCACATTCAAGACACACTGATACTCATTTCGTTGCTGACACGTTCACTGTAGTTCTTTCGTTTCCACTGACAGTTTTCAAGCTAAAGTATGAGGCATTGACCGCTACTGATGGTGGTTTTCAAAGATACTTGGTTTGTTGGCATGACAGACTAGATATCGAGACCAGCTGAGTTTTGGCCAAAGAGTTACATCGTATGGATGCTGATTTTTCACAGCACTACCGATGGGAGCACTCACCAGCAATGAGTGATTTCGAGAGGAGGGTTGGTGGAGATCAGCCCAGATCAGGTCAACGAAAAAATACCTGACGCCGCTCCCGGTCGGATCTCTATCGGCCTGAGTCTTGCATCTTTTTATTTGTGTCACTTGGACAATTTTTTTGTAATTTTGCAATTATGTATTTTTATTGTTTTTTGTGTGGATATATATTTAAAATTCTGTTAAAACACATATATATATATATATATATATATATATATATATATATATATATATATATAACGTTTTAAATGGTAAACCCATACTACTCCGGTTCACCTTTCTTCCCAGCCGGCCCAAACCTTGTCCATCTTCCCGATCAACCAGAGCCAGAGCTATTTTCCGGGTCTTCCGCTACTCCCAATTAGGGCTCACAGCCGCATGTTCCAGCCACGACGAACAGCAGTGAGACACCCACGATGCCGCCCCAACTATCGAAGATGAAGGCAGCCGTCTTCATTCGACCACGATCCCTGCGCAACCGCTTCAACAATCCGCCAAACCTGCTCCGCCCAAGCTTCCGCCATGGCCGATTCCTCCACTACCTGCGGTTAAGTGAATGTTGTTGTAATTTTCTCTTCTTTTCTGCTCTATATAAAAGAGACTAGGGTTATCTGTTGGTGGGGTGAAAAAATTTGATGAATTTTTTTTTGAATATTGCTGGGAGTTTTGAGCCCTGTTGTTGTTTCTGATTTAGGAGTTAGGGAGATGAAATTTGAAGTACCATTTGTATTGTTTCATGTTGCTGAAAGCTTGTATCTCGATTCCCGTTTGTGGTGGGATGATCATTGAGGATGTGTTTACATGCCTTGGTCGATGAATGACTTTGCTGTAAGAGTTTTGTTATTATTGTGAGACTAGTGATTCCTGTTGGAGAGGAATTGATGGCGGTGAATGTTCATATATTGTAATCGAATTCTTGTGTGTTGGTCAATTTTCTAGTTGCTGTGTGCTTCCTGTTAGAGTTAGGAGTGATTAATACTAAAGATTGATTGCTTGCTGTAGATTTCATGTAGGAGTTTAGTTGTGGTGGAATGTTTATTGATGCTCGTGAGAGCTGTGTTGTTTGCCCTACCCCGACAGAGATGATGAACAATGGTTCTTCTTTGTGAGGTTTGATTTATGAACAGTTGAGAGTTAAATGTTGCTGTAGAGTTTAGGATGATGTTGAATAGTGAATTTCATCGGCTACCGTGAGGTTGATGAGATTGGATTTGCTGCTTGCAGTTTGTGATGTCCTGTTTAGTAGGATAGAAATGACGAAGTTGCTGTATTGTGCTTCCCGATAGAGGTAGGTTTGTTGTGTGTGAGATTAGGAGTGATTTAGGTTTGCTGTGAGTGAGATTAGGAGTGATTTAAATCTGCTGTTATTTTTAATTCCTGTTAGAGACACCTTGAGGGAGAAAAGTAGGACGGGTTAGCTTGGTGCTTGCCGGTGAACAGTTAGTGATAGAAAATAGAATAAATTTATCTCTTGTTTAAATTTATCTCTTGAGTGTGACAACAAGTGAATTTTAGGTTGTTTAGTTTGTGACTTCCTTACATTGTTGAGTGTTTGAGATTCCGTGGAACCACTTTCGTGTGAGAGCAAGTGAAATTTCTTTTTTGTGTCTGTGTGCGATAGCGGCCGACCTCAGAGTGGGAGATCGAAGGTGACGAGGAATTTCTTGCGTGATCGTCATCGACTTCAAATACGGAAAGACGCCTCTTTCCGTGGGTAACTTTTTTCTTACTCCTCCTTTGTGTCTATATATTTTCTCGTAGGATAATAGATTCATTCTTGGGTTTTCGCCCAAATTTTGTCAGCAAACGCTACGTCGAAAAATCCAAACGGAAGCGTATTTGGATTTCACGATTCTGTTTTGCTACGACATGGGAACGGAATGTTGCGAACTTCCTTCCCCGGGTTTAGAATTGAACCATTAGTTTTTAAGAAAATCCATTTTTTAACAAAATAGTTCTTTT
Source organism: Platanthera guangdongensis (assembly GCA_039583875.1). Classification (NCBI taxonomy): domain Eukaryota; kingdom Viridiplantae; phylum Streptophyta; class Magnoliopsida; order Asparagales; family Orchidaceae; genus Platanthera; species Platanthera guangdongensis. The sequence continues at coordinate 74,825,113 of CM077160.1, read as the reverse complement.
TGTGCTTTACAAACAAAACGAACGTTGCTAATTTCATAAAGTCGGCGCACGCTCGCTCAAATTATTTGTTTGCAAAATCCATTATTCATTGCATGCATTTATGGTTTCCTAGAAAAAGCCGACAGACTTGCAAACCCTACGTGCCGTCCTGCATCAATTTGGTATCAGAGAGAGGTTCCAAAATTTTTCTAAGTTTTGGAAATCCGCCCTGTGTAGAATAGGAACCCCACATATCGTTTTTTTTAATTGTTAAGAAATTTTTTTCGCATACTCATCCATTTGCATTATATTGCTCGTCTTGCATGCATCTGCATAGTGATAGGTTTGTAAGATGCGTCGAGTTGAACATGGTCAACCGAGTAGTGGAAACGAAGGGAATGAACCACCCCATGGTTTTTACCTTTAGCCCGCCATTTGACGGCGTTAGCCAAAGATATTCAGCAAATGCGAGACGTGTTCAAAAACCTTAGTGTTAGAGTGAATAATCTAGAAGTTCTCTCTCGAGCTTCAATGCCAGCTCCATTTCGAGATGAGCATTCTGTCCGTCCACATTACCATGTTCCACATCACTACGTGGAAAGATCTACACTTAGGAGGAATCCTTTATTTGAGGATTAAGAATCCACTTACACTCATTCCTTTAGAAAGAACGTGTTGATCTACTGATACAATCTCATTATGTTAGGGACGATCGGTATGTGGATTGTCGTCGTTATTATCCTCGCACTCGAGTGGATCCTATTGGTCCTTCGACACCATATTATGAGGATAGAGTTCAATATCACTCTAGCTATCGATACTACACGTCTCCTCAATATGAGAAATCTGTGTCTGTTTATGAGCGACTGCCACCATACATTCGTAGAACTCACATCCACCCACAAGCACGTCATGATTATGTTATTGATGATTTTCATGTGACCCTTCTAGTGTTCCAAAAACGAACATGACGATGACCATTAAGGGTTGGCAAGAGCACTCCACTTCCCAAAGTAGGGAAATTTTACCCACTCTGTCTGATGTTGTAATACAGGATGTGTGGAGTCAACCCCCACGAGTCTATATTCATTTTTTCATTACAATTCAAGATATGTACAATAAGTTTGTTATTCGTCTTAATTTTATATTAATTAATACTTATATTTTTAAAAATTAAAAACTAAAAACATTTTCCATATCCTTATTTTTTTTAAAAATCACGTTTCCCGTATCCATTTTATATCGTATCCCGTATCCCGTTTCTGTCCCCGTGGTACATAGCTTATGGTTTCATATTGGTTCTCAACTATGCTCATTAGTGCAATTTACTCTCTTGTGCTTCCCCAATAAACAGACGTACATTGACAACTGTTAATTATGAGGATTTTTATCCAATTTTTTTTTTGTGCTTTCTTTTTGAGTTTTCCTTGCTTTTTGTATTTGCTAATGCGAAGTTTGCTTACTAAAAAAACAACCCATTATATTCTGCACCCCTGAGTATTATTAGACGTTTAAATATCAAATTCCGAACTCTTTCAATAGCTGAATATGATTTCTGCATCAGATTGTTCAAAAACCCGTTTCCTGCATGACACCTGAGGGCAACCAGTCAACATGACTTGCTATACATGTTCTCAGGACGACCTTAACGCAATGGTTTATTTTTTTTTATCTGTTTCTTACATTTTCTTACATTGCCAATTAAATTCTACTATATATTCTTGAACGTCATAATTTTTCTTTGATGTGTCTAGTGGATTTAAATTTTTTATTTTTTCCAAAAGTAAAACTAGAATCTTGTGATACGGCCATTTTGTATGGCTTTGGTAGTTGGCTTAATAGTTTAATGGGTATAATCACCTTGAACATTTTTTGTATTTGCTTGTTGGACATTTTATAATGTTGATGTCAGAAATAAATTCAACCTTCGCTATTTTCTTTTCTTCAATTAGACCAAGCTGTTTTCTTTTCTTCAACTATACCACCAAGCTGTTTTCTTTTCTTCAACTATACCACGCTGTTTTCTTTTCTTCAACTAGATCACGCTGTTTTTTTTTCTTCAACTGGACCACGCTGTTTTTTTTTCTTCAACTGGACCACGCTGTTTTCTTTTCTTCAACTGGACCACGCTGTTTTCTTTTCTTCAACTGGACCACGCTGTTTTCTTTTCTTCAACTGGACCACGCTGTTTTCTTTTCTTCCACTGGACTGCGCTGTTTTCTTTTCTTCCACTGGACCGCGCTGTTTTCTTTTCCACTGGACCGCCTGTTTTCTTTTCTTCCACTGGACCGCGCTGTTTTCTTTTCTTCCACTGGACCGCGCTGTCTTCTTTTCTTCCACTGGACCGCGCTGTTTTCTTTTCTTCCACTGGACCGCGCTGTTTTCTTTTCTTCCACTGGACCGCGCTGTCTTCTTTTCTTCCACTGGACCGCGCTGTCTTCTTTTCTTCCACTGGACCGCGCTGTCTTCTTTTCTTCCACTGGACCGCGCTGTCTTCTTTTCTTCCACTGGACCGCGCTGTCTTCTTTTCTTCCACTGGACCGCGCTGTCTTCTTTTCTTCCACTGGACCGCGCTGTCTTCTTTTCTTCCACTGGACCGCGCTGTCTTCTTTTCTTCCACTGGACCGCGCTGTCTTCTTTTCTTCCACTGGACCGCGCTGTCTTCTTTTCTTCCACTGGACCGCGCTGTCTTCTTTTCTTCCACTGGACCGCGCTGTCTTCTTTTCTTCCACTGGACCGCGCTGTCTTCTTTTCTTCCACTAGACCCCGCTGTCTTCTTTTCTTCCACTGGACCGCGCTGTCTTCTTTTCTTCCACTGGACCGCGCTGTCTTCTTTTCTTCCACTGGACCGCGCTGTCTTCTTTTCTTCCACTAGACCGCGCTGTCTTCTTTTCTTCCACTAGACCCCGCTGTCTTCTTTTCTTCCACTAGACCACGCTGTCTTCTTTTCTTCCACTCGAGAACGCTGCTTTCTTTTCTTCCACTCGACCACGCTGCTTTCTTTTCTTCCACTCGACCACAATGTTTTCTTTTCTTCAACTCGACCACGCTGTTTTCTTTTCTTCAACTAGACCACGCTGTTTTCTTTTCTTCAACTAGACCACGCTGTTTGCTTTTCTTCCACTAGACCACGCTGTTTTCTTTTCTTCCACTAGACCACGCTGTTTTCTTTTCTTCCACTAGACCACGCTGCTTGCTTTTCTTCCACTAGACCACAATGTTCCCTTTTCTTCAACTAGACCACAATGTTTCCTTTTCTTCAACTAGACCACGCTGCTTTCTTTTCTTCAACTAGGCCACACTGCTTTCTTTTCTTCAACTAGGCCACGCTGCTTTCTTTTCTTCAACTAGACCGCGCTGCTTTCTTTTCTTCAACTAGACCGCGCTGCTTTCTTTTCTTCAACTAGACCGCGCTGCTTTCTTTTCTTCAACTAGACCGCGCTGATGACCGCAATCCCTTCATGTTGAATAATCTGAGTGCTTGATTATATTTCCTTCAATTTTTTCTTTGTTAGACTCAGTTGTGGTTAACCGTTACTCTAAATTATACACCTTTTATGACTTAGTTGTAACAACACTCAAGCCTTTATCCTATTATAGATCATCAGTAAAAATAATGGATTCTCAAAAAACTTTTTTCCCGATATTCAATCTTTCTTTTTTTAGAGAAAATATCCACCCCACAAGTAGATCCACCCTCACTACTTGAAATGCTAGTTGGGGCAAATGTATGTTTTTAGGAGCAAGACTTACTACTCTAGCATTCACCTCTAGTTTTTTCGTCTCAAATAGATCACTCATTGAGACTTTTACACATTTTCTTATTCTTTTTCAACCAATTATTAACAAATGTGCTCACTCTTGTATATAAACTTATAAATCATTTTTCACAAAAATTGCACTTCCAAGACAAATTGTCTCCCTACTCACCATGAGTAGCTAGCTTAGGAGCACGCACGCCCGATTGAACGGGGCATGCGCGCCCGATTGAACGGGGCACGCGGGCCCGATTGAACGGGGCACGCGCGCCCGATTGAACGGGGCACGCGCGCCCGATTGAACGGGGCACGCGCGCCCGATTGAACGGGGCACGCGCGCCCGATTGAACGGGGATGTCGGACTTCCCACACGCGTGTCGAACTTCCGACACGCTTCCGACACGCGTGTTGGAGAGTGTCGGAGAGTTGGATGCTTGTTGGAGAGTCCGACACCGTCACATTGGACATTTTGAAGTGTCAGTGTTTCGTAGATACCAATGATTTTAATTTCAATGTATCAATTTTCATCATTTTGTAGAACATGTATCTGGTAATCATAAAAACTAATAGTTAGGTTCGGGATTCTGTTACATTTAGGTCATCTCGCATTATCAGCTTTTGCTCTTTTTTTCATTGTGAAGAAAAATACTGATCAATTGCGGTCTATTTTTGGTTAAAATTCCGAAGTTAAATTGCCCTACATTAGTCTACTTATCCGTTATTTGAATAGTCAGAACAAGGATAAAGTTATTATTAACAGTAGGCTGGAGTTAATCCCAATATTGAATACTTGTTTATTGTGAGAATTCAAATTGATAATTATATCTCAAAAAAGTTAAGATAATTTATTTAAATTTGTTTCAAGTTTCTTTGGTGTCACAAAAAAACCTTGATATTTTAGCTTTTCCCCTTTCAATCTAGTGATGAACATTAAATTTTTCCCTTCAGGTTCTGCCAAGACATCTTTATGTTATTTCCTGATAGATGATAGACGACTATTAACAATAATGGAAGATTCAATTGTGCTGCAAATATTTGTGCATCATTTTTCTTTGACTTTTGTGCAATGACCTCTGCATCCATCCCTTCTATGCAGAGAAAAGGTATTTTTTAATTGTTTGCGGTGTTGATGCCTTGTAGATTATGGTGGAAAGAGAGACCGGAAGGCCTCGTGGATTTGGGTTTGTGACTTTTTCTGATAAACGTGCAATGGAGGCTGCTATCAGCGACATGCACAACAAGGAGTTGGGTGGTCGACAAATATCAGTCAACAAAGCCGAGCCTAAGGTGCGGTCGGATGATACTGGTTATGGCTATGGTGGTGGTGGTGGCTATTCTTCAGGCGGCAGGGGAGGGTATCGTGGCGTGTCTGATGATTCACCACCTCCAGTGGGCCGTTCGGAGTGTTTCAAGTGTGGACGCACAGGCCATTGGGCTCGGGAATGCCCATCTGGTGGAGGTGGTGGAGGAAAATTCTCTTCTCGTTCTCGGGTTGGCGGTGGAGGCGGCGGCCGCGGAGACAGATTTGGTGGAGATCGTTACAGTGAACGCTACTTTGATGATCGCTATGACGGAGGACGCTACGATGGCGGTCGTTATGGTGACCGAGACCGTGTTGATAGCAGGGATAGCAAGTATAGTGGCGGCCGTGACCGTTATGCGAGTGACCGTTACGCCCCTGCTGGGGATCGTTTCTCCGGCGATCGATATGGTGGTGGAGCTGAAAGGTACCCGGCCAACGGATACAGTAAAGAGAGGAGCTTTGACAGAGATGTAGCACCGCGTGGAGGTGATAGGTATGCTAGTAGTGGCCCTGCACGATATGAGAGCGGCGGCAGCTACCGTGAGAGACCTGGGCCGTACGACCGCCCTAGCAGAGGTGCCCGTCAGTCATCTTACGACGATCGCTATTGAAGAACGCATGCATACTGTGTTTTCAAACAATCTGCTATTGTATGGCAGTGATATCAGACGGTAATTAGTGTGCTCTGCAGCTTTTCTGTTAGTAAAAACTTTTTAAGAACAGTGTTGGGTGCCAGGTCACTCCCTTGATTTGCTGAGAAACTTCTAGTAAGTACCTGTTAAAGTTAATGTAGTTTGCTTCTTTGAGATATGCTGAAGTTACTTCCATTAGCACATCTCATTCAAAGTGGTGTTTGGTTATTCTTCATCATTGGTTTGATTCTGCTAAAATTTCTGAGGCGGCAGATGGATTCATGGAGTGGCAGACTGTTTTGGCTGCAGAATCTGTTCTAGAATGTGTCCGTCTTCTCATTTATCATTTCTTTCCTCATTCATTTCTTTTCAGACCGGCAGATCAGTTTGATAACAGAATTTATGCCCATTTTATTTCTGATTACTGCTCAAAGTATGAAAAGAGCGTTTGTTCAGGAATTGTAGGTGTGAAATGGGAGGAAATGCAGCTTTCAGCAACACAATCAGTTGCAAGAATGAGTGTGGGTGGCATTTAAGGGCATGCATAAAGTTTAGCTGTTTCATCTTAGTTATTAGTATTTCCGCGTATTCTAGCGGCTTCTGTTTGAAATTTTGCCCTCTGGACCATATCTAACATCTGGGATAATAGGCATTCCAAGCACAGTTTTTTGAATGTGGTTTGTCAGTTGCAGGATCAAAACATATGTGACAGTTTAAACTCAAATATGAGGGATGATAATCAGTTGCCATATCAGCCATGTTTTTTTTATCAAGCTGAGTGGTGTATAAAGGTAGAGTAACTGGTTGCGTAGGGTCCCGGCGCGAACAAATGATAGTCACATTCATGTGGATGATGGCATCAGTATGATGTTTATAATGCTGCGTCAGTTGGTATAATACACAATATTACGTAAAGAAAAGGCAGGCTGTGTCGCTGTTTTATGTTAATATACCTAATGTGCTAGGTCAGTATGCTTGGGTTATCCTTGATTTACTAAAGAAGTAAAGAGGATGGTCAAAATTTTGCTTTTTCCAATTTATTTGGGAAATCTTAATCTGCTATTTTTTTTATTAATGAATTGTATGATAAAATTTTAGTATATGTATGTTCTAATTGATTTTAAGCAATTACTTTTTGAACAATTTATTTCTTAAATTACTATATTCTTAAAATATCGAGAATTGATTTTATAGGCCACATATTTGTCTCCCTCGTATCTTCTGTCTTGTCTTTCCATGTTTTTTTCTTCGACTTCAGTCGGCCGAATTTCTAAACATTTCAAATTCTTTTTTTGTTGCTCGAGACTTTTCAGCCTAGCTTGCTTCACCTATTTCTTCTCCCCTTTCATTCTTGCTTTACCTTTCATCTTCTCTTTGGCCCTTGTCTTCCAGATTTTCCTCTTGGACTTCTGGTTCTGGGGTTATATCCTTAGCTCTTTACAACTTATCATTAGATTCTGGTCCTTATTTGAAATTTTGAGTGTCCATTCTCTTCACATTCTTGTTTTTTTTCCTCCACATTAATTTTAAATTTGCAATTCACGGAGGGTGGTACAATCACACAGGAGAGTTACAAGATTAACGACAAAACAAGAGAATAAAAATGCAAGAAAATATTAGAACACTCAAAGAACACTTCAAATTTTATTGCTTAGAAATATTGGTTTAGTCGACGCCCTCTCGCAAGCCCATACTTCCAATCATTTTCCGCCCGGTATCTTTGAGATGCCTCAAACTTTATTTGCAACTTCGTGAGTTTTAAATTTTGTATCAAAGGGATGGAAGTTTAAAAAACTTTCCTTTATTTCTCTTGATGATCCAAGAGTGTATGATTTGTTCATACTTGCTTGCATTTAGTTGATGATAGTATGTTTTGTGGGCGCCCTTCTTTAGGGACTCTCCACATCAAAAATCTTATACCAGAACTTGTGGCAAAATTCTTCGTGAAATAGTGGGAGTTGTGGCCCATAAAGCTGCCAGACGTTGACCACTTTAAAACGTCATCACCTTAAGTTTTAGCCAACAAAGTGAGTGATCCTTTGCAGTTCTGGAGGTGTGCTACCTGGACACACCATCTTCGTTGCGTGGGTCACGATGGACAATGCCAAGATTGAGGCGGTCCTCTAATGACTAACACCATCTTCTCTCAGCGATGTTCGCGGGTTCTGGGACTGACGGGGTACTACTGTTGGTTCATTTAGAGGTACGACACGGTCCGACCCCTCACCCAGCTCTTGAAGAAGTCTAACGAGGGTCCCTTCGAGTGGTTAGCGGCGGCCTCCGCCGCTTTTGTCGCACTTCAGTAGGCCTTGGTTCGTGCCCCAGTGTTAGCCATACCAAATTTCTTGCAGCCCTTCCTCGTGGAGTGCGACACGTTGGGCGTCTGCGTGGGAGCTGTACTTATGCAGGCCAGCCAACTTGTGGCCTATTTTTGCCGCTCCTTTTCTAACACTATCCACAACTGCTCCACTTATGAGAACGAGATCATGGGCCTCGTCATCGCAGTTCAGCACTGACGCCTCTACCTCCGGGCCGTCGGTTCGTGGTCCGCACCGACCACCACAGCCTCCGCTACCTACTACAACAAAAGATTGCTACGCTCGCTCAACATGTGTGGATGACCAAACTACTGGGTTATGACTTCAACATCGAGTTCCGGCCAGGGAAGGCGAATTGCCCGACCGACGCCCACTCTCGCAACCCCATACTTGCAACCATCTCCCACCCGGTATCTTTGTGTCACCTCAAACTTTATTTGCAACTCTGTGAGTTACAAATTTGGTATCAGAGGATGGAAGCTTAAAAAACTTTTTCTTATTTCTCTTGATGATCCAAGGGCGTACATGATTTGTTCATGTTGGCGCTCATTTGGTTGAGGATAGTATGCTCTGTCAAGTCTTCATCTTGCACAACCCCCATCTTCACCTCAGAGCTAAACATGATTGAAGAAAAGAGACTCGGGCTTAATGCTCCCATCCTTTCCTTTAGGTTCGATGGATTGCCTGTTTTTCAATTTCAAGATGAAGATGGTCATCAATACTTTGACGTCTATTCGTGTGCTAAATGCAAAGAAAATGACTCTGATACAGATGATATATCTAGAAGGAGAAAAAACAAACGGAAGTCAACACAACAACTGCTTAAAGAACGTTATGAAAAAAGAGATCTAACAGTTGGATTGCTAGGAGAACAGTCTAAAATATTTGATAATTATGTCCTTTATCCTAAAGGTCCAGAAATTAACATGCTCCAGCCGACCTCTTACCAAGATGATTTCTGTCCAATGGATTTCGATGAAGATAGAACTTCCCATACTTGGAAGATCAAAACCCAGCTACCAAAAATCCTGGAACAATAATGCATGTATCGCATGTCAAAACTACGTTAAATTGACAGTCTGAAAATGCAGTGACACAAAACAATGTTTTAAAAAAAAATAGCGACAAGCCAACAAACCATCGAGAAAAGGCACGACTTCGGGCTTTCGACAATCACCAGAGTCACAATGCAACTTCAAGATGAGATAACCGTTGTGCATCATGAACTACTCAAATTGATAAGTACCTTCTCTTTTAATTCACCGCTTCTGGCCCAAAAGGAGGTGAAGTTAAAATGTCTAAAAGCCCAACTGCATTCTCTCCAAACCCAAAATAATACCACTCATCAAGATATTATGAAGCCCCATCTTACTCCTCTTATTTACCTCCACTTCCAACATATTCTCAACCATTATCCACTCTCTTCCCGTTTGATCATAATCTTTTCAATAGTGCAGCTTTCCTCCCGAAAATGCTCCATGAAACACCCCTGTCTTCAAAATGAAAATAAACAAAAAAACCATCGAAAAAATCTTCACCACAAGAGTTGCCCGCAACTCAACCGTATTCTCAGCTCATGGTTGACAATCCAATCTCCTTATTATTAAAGCAAATAGCTACACAATCATAGATTCCAGAACACCCACCACCCATACAAGAGTACTCTGAAGATTCAGATATCAAGGACCCATCCCTCAACATTCTAATGGTGGAGCCACCAACCGAAGACCCTACTGTTGAAGATGAAGAAGCACATGACCCTGATCAAGCACCCCATTAAGGACCGGAGTAATCTGGCTGTACAACCCCGTATTTGCGAAGTGTAGGCCCAAAACAAGGCAGACGCATTTTTAAGCTTTTTGGAGATTTTGTACTCTCGGTAGTCAATTTTGGCTCTGGCTTGGAAACATACTAGTAGGGGGAGGAAAAATCAACATCTTCCCCCGGGCCCTTTAGAGGGGCGGGTGCGGCAAGATGACCGGCACCCCCCAGGTGTGCTAGGCGCGAGGTGGGATGGCGGGACTGGCTGGAGACCAGGATCCCGCCCCCGACATCCTGGCCTTGGGCAGGGGCGAGACCGGCAGCCAGCCCTCTCGCCCCAGGCGGCGAGCTTGCGGGGCGAGACCGGGAGGCCATCCCTCTCGCCCCAGGCGACGAGCTCGCGGGGCGAGACCGGGCGGCCAGCCCTCTCGCCCCAGGAGGCGAGCTCGCGGGGCGAGACCGGGCGGCCAACCCTCTCGCCCCAGGCGGCTAGTCCGGGGAGGGTTTGCCATCCGCCCCCTAGACCCTTGTGGACCCTGCGGTTTTACCGTTTTGCCCTCGGGGGAGTTACCTCTTTACCCCCCGACGTGGCTGTTTTCTATTGGCCCAAAGTATGTTGGGCGTAAGGGCATTTCAGGCATTTTGGTTCATGGGATTTGGAAAAGGAAAACTATAAATAGACCCCCTTGGGTGCCTTTGGAAGAAAAACTTTTCCTTGCTTCCTCCTCCCTTTGCTTCTTCTTGGTAGAGTAGAGAGAGCTCCTCCAAGGCACCCTAGCTCGAGCATTGGCTAGGGAGGGGAAGTGCTCAGGTAGCCTTCCGGTTGTAAGGTGGGACCTCCGCGCTAGAGCCGAGGGTCTGTTCCTAGTTTCTTGATCCTTTGGTCCGTGACGTTCTCTTGAGTGTAGTAGGTGTGAGGTCACCCCTTTCCAGGGACCCCGAACTCCACAGAGACCAAGTTTTTGGTTTCAACATTTTGGTGCGGTGAGCGTGGAGAGTGACAAGCACAGAAGATCTCAAGAGAGTGTCATGATTGGAGGTCAGGGAGGTAGTGATGATCTCGGCAAGCTCCCCAGCCCAGGACCCTTTGTTGGGAGGCAAGAGTTCATGGCCTCCATCCAAGGCATCATGGAGATGCTGCGAAGCATTGCTCCTCAGGGTGGCAGCTCCACCCCAACCCCCCAGGAGTTAGCTCCCCCTCTCGACGAGTCGACTCCCAGGGGTCTAGGCGAGATGACCACAGCGGGGGGAGAAGGAAGTGCACCAGGAAGAAGGCCTGGGAAGGAGAGGATGGAAGATGGGGTCGAGCGAGACCTCACCGGCCGGGAGCTGTTCTCCAGCCCGGCAAGTGCCACCCCTCCAGGCGAGCATGTGGCGCGAGTGGACCAGACGAGACTACCCCTTAGGGGTCACCCTTCAGCGAGCTAATCATCTCAGCTCCCGTTCCCGAGGGGTTCAGAGAGCCGGACATGGCTTACTACACAGGGAAGGATGACCCCGTCCAACACCTGCAGTGGTTCGAGGATGTCGTCTCCATCAGGCCGATGACGGATACCTTCAAGTGTCGCATCTTTACGATCACATTGAAGGAGAAGGCAAGGGAATGGTTTCATCAACTCCCTCCAAGGTCGATCTATGGGTTCGAGGACTTGAGCCGGAGCTTTCAGCTTCGCTTCTCCACCTCCAAGAAGCGGAAGAGGAGTCCCGAGTCCATCTTCCTGATAAGGCAGGGGCCCGAGGAGTCGCTGGCCCGTTACGTTGACAGGTTCCAAGAAGAGATCCTGGAGGTCTAGGAGATGCCAGGGTATGCTCTCCAGATGACTTTCACCGTTGGGCTGAAGGAGGTCTTCTTCAAGATGAGCTTGACTCGGAAGGCCCCCCTTTCCTTCGAGGAGCTGATGGAAAGGGAGACAGAGGAGATTGCCATGAAGGCAGCCAACCCGGCATTTGTCAAGAGGTTGGAAAAGTTGACGGAGGTGGAGTCAAAGGAGCAAGGTGGCTCAAGGCATCAGGAAGGAAGGAGAGAGGAGCAAAGAGCTCAGAGGTTCCAAGGACAGGAGGGTCCGGAACCAGGCTGGAGGCAGCAGGGAGGACCTGCCCAAGGTCCAGGAAGAGCTCTCATCCAAGGAGGGGGGAACTTTCATGGGGGCCACGGGAGGTATAACTTCCAGAGGCAAGCCCCAAGGCAGCTCTTGCCCCCGCCGCAGCAAGCCTTGGCGATAGGAGGGGGAAAAGGTAACAGGAGAGAACGCCCAGCCCGCCGAAAGAGGGGAGAAAGAGCACTGCTGTACTGCGACTTCCACCAGGTGGAGGGGCACTCCACGGCTACCTGCCCCGAGTTCTTGGAGGTTGGGGGGGGGGGGGGGGGGGGCGAGAGGCCCTGCCCAGCCGCAGCCGCCGGTGCGAGTAGAAGAGGTTCTACCCGGAGAAGGGGGTGATGATATATGCGAGGATCGGGTCGACGTGGGAACCCGAGGTGGTATAGCGGTGATCCACGGTGGGGTGGGGGTTGAGGCCACTCGAAAGGCAAGCCTCCATGTCATGTACCGAAGGAGCGTTGCCTCAACCTCCCAGACCCCGCCCCCAGAGGAAAAGATCACCTTCTCGGTGAAGGACCTGCCGGATCATGAGGATCCGTTCTGCGATGCGCTGGTCATCCAGATGGCCATCGAAGGATACACCGTCTCCCGGATCTTGGTTGACAACGGAAGCTCTGTCAACGTCGTTTTCAAGAAGGCATTTGACTAGCTGGCAGGGCAGGTTGATCTCTCGTGGAAGAGGATGACGACCACCGGCCCCAGACCCCCTGAGGAAGCCTCGCCCCGACAGAGTCCTGTATGTATCTTATCTTGTAATAAGTCCAACCCCCGACCAACTGAGTCGGGGGGATCATGTAACTCATATTTTCCCCGTTTGAGGATGTGAGATGTGGTAAGGTTTGATTGAGATGTTTAGTCCATTTGCTCCAATGAAGATTCCGCGGCCAGGCTCCCGCTAGCTGGCAGGGCAGGTTGATCTCTCGTGGTAGCCCAAGTCCTTTGCTCCGATGACGATTCCGCGGCCTTGCTCCCACTAGCTGGCAGGGCAGGTTGATCTCTCGTGGTAGCCCAAGTCCTTTGCTCCGATGATGATTCCGCGACCAGGATCCCACTAGATGGCAGGGCAGGTTGATCTCTCGTGGTAGCTCAAGTCCCTTTGCTCCGATGATGATTCCGCGGCCAGGCTCCCACTAGCTGGCAGGGCAGGTTGATCTCTCGTGGTAGCTCAAGTCCCATTGCTCCGATGAAGATTCCGCGGCTAGGCTTCCGCTAGCTGGCAGGGCAGGTTGATCTCTCGTGGTAGCCCAAGTCCTTTGCTCCGATGACGATTCCGCGACAAGGCTCCCACTAGCTGTCAGGGCAGGTTGATCTCTCGTCGTAGCCCAAGTCCTTTGCTCCGATGATGATTCCGCGGCCAGGCTCCCACTAGCTGGCAGGGCAGGTTGATCTCTCGTGGTAGCCCAAGTCCTTTGCTCCGATGACGATTCCGCGGCCAGGCTCCCACTAGCTGGCAGAGCAGGTTGATCTCTCATGGTAGCCCAAGTCCTTTGCTCCGATGATGATTCCGCGACCAGGCTCCCACTAGCTGGCAGGGCAGGTTGATCTCTCGTGGTAGCCCAAGTCCTTTGCTTCGATGATGATTCCGCGGCCAGGATCCCACTAGCTGGCAGGGCAGTTGATCTCTCGTGGTAGCTCAAGTCCCTTTGCTCCGATGATGATTCCGCGGCCAGGCTCCCACTAGCTGGCAGGGCAGGTTGATCTCTCGTGGTAGCCCAAGTCCTTTGCTCCGATGATGATTCCGCGGCCAGGCTCCCACTAGCTGGCAGGGCAGGTTGATCTCTCGTGGTAGCCCAAGTCCCTTTGCTCCGATGATGATTCCGCAGCCAGGCTCCCACTAGCTGGAAGGGCAGGTTGATCTCTCGTGGTAGCCCAAGTCCTTTGCTCCGATGATGATTTCGCGGTCAGACTCCCACTAGCTGGCAGGGCAGGTTGATCTCTCGTGGTAGCCCAAGTCCCTTTGCTCCGATGATGACCACGAGGCCGTCTCGTCACCTAGGCTCCCATTAGCTGGCTTAACAAGTTGACCCCTCGGGGAGGCTAAGTGTTTTCACCCCGAGGCCGTCTCGTCACCCAGGCTCCCATTAGCTGGCTTGACAGGTTGACCCATCGGGGAGGCTAAGTGTTTTCACCCCGAGGCCGTCTCGTCACCCAAGCTCCCATTAGCTGGCTTGACAGGTTGACCCCTCGGGGAGGCTAAGTGTTTTCACCCCGAGGCCGTCTCGTCACCCAGGCTCCCATTAGCTGGCTTGACAGGTTGACCCCTCGGGGAGGCTAAGTGTTTTCACCCCGAGGCCGTCTCGTCACCCAGGCTCCCATTAGCTGGCTTGACAGGTTGACCCCTCGGGGAGGATAAGTGTTTTCACCCAGAGGGGGTCTCACCACCCTGGCTCCCATAGCTGGCATGGCAGGTTGACCCGGCGGGGAAGTTACACTCCGCGAATACGTCGGGTTGGATGTTTCTTTCCGAGCTTATGCCAATTTCGAAAAGAGAGGGGATTGTGTACAACCCCGTATTCGCGAAGAGTAGGCCCAAAACAAGGCAGGCGCATTTTTAAGCTTTTTGGAGATTTTGTACTCTCGGTGGCCAATTTTTGCTCTGGCTTGGAAACATACTAGTAGGGGAGGAAAAATCAACATCTTCCCCCGGGCCCTTTAGAGGGGCGGGTGCGACAAAATGGCCGGCACCCCCCTGGCGTGCAAGGTGCGAGGTGGGATGGCGGGACTGGCTGGAGACCAGGATCCCGCCCCCAACATCCTGGCCTTGGGCAGGGGCGAGACCGGCGGCCAGCCCTCTCTCCCCAGGAGGCGAGCTCGCGGGGCGAGACCGGGCTGCCAGCCCTCTCGCCCCAGGCGGCTAGTCCGGGGAGGGTTCGCCATCCGCCACCTAGACTCTTGTGGACCCTGCGGTTTTACCGTTTTGCCCTCGGGGGGAGTTACCTCTTTACCCCCCGGCGTGGCTGTTTTCTATTGACCCAAAGTATGTTGGGCGTAAGGGAATTTCAGGCATTTTGGTCCATGGGATTTGAAAAACTATAAATAGACCCCCTTGGGTGCCTTTGGAAGAAAAACTTTTCCTTGCTTCCTCCTCCCTTTGCTTCTTCTTGGTAGAGTAGAGAGAGCTCCTCCAAGGCACCCTAGCTCGAGCATTGGCTAGGGAGGGGAAGTGCTCAGGTAGCCTTCCGGGTGTGAGGTGGGACCTCCGCGCTAGAGCCGAGGGTCTGTTTCTAGCTTCTTGATCCTTTGGTCCGTGACGTTCTCTTGAGTGTAGTAGGTGTGAGGTCACCCCTTTCCAGGGACCCCGAACTCCATAGAGACCAAGTTTCTGGTTTCAACACTGGCCAATTCCAAAATGACCCATCAAGTGACTTTTCATTTGACAACATCCCACCATCAAAATGACGAGACAGAATTTATGAAATGCATGCGGCGCACTGCCGAGTTTCTATAGCCTAGAGTAACAATGTCTGCTGTTGCAGACAGATTTGTGTCAAAGTTTCATGGAAGACTTGTGTAATAGTGGATTGCTCTTGGAGCATACAAACAACAAATGGTCAAACAAAGCCCAAATATGGATGCCCTGATCATGCATGTCCACAATGAATTCTTAGGAGCATGAGATCACTATACAACTCAAGCTAGAGAGGAATACTTAAGCTTGAGGTGCTGCTCATATAAAAGAAAAGACCCAGAAGACCATTATGAGAAGATGACAAAAAGATTTTATGTGATTAATGGGATTGATGACGCCAATTTAAATCAAACTATCCTAAATTCGCTTCCAGAGCCTTTTAGAAATGAAACATCTCAGCTCCTCAAAGTAAAAAAACATCCCTATCAGCCATACATCCATTGCCGAGTTCTACCGAAATGTGTTACTCTCGCTTGAAAAATTGTGCAATCAAAATAGGTTTCTCAAGCAAATCGAAGACCAAAGTAAAAACCTTGGCTCGACTTGTGATCGTCTTGACCTTCAGATCAAGTGTGAAAAAGACAAATCTTGTATGTGCAACAAGAGGAAAAAGGACAGACCTTTCACACGTAGAAGAGATGGAGAAAAAGATTATTTCTCTAAAAGAAACCAGAAAAAATGGAGATTTTCCAGAAAAAAGAAAGGAAGCACAAAGTCTTCAAGGTGCTATATATGCAGAAAGGAGATATTTTGTCAAAGAATGTCCTGAAAAAGAGAATAGTTCACCGCTCATTGCAAAACTCTCTCAAGTTGAGGATGTAGACAACGACATCGAGTCACTCTTTTTTATACACAATGAAGCTGGGCCAGACACAATTCTCACTCTGGGAGCAGATCTATCAGACTCATCTGTTGAATCCGATGAAGATATCGTTCTTTCTGATAATATTTATTCCACCATGACCAACGATACCTATCTTTGCCAACCAGTCCCTTTTTCAAAGATCCACGTTTTCACAGAAAAATGAGATAAACCTATTCCGATGATAGCATTATTTGATAATGGAGCCGCATCCTCCATCATGAAGCCAAACATTCTGCCAAAAGAATGTTGGAATTCTTGCTACAGGTCATTCCGAGTAGCCAACGACGACCTCTTCACGATCACTCTGGTCAGTAAACTCATCGATATCTAACTCTTCTCAGGATATGTTATTAGACATCAAGTTTATGGATCAGAACTTCCTGTCAAAGAACTGCTTATTGGGTTTGACATTCTACAATTGCTAAAGAGAATTACATAGAACAAAATAGGATTAAGATATAAAAATCATCTACTACCTTAGACAAAGACTCTACATTTTTACCCAATTGAAATTCTAAGCCCCATCAGGGATGACATTGCTCGGACCTCTTGCGCCAAATCACATACAAAATTCCTACAAAAGTGCGATCACCCTCTTTGGAAGAATTTTCTATTCTTCGTCTCCATGCCATTTAAGAGGAATGGAGATATTAACACTACAAAGGCAAGTAACAAATGTATGAATCCAGACCATTATGCACTTGATATAAAAGAAGTTGACCAACTGCAAAAAGAAGGGTTACTCGAACCCACAAAATCACAATGAGCCCGTGAAATCTTTTACGTGAACAAAAGGACCGAACATGATAGAGGAAAGATAAGATTGGTAATTAACTACCAGTCTATCAACAATTTTCTTTAAGATAAGTTCTTTCTACCAAAGAGAGAAGTCCTATTTCAAAAACTCCCACATGCAAAAATATTTTTCAAGTTTGATCTTAAAACAGGTTTCTGGCAGCTAAGAATTCACCCCAATGACAGACAAAAGACTATTTTCTGCATCCTAAAAAGACACTACCATTGGACCGTCGTAGCCTTAGGACTAAAACCAGCCCCTTCATTATTCCAGAAGGCGGTGACAAAAATTTTCCAGCCCATCATAGAAAATCCGTTGGTCTATATTGATGATATCTTACTGTTCTCTCTAGGTATTGACTCACATCATGCCCCACTCTCCTAGTTTCATAACTTGGTCAAATTATATGACATTATGATATCCGAAAGAAAGATGATTATTGGAAAATCCGACATTGACTTCTTGGATATGCATATATCAGATAGTCAATACCAACTCCAACCACACATTGCATCCCAATTAGATCAATTTTCGGACCAACAATTCTTGGGGATTGTGAATTATATGGCAGAATTTATTCATAATCTGGCCAAACTGAGGACTTCTCTCACTAATCTATCAAGGAAAGAAGCGCCTTCATGGAATAAGGCATATACTATAGCAGTTAAAAAATTAAAGTCGCTAACAAAAGATCTACCCCCCACTCCAAATTCCATCATCAGGCAAGAGAATCCTTCAGACTGATGCTAGCGATAAATTTTGGGGCGCCATACTACTTGAAAAATTAAATGAGAAACATCAAATATGTGGATACAAAAGTGGGGCTTTCAAGAATTAAGAACTTCACTATCACTCCACCTAGAAGGAAATCCTAGCCGTCAAAAGAGGTACTGAAAAGTTTCAATTTCATCTTATCGGACAACACTTCCTCATCGAAATAGATATGTCGGCATTTCCAAAAAAGCAACAATTTAAACAAAAGATGTTGCCCCAAGCCCAACTTCTACGATGGGCAAATTAGTTCTCTCAATGAAAATTTGAAGCCAAACACATCAAGGGCAAACATAATTTCCTCCCAGATTTCTTATCATGAACTCAACAGACGATATCTGTGGTGTTCCAAGTCATCTACTATTTTTAGCCGACGGACCTTCCAGTACACATTAAAGCCAAATTACTGCATTCCGTCCTCCACAAAAGATCTCTACACTGTCTGTTCATTTTTCAAAAAATATACATCAGACGATACGACCTGAGTGAATGTCCTTTAGCCAGTTTTCCCTTACATCTCAGCTTTCCTTTTCTTACCATACTCGAATTTAGGGAAGATTTTGATTATGATTTTCCTAAGGAAGCCTATATGGTTCTTTGGTACTTTATTGAAACTTGTCCATTCAGCATCATATTTGACAAAGGACGTCTACTTTAGTATATCGCCTGAGTTGATATCGATCCATGCCAGTAGAGGCATAAACAACTTCTTAAGTGGCTTAACTTATTTGGAAACACCAGCTTTTGGCGCAAAAAACTACGTCCTGAAGAAAATAATATTAATGGAGTCCGCGAACAGAAGCATATCTTTATCCATTTCCAATGCCAACAGACTTTGAATATTCTGGATAATCATCTCCATATTCATAAATAATATTATTGTGTTTTCTGGCACGATCACGAATACAACAGCTCAGTTCGAACTCTTGCCCATAAAGCACTCCTCTGTACTATTAATGATATACCCATCACTGATGTCCCACTAGACCTACCTCCGGCTTACTAGCGAAATCTCATGATCCTTCTACTTCAGTATATTGAAGAAATCCTGCAATGCCACCACTGGTTTGAAGGCTCTAGACCACTGAGATTCCAGGCTCCACCAAAAGCCCGCCAAAACAATCCTTCTACTCCAGCAACAGTAAAGATGACGTGGAGCCATCACTTTTTTTCAATAGGGGAAATGATGAAAGAAGATTCTCTTAAAGTATGATGTGATATAAAATTATTCTGGCATGTCGGAATCTTACATATATAAATTATGATGTGATATAAAGTGTATGATGTGATTTAAAATTATTCTGGCATGTCGAAGAAGTCAAGAAAGAAATAACTTGTATTGCAAGAAAGAAATCTTATCCTTAAGATATGATACAGTGTGATGAAAATTATCAACACGCGGGACAAATATAAATAATGGTCCAGTGTAATCGTTTGAGGCATCTCAGTCTGAAACAATATTTCTAAGCAATAAAGTTTGAAGTATTCTAATAACTTCTTATATTATTTTGTTGTTCTGCCGTTAATCTTGTATCCCTCCTGTGTGATTGTACCTCTCTCCGTGAGTTACAAATTTATCAATATTTAGTTATTTTTCGCTCTTCGTCTCTTCCTCGCTTTTGAGCATAAAATAATAACCACCTTGAGCTATTAAGTCATGGTCATTTATTGAGATCTCCCTTCGAATTCTGCATAATTATAAGATCTTTCATTTAAAATTATCAAAAATCTTCCTCTCTAACATTACATTATAAACACAAGAAAAAAACACTCTTGGAGGGTATGATATTTCAGGATGTTATTTTTGTGCATGTATGTTAACAGTATAAAATTAGAGGGGAGGTTTAGATATATTTGAATGATAAGAGTAGAGGTCATTGCCGTTATGCATTGAAGATTTTTTGTAATTATTCCTATGTACCCTATTTGAAAATCTTATGCTGTAGCCAAAGGCCAATAAGATTTATAATGTAGTAGATGGTTGCTAAAATTTTTGATGTTAATTGGCATAGTGACTTTTTTTCGTGCTTGCTAAGAAATGATAGTGGTAGATCCGATTGAATGAGCATGAGGTGAGGAAAAGATTAATATTTTAATCTAGGGGGCTGTAGCGTTACCACCTGAAAGCTACGACGTAGTATCGAGAAGATGAAGGGCCTGTTTGGGAGGGCTTTCTAGCTCCTTTCCATTTTTTAGAAAACGCTATCGCAACTAATAAACCGTTTGGAATGTCTACCGGTGGGAAAAGCTACCACCAAAAACTCCTTTTTCTCCTCTATTTGAAAAGTCACGCGTCTCCTACTTTTCAACTTTTCGAAAAGTATTTTCTCATCCCGATACACAGTTGATGCTACGAAAACATTTTAATCCTATGGATCCAGTTCGACAACACTGCAAAAACACTAGCCTTTCTCTAGACGAATATTTTGCTCGGGCGAGATTTTTTCGCTTGGGGTGATTTTTTCGCCCGGGAAAGAATTTTCACCCAGACGCGTATTTTTCGCCCGGACAAGCATTTTTCGCTAGTGCGCGGAATTTTTCGTCCGGCCGCGAGATTTTTCGCCCGGGCGCGGAATTTTTCGCCCGGGCGCGGAATTGTTCTCCCGGGGGCGGAATTTTTCGCCCGGGCACGAATTTTTTGCCCGGGCGCGCTTTTTTCGCCCGGGCACGCTTTTTCGTCCGGGCACGCTTAATTCGCCCGGGCGCGGAATTTTTCTCCCGGGCGCGGAATTTTTCCCCCAGGCGCCAATTTTTCGCCCGAGCGCGCTTTATTCGCCCGACGCGGATTTTTCGCCCGGGAGCAAACTTTTCGCCAGGGCGCAAATTTTTTGCCGGGGCGCGAATTTTCCGCCAACGCGCAAATTTTTTCACCTGACCGCGAATTTTTTCGCCCGACGCGAAATTTTTGCCCGAGCGCGAATTTTTTGGCCGGACGCGAATTTTTTTGCCAGAGCGCGAATTTTTCGCCCAGACGCTGTTTTTTGCCTGATAGTGCATTTTTCTCCTGTGAGCAATTTTTTCCCTGGCGATTTTTTTCGCCCGGGAGCGATTTTTTCGCCCGGGCGCAGTTTTTTCGCCCGGGCGCAGTTTTTTCGCCCGAGCACAGTTTTTGTGCTCGATCGCAATTTTTTCACACGTGCGCGGTGTTTTCGCCCCGGCGCAAAATTTTGGCCCGGGCGCGATTTTTTCGCCCGAGCGCGAAATTTTCGTCTGGGCGCAAAATATTCGCCTGATCGCGAATATTTTGGCCGGACGCGAAAATTTCGCCCGAGCGCGAATATTTCGCCCGGCAGCGAATATTTCGCCCGGGCGCGAATATTTCGCCCGGGCGCGAATATTTCGCCCGGGCGCGAATAATTCCCCCGGGCGCGAATATTTCGCCCGCGCGCGCATTATTTGCCCGGGAGCGTTATTTTTTGTCCGGATGCATTTTTTCCGCGCCCCGACGGAAAATTCAGTCCCGGGCAAAAAGTTCGCGCTCGATCGAATAATTCACGCCTGGGCGTAAAATGCGCGTTCGAGCGAAATATTCGGTCCCGGACAGAAAATTCTCGTCTGTCCTGAAAATTCACGCTCGAACGGAAAATGTGCGCAATTTTAATACAAAAGTCACTGCAACAGAGATTTGTCAAACAGTTTATAAAATGCTCCTTTATGAAAATATCTGCAAAAGAAATTCACCCAAACGGATCTCCTTTTGCAATATACATTTTCCAAAAGCTCATTTTCCCACCTTCCTTTTGCTACCACTCCTTTTCCTTTCCGAAAAGCCGTCCCAAACAGAGCCGAGAACTGCTAATAACAATTAATTATTGTACTGGAAACAATAAATCAGAAAATTACAATAAAAGGTGGAGATAACGTAGGGAAAGGAGAGAGATTCAGGGGGGGGGGGGGGGCAGAGATGCGTGCACATCAGAACTCGCTTTGAAATGTGTGCGCGCGGGCTAAAATGTGCTCGCATCCGTTGGATGCCACACCTCACCGTGAAGTGCAGCAGGTGCGCTTGACTCCCCCGGTTCCGGAGATAATGCAAGGAAAGAAGAGAGATAGGAGAAAGAGAGATACAGAATCAAATGAGAAACCAAAATCATCATAACATTAACGTTTGATTACAAGACATATATACCGTTTATTTGACCGTTACAACAAAATACAATTACAGATTATAATATCTGCTTAGGCTCAGTTTGGGGTGGGGGGGGGGGGGGGGGGGTTATTTTCACCGTTCATGCATTCGTGACCGCTTGACCGGTGAAAATAAGCCCCCCCCCAAATGGAGCCTTAGTTAAACGATTCTAAATGAACGGTTGAGCCAATGTGAGGAATGACGTGTCAGATATGTGTGAAATGACGCGTGGCCTGAAATCCCGCTGTTGAACCCGAAAATTACGGTTCAACAAGGAGTTCGGACCAGGGGGTAGCTCGCCTTTACTTTTCTAAAGTTAATGCCCAAGCTGTGGAATTAGAGTTTGGATACCTTCCCACCAGAACAACCTCAAACAGACCCCGAGCCGCAACGAGAAGCTCCTGCCACACACCCAAGAAGTTCTTGGATTGCTTCCCCTCCAAAAGTGATGCTGGACTGAGCACCTTTGGAAAGCCAAGGGAACTTCTGACCACCCACCCAGAGACCACATTGAATGATGAGCTGAAGCTCTTGCCAACCAAAGCTAGTCAGGGAAGAGAACTCATAAAGAGGTCCTCTCCAAAGGTGCCCTTGGGGGTCTATTTATAATTTTCCGAGGATGGTCTGCCAATAGCGAGATCGTGCCTTCTGATTATTGTTAAACGCAACCCAAAATGGTCCGCCAATTGTGAAACTCCGCTGTTTGGAGGGGCTAATGACAGACCATAATCGAATTATTAGAAAATGGAAAATAGAAATGAATACCCACTAATGGCGAGTCAGCGCACCTCATCCCGCTCGCCTCGGCGGCAAGTGCTCGATGATACCGGGCACACGCCACTCGCTCGGCCGGCGAGCACCTGATGAGGCGGGGCACTCGCCACCCTGCCTCTCGCCTATGGGCGAGACATCAACTCGCATGATCTGCTCGTTCGTCACCGTACTGGATAGGTAGTGAGTACCTAGTGAAACTATGCCCATGCTCCTTGCCCTCAGTCTAGCTGGACCCACTTGATAAATACGGGGTTGTACACAATCCCCGCTCTTTGCGAGATCTGTCCCAGGCTTGAAAAGATAATTCAACCCCATCGTTATTTGGCAAGTGGGGGTCGAAGGATCTGGTGGGCCCCCACCCAGGTTTATAAATACCGTGGGGGGGGGGGGGGGGGTCACCCCTAAGAATTCCTTCCACTCCCATCCCCTTCCTCATTCCTTCAGAAGCCTCCTGCTCTTCATCGCTATGCCGCTCTCTCAAGCCGCTCTCGCACATCTTTTCACCGATAGGGAGAAGAACAAGGTGGTCACTGCCAACCTGATGGCCATCGCCACAGAGCATTCATCCCGAAATGCGTCGTAGAAGCCAGAGGACCGAGTGCTTAAGAAGTCGAGGGCTGATCCCCCCGAAGAGAGGTCGGGCTCATCGAAAACCCATCAACCAGTCTCCGGCTGGGAGGCCATCTCCCAACCCCTGGTATGCTCCTATGAAATTCTACTGTTGTTAATTCGGTATTCGTGAAGATGTAACGAGCTCTTGACGTACATTTTCACAGTCTAATGCCTCTGCGGGGATCATGGAGCACCCAGATGATGAGGCGCAAGAGACGCCTTCGAGTCAGAGCGAGCTGGAAACTCGCGCGCAGATTCCTGGTCAGTATTTATTTTTTTTGATTCCGCATGTGCTCTCTAGAGAGCATGGTTCTGAATTCCCCTTGTGTCTGCGCAGTGCCTTCTTTCATTAACGTCACCTCGACTCCTTCGCCCACCAGTCCTCCAATTCCAGAACTCAGTCAATATCTCGCCAACGCCACAAAATCCACTGCGAGTGGGGGCGCAGGGACCTCGACGTCGCAAGTCCAAGCTCCTCACAATACTGTTGTCCCACGAGTTAGATCGGGAAAGTCACTGATGCTACCTCTCAGCGATCCCTTCTGTGGTTAACCCAGCCTGCCATCGCATCACCCCAGTAAGGAGGGCGAGACCTCTCTGGGTAATTAGTTGACACATTTTGTAATTTTTTTTGTCTCGCTTGTCTGTACTGATCTCCCGCTTTCTTTCACCAGACGCGACTGACATCTCCATAAGGGCGGATCAGATGCTACCGCGATATACTCAATGCCACCCTCTCTTGACATGATCCGAGGCTATCTCGGCGAGCCGACGTCCATTGTGGAGTTAATTGAGAAGGTGACGGTCCTTCTGCGAAAACACGAATTCATGCTTTGCGAGAAACATGGCGAATGGGCTCAGCCAACAGACGACGACCTCCCTCACCTTCTCACTTTACAATAGCGAGTGGAGACGTTAGAGTGCGAGTGCACCTCATTTATGAGTGCGATGCAAAGACTTCTTAGAGTGAACATGGCTTCTCTGGAGATGCAGCTGAAGAAGATGGAGGAATGCTGTCAAACGCTTCAACACAAAATCGTTGCTGTTTGCGAGCAAGTCACTCCGGGGGGGGGGGGGGGGTGGTGGAGGGGGGGGGGGGGGCAAGTGAGGATGCGATGACAGTGTTTGTGGAAATGGGTCCCGCACTAACTCTGCGAGAACGAAATTATTTAAGAACTGAATTTGTTTATTATTTTCTTTTATGCTATGCGAGAACGATGTAGACAATGCTTGCTTATTCATAAATATTTTAGTAATTTGGTCATTCTGCGTAAGTAATTTTCGTCTCGTTGTATTTGTGATTAATGATGTCGAGCGACTTTTTAACCTGTGAATGGGTGTATTCAATCCATTGTCCACGAGTTGACTGAGACGAAGTATGCCGCGGGATGTCTTGCGAGCATGGGGGCGGCGAGTGGATTCATGCCAATTAGTCGCCCCCACTTTTTTTAAATACTCCCCCGACCGGTCTTCACCTACCGTAAAAACTGCTGTTTCTCCCCCTTTTCTCCACAACTCACCAAGCACTCGCACTGGTGTAACGACTCCATCCGTTCATATAGTATATAATAGAAGGTCCGGCCGGGGCCCCACACCATATACTATAAAACAGGCGGCGAAGTCACGGAGTGATACCAGAGTTGCACACCGTAACTCATAGCATTCTAGCGGAAGCTTATAACACGAACCTGAACTCCAAACATGAATGTCCACCATACAAATATCCACATTGATATATATATCAACAGGAATGTTCACCAAATACAAAGTCAGTTGGCCTTATGGCCTTACAGTTGTTCTTTACAAAAGTGGCTTCCAAAGATTGGCGCGCAAGCCGGCCACACATGAACAAAACATAATATTTTCAACATATACTTCGAGGGCTAGCGGCAGCAGCAGGGACTTCAGCCTTTAAATGTCCAGCTCGGTTCTCCAACACCTGTACAAGGACAGCCCACGCAACAGTGACAAACAAGACACAATCAGCATTCAGCGGACCAATTTATAACGACCCTGTAACGCCCCAAAATTGTATTTGAGTTGGTCGCGTGAAAAAGGATTTTTGGTGCCGGTATAGGGGTACACGGCTTAGGACACGGGCGTGTCCAAGGCCGTGTCTGGCTGGTGTTTTGGCCGTTTTCATCCCGAGAAGGACACGGCTAGAAACACGGCTGAATGACACGGGCGTGTCATTTGACACGGGCGTGTGCCTAACCGTGTCTGTACCCGTGTTCCCGAAAGCCGATTGAGTTCGACGAAAAGTGTTCGGGAGGAACACGCTAGGCAACACGGGCGTGTCGGGAGGGCGTGTCCACCTGCGTTCGACGATCGCCGAACGACGCTCGACGATTGTCGAGTGACCCTCTGCGTTCGACGATCGACGATTGTCGAGTGACACGGGCGTGTTCATACCCGTGTCCCTACCCGTGTTCAGTTGGGTCGTGTCCGTTGCCGTGGCGGTTATATATGACACGCCCCTGGTCATGGGCGTGTCGAGGACCCGACACGGGCGTGTTAGGTGAGACACGGGCGTGTCTTTGCCCGTGTGTCTTTTCTTCGTTCGACGATCGTGCCTCAATCAAGGCACACGGCCTGGAACACGACCGTGTGCGAGGCTGTGTTCGGCCTAGGTCAGGGGAATTTTGTGCAGATTTGAGCCGTTCATTTTCTTTAATTGAGATCCAATGACCCAGGTGGTTTCCTGCTCTGTTAAGGCCAGTAATGGGGGAGTTAACTCTTCATTTTCTCCAAGCCATTCTCTTTCCAAGGACTTAGAAAGAGGAGGAAGGAGGAGGATTCCGGCCGCCGGCGGAGCATCAGAGCACCGTTTTGAGATCTGAGAGCGGATCCGTGGAGGAAAGGTCGTTGCGAAAACTTCTATCCTTGTAGTTTTTCCATGGCGCAAAAGCGGACTACAATGGTAATGATTCTCTACTTGAGCATGTGAAGTTCTCTTCCTTTTTGCCCGTGAGTGTGCGGTGAGTGTGTGGTGTTCCTTGGGGTTGATGTGAATAGTCCTCCTTGTGTTGCATATAGAGTCCGGAATCAAAGTAAGGGCATAAGCATTGTGTGTGAAGCCTACCCGGACGTGTATTGTCTGGATCGGTGATGTTGCATTTGATATGTTTTGTCGGAGAAGACTCCGTGCTTTGGGTTTTTCGGGTTTCTACGCGGTAGATTGCAACAGGGATCCTTGTGGATTAACTCTAAGGCGCACCCGAAAAACTGAGCGGAAACGTGTTCTGCTAACTTGGCGGTCAGGGAACCGGCCTTGAACATAACTGGGTTATGTGATTGTTTGGAAAAGTTTTGGGATCCGAGAGAAGCTTGGCTCGTGCATACGTCTTAAAGTGACTACGTGGTGTGAGCAACGGGCAAGTGGAATTGGACCTAGGCTATGTGGTTCGGTGCGAGAGACCTGAAAAGGGGACTGGCCGTTGGCATAGTCGGGAGCCTTAGATAGTGGTCAGAAAGGCTAAATG
This sequence comes from Platanthera guangdongensis, assembly GCA_039583875.1. NCBI lineage: Eukaryota > Viridiplantae > Streptophyta > Magnoliopsida > Asparagales > Orchidaceae > Platanthera > Platanthera guangdongensis. Next base: position 74,798,425 of record CM077160.1, on the reverse strand, counting down.
CTCACAAGGTTGCCATCTTTGGGATGGTGGTGAAGACGCTGAAATGTCAGGATTCACCGTTAATGTGCCCTGAGTGCACGTGATGTTTGGACGTGCGAGCCTACACCTGTGGCGTAGTATAATTGCGCTTTATTGTTTTACTGGGCTAATGTTATGCAGGGAAAGATCACCGCCGTCCCGAGTAAGGGGCGGGGTCGTTATAATTTGGTCGGCTTTGGCTGACCGTTGCTTTGTTTGCCACCATGTGGTGGAATATTGCTTGCAGGTGCTGCGGAGCCGAGTGCTAGATATCGGGCTGGAGCCCATGTTGCTGTGCTGGCCCTCGAAGGCCGTAAAGAATAGTTATTTTTATTTTGTCATGCGTGGCCGGCCTGTGAGCCGATGTATGTAAGACACTATTTTGTTAAGTGAACATTTGTAAGGCCTTAAGGCCGTGTACCCTTTCAGTGTATTTGGTTTTCATTACAGTGGTGTGGTTGTGGACATTCATGATTATTGGATTTAAGTTTTGGGTTCTTTCAACTTTTAAAAGCTTCCGCTAGAATGCTCTGTGTAGGACGAGTAGTCTTAATTGGATAGTTTGAATATTCTTATGTAACCCTTCCGACTGTCTGTGGTATATGGCGTCGGGTTCCAGCTGGACCTTCTGTTATATGCCATGCGACGAATGGGGGTGTTACAATTTGGTATCAGACTTCTGGTTACGGTCAGACTTAAATGAATTCATGGGCGAATTCTTTTAAGGGGTGGTGAGCACATGTGTGCGTCATCGTTATAACATCAAAAAGAACCCATGAATGTCCACTTAGGAATGAAAAATACACTTGTTTTGTGGAATCTGAGTGTTCCAATGATTGCTTTTAGCAATTTGGTTGTCTTCTAATCATGTGTCTTTGCTACTATAGGCAGCTAGGAGCGGTGCTGGTCAATCAGAGCGTCCGCAATCGGCGGAAAGTAGTGCACCGAGAGACATGCCTACTATGTAACACCACCTATCCATCACATAGCATATAGCAGTAGGTCCGGCCGGGGCCCGACGCCATATACCACAGACAGACCGGGTGGTTACTCAATGGAAACCATCCAACTAATCCAACGTCCTACACAGAGCATTCTAGAGGAAGCAATTTTATAAGTTGCAATTAAATAACCAAGCACAAAGAGCACGAATGTCCACTAATATACCAAATAGGAATGTATTACATACACAAGTACTGGCCTTAAGGCCTTACAAAATTGTTTACTTCACATTACATGTTTTACAAACCACGGCACGCAGGCCGATCATACATGAAAAAAAGCAAGTAAACACTTCCATTAGGCCTTCAAGGGCCAGCTTCACAATTTGGGCTTTAGCCCGCTATTTACCGCTTGGTCCAGCAGCACCTGCAAGCAAGAAAACCACCGCATGGTGGCAAACAAAGTAACGGTCAGTAATGCTGACCAAATTATAACGATCCCGCCCCCAACTCGGGGCGGCGATGCTCCTTCCCTGCATTTTATTAACATAAGCGAGCAGTATATAAATATTCATTTCATCACAAGCGTAGGCTCGCACGGCCACACACCCCGTGCACTCAGGACACATTCTCGGTGAACCGGCCAATGTCACGTAAATTTAAGCCATAGACATTCTGGACTCACCACCACCACTTTGACGGCCAAACATATGAGCAATTTGTCTTCCCGGCATGGGTCACGACAATTTAAGTCATAGACCGCCGAATACCCTCATCTATGCCAACGGCTCTAACCGAACGACAAAGAAATGGGTACGGTTCCATCTAACCCGTGCTCACATCGCAACGACAATTTAAGGCATATGCGCAGGTCAAACTTCTCCCGAGTCCCATTTCCGTCACACAATTCACATAACTCGGTTATGTTCAAGTTGGCAAGATCAAGCATCCGCCCAGTTTTCCGGGTGCACCTTAGGGTTAATCCCCAAGGCTCCCTGTTGCGATCTACCATGCAGAAAACCCGAAAAACAACCAATCGCACGGAGTCTCCTCCGGCATTTATGCAATGCAACATCACCGATCCAGACCAACATGTCCGGGTAGGCTTCACACATCATGCCTATGTCCGTTCTCGCTTACGGACTCTACACAACAGGGACTTTACATATCTACCCGAAGAAACGCTCCAACTCACCGCAAACTCGCGAGAGCGAGCTTCCTATGCAAAGAAGGAGAGCTTCACATGCTCAAGAAGAGAATCGTTACCCTAGCGTTCTTCCTTGGCGCCATGGAAAAGTAAGCGGATGAAAAGCACCGCACTCTCTTTGCCTCCGTAGATCCGAAGTCGGCTCGCGATTTGGAGCTTTGAAGCTCCTCCAATGGCCGGATCTAGCTTCTTCTTCCACCTTTGCTCTCACCTCTCTCTTGACTTAGAAAGAGAACCACTCAAGTAAGAATGAGGGTTTCAAAGGTCCAATCCCGTGTATATCCCATCAGGAACAACCCCCAGTCGTTTGTTCCCGAATTAAAGAAACGAACGGCCACGATCCAGATCTAAAATATAGAATCTGGGCCGAACACGGCCTGACACACACCCGTGTCCAGGGCTGTGTGCCTCATTCGCCGTCAAAATTGACGCGTCTTGGAAGACACACGGGCATCCGACACGCCCATGTTCGAGCCGACACGCCCGTGTTCCACCTGACACGGCCGTGTGCTCGGCCGTGTGCCCCCATCGACACATCCCAAAAACCACCCGAGACTCACACGGGTATTGGACACGCCCGTGTCCTAACCCGTGTCTACTCGAACACGCCTGGGCGCCAGGCCGTGTTCACGGTCTCGACACTTCGTCGAGTGAAGTTCGTCGACCACCCGACACGGCCTTGGACACGCCCGTGTCCTAGGCTGTGTGCCTTGTCTCCACACATCGTCGAGCGAAATTCGTCGACTCCCCGGGCCGATCGTCGACACGGGCTCGACACGCCCTGAGACACGCCCGTGTCTCAAGCGGTGTTCTCTGCTCGACGATCGTCGACTCCAAAAATCATTGACCTCTCGACCAGATCGTCGACTCCAGCCTGACACGCCCTAGGACACGCCCGTGTCCCAGGCCGTGTGCCCCCTGCCAGAATCCAATTTTGGCCTAAAACGCCTCCCGTCGCTCTTTTGAGTTTCGGGGCGTTACAACTCTCCCCCTCTTAAAAGAATTTCGTCCACGAAATTTTATAAAGGAAAGACAAGTACCAAAATTAAATTGTACCTGAGCGGAACAACTCCGGATACTCGCCAAGCATAGTCTGCTCTCATTCCCAAGAGAGCTCCTCTCGACCGCAATTGTCCCAACAGACCTTGACCATCCTGATCTCTTTATTGCGTAGCCGCTTGACTTACGAGTCTTCAATACATATGGGCTTGACCTTTGTCGTCAACCCACTAACCATCGACATTTGATCGACCGCGATCACTTGCGTAGGCTCTTGCACCGCCTTCCGTAGCACCAAAATATGGAATACATTATGTAGGCCACTAAGCTCCACCGAAAGCTTCAACCGATAGGCTGCTTCACCAACCCGCTCCAGAACCTCAAACGGCCCAAGGTACCTTGGGTTTAGCTTTTTCAATCGCCGCACTCGCAAGACACCCTTGAACGGCTTGATCTTTAAGTACACCCAGTCGCCCACAGCGAACTCCACGTTCCTGTGCTTGGCATTATAGTACTTTGATTGCCGGTCCTGAGCGATAAGCAACCTATTTTGAATGGTACGCACCAACGAAGTAGCATCCTCCACTTCTAATCGGTTATACAACTTTGACTCACCCGTTTCTAGCCAAGACAACGGCGTGCGACATTTTCTACCATATAGGGCCTCGAATGACGCCATTTGAATACTCGCTTGGTAGCTATTGTTGTACGCAAACTCCACCAAATAAAGATGGTCTTCCCATTGCGTTCCAAAGTACAAGACACACATGCGGAGCATGTCTTCATAGTTCTATTGACCCTCTCGGTCTGCCCATCCGTTTGCGGATGGAAGACTGTGCTGAATTTTAACTTTGTTCCCAACATTTGATGCACTAGCCTCCAATAATTTGACGTGAACCGCCCATTTCGGTCACTCACGATGCTGCGGGGCATACCGTGAAGTTGTACTATATTCTTCACATACAGTTTTGCCAACTTCTCCACCGGATCATCCTTCCTATGCGGAATGAAATGCGACACCTTCGTTAACCGATCTACGACCACCCAGGGGGCGTCGTTCCCCTTTTTGCGACTTTGGCAAACCGTGCACAATGTCCATAGAGATGTCCTCGAATTTCCACTCCGGAATAGGCAAGGACTTCAGAAATCCTCCTGGCTTTTGGCATTCCGCCTTCACCAAGGCGCAAGTTTGGCACTTCGCCACGTAGAGCGCCACATCCTTCTTCAAACCCGGCCACCAAAACAGTTCCTTTACATCGTGGTACATCTTCGTGCTCCCCGGGTGAATCGAGCAATTGGTATGCTGTGCCTCGTATAACAATTCCACCCGCAAATTGCTCACGCTTGGGATGCACAGACGACCGTCTTTCCAAAGCAATCCGTCCTCAACAACGAATTGGGAATTTGACCCACCCAGAGCCTCTACCATGAACTGCTTCATATGGTCATCCAAATCCAAAGCCTGCCGAATCCAATCAGCCCGGTCATATTGGACTTCGGTCCAATTCAGTACTGCTTCAGCACTTGATTGCTTATCTACACAAACAATCTCGAACGCCTCCAACTTCCGAACCAACCGCTCATCATGCACCGATAGCCAATTGGCTTGTGCTGGGGCCCGGCGACTCAATGCGTCCGCAACTGCATTACCTTTACTAGGCACGTAGTGGATCTTGAAAGTATAGTCCCCCTGGTACTCCATCCATCTACGCTGCCGCATAATCAGATCTTTCTGATGAGACAAATACTTCAGGCTCTTGTGATCGGTGTAGATATCAATCTTCACACCGTACAAATAATGCCTCCACAGCTTCAAGGCAAAAAATCACGGCCGCCAGCTCCAAGTCATGGACCGAATATTTCCTTTCGTGCACTTCAGCTGTCTCGAGGCATAAGCTATCACACTTTCATGTTGCAGTAGCACGCAACCCAAACCGCTGCCCGAAGCATCTCTAAAAATCTCATAACCTTCGGTCACACTCGGCGAACTCAGCACAGGCTCCGTGGTCAGCCGACATTTCAACTCCTCAAAAGCTCGCGCGCACTCCGGCGTTCAAACGAACTTCTGCTCCTTCCTCGTCAAAGTAGTGAGGGGTAACGGTGTCCGCGAGAAGTTCTCTACGAAGCGCTCAAAATAGCCGGCAAGCCCCAGAAAACTCCGGACTTCCGCTACCGTAGAAAGCTCAGGCCACTCCCGTATCGCAACAATCTTCGCCGGATCTACTGCAATACCCTCTCCACTCACTATATGACCGAGGAACGCCACTAAGGACAACCAAAACTCGCATTTGGAGAACTTGGCGTATAGTTGATTCCTCTCAGCGTCTCCAACACCAAATGAAGACGCCTGAAGTGATCCTCCTCACTTTGCGAGTACACCAAAAATATTGTCAATGAAGACGATCACAAAATGGTCCAAGTACTCCCTGCAGGTCATGTTCATCGAATCCATGAACACTGACGACACATTAGTCAGCCCAAACGGCATGACAGTAAACTTGTAATGCCCGTATCTTGTACTGAACGCTGTCTTAGGGATACCGAGCTCCCTTATCCTAAGGTGATATTAACCAGACTTGAGATCCAACTTCGAGTACACCGTCGACCCGACCAATTGATCCAAAAAAGTCATCGATCCGAGGGATCGAGTACTTGTTTTTTTCTGTCAACTTGTTGAGCTCCCGATAATCAATACATAGCCTCAAGTTTCCGTCCTTCTTCTTAACAAAGAGGACCGGCGCGCTCCAAGGTGAAGAGCTTGGACGCACATTCCCTTGCTCCAACAACTCTTGTAGTTGAACCTTCAACTCCGCCATTTCCTTAGGCGCCAGTTGATACGGAGAGCGTGACACAGTATTTGCACCTGGTACGAGCTCTATCGTAAAATCTATCTCCCGTTGAGGCGGGGATCCAGGGAGATCTTTAGGGAACACATCAGGGTATTCCGATACCACTGAAATACTATCCAACGCGGGCTTCGGCTTTGCAACCTCCACTAGTGTAAAGAACAGCTCTGCACCAGCATGAACCGCCTTCACCACCTGAAGAGCAGACACCAACGTCTTGCTCGACCCCTCCGAGCCCGTAAAGGTCGTCTCACGACTTGCTCCCAGCTTGACTTCCTTTCTACCGCAATCGATATAGGCTTGCTGCTCCGAGAGCCAGTCCATGCCAAATATTACGTCGAACTCCTCCAGTCGCGATAGTGACGTTAGCAAATGGAACTCCTGACTCTCAATCCAAACCTAAGCGCAACAAATTCTACCCGCGCACATTGAGCACCATTGGACCATAACACATCCAATTTGTCTCTTACCGTCGAAGGAGGTACTCCGACGCGCAATATAATTCCTAAATAAAGGAATGCGAAGCTCCCTAAACGAACGGTGCTCTCGCCAAATAAAGTAAAGTCAGAACAAATCTTAGCACAAGTAGTTCTAAGCTGACATGCCCAAGGGCGACAAGTATTTAAGGCAAAACTATCTTTAAACCATACCTGAACTCACGACGGCGTGCTTCCTCCAGGGCTTTAGGCACTCACGGACATAATTCCCCGGCTCCCCATAGTTGAAACATGCGCCCGGGGTTTGGCTTGTAGTTGCCCCCGAAGCACCGAAAGGAGGGACTAGACCCAGAGTCCTAGCCTTCTTATACCATTTTTGATATACAGACTTTGAGGTGTTCGACACTTTGAATGCCGTTTCCTTTACACTAAAGTTCTTGACTGCTCCTGACATAGATTTCTTAACCTTCCGAGCACCATTCCAACATTCGCGGACAATATGCCCTTTCTTTCCACAAGTAAAACATGTGTAAGTAGCTTTGCTAGTCGATGCCGTAGCCCCTTTCTCCAGCATTCCGCCGGATGCAACTCTTATGGGGCTTTCATAGTTCGATACCATGGTCGCTGGCATCGGGAGAGTCTTCCTCAAATGTGCCTCCAAAGATCTATCTGATTCCACCAAGGCTCGGAATCCCAATAACTTTGGTCCTAGCAGTAGAACTCGTAACTCGGCGCGTAGACCATTATAAAATCTATCGACTGTAGCTTGCTCATTATCCAACTCGAAGCATGGGTAGCGGCTTATCGTAAGAAATGCTTGCAAATATTCCTCAACTGTGTGCGCTCCCTGCACTTAATGCATATTCAGCTGCTCCGATAGTTTAACAAAAGTCATCTGCTCCATCACGCCAACTGGCGTTGAAGCCACAACAGGGGCGCAGGGTTATACATTTATTCCAAGCTGTGCACCCGTCACAGCGAACACCGCTTCAACGATCCTTCTTACGGTTTCATACGAAGGAGGGGTCTCAAACACCTCACCGGGTGCACTATGCTCCTCAGAAACCGGACATTCTGGCGGCCCAACACCTCTTCTGGTCACCTATAGTGGTACAAAACACTGTTAAGCATCCAAATAAAATTGCAAACAGCAATTATAGGAACACGCAGGTTCCCCAAACACGTGTATTTTCATTCCTAAGTGGACATTCATGAGTTCTTTTGTTGTTATAACGATGACGCACACACATGTGCTCACCACCCCTTAAAAAGAATTCGTCCACGAATTCATTTTAAGTCTGACCGAAACCAGTAGTCTGATACCAAATTGTAACACCCCCTATCCGTCACATAACATATAGCAGTAGGTCCGTCCGGGGCCCGACGCCATATACCACAGACAGACCGGGTGGTTACTCAATGGAAACCATCCAACTAATCCAACGTCCTACACAGAGCATTCTAGCGGAAGCAATTTTATAAGTTGCAATTAAAGAAACCAGCGCAAAGAGCACGAATGTCCACTAATATACCAAATAGGAATGTAATACATACACAAGTATTGGCCTTAAGGCCTTACAAAATTGTTTACTTCACATTACATGTTTTACAAACCATGACACGCAAGCCGGTCATACATGAACAAAAGCAAGTAAACACTTCCATTAGGCCTTCAAGGATCGGCTTCGCAATTTGGGCTTTAGCTCGCTATTGACCGCTTGGTCCAGCAGCACCTGCAAGCAACAAAACCACCGCATGGTGGCAAACAAAGTAACGGTCGGCAATACTGACCAAATTATAACGATCCCGCCCTCAACTCGGGGCGGCGATGCTCCTTCCCTGCATTTTATTAGCATAAGACAGCAGTATATAAATATTCATTTCATCACAGGCGTAGGCTCGCACGGCCACACACCCCGTGCACTCAGGGCACATTCTCGGTGAACCGGCCAATGTCACGTCAATTTAAGCCATTGACATTCCGGATTCACCACCGCCACTTTGACGGCCAAACATATGAGCAATTTGTCTTCCCGGCATGGGTCACGATAATTTAAGCCATAGACCACCAAAGACCCTCATTTATGCCAACGGATCTAACCGAACGACATAGAAATGGGTACGGATCCATCTAACCCGTGCTCACATCGCAACGACAATTTAAGCCATATGCGCAGGTCAAACTTCTCCCGAGTCCCATTTCCGTCACACAATTCACATAACTCGGTTATGTTCAAGTTGGCTCTTAGGCCTCCAAGTTGGCAAGATCTCGCATCCGCCCAGTTTTCCGGGTGCACCTTAGGGTTAATCCCCAAGGCTCCCTATTGCAATCTACCATGTAGAAAACCCGAAAAACAACCAATCGCACGGAGTCTCCTCCGGCATTTATGCAATGCAACATCACCGATCCAGACCAACATGTCCGGGTAGGCTTCACACATCATGCCTATGTCCGTTCTCGCTTACGGACTCTACACAACAGGGACTTTACATATCTACCCGAAGGAACACCTCCAACTCACCGCAAACTCGCGAGAGCGGGCTTCCTATGCAAAGAAGGAGAGCTTCACATGCTCAAGAAGAGAATCGTTACCCTAGCGTTCTTCCTTGATGCCATGGAAAAGTAAGCGGATGAAAAGCACCGCACTCTCTTTGCCTCCGTAGATCCGAATTTGGCTCGCGATTTGGAGCTTTGAAGCTCCTTCAATGGCCGGATCTAGCTTCTTCTTCCTCCTTTGATCTCACCTCTCTCTTGACTTAGAAAGAGAACCACTCAAGTAAGAATGAGGGTTTCAAAGGTCCAATCCCGTGTATATCCCATCAGGAACAATCCCTAGCCGTTGGATCCCGAATTAAAGAAACGAACGGCCACGATCTAGATCTAAAATGCAGAATCTGGGCCGAACACGGCCTGACATATGCCCGTGTCCAGGGCCGTGTCCCTCATTCGCCGTCAAAATCGACGCGTCTTGGAAGACATACGAGCATCCGACACGCCCGTGTTCGAGCCGACACGCCCGTGTTCCACCTGACACAGCCGTGTGCTCGACCGTGTGCCCCCATCGACACAGCCCAAAACCACCCGAGACTCACACGGGTATTGGACACGCCCGTGTCCTAACCAGTGTCTACTCGAACACGCCTGGGCGCCAGGCCGTGTTCACGATCTCGACACTTCGTCGAGTGAAGTTCGTCGACCACCCGACACAGCCTTGGACACGCCCGTGTCCTACGCCGTGTGCCATGTGTCCACACATCGTCGAGCGAAATTCGTCGACTCCCCGGGCCGATCGTTGACACGGGCTCGACATGCCCTGAGACACGCCCGTGTCTCAGGCCGTGTTCTCTGCTCGACGATCATCGACTCCAAAAATCGTCGACCTCTCGACCAGATCATCGACTCCAGCCTGACACGCCCTGGGACACGCCCGTGTTCCAGGCCGTGTGCCCCTGCCAGAATCCAATTTTGGCCCAAAACGCCTCCCGTCGCTCTTTTGAGTTTCAGGGCGTTACATACTACACCTCCTTCAGCAGAAACCATCAGGATGGTGGCTGGAGCCGTATTTGTGATGATTAATGCCCAACCTGCAGGGAAAATGCATCATGCACCTCCTGCTAATGAGCAAGAACCGGTTAGGGCGGCAGAGCTGAGAGTGGTAGAACGAGCGTTAGTTGGTCTGGTAGAGCCGAGGAGAGCTACGGAGAAGCAGCTCAAGCATGTAATGAGCTTTAATCCTCCGAGGTTCGATGGGGTTGGAATGCTAGCTCAATCTGAGGATTGGATCTCTACGATAAAGAGGGTCTTGACAGCCACGTTAACTGAGAAGTGGCAGAAGACCACCATAGCGACCTTCCTTTTGACTGGCGAAGCGAGGCTATGGTGGGACGAGTTGTAGTTTCATCTCTTAGTGGGAAGACAGCTTGCGGATGTGTCGATGGAGGAATTCTCTAGATTATTCTTGGCCAGATACCTACCATATGCTCAGAAGTTGGAGATGGAGAATCAGTATCTTGGGTTGACTCAGGGAGCCAGAAGCGTGGACGAGTATCTCCATGAGTTCACACGGTTGGGTCGTTATGCTGGTGCTACGTTTATGGAAGAAGAACAGAAGACCAACCAGTTTTATGAGGGTATTCGTGGCGATCTACAGCTACTACTTGCTGGGCCTAAGGCACAGGGCTTCCTAGCCTTGGTCAATTCGACCCGATCATCGGAGAAGGTTGTGAAGAAAGTTCAAGAGAAGAAGGACCCATGAGAAAAGAAGTCCGAGTTCAAGATGCCAAATACCAAGTCAAGTTTCCACAGGTGGAACAAGAAATATAGGACTTCGAACTCAGCCCCTCCGTCTGGTGCGTCGGGGGCAACTACAAGTCGAGTCCCAGGAGCTTGCTACAACTGCGGGAAGACGAGGCATTTTGCTCCTGAGTGTTGGAGCGGACGTGCAAGGTCTGAGAGAAAGCCTGAAGCGACTTATGAGGAGAAAGGGAAGGCGGTGGAGTCAACTGCGTCCCACCATGCTCCATCCCAGCCTAGAGTTTACAACCTTGGCCTGCAAGAGGCCATAAAGCAAGCGGACGTGGTGACAGGTATGAGTTAAATTACAGTGGTTTAAATTTTATAGTTGTTACCTTCTTATTTGCTAGCTTACTTTCGTTGTGCTAGACTTTATGTTAATCTTTGAGTTTCCGGAGAGAGCCCTGTTTGATATGGGAGCTTCACATTCCTTCTTGTCCGAAAAATTCATATCGCACATCAGAGTTCCGTCCTCGATGGCAAAAGACAAGTTGGATGTGTTGTTGCTCAATGGGTGCTCAATGCGCGCGGATAGGATCTGCGTAGTGAAGATTCAAATTGGAGACCAGGAGTTTGATTTGCGAGCGTCGCTTTTGCCATTGGCAGAGTACGACGTAATATTCGGTATGGATTGGCTCTCGGAGCAGGGTGCATGCATTGATTGCAACCGTAAGGAAGTTAAGTTGGGTCTGAACACTGATCGGGAGACTACTTTTGCGGGCATGAAGGGGTCGGGTAAGATTTTGATGTCAGCCCTTCAGGTGATTAAGACAGTTCGGTCTGGGGCAGAGCTGTTTGTCACTCTAGTGCAGACTTCGACGCCTAGGCCAAGTCTTGACAGTATCCCAGTTGTGTCTGAGTACCCCAATGTGTTCCCAAATGATCTCCCAAGAGCCCCTCCTCAGCGGGAGATTGATTTTACCATTGAGTTGGTACCGGGTGCCAAACCGGTGTCACACTCTCCATATCGGATAGCGTCGCGAGAGATGGCGGAGTTGAAGGTGCAACTGCAAGAGTTGCTAGAGCAAGGTTATGTGTGTCCAAGTTCGCCGCCTTGGAGCGCACCAGTTCTTTTCGTTAAGAAGAATGATGGGAGCTTGCGACTCTTCATTGACTATCAGGAATTTAACAAGCTTTCGGAGAAGAACAAATATCCGATCCCCGAGATTGACGATCTATTTGATCAGTTGGTCGGGTCAACGGTGTATTAGAAGTTGGATCTGAAATCCAGTTACTACCAGTTGAAGATAAGGGAGAGCGACATCCCAAAGACAGCATTCAGTACGCGGTTTGGGCATTACGAGTTCACGGTCATGCCGTTTGGTTTGACCAATGTGCCATCCGTGTTTATGGATCTGATGAAAAGGACGTTCAGAGAGTACCTGGACCGTTTTATGATAGTATTTATTGACGATATCCTGGTGTACTCGCAGTGTGAAGAGGATCACTACAATCACCTGCACTTGGTGTTGGAGACGTTGAGGAGGAATCAATTGTATGCTAAGTTCTCCAAGTGTGAATTCTGGTTATCCTCGATAGCGTTCCTTGGTCATGTTGTCAGTGGAGAAGGGATAGCTGTGGATCCGGCGAAGATAGTGGCGATACGGGAGTGGCCTGCTTTGACTACAGTGGCAGATGTCCGGAGTTTTCTGGGGCTTGCTGGCTACTACAGGCGCTTCGTAGAGAACTTCTCGCGGATAGCGCTACCACTCACGACGTTGACTAGGAAGGATCAGAAGTTTGTGTGGTCTCCGGAGTGCAAACAGGCTTTTGAAGAGTTGAAGAGGTGGTTGACCACGACTACTATTTTATGTTCGCCAAGTGGAACAGAAGGGTTCGAGATCTATAGTGATGTTTCGGGCAGTGGTTTGGGCTGTGTTCTGCTACAGCATGGGAGAGTGATAGCCTGTGGTTCACGACAATTGAAGGCTCACAAGAGAAATTATCCGATCCATGACTTGGAGTTAGCAGCCGTGATATTTTCTTTAAAGCTGTGGAGACACTACCTGTACGGTGTAAAGGTCGATATTTACTTGCACAAGATGCACAGCTTGCTGCCAGAAGAAAGAGGGAAGGGACTCAATTGGCTGAAGAGTTCATGACAAAGAGCAGAGCTGAGAACAAAATGATCCAGATCATGAACAGCTAAGTGATGCCTCTGAATCCATCATTATCAATGCTTGGGTAAGTTATGGACAAATCTTAAAGAATATTGATAGTGTATATCCTTCTGAGGAATTGATAAAGCATCTGGAAATAAATTCCCTAAGGGAAAGAATATTCAAAGAGAATCTGATAAGGAAGAGCAACCCTAAGAAAATGCCTCCCAGATATATTCCAAAACCATTCCTTTACTTCAAGTGACAGGAGAACAAAGCTGAAAACTTGAATAAGACTGCTGCTTCCAAGGATGCTGATTCTAGTTCATCAAAACGAAACTAATATGAGGCTGCATGACTTAGAGTTCTTTAAACATTTATTCAATGTCTTGTAATGAATATCAATAGTGTAGCAACATCAAATCCTTATCAATGAAATTAATATGAGTTGGCCCTAACTATATTGATGTGATAAATGTATAATGCAACTCTCAGTTGTACATCTGTAATAAATAAATATGCTGTTCTTTCATAGATATCTTGTAATCACAAGTTTGCTACTGTTGTTTGGCTAAGTTAATGATTAGGTAGATCTTAATCAAACCGTGTACCTTATAAATGATTAATAAAGCTTTTGTTGAATAATAATACAATCACATTGTCAATGATTGATAATTCACCTATATCATTGATCTTTCAATCATAGTGGTAAGCCATCTCATCCAGGGGGAGTTATCCTGTACCGGGATGGCTAGTTTTCATGATAATGCTTTATTAGACCAATCATGATATTTCTTATGTTGATGCACCTTAACATGGATGAGTGTTCTGCCTTCTTCAAATATGAGGAGATTATTGGGAATTGTGCCCTATAATGTTCCTCAGGATTTGAAGAGGCATCACCAATCATGCTAAGGAGCATAATGTATTTGATGTGTGCTTTAGTTCTTGCATGTAGGTAGTCCATGATTGGACAGGTGAAGAAAAATGAGTTTGGTAGTAAACTCAAAATTCATCGAGCAGCTCGCTGGTCGTCGAGCTCAGCTCAACATTCCTTGGGTTAACTCAAGAGCTCAGGATTCAAAGTTCGTTGAGCTCAGCTTGAAGTTCATCGAGTTTAGTTTGCAATTCATCGAGCTCATCTTATAGATCATCGAGCTTAGCTCAACACTTGTCAAGCTAAAGCCAGAAAAATTGACTAAGGCAAAAAGAGCTGAGACCGCCGAGAAGATCAGAGTTCATCGAGCTCAACCCATAGATCGTTGAACGCAACTAAAGCCAGAAAAACTGACTAAGGCAAAAAATGCTGAGACAACTGAGATAGCTGAGAAGAAAGCACTGAGATAGATGAGAAGAAAGCGTTGAGACCGCTGAGAAAAAAGGTTGTCTCAACAGTTAAGAATAAAGCGCTGAGACCTATGAGAAGAAAGCGCTGAGACAGAAGCTTGTCTCAGCTATTAATAAGAAGCCACTGAGACCGCTGAGACAGAAAGCACTGAGATAGAAGCTTGTCTCAACTGTTAATAAGAAACTGCTGAGACCACTGAGACAGAACTGCTGAGACAAATCCAGAGAAAATTCACAAGTCCAGAAGCGCTGAGAGCCAAGACAGATGACATTGAGTGACTTAACATCACTCAACGCTTTATGGATTTCTGGAATATTTTCTAAGTCCAGATGGTGACTACCATTGCTGACGTCATCAAAGTTAACTTACATGTAGCCGCTGCGGGAAAACTGCAGTGGCACCGAAAGCTGCTTTGTAGTTTCTGAAGGAGGTGGGGCTCACCAATCCTTGGATGGCCCCACATAAAATTGTGTCGTTGATTCAAAACAATGCATATAAAAAGAAAAAAAGAAAGTGGATTAGGGCAAGAAACGAACGAGGAACAAATGCATAAAATACTAAAAGAAAACTAGAGGCGGGTGGACATCTTCTTCTCCATTAAGCTTGAAAGCTCAAGTCCAGCAGAGACAGCCTGAAGGCAAAAGGAAGTTAGCTGAAGCTCTTCAAGTTCAGCAAGATAGTTTTTTTCAGAACAGAGAAGATGATTCATCCATTCAGCAAGCTGATAGCTGTTCATCTGTGCAGCAGAAAAGTGTTAGCTATAGAAGAGGACTAATTCCTTCTACAGCAAGAGTGCTGGATTGATATCTACTCAGTCCAGCAAGGTAGACTCAGAGACTTATCTCTGAGTTAGTTGTTTTATTTTTCTTAAACACTCTGTATTCACTTCCTGTAGGATTCAGTTTATCTGAATCTGAGTGTAGGACACTTTGTGCCTGAGGTAAGTGACTAATTAGTCACTAAGGTAGGTGCCCTGTTGGGGTACTGAGGTAGGATCCAAGTGTGGATCTGAGATGTAAGGATTAATTGCCTAAGGTAGGAGAGTGTTGCTCTCTGAGGTAGGATCCAAGTATGGATCTGAGGTAAGGGTGTCCTCACAGCCTGAGTGTAGGGCCTTGTGCCTGAGGTAGGTGATTGGAGGGTCACTGAGCTGTAGGTGACAAGTGTGTCACTTAGTTGTAGGCCTTAAAGGAGGCTGATCTGTAGGTACCTGGAAGGGTACCGAGTTATAGGAGTGCTGCAACACTTTGAGAGTAGGGCTGTGTGCCTGAAGCTGTAGGTGAAAATGTTTTAAGTTGTCTACCTAAATCACCTAGAGGGGGGTGAATAGGTGAGTTGTGCGTCTTTTTGCGGAATAAAAAATTTAGCGAGCGATGCAAAAAAATAACTAAGTATTCACAGACGACACCAACAGTTATAGTGGTTCCCCAACCTCGGGTACATCCACTTTCCACCTCACCGATCTAGCAAAGTACTAGATTCAACTACTCCACTAATCTTGGATTGAAAACAATCCTATAACTCGGAATAAAGGTTCCTACAACTTGATCCCAAAAATAGGATCTACACTCGGAAGAGAAAACTTCCTACAAGAAACTCGGAGAACAAAGCTCCTACACTCGGAGAAGAATCTCCTACAAGAATAAAATAAATTTAAAGAAATACAAACAGTAAATTTCTCAGATCTGAAAACCTCTGCCTTTATTCTTCGTTGAATTTGAAAGCTCTGTCAGAATTATTTTGAAGAAGAATCGGCTAGATCTCGGGATCTGAAAACTCAGGAATCAGCAAGATCAAGGAGAGAATCAGTCGATTATAAAATAACTTGATCTTTGAATCTCTTGCTCTGAATCTTTAGATCGAAAGCATATCAGCAAGAATTGCGATGAACAGAGGCAGCGACTCTCGATTTAGAAAGTGAATTCCAGATTCAGAATCTTAGAATTTCTTCTTCTAGGGTTGGTCGATTATGATAAGACCTTTTATAAGACTTGCCTAACGGTCATAATCCTAATAAATGATAGTCACATGGACCAATCACGTGCTAATTACATTTGAAAATCCGTCTGACTGGACTTAAGAAAATTTTCAGAAATAGTACAACAGTTCTTGAGAAGAAGGATTGTACTCGAGAAAAATAGATTCTGTTCTCGAGAACAATAATGAAGGTCTCGAGAAAAATAACTTTTGTTCTCGAGAACAATGATGAAGATCTCGAGAAAAAGACTTAGAAAAAAATGTGGAGGTGGAAATCAGTAATCTTGAGAATGAAGGAAGTACTCGAGAAAAAAGAACTTTAGTTCTCGAGAAGGAACAATCTGGTACTCGAGAACAAATAAGTTTTCTCGAGAACTAATGTCTAGCTCTCGAGAAACATGGCCTAGGTCTCGAGAAAAGTCTTCTGCATCTCGAGAATTAGGCATAGTCTTCTCGAGAATAAATTTAGTCTTCTCGAGAAAAAGACTTAGAAAAATTCAATAAGGGAAAGATGTAACTCGAGAGGAAGTGTCATGCAGTACTAGAGTACAGAAGGCCTTCTCGAGAACAACATTAAGCTTTCTCGAGAATTGTTTCTCCAACTCGAAAACATGACAAGTCTTACTCGAGAACAATCTTTAGTCCTTCTCGAGTACAAAACATAGTACTCGAGAAAAACACTTAGAAATTTTCTGAAGATCTGAAAACATGATTTCTTCAAAATAATCAGCATCCAACTTTTCTCCCATGCCCTTAATGCTTGAAAAGAAAGTGTGTCCCAATAGAGAGGCTACACATGAGTCAACACCATGGATCACACAAAGAGGGATTATATTGTATGATCCCGTGTTTGGTGACTCATTGTAGACTGACATTGGTCTACACTCAACAATTGTATCATGCAAACACTTAACAAAAAAGAGCATCAAATACAAACTTAATTTATCTTAGTTCAAGGGTGACTTCATACAAATCTGAGTTATTGTGGATACAATACCCAACAATCTCCCCTATTTGTAGAAGTAAGAACCCTCTACACTAAGGTGAATTACATCAAGATAAACAAGAAAAGAAACTCACAACCATAATAAACAGATAAGAGCTATAATGGAGAAAAATCAGATCAACAAAACTAAAGGTTCATATTAATAGAAATATGTCCAAGAAAGAGTTCAATTCCACAATTTCAACAATGAGAATTATCAACAATGAGAATTATAAAAACATGACAAGTCTTACTCGAGAACAATCTTTAGTCCTTCTCGAGTACAAAACATAGTACTCGAGAAAAACACTTAGAGAATTTTCTGAAGATCTGAAAACATGATTTCTTCAAAATAATCAACATCCAACTTTTCTCCCATGCCCTTAGTGCTTGAAAAGGAAGTGTGTCCCAATAGAGAGGCTACACATGAGTCAACACCATGGATAACACAATGAGGGATTATATTGTATAGTCCTATGTTTAGTGACTCATTGTAGACTGACATTGGTGTACACTCAGCAATTGTATCCTACAAACACTTAACTAAAAAGTGCATCAAATTCAAACTTAATTCATCTTAGTTCAAGGGTGAGTTCATACAAATCTGGGTTATTGTGGATGCAATACCCAACAATCTCCCCCCTTTCATAGCAGTGTATGTGCAGCTATGAATGCCTGCGGTGTGTGCGCGGCTATGAATGTCTGCGGTGTGTGCGGTTATGAATGCCTGTGATTGAATTCAGGATATGAACACCTGATGTACTGACGAGCTAGTGGAGCCTAATTATAACTGGTTTATATTGCTGTTGTTTTTCTTTCCAGTTATAATATTCTGCACTTTTTTTAATTGCTCCTAGCTATACATATATGAAATGTTGTGCTAACCCTCTCTTGCATCTGCTATTTACTTCTGTCGGGTGGGTGTGTGCTCGTCCCCAGGATATGGATCCGGGGAGGAGATTTGTTTCCACTTAGCTCTGTGACTAACAGTTATTTGATTAACCATTAATAGGAAATGGAGCATCGTAGTGACTCGCTGCCGCAGGAGACTATGCCGGTGGCTGACTACTCGAGTAGATGCACCCCCACTATCTCCGGAGTTTAGAGACGTGAGTACCGCCGAGCGGTGTAGAGAGAGTGTATGAGGATTATATGTAACACATGTATAGCCCACGAGATTATTAAAATGCTTAGGCTTCGGCCCTAGATCCTCTGTGATTTGATATATTATATCTACAATGGTTTCCTGTTAATGCTTCCGCTTTACTTTGATGAGTTGTGAATGTTATGATTCAAGCTGAGCAAGGCGGCCATCTAGTGCTTGGATAGGGTAGATCGTTTCCCCTAAAAGCACTGGGTGGACGTCTTAGGCCAGTAGTACCCCTCCAGCCCGACCTGGGCAAAAGGTTTGGGGGCACTATAAATGGATCAGAGCTATCACGATTCATCCTTGTGGAGCAGTATTAGGATCCCACCATCCCTCGCTTCGTCCTGGGTTTGGGACAAACCTTGCAGTGGAAGCCTGGTGGACCCTAGTGTAGAGGCTTAGGGATTCTAGACTGTACGATAGTATGGCCATACACTGTTATTTTCCGCTTGGGTTGTTGTTTTTGCAAATTTCCCCCTACTTTTGCAAAATACTGACACTCTTTCCTGTTACTTCTCCAAATACCGGAGTACAGTAACGGGAGATCCTCGTTTAGAGGATACGTTCTAGCTACACCACCACCAGACCCGGTTGCTCCCGCCGCCGTACCGTTT
The DNA here is from genome assembly GCA_039583875.1 of Platanthera guangdongensis. NCBI lineage: Eukaryota > Viridiplantae > Streptophyta > Magnoliopsida > Asparagales > Orchidaceae > Platanthera > Platanthera guangdongensis. Next base: position 74,779,513 of record CM077160.1, on the reverse strand, counting down.
GCCGAGACAGATATAGGGTAGACACTGACGGCTATACTATCGACTTTTCGGGATGCCCTGACACAGCCACCGCGAGAGATGACCGCACCCACCGACCTGCTGACAACTTTCTGAGGATTGAGGCCTCCCCCTTTCAGAGGTACAGAGATGAACATCCAGGTAGAGGAGTGGGTGGAGCGGGTGGAGGATCTATTAGTAGGAATGATGTGCCCAGTTGTGGCTGCAGTCTATTTGGTGGTGACCCTTTTGGAGGGATATGTAATGCCCCAAAGCTCAAAAGAGCGACGAGAGGCATTTTGAGCCAAGTTTAGAATTTGGCAGGGGGCACACGTCCTAGGAAACGACCATGTCCCAGGGGTGTCTCGTGCTCGGGTTGACGATCTGGCGGAGAGGTCGACGAATTTTAGAGTTGACGATCGTCGGGCAGCGAACAAGGCCTGAGACACGGGCGTGTCCCAGGCCGTGTCCTTCTCGGGTGGTTGGCCGAGTTGAGTTGGGGGAGAAACACTGCCTGGAGCCCAGACGTGTTCGGGTATGACACGAGCGTGTCAAATGGGAAACGGGCGTGTCCAAGACCCGTGTCCTTCTTGGGTTGGTGCTGGGCCTATGTCGATAGAGTAACACGACATAGTACACGGCCGTGTTCTAGATGACACGGACGTGTCAAGCTTGACACGGGCGTGTCAGGTGCACGTGTCCTTTTAGGGACGCACCGGTTTCAACGACGAATGAGGAACACGGCCCGGGACATGGGCGTGTCACAGGCCGTGTTTGGCCCAGATTTTGGATTTCAATGGCGAACCATGGCCGTTCATTTCCTTATTTTAGGATCCGACGGCTGGGGGTTGTTCCTGCTGGGATATACCCGGGAATAGGGTTTCAAATCCCTCATTTCTTTCGCTTAGTCTCTTTCTAAAGTCTAGAGAGAGGGGAGAGCAAGGAAGAAGAAAGGAGGCTAGATCCGGTCACTGACGGAGCTTCGGAGCTCCAAATCGCGAGCCGACTTCGGATCTACGGAGGCAAGGAGATTTCAGTGCTTTCCATCTGCATAGATTTCCATGGCGCCAAGGAAAAATGCTAGGGTAACGATTCTCATCCTAGGACATGTGAAGTCCTCTTTTCCTTTGCATAGGAAGCCCGCTCTCGCGAGTTTGCGGTGAGTTTGAGGCGTTCCTTCGGGTAGACATGAATAGTCCCCGTTGTGTACATGTAGAGTCCGTAATCGAGAAAGAATATAGGTATGATGTGTGAAGCCTACCCGGACAAGTTGGTCTGGATCGGTGATGTTGCATTGCATAAATGGCCGGAGAATACTCCATGCAATTGGTTGTTTTTCGGGTTTTCTACGCGGTAGATTGCAACAGGGAGCCTTGGGGACTAACCTCGAGGTGCACCCGAAAAACTAGGCAGATGTGTGATTCTGCCGTCTTGGTGGCCTGGGAGCCAACTTATATATAACTGGGTTATGTAATATTGTGGGTTCGATTCACGGGCTTCGAGGAAGCTTAACCCGTGCCGATAACTTTAAGTGTCATGGCGAAGTGAGCAACGAGTTGAGTGGAACCGTTCCTGCTCTATGCAGTTCGGTGTTAGAGGCCTACCAAGGGCATATAGGTTGGGTCTTAGGCTGTCGATGTTTTCAAGTGACATGGCTTCTTCCTGAAAGACTCAAATGCTCAAGAGTTGTGTCGTCCAAGTGGAAGTGGTGAGACCACGATTTTGACCGGGTTCACCGAGAATGTACCCTAAGAGCACGGGGTGTGTGGTCGTGCATGCCTATGCCTGTGATGTAGTGTTATTACTCTATAATGCTTGGTTATGCTAATAAAGTGCAGGGAAGGAGCATCGTCATCCCGAGTTTGGGGGCGGGATCGTTATAATTTGGTCAGCATAGCTGACCGTTGCCTTTTTTGCCACCGTTGCAGTGGGTGTTTGCTTGCCGGTGCTGCAAGACCAAGCGGTAAATAGCGGGCAAAAACCCATGTTGCTGAGCCGGCCCTCGAAGGCCTAAATATTGAGTGTTTACTTGCTTTATTCATGTGTGACCAGCCTGCGTGCCGAGGTTTGCAAAACATGTAATTTGAGTAAACAAATGTAAGGCCTTAAGGCCATTGTACTTGTGTATTGTACTTCATTCCTATTGGGTTTTGTAATGGACATTCATGCTTGTGCTGGGTTCTTTATTTTGCAACTTTTAAAATTGCTTCTGCTAGAATGGCTCTGTGTAGGACGTTGGTTATTAGTTGGTGGTTTCCATTGAGTAACCACCCGGCCTGTCTGTGGTATATGGCGTCGGGCCCCGATCGGACCTACTTCTATATGCTATGCGACGGATAGGGGGTGTTACAGGATACGCGAGGGATTGGTGGAGAGCGGCTAGTCGCTCTACTTTTCGAGGTCGGCCATTGAGCATGATCCTTTGGGGGGGGGGGGGGTGTAAGACTCCCCCTCCCCGGATCCCAAAACACGGCACGAAGAGGGAGTCTTATGCCCGGAACAGCCGCCTTGCGGTAGCATTAGCACACGGGCTAACCTGTACCACAAGACGCCTATTCCGCCGGCTACAACAATATCAATAAAACATGCCAACCCAACCAAATAAATAAACAAACAGAAGTCAAATCCACACTAAGTAATAATGTCCAAATACATCAATAATGAGAAGCTAAAACATGCTTCTACAATATATCAGAGTACAGCTAATCATTGCCCAAACGGGCTACATCAGAGTAAGCAAAACACTAACAGTAACAGACGGTATCGACGGCACCGTCACATCAGGCCCTGTCGTCCTGGCCTGGCTGTCCTGCGGCGTAGTCTGCGGCTGCTCTACCTGCGGCGTGACCTCCTAAAAAGGAAGACGTAGCAACCGTTAGTCGAAATGATTAAGTGGTTTCACATCCGCTCCCCCGGCGACTCCTCGGCACCGGGCGGAGAAAGAGAAACAAGGGTAAAGTATATATCAGTAAGTATAAAAGTACAATCAGGTGACAAGGTACATGAGTATCAATGTATAACTAGCAGTTCTACAAAAGTTATCAATATGTAAACTAACAATTCTACAAGAGCCATCAAGGTATAATAACAAGTGTAGGAAAGCTACAGCAGTAAAGTAACTTAACTTATAAGAATGCCCATACAAACTTATAAGTTAAGGATCGGGTTACATAAAGTAACTCATCGTATAAGAGTGCCCATACAAACTTATACGATGAGGATCTTGTTGTGCAATGATATGAAATGCTATGAATGCTATGCAATGACTCACCCATGCACACCCATGCAATTGCTATGTCGACATAGACTATAGTTCCCACTTTTTGAGCAGGTAGCTAACCTCTCAGGCATCAGCCGCCGTGGCCAGGCGGTGACAGTAGAACGAGCACTTCTACTACTAGGCGGGTATCACACTACTTCACCTAGGCCTCCGTACGCCTCAACGCTAAGAACACAACAGCGGAGCCCATGCGTACTATGGCCCAGCAGGGTCTTGGGTAGATGTGCACCAAGAACACAGCCCGAACTGGCCTTGCGTGACCCGGAAGGGGCCTTGGAAGAAAGCACGAGGACACAGCCCAACCGTCCACATGGTCGGAGGGGCCTCGGGACGTGAACACCGAGGACACAGCCCAAACCAACCAAGTCTAACTGCCAACTCCCGTCGGTGTGACGACTGGCGAGCCCGTAGACCTGCCACACTATCCTTAACCCGGGATTACGACACCGCGTGTCGACTCACACCACATGCAAACACCATATCAACACAACATGGAAGGGGCCTCGGAAGTAAACACGAGGGCACAGCCCCACCATCCATCCGCACCTTATCTCAACACAACCAAAACAAGTGGCGGTCAACCCCGCACTTACATCCCTTCACAATACTACCCGTAGGGAGACAACGCTCTAAGTATTGGTCCACTAGACTCATTTCATTAATCAAACATATCCATGGCCATGATCTATTCATCTATATGACTTCCCAAATGATGACAATGTAAAATAACGTAATGCGCATATAAGATCTATCACATCTTCCCTTTTTAGTAATATCATAACTTAAACATGAAGTGCACCATATTCAATCTTTCAATTCCTACCAGTTCAATTCTTTTAAACAAGTTTGTTTCACAATTTGGTAATATGAAATATGGTTAATAAGATACTTCAATCACACAACAAATGATTAATCATAAGGGTTCATCCAAGGCAAGTATCTTGCATTAATAATTTCACCGAAACAAAATCCATTTTTCCATTAAGCCCAGAATTTAGGCGCAGGTTGAATCTGGTCAGCAACTTCGACCGGAGATTTCCGAGGCTACAGGAATCCGGTGAAGTCGTGTAACCCCTCGATGGAAAGGTATTTCCATGGACTACATCTTTCATATTCAGAGCTCAACCCAGATTTGACATTATCCTATTTGAAATCGGACTTGAAGTCCGCTGCGTACAGAACACAGTTTCTGCATGCAGGATTTATTAAACACCATCTTCGTTTGGATTTTCCCGTGGCTACAGACTTCGCCAGAAGTCGTGCAACCACTCGTTGGAAAGGTATTTTCAAGGGTTTCAACTTTCGTGTTTAGTCAAAAGCCCAGATCTGACCATAACACACTTAAAAATGGTCACGAAGTTCGCTGCGCGCAGAATACAGATTCTGCACGCATCTTAAGGCGGAATGAACGACATCAGTTCATCTTCCTCCTCAAGGCGATCTTCCAAAATCATTCCAGAAAACCTCCTCCCTTATTCACCCTCAAGAGGCCAAAACCCTTCACGAAACCATCCCTTATCATCCATTAAAAAGGGGCGTGGTTGAAAAGATCTAAAACCTAAGACACAAGTCTTGGCATGACCTTTCCTAGAAAACTCCTCCTCACCATCAAGACTCTCTTGAGTCGATGTCTCGCCTAGGAAAATAACTATAGATCTAGCACCAAGGGAGAGGGTAGGAAACTCACATTGGCTCCAGCGGTACCACCATTTCTAGCCATGGATCTCGTAGTTCTCCTTGGCGGCATCTTCCCTTTCACGGCGATGGCGGATCTCCTTCGGTAGGACTTGCTCCTGCAGTTTTTCCCTCTCACAGGAGTCCTCACTGGAAATAGGGGATGAAAAGAGAATGAAAACGGCTAGGGTTTTCTCTCCCCCCTTATATATAAAATGTGACACGGGTAGGGACACGGCCGTGTCCTTACCCGTGTCCTTCCTGGCGAAGCGACAACGACAGTTTCCATGTCGGTTCAATACTTGACACGGGTTGGGACACGCCCGTGTCCCGACCCGTGTCCACATGACACGGCCGTGTGCATAGCCGTGTCCTTGGCCGTGTACTGCTCGGGTTGCGTCTCGACACTTCTCGTCGAGCTCAACTCGACGCACACGGGTAGGGACACGGCCGTGTCACTACCCGTGTCACTTGGTGTCGACACAGCTCGACGATCTCGACACGGGTCGTCGAGCTCAACTCGACGCACACGGGTAGGCACACGGCCGTGTCCCTACCCGTGTCCCTTGGTGTCGACACAGCTCGACGATCTCGACACGGGTCGTCGAGCTCAACTCGACGCACACGGGTAGGCACACGGCCGTGTCCCTACCCGTGTCCCTTGGTGTCGACACAGCTCGACGATCTCGACACGGGTCGTCGAGCTCAACTCGACGCACACGGGTAGGCACACGGCCGTGTCCCTACCCGTGTTACTTCCTTTTTACACTGATTCTCCATTTCCCCACAAGTGCAGTCCAATTCCCTGCACTCTCAGGACTCAAGTCAGCCCTCCTGACTCAAAACACACACACTAGGGGCCTAGAGCGATTCGGGACGTTACAAATCCTATAAACAAAATAAAAGATTTCGTCCCCGAAATCAGGCTTAGGCTGTGGGGAGGAAAGCATGACAGGAAATTTAACACTTGCTTTTAAATAAAATTACCTTGAGCAAACAACTCCGGGTAGCGTTGCTGCATTAAATCCAATGGCTCCCATGTGTACTCCTCCTTCCCATGATTCAACCATAGCACCTTTACTAAGGGAACACTTTTGCGGCGCAAAGTCCTTGTCTCGCTGTCAACAATCCGCACCGGCTCTAGTCGCACAGACCTATCTGATGCCACTGCACCATCAGTAGTGGGAATATACTGGTCGGGCCGCAACAGTGCTTTTCGAAGTGACGACACATGGAACACGTCGTGGAGATTTTCTAGTCCTGGTGGTAACTCCAACCGATAGGCCAACGGGCCAATTCTTTCCAATATAGTATAAGGCCCAACATACCTTGGGCTGAGCTTTTTCACTCCCCGCACCCGTGACACTCCATGCATCAGCCGAATCTTAAGGAACACTTTTTCGCCCACCTGGAACTCCACCATCCGGTGCTTTTTGTTGTAATATTTCGCCTGTCGACTTTGAGCCTCCAACATGCGATCCCGTATCAATCTGACCGCCGCATCAGTATCATCTATGTATTCGTTTCCCAATGCCTTCGGATCTTCATCTTGCACCCAAGACAAGGGAGTCCTGCACCTTCTTCCGTAAAGGGCTTCATGGGGCGCCATGCCGATGCTCGCCTGATGGCTATTATTATAGGAGAATTCCACCAGGGGCAAGAGCCTTTCCCATGGCTCTCCTCTGTTCAGCACGCATAACCTCAATAAATCTTCCAGTGTCCTGATGGTCCTTTCAGACTGACCGTCAGTCTGTGGATGAAATACGGTACTAAAGGTTAGGCGTGAGCCCAAATACGCCTGTACTGCCTTCCACTCATTGGATGTAAACCGACCATCCCTATCCGAAACAATTGTCTTGGGCACGCCATGATACCGTACAAATTGCTCCACAAAAAGGCGTACCAAAACATCCACGTGTGCTTCCTTCTTCATTGGAATGAACCGGGCCACCTTTGTTAGTCGATCCACAATAACCCACACCGAATCATTCCCGGAGCGGGAACGAGGTAACCCATGAACAAAGTCCATGGAGATATCCTCGAACTTCCATTCGGGGATGGGCAGCGACTGCAACAAACCACCGGGACTCCTGCATTCAGCCTTCACTCTTTGGCAAGCTTCGCAATGTGTAACATAGTAGCGAACATCCTTCTTCATTCCCGGCCAACACATGGTCTTCCGCAGTCCGGCATACATCTTAGCAATACCCGGATGCACTGAATATTGAGAGGAATGCGCCTCTCTCAATATATCTTCCCGAATTTTGCCGCCCTTGGGAATATAAAGTCGGCCACGAAAATAAACGAGGCCGTCTTTGAGTGTGTACTCATCGGTGGTCCTATCTTCAATTGCCTTGATTGCTGGGGCCAAGGACGCATCCATTCCTTGCTCCACCCGAATCCGGTCTCGGATATCACAAACTATGCTCATGTTGGCCAAATACTCCGCATACTCTGCCGAAGGATCCTTGAATACTAGAGTAATTTCCATCTCCTCGATCATCCGAGCCAACTCCATACTCATCAGCCGAGACTCTGGGCTAGAGCCTGGCACTTTTCTACTCAAGGCATCGGCTACCGAGTTCTCTTTCCCGGGGTGGTAGTTCATGGTGAACTCATAGTCGCATAGAAATTCCAACCACCGCCGTTGTCTCAGGTTCAACTCCTTCTGAGTGTGAACGTACTTCAAGTTTTTGTGATCGGAAAAGATCTCGCAGTGCACGCCATATAAATAATGCCTCCAGACTTTCAAAGCGAACACCACTGCTCCCAACTCCAAATCATGAACCGGGTAATTGATTTCATGTTTCTTTAACTGCCTTGAAGCATAAGCGATCACATGCCCGTGCTGCATCAGCACCGCTCCCATCCCTTGATATGATGCATCCGTGTAAACTTGGAATCCTTCCTTCCCAGACGGAAGTGCAAGGATGGGGGCGGAGGTAAGCCTATCTTTCAATTCTTGAAATGCCTCTTCACATTGAGGTGTCCACTCAAATGGCACACCCTTCTTCGTCAAGGAGGTAAGAGGAAGGGCAATCTTGGAAAAACCTTTCACGAACTTGCGGTAGTAGCCAGCAAGTCCAAGAAAGCTTCGTACATCAGCCGCCGACTTCAAGGGCGACCACTCCTTCACGGCCCGCACCTTTGCTGGATCCACTGCTAACCCTGCTCCACTGATCACATGCCCCAAGAAGGCAACCTCCTTAAGCCAGAATTCACACTTGCTAAACTTGGCATACAAGGCATGCTCCTTCAATTTCTTCAAAACCAAGGTCAGGTGCTCGACATGCTCCTCCTCCGTCTTTGAGTAGACCAAGATGTCGTCGATGAAAACAATGACGAAGATGTCCAAATACGGTTCAAACACCTTGTTCATCAAACTCATGAAGGCCGAAGGGGCATTTGTGAGCCCAAACGGCATTACTGTGAACTCATACAAACCATATCTCGAACTGAATGCTGTTTTTTGAATATCCCCCTCATGTATCCTCAACTGATAGTATCCGGAGCGCAAATCCAATTTAGAAAACCAATGTGCTCCCACTAGTTGATCGAACAACTCATCGATCCGCGGTAGTGGATAAGTGTTCCGCACCGTCAACCGATTGAGTTCCCGATAATCTATGCACAATCGCAGTGTTCCATCCTTCTTCTTCACGAACAGCACAGGGGCTCCCCATGGTGATGAACTGGGGCGAACGAACCCTGAATCCACCAGTTCTTGCAATTGAACTCTAAACTCCGCGAGTTCTTTCGAAGCCATTCTGTATGGAGCCTTGGATACAGGCTTGGCACCTGGTACTAGATTGATCTGGAAGTCAACTTCTCTATGCGGAGGTAATCCTGGTAGCTTCTCAGGAAATACCTCAGGAAAATCCCGCACTACCCGTACATCCTTTAATTCCAACGCTGCTTCCTTCAACTCGAACCAGATCATGAAGACCTCATCCCCCTTCATATGAGCTTTTACAGCCTGAATAGAAGATAATATCATACGTGGCGCGAAGCCAATACCTTGGAAGATGACGTCAGAGTCTCCATGCCTCAAATAGATCCGCTTCTCCGCGCAGTCGATCCTCGCGATGTGCCAATCCAGCCATACCATGCCCAAAATGATGTCAAACTCCGGCATTCTCAGAACCGTGGCCGACGTATCAAAGGCCTTCCCATCAATAAATAACTCAAACTCGCACTTGGCAGTTGCGATCATCTCCGAGCCATCCGGAAGGCGTACATGTCGGGCTATGCCAGTGAAGTACTGTACATCCTCCACATCTTTTATGAAATCCTCGGACACAAATGAGTGTGAGGCACCGGTATCGAACAGCGCATAGGCTGTCTTCCCGCCAATAATCACAGTGCCTAAGTACCAACAACCAAAACTTATTTCTAGTGGCTAGTAAGTTCTTATCAATTCAAGTTAGACCATGCAAATATGTAAATTAATTAAATCATACCTGCAATCACATCTTGTGGGTTCCGTTCCTGCGCCATGTCAAGCGCGTACACCTGATCCCGGACCGGTCCGGGGTTTCCTCTTGGCGGTCCTCGTCCTCGACCGCGCATATATCCCCGCCCTCGTGGAGCGGCTGGAGGGAGAGCAGGAGGGAGAGCAGGAGGGAGAGCAGGAGGGGCGTTCCCATATAGCTGCGGGCAAAAACGCCGGATGTGGCCCGGCTGGTTGCATTCGAAGCACACCAGACCACGACGCCCTTCAGGTTGTTGAAATCGCTGGGGCTGTGGGGGTGGAGGCAACGCAGGCGGCTGCGGAACTGGATGCTCCACCCTATAGTTTCGGTGGACACGCCCTCCACCTCTTTGATAACCTCTTCCTCCTCTGAAATCCCGTCTCCTTCTATTACTTGGGCCGGCTTCCATCACGTCCTCCGCAGGCCTCTTACTACATCCCAGGTGGTCCGCCTCCAATCTTTTCGCCATATCAATGATCTCCGCCAAGCTACCATCCGCTATAAACAAAAGGGACTGCCTTAGGGGATCTCGCAGCCCTTTATAGAAGCGCTTGGCGTAACCTCTGTCATCCAACTCATAAGAGTCCGCAAACCTTGCGAGATGCTGGAATTCCCGCTGGTATTCTGTAACCGACTTTGATCCCTGCTTTAGTAGAAGGAACCTCTGCTCAAGCTCATCTCGGGCCGATGTAGGGATAAAGTGCTCCAAGAAAACACCCGAGAATTCACTCCAACTTATCTCTGTGTAGATCCGGCCTTGGAAGGTAGAGCCCATGAGGGACTTCCACCACCTCTTCGCATGTAAGTCCAAGACAGACACTGCCAATGTCACTGCCATGTTGGCTGGGCAACGGATACCGGCCAACAACTCCTGTATCGTGTCTAGCCATTCCTCTGTACGTACAGCTGACTCCGTCCCAAGGTAGACGGGAGGGGAGAGAGCCCGGAAGGTGCTCAGCCAGTTGGAACTCGGGGCCTGTTGTTGCACCGGAGCCTGCTGTGCCTTAAAAGCATCAAGAATGGCGGTGAGCGTCTGCCCCAACTCAGACTGTTCGAACTGAGTGGGTATGGGAGGCGTAGGAGTACCCCCCATCGGCTCAACATGTAGTGGAACCTACACATACACGACAAATTTGTGGTCAGGTTGGCTAAACTTAAGGTCAAAGTTGGACAAACTTAATGTGAATTACATATGGGCACACCACTGCTTCCGCTAAGTCAGTTTGTCCCCAAACTGACTAACCAAACGGGGGTGACACCATTGTTGAATGACTTCTGAGTTGAGGATCGTGGCACACCACTGCGGAAGCGTGGTGGGCCCATAACCCACAGGTCGGAGGATCGAAACCTCCCTCTGATACCATTTGTAAGACTCCCCCTCCCCGGATCCCAAAACACGGCACGAAGAGGGAGTCTTATGCCCGGAACAGCCGCCTTGCGGTAGCATTAGCACACGGGCTAACCTGTACCACAAGACGCCTATTCCGCCGGCTACAACAATATCAATAAAACATGCCAACCCAACCAAATAAATAAACAAACAGAAGTCAAATCCACACTATGTAATAATGTCCAAATACATCAATAATGAGAAGCTAAAACATGCTTCTACAATATATCAGAGTACAGCTAATCATTGCCCAAACGGGCTACATTAGAGTAAGCAAAACACTAACAGTAACAGACGGTATCGACGACACCGTCACATCAGGCCCTGTCGTCCTGGCCTGGCTGTCCTGCGGCGTAGTCTGCGGCTGCTCTACCTGCGGCGTGACCTCCTAAAAAGGAAGACGTAGCAACCGTTAGTCGAAACGACTAAGTGGTTTCACATCCGCTCCCCCGGCGACTCCTCGGCACCGGGCGGAGAAAGAGAAACAAGGGTAAAGTATATATCAGTAAGTATAAAAGTACAATCAGGTGACAAGGTACATGAGTATCAATGTATAACTAGCAGTTCTACAAAAGTTATCAATATGTAAACTAACAATTCTACAATAGCCATCAAGGTATAATAACAAGTGTAGGAAAGCTACAACAGTAAAGTAACTTAACTTATAAGAATGCCCATACAAACTTATAAGTTAAGGATCGGGTTACATAAAGTAACTCATCGTATAAGAGTGCCCATACAAACTTATACGATGAGGATCTTGTTGTGCAATGATATGAAATGCTATGAATGCTATGCAATGACTCACCCATGCACACCCATGCAATTGCTATGTCGACATAGACTATAGTTCCCACTTTTCGAGCAGGTAGCTAACCTCTCAGGCATCAGCCGCCGTGGCCAGGCGGTGACAGTAGAACGGGCACTTCTACTACTAGGCGGGTATCACACTACTTCACCTATGCCTCCGTACGCCTCAACGCTAAGAACACAACAGCGGAGCCCATGCGTACTATGGCCCAGCGGGGTCTTGGGTAGATGTGCACCAAGAACACAGCCCGAATTGGCCTTGCGTGACCCGGAAGGGGCCTCGGAAGAAAGCACGAGGACACAGCCCAACCGTCCACATGGTCGGAGGGGCCTCGGGACGTGAACACCGAGGACACAGCCCAAACCAACCAAGTCTAACTGCCAACTCCCGTCGGTGTGACGACTGGCGAGCCCGTAGACCTGCCACACTATCCTTAACCCGGGATTACGACACCGCGTGTCGACTCACACCACATGCAAACACCATATCAACACAACATGGAAGGGGCCTCGGAAGTAAACACGAGGGCACAGCCCCACCATCCATCCGCACCTTATCTCAACACAACCAAAACAAGTGGCGGTCAACCCCGCACTTACATCCCTTCACAATACTACCCGTAGGGAGACAACGCTCTAAGTATTGGTCCACTAGACTCATTTCATTAATCAAACATATCCATGGCCATGATCTATTCATCTATATGACTTCCCAAATGATGACAATGTTAAATAACGTAATGCGCATATAAGATCTATCACATCTTCCCTTTTTAGTAATATCATAACTTAAACATGAAGTGCACCATATTCAATCTTTCAATTCCTACCAGTTCAATTCTTTTAAACAAGTTTGTTTCACAATTTGGTAATATGAAATATGGTTAATAAGATACTTCAATCACACAACAAATGATTAATCATAAGGGTTCATCCAAGGCAAGTATCTTGCATTAATAATTTCACCGAAACAAAATCCATTTTTCCATTAAGCCCAGAATTTAGGCGCAGGTTGAATCTGGTCAGCAACTTCGACCGGAGATTCCCGAGGCTACAGGAATCCGGTGAAGTCGTGTAACCCCTCGATGGAAAGGTATTTCCATGTACTACATCTTTCATATTCAGAGCTCAACCCAGATTTGACATTATCCTATTTGAAATCGGACTTGAAGTCCGCTGCGTACAGAACACAGTTTCTGCATGCAGGATTTATTAAACACCATCTTCGTTTGGATTTTCCCGTGGCTACAGACTTCGCCAGAAGTCGTGCAACTACTCGTTGGAAAGGTATTTTCAAGGGTTTCAACTTTCGTGTTTAGTCAAAAGCCCAGATCTGACCATAACACACTTAAAAATGGTCACGAAGTTCGCTGCGCGCAGAATACAGATTCTGCACGCATCTTAAGGCGGAATGAACGGCATCGGTTCATCTTTCTCCTCAAGGCGATCTTCCAAAATCATTCCAGAAAACCTCCTCCCTTATTCACCCTCAAGAGGCCAAAACCCTTCACGAAACCATCCCTTATCATCCATTAAAAAGGGGCGTGGTTGAAGAGATCTAAAACCTAAGACACAAGTCTTGGCATGACCTTTCCTAGAAAACTCCTCCTCACCATCAAGACTCTCTTGAGTCGATGTCTCGCCTAGGAAAATAACTATAGATCTAGCACCAAGGGAGAGGGTAGGAAACTCACATTGGCTCCAGCGGTACCACCATTTCTAGCCATGGATCTCGTAGTTCTCCTTGGCGGCATCTTCCCTTTCACGGCGATGGCGGATCTCCTTCGGTAGGACTTGCTCCTGCAGTTTTTCCCTCTCACAGGAGTCCTCACTGGAAATAGGGGATGAAAAGAGAATGAAAACGGCTAGGGTTTTCTCTCCCCCCTTATATATAAAATGTGACACGGGTAGGGACACGGCCGTGTCCTTACCCGTGTCCTTCCTGGCGAAGCGGCAACGACAGTTTCCATGTCGGTTCAATACTTGACACGGGTTGGGACACGCCCGTGTCCCGACCCGTGTCCACATGACACGGCCGTGTGCATAGCCGTGTCCTTGGCCGTGTACTGCTCGGGTTGCGTCTCGACACTTCTCGTCGAGCTCAACTCGACGCACACGGGTAGGGACACGGCCGTGTCACTACCCGTGTCACTTGGTGTCGACACAGCTCGACGATCTCGACACGGGTCGTCGAGCTCAACTCGACGCACACGGGTAGGCATACGGCCGTGTCCCTACCCGTGTCCCTTGGTGTCGACACAGCTCGACGATCTCGACACGGGTCGTCGAGCTCAACTCGACGCACACGGGTAGGCACACGGCCGTGTCCCTACCCGTGTCCCTTGGTGTCGACACAGCTCGACGATCTCGACACGGGTCGTCGAACTCAACTCGACGCACACGGGTAGGCACACGGCCGTGTCCCTACCCGTGTTACTTCCTTTTTACACTGATTCTCCATTTCCCCACAAGTGCAGTCCAATTCCCTGCACTCTCAGGACTCAAGTCAGCCCTCCTGACTCAAAACACACACACTAGGGGCCTAGAGCGATTCAGGACGTTACCGGGGGGGGGGTTCTCCGTGGCCCTACTAGAGTTTTTCATCACAGATGCAGACTGAGCCGCGTTGTAAGAGAGGTTCCTGCTCATTCAACAGGGCAACCACATCGTAGCAAAGTACGAGAGAGAGTTTATACACCTGGCACACTTCGCTGGGAATCTGGCTGCCTCTGACAGGGATAGAGCTTCTCGGTTCTACCGAGGACTACGAGACGACTTGAGGCAGGCCCTGATCATGCTATCTCAGGACACCTTTCACACCATAGCCACCCATGCGGCAGCTTTAGATTTGGACTAGCAGACAGTGGCTTAGCGGCGCAGAGATCAGTTAGAGCTTCCTCGAGACTAGAGGCGAGACGGAGGAGTCGCTCCCCACAGACCGGATAGAGAGCACATGTAGCGACGCCGCAGGCATCCTTATAGGTGCCCACCAGTACCCCCAGTAGCCCCAGTTGCACAGCCAGATAGTAGATCAACTCCAACACCACAACCCCCACTAATGGCCCGACGAGATGTTCTCTTCGCAGGAAACTGCTTCTTGTGTCATCATCCCGGACATATGAGGGCCTTTTGCCCTCAGGCGATAGGGAGACCAGTATTAGGAGCAGTTCAGGGTAGACAGCTAGCACGGGGACAAGGTCAGAGAGGCCATAGAGTCAGAGCTGGTAGGAGAGGACAGCAGGGCCGAGCTGCGCCCCTGGAGGCCAATGCACTGGACCTGCAGCACGGACCAGCCCCTGACGTAGTCATAGGTATATATCTTAGGCGATAGAAGATATCAGATCTTCCGCTGATGTTTTATATTTCATATATATATGTATATTAGTTGGATGATATATATCTATATATTTCCAATGTAGTCAGGAATCTTGTTGGTAGAAGGACACCCAGCCAAAACCCTTTTCGACACAGGAGCGACTCATTCTTTCATCTCCCACGAATTCATCGCAACAAAAGGAAATGTTATCCGTTTAACCGGACTGGCTATACGAATCCGTTTACCAGACAGGTCGGAGATGATATCTACCGAAAAGTGTTCGTTCCAGGCTACGCTGGGAGAGGTAGAATTTAAAATCTATGCAACCATCCTAAAAATAACTGGAGTTGACATCATTCTGGGGATGGACTGGCCGGCCGAGCCCCAAGCACAAATAAATTGTTCCACGTGAGAAGTCCGGCTACAGAATCCAAATGGCCAGAGCGTCACGTTGATAGGTGTGCCCTCTGTCTCGCGCATTATCCCAACTTCTACGCAGATCGTGAAATCAATCCGGCAGAAGGATGAAGTATACCTTATCTATTTTGAGATGGAAGACAAAACCCAGGTGCTCGCCAAGGTCCCAGTAGTCCGCGACTTTCCAGATATTTTCCCTGAGTCACTCCCGGGATTGCCATCCCAGTGAGAGGTCGACTTTCAGATTGAGCTCGTGTCCGGAGCATGGCCAGTATCACGAGACCCCTACCGGATGGCCCCTAGAGAGTTGGTTGAACTGAAAATTCAACTACAGGAACTAATAGATGCTGGATTCGTTCGTCCTAGTTCCTCGCCCTGTGGAGCCCCAGTGCTTTTCATCAAGAAGAAAGACGGGACTCTGCGACTGTTCATTGATCACAGGGAACTGAATAAGCTTACCATACGTAACACATACCCCCTCCCTAGGATCGACGAACTGTTCGATCAGTTGCAAGGTGCATCCGTGTTCTCCAAGATGGACCTAAGATCTGGCTATTATCAGCTTCGGATCCGAGAGGAAGATGTTCCCAAAACTGCCTTCAGCTCCCGATACGGTCTGTATGAGTTCCTAGTGATGCCCTTCAAGCTCACCAACGTGCCCCCTGCCTTCATGGCCCTGATGAATAGAGTCTTTGAACCCTTCTTGGATCACTTTGTCATCATCTTCATAGACAACATTCTAATCTTCTCGAAGACCAAGACAAACCATACCCGACACCTGCATATGATGCTATTAAAACTACGGGAGCACTCTCTCTTCGCCAAATTCAGTAAGTGCGAATTTTGGATAAAAAAATTGGATTCTTTGGCCACACGATAAACAAGGAAGGAGTGGCAGTGGACTAATCCAAAATCTAGGCAGTACAAAATTGGTCGCCACTCCGGACCGCTGCAGACATCCGGAGTTTACTCGGCCTTGCCGGATACTACAAGAAGTTCATCGAGGGTTTTTCCAAGATTGCCCTACCCCTGACTGCTCTCACCAAAAAAGATGTCGCATTCCGATGGACGCCGGAATGCGAGGCTGCGTTCATCAAACTGAAGAAGCGACCAACTTCCGCGCCAATCCTTACGATTCCTTCAGGGACCGAGGGATTTCAAATCTACACCGATGACTCCCTGAAGGGATTGGGAGCAGTTCTAATGCAGCATGTCAAGGTAGTGGCCTATGCTTCGCGGTAATTAAAGTTGCATGAATTAAACTATGCAGCGCACGATTTAGAGTTAGGCGTCGTCGTCTTCGCCCTTAAAATCTGGAGGCATTATCTGTACGGATGAAAGATAATAGTTGTCAACCTAAATCACCTAAAGGGGGGAGGGGGGGGGGGGAATAGGTGATTTGTGCGCCTTTTGCGGAATTAAACAATCTCAGAACACAGCACATATCTATCTACTAAAATATCACAGACGAGACAAGATCTATAGTGGTTCCCCGATCTTGGGTACATCCACTTTCCCTCACCGATCTAGCAATATACTAGACTCGGCTACTTCACTATCTCAGATTGAAAATCAATCCTACCCTCGGAACAAAGTTCCTACAATCGCAATCGCAATCCACTGGATCTACAACTCGGAAGAAACATCTTCCTACAAACTCGGAGTGGAAAAATCCTACACTCGGAGAAACATTATCCTATAGAAATGAAATACAAGTATTGAAAAATACAAACAGTGATATTATCTGGTTCAGATCTGAAAATAAAACAGGAAACGAAATCTTCTTCTTGGCGTGCGGCTTTATAAGAGAAATTGAAGAAAAATTCTCAGCAACAGTAGATCTGAACTCCTTGCTTCCATGATCGGATAGATGATGAGTATGTGAAAAACGATCTCGATCTGGAGAGCTTTCTTTAGTTTATTTCCTCTGAAAATCGAAGCCCTTGCCGGAGAAGAACAGCGGCGGCGACGACTTTCGTTTCGTGAAGAATGAGAGAGGAAATAATGATTCTTTTTGGAAAGAGGCGGCTGCAAAACTTAGAATAATTTTCTTCTTGAAAAACTTGTTTTCTGATTAGGGTTTGTCGATTAGACAAGACCTTTTATAGGAGTACTAATAACAGTCATAATTGGTTTTAATGACGTACACGTGGACCAATCTGTTGGAACACCCTATTACTCATTTGGATCAGGATCACTATGTCTCTAGGAAGCTTTGCTTGACCTTCTGTATAGCTTAATAGGTCAATTAGAATTGAGTCTAAGGGTTAGAAGTCTAGGTTTGGAAGCTGCCCTGAAGACCAGGATTCTCAGTCTGGAGACTAAGTCATATCGTCGAGCTCAGCACGACGATTCGTCGAACTCCGATCGACGATCGTCTAGCTCAACTTCAACAGATCGTCGAACTCCATTCGACGATCGCTGAGCTCAACATCATTATATCGTCGAACTCCATTCGACGATCGGTGAGCTCAGGTCGATGATTTTTGACTCTGCTTTGGATCTTTATCTCTGAGCTCAGTTCGACGATTTTTGAGCTCAGATCGACGATATTTTGCCGCTGTGTGTTTCCAGATCGCTGAGCTCAGCTCGACGATAGCAGAGCTCAGTTCGACGATTTCAGATGACTTCCAGGATATTTCTTAATTCAAATTCAAATCAGTTAGGAGTTATTCTACAATTAATTCAGAGATTTGGTAGCCGTTTTCATTTATTTCTGGACCAAGTTTCAAGGGATTTTTCAAGGAATAATTCTGTAGACTTTCCTCCAGAAGAGATTATGCAATTAAGGATGCAATTAATGCAGGCCAACGGCTATACTTGACAGAGAATGTTATTCTATTCTATACCAGAGAATAAAAGACAAGATTTTTGAATCTCTCAATAATACACACAATACAGAGAGAGGATACAGATTACAGAGACACATTCAAAAATCTTCTGTCACAAAGAATTCTAGAGAACACTCATCCAAGGAGATCAAGCTTTCTCAAATCTTCAGATCTCTGTAGTTTTCAAAGTGTTCAAGGACAACATATTTCCAGACTCCAGACATTCAACCTTTCAGCTATTTGCTGAAATCATCTATTGCTGGAGTTCAACCTTTGAAGGCCTATCACCCTCAACAAAGCTTTTCTTCCTGAAGATCTCAAGGATTCAGGGGGAGCTTTGACATCAATCCACATAGTCTTCTCAGTTGTTTGAGAAAGAGAAGACTTCCATCACTCTCTCACCCCCACTCTGTAAAGGGTTTCTCAAACTCCCTTCAAACGTTTGAGCTTGGTTTTTGAGCACCTTGTCAAAAGCTCATTGGTGGCAAGACACCTGATCAAAAAATCTGCTTTGGTTTTTGAGCACCTTATCAAAAGCTCATTGGTGCCCAGGACACCTGATCAACTCATCCTGCAGTGGATTCCTACCTAGGGTGGTAGAAGAGTGGATGTACCCAAGTTTGGGGAACCCCTATATTTCCTTGTGTCTTCTGGTTTTGCTTGCTTTCATTTTTGTTTCTGGGCTTGATTTTTCTGTGCTTAGTTTTTGGTTAACTTAGTGCTGTGATTAGATTTATTTTTGCTTCCCTGCTCACACATATTACAACAATTGTTGTAAAAACTTTTAAAGCACCATATACTCTATTCACCCCCCTCTAGAGTATATCAGATCTAGTTGCACTTTCAATTGGTATCAAAGCGAGGTTTGTTAAACATACCATACCTGATTGGTTGTACAGGCTAACACCTGAACCCAAAGATCCCACACTAGATCTGTTCTTCTTTTGTAGTGTATTATTAGATTTTGTTTGCACAAATCATGGCCGAAAACAAAGATTATGCTAGCACCAGATCTCCAATGTGCAATCTGTCAAAGTTTGCACTTTGGAAAGCAAGGATTAGACTTTACATGAATTCTATTGACGAAGATATCTTTAATTCTGTTTTGACAGTGTGTCCAAGACCCCCAGAGAGCACAAGCACAAATGCTGTGCCACCTCCATCAGGAACAGATGCTGACATCAAGAAATGGAAGGAATCTGATGCTAAGGCTATGAACATCCTAGCCCAGACAATGTCAGATAACATATTTCAAAAGGTGGCTGAATGTAATTCAGCAAAAGAAATTTGGGACAAACTCTCAGAAATAGTCTCAGGCTCAGCTGATGAGAGAAAGGATAGAAGATCCCATCTCATCTCTCAATATGAGAACTTCAAGAAGGGAGAGACTGAGTCAGTGGGAGATATGTACAACAGACTAAGTCTAATTGTCAGTGAACTTAGGACATTGGACAAAGAGATCTCTCTAACAGAACTTAATGACAAGATCCTAATGTGCTTCCCTAGCACTTGAGATTCAAGGATCTGGCCAATCAAGGATGCCAGAAGTCTGAATGAGATCACCACTGAAGCTCTATTGGGTAAGCTCAAATCTTATGAGCTGCTCATCAAAAATAGAGAGGAAGAACAGAAGGCTGCCTCACCAGCCACAAGAAAGGAGAAGACCATAGCATTCAAGGCAACTGAGGATCTTCCTGAAGATAAAGCTATAGGCAATGATGAACTACTCAGTCTGCTGGCCAAAAGATTCTACAAGATGGCCAGAAAGAATTTCAGAAGAAGATCATACAAGGAGCAGGATAAGCCAAGGTATGACAAGTCCATTAGCAATAATAAAGACATTATTTGCTTTGGTTGCAGGAAACCAGGGCACATAGTTCCTGACTGTCCAGAGAACAAGAACAAGGACAGAAGGGACAAAAAAGAAAGAAGAAAGGAGAAAGACTCCAAAAGGAATGGCAATGGCAAACCTTCCTCAAGCAAAAATAAGCATACGAGAAAAGGGTTTGTTGCTGAATCCTGGAGTGAGACAGAAGAGGAGTCAGAAGCCTCATCCAGCTCCAGTGATGATGAGGATGATGCAGAAGAAAAAGAGTTCTGCATGATGGCAATTAATGCCTCACAGCACAATTCAGAGGAGGAAGAGTCAGAGTCAGACTCAGAGACTCAACCTGAAGAAGATCAGGTAATTAGTTCTTTTGATTTTAGTTCAGAAGATTTTAAATCTGAATTTAAAGCACTGTGTTTAGACCTGCTAAAGTCTGAGAAAGAGATTATCTCTCTCAGAAATCAATTATCTGAACACAATGCTCTAAAGTCAGAAAACCTCAAACTCTCTCAGGAGTTGGAGTGCTGTAGGGAACAGATAGCTTCACTGAAAAGTGAGCTCTCTGAGGCCAAGAAGCTTGAAGAATCCCTTAATGGGAGAAGCATCAAGCTGATGGACATCACAAGCACAGTGAACTCCAGATTCAACAGTACACTGGGCTTGGGTGCTTCATCCAGCCAACCTATAGTCCTAACAACTCCCATCAAATTCATTTCTGATAAGGGAAAGGGAGTTGTAGAGGTAGCTAGGAAAAATTCTGATCTACCTCAGAAAACTAAGTCCCAGCAGAAATCGTCGAACGTAGATCGACGATCGCCGAACGAAGATCGACGATCGCCGAACGCAGCTCGACGATCTCAGGCAAAATCATCGAACGTAGATCGACAATCTCAGCCAAAGTCGTCGAACGCAGGTCGACGACCTCAAATACCTGACCTCAGCCATAGTCGACCGTCGAACGGAGCTCGACGATCTGACCCAAGATCGTCGAACGCAGCTCCAAGATCGTCGAACAGAGGTCAAAGCTCTGGAAATTTTTCAAAGGCAAATCAAAATTGAATCCCGAGGGTCCTTCATCCCAAATCTTTAACCCTTATACTGAATGGATTTTAACTCCAAGGAGATATCATCCTGAAGGATATAAGAGTCAACTTGGGATGTCTTTCATTTCTGAATTTAAAGGCTATCAACCTAGGCCCAAGGTAAACTGGGTCAAAAACAAGTAAATTTTTTTATGTGCAGGTGAAGACCTATCCAACATCTAACCAGCAATGGTATTTGGATAGTGGGTGCTCTAAGCACATGACAGGGAACAAGGACAACCTCACATCCTTCAGAGCCAAGCTTGGACCCAAAGTTATCTTTGGTGATTCAAACTTTGGACAGACTAAAGGATGGTGCAATCCAGATTGGTTCAGTAACTTTCAAGAAGGTAGCTTATGTGGAAGGACTGAAGCACAACCTAATTAGCATCAGTCAGTTGTGTGATGAAGGCTACCAGGTGACCTTCAGCAAAGCCTTATACAAAATCAAGTCAGAGGACAACACAACAGTGTTGACAGGTAAAAGGAAAGGTAACATCTATCTAGTAGACTTTCTTTCAACCGATGTAGATATTTGCTTGTTTAACTCTGTCTGTAGACCAAATGTTTTATGACATAAGAGATTAGGACACCTAAACCTTAGAACTATTGCTAGGCTATCCAAGGACAACCTTGTTAGAGGACTACCTTCTAGCCCCTATAAGAAGGAAGGACTCTGCAGGGCTTGTCAATTAGGCAAGCAAACTAAAAACAGTTTTAAGTCACTTAATAAGAGTGATTCACCTAGGATATTGTATCTGTTACACATGGATCTTTTTGGACCCATCACAGTACAAAGCCTAGGAGGGAAATCCTACACTTTAATAGTTGTAGATGACTTCTCTAGATTCACTTGGGTGTTCTTTCTAAGGAAGAAGTCTGATAACTTTAAGTGTCTGACAGAGTTTCTCAAATGTATACAGATTGAGTTCAATACTCACATTGCCCTGATCAGAAGTGATCATGAGACAGAGTTTGATTCTCTTCTTATGCAAGAGTTCTGTCAGAGTGAAGGGATCAGGCATACTTTCTCAGCTCCTAGAACTCATCAACAAAATGGGGTAGCTGAAAGGAAAAATAGAACCCTTATTGAATCTGCCACTACATTGTTGTCAGATGCTCATCTACCTCTATCCTTTTGGGCAGAGGCAGTGAACACCTCCAACTATGTGCTGAACAGAAGTCTGATACATAAACTAAAGGGAAAGACTCCCTATGAATTACTCAAAGGGAAGAAACCTAAAGTTGACTATTTTAGAGTCTTTGGTTGTATTTGCTACATTCACAATAATGACAAGAAATATTTAGCAAAATTTCAAGCCAAGGCTGATGAAGGAGTGTTTCTGGGATACTCCATGATCAGCAAAGCCTATAGGGTCTATAACAAATCATCTTTGAAAATTGAGGAATCTGTTCACATTTCTTTTGATGAATCTAACATGTCTTTCAAGGAGAAGAATTCTTCTACCATAGAACCTTTGCAGGAACATTCTCTAGTTGAAGATATGAACAAGTTACAGGTTGCTCAAGAAGATGAAAGCAGTGAAGATGAAGGGAATGCTCAACATAATGAAGAACAACTTGAAGAGCCAGTTGTTGTACCACAAGAGGAAACAACAACAGTTGATTTAGTAACATCAAGAGACCATCCAATTTCCCAAATAATTGGAAAATCTCAGCTGGTGTGCAAACCAGAAATCAGGTCAACCAAAACCTGTTGCACACCTGCTTCCTATCTCAAATTGAACCTCAGTCCATTCAAGATGTGGAGCAAGATCCACACTGGATCATTGCAATGCAAGAGGAGTTGCATCAGTTTGAGAGGAACAAAGTATGGGAACTAGTGCCAAAGCCTAAGGATCATTCCATTGTTGGAACAAAATGGGTATTCAGAAACAAATTGGATGATCAAGGAGTAATTATAAGGAACAAGGCAAGGCTAGTTGCTCAGGGATACTCTCAAGAAGAAGGAATCGACTACGACCAGACTTTTGCACCTGTTGCAAGACTAGAAGCCATCAGAATATTTCTAGCTTATGCAGCTCACAAAGGCTTCAAAGTATATCAGATGGATGTCAAAAGTGCTTTCTTAAATGGAGACATCAAAGAGGAAGTCTATGTCAGACAACCTCCAGGTTTTATCTCTCTAACTTTTCCTGATTATGTTTTTAGACTGAACAAAGCATTATATGGTCTCAAGCAAGCTCCTAGAGCATGGTATGAGACCCTAACATGCTTTCTTTTGGAAAATGGTTTTATAAGGGGTAGAGTAGACCAAACTCTTTTTATTAGAACCCATAAGTCCCATACCTTGCTAGTACAGATCTATGTAGACGATATCATTTTTGTTTCTACTGACTCAAAATTGTGCAGAAGGTTTTCTAACCTGATGCATTCTAAATTTGAAATGAGTAGCATGGGTGAGCTATCTTTCTTCCTAGGATTGCAAGTCAAGCAACATGCTGAAGACATCTTTATTTCTCAAACCAAATATGCAAATGAATTGGTTAAGAAATTTGGTATGTCTTAGGCATCTTGTATGAAAACACCCATGCCTACCAATGCTGTATTGGATGCTGATAAACATGGGAAACCTGTTGATCAGACAACATATAGAGCAATGATTGGCTCTTTACTGTATCTTACAGCTAGTAGACCAGATATCATGTTTGCTACATGTATATGTGCTAGGTTCCAAGTAAGCCCTAGAGAGTCACACCTAACATTAGTAAAGAAGATTCTCAGGTATGTTAAAAGTTGTCCAAATCTAGGTCTCTGGTATCTAAAAGATTCAGCATTTGAGTTAACTGGATTCTCTGATGCTGATTATGCTGGATGCAGAATTGACAGGAAAAGCACCAGTGGAACTTGTCAGTTCCTCGGTGACAGACTTGTCTCCTGGTTTTGTAAGAAACAAACATCTGTGTCAACTTCAACTGCTGAAGCTGAATATATGGCTGCAGGCAGTTGTTGTTCACAAATCTTGTGGATTCAAAACCAACTCCTAGACTATGGTTACAACTTAGAGAAGTCTAAAATCTTTTGTGATAACACAAGTGCTATTTCCATATCTCAAAATCCAGTCCTCCATAGTAGGACAAAACATATAGAGATTAAGCATCATTTCTTAAGGGATAATGTTGAAAAGAATAAAATTGAAGTACATTATATCCCAACTGATTTACAAAGGGGAGATATTTTCACCAAGCCCTTGGATGAAAAGAAACACACCTTCTTCCTAAATCAGTTAGGAATGTTAGATGGAGGGAATCTTAAATAATATCCAAGATTTTAAAAGTTTAAAAATTGACCAAGACTAGGCAAACATTCTGATTTTTCCTAGTGTCTAGAATTTTTCTGATCTCTGAACTGCGCTCGACGATTTGCCCTAAGATCGTCGAACGGAGATCGACGATTTCCAAAAATCGTCGAACTGAGTTCAGCGCCTCTCAGATAGTATGAACTATCTCTTCCGGTCAACGATCGTCGAACGGCGCTCGACGATTATGTTCACTGAACGATCGTCGAACGGAGCTCGACGCTTTCCAATATCGTCGAACGGAGATCGACGATGTTGAAGACGCTTCAGATTCCTTTAGGAGCCTCGATCGTCGAACTGAGTTCAACGATCTTTCCATTTCTGCGTCGAACCCTAATATAAAACTCATTTTTCGCCGTCGTTCTCTTTTGCGCTTTCGATTTCTCTGCAAGGATTTTCTTTCCCTCCAAACAGTTCTACGCTTGGTCGTTTTGTTTGTTGAGTTTTTGCAGGTACAATGGCTGTGTCAGTTGCTATTCTTGCTGCAACGAAGTTTGATGCTGGGTTTGACATTGATATGGAATCCTTCAGCACGACTGATCAGATTTTTCAAGATATACTGGGTTTGTTCAAGGACCAGAATTTGACAGCACTAATGACAACCATGATCAAGCTGGCTTCAGACGAGATCAAGGAGTGGGTTTATACTGCCCATAATCAAGATAACTCTACAATAGTTGGGTCCATTTCTGGAAATCAGGTACCCTTGACCCCAACAGTTTTATCAGAAGTTTTTGAATTAAGAAATGGAGAAGACTCTGCTGAGCTATCTGGAGAGGAATATTCTGAACTGCTTGCCAGGATGGGTCATCCAGAGGGAAACCCTAGCAAGCTCTTCAAAAGGAACTTGTATGTTGAGTACATGTTCATGGCAGATGTGGTAGGAAAAGTGCTACTGGCAAAGCACTCAGCCCATGATACTATATTCAGACATCAGCTCTGTCTCATGGGAGCTCTTGTGGATAAGAAAAATCTGAACTGGGGAGAAGTTTTCTTTGACCTCATCAAAAAGAAAATAAACAAAAGTTTTGTTAATTTTGGAAGGGTTATTGGAATATTTCTGCAGCATAGGTGTACTGCCTTGCTAGTCTCCTCTGGAGTTCATATCAATGCCTCCAAGAGACTGACCTGTGCCCTCTTTGGAAAGTGGGACAGGCAAATAAGCAAGCCTAGCAGGCCCTCCTCCAGTGCTCCTTCAGGCACAAGGACTCCAAGAGTCAATCCTCCACAGGTCTCTGCCCCTGCAGATGACCTGGCTGCTGCTGCTGCCTCTCCTCCATCCACCATTCCAGCTCCATCCACCATTATCATATCCAGCCCATCTCCAACATCAACACCTTCTCCAGAACCCATTCTACCTCCACCAGCAGACCAATTCCACCCTCTATTCTGCTACTCTCCACCAGATGTGACCTCATCACCCTCTATTCCATCCTTCACCCTACTGGATGATTCCTTTATGGATGATTCCCCATCCTCTCCTCCTGAATTACCTACCTCCTCCACTTCATTCCAAGACCTCCTACACCACATCATAGACCAACCAACATTCACACCATCCATATCCCTTCCCCTATCCTCCATATCTACCCTACCAACACCTCAGCCATCCATTCCACAACTCTCCAACCCTTCCCTTCCAGCAACCTCAGCTGCTTCCCTACCTTCTACCTCTGCTCCAGCCCTTGAGCAAGTAGACCTCTCAGCCCTAGCTGACAGGTTGTATGAGTTACTTGCCCCCAGGCTAACTCTGCTGTTGGAGACCTCTTTGGCTCCACTCCACCTGTCAGTGGCAGCCCTTTCTGCCAGGCTCTCTTCCCTCTTCCCTCAGGCAGCACCTACAGCAGTGTGCCTTGATCCAGATGTATCTGCATCTATGCAGGGGGAGATGCCATATGAAGAGAATCTTCATGCTGCTGCTGCTGCTTCTGCAAGCCCTCTGTCTGCTGTTGCTATTAGTTCTGCTTCTCTTGCTGCTGCTGCTGTGCCTCCAGAGAGTCAGATTTCAACTCCAGTTCTGGTAATAGACCTCAGGTCTTTGCTATTTGCTTTTGACTCTGCTTACTTTAGCTATCTGCCAGAGGTCCATGCTGTCCAACCTCCAGAAGACTTATCCAAGGCACTTGTGCCTTTTTCTTGCTGTGACCCTAGCATGATCTCCTACTTTGTCAATTCAGTCATTGCTGCTGCTGCTTCTCCTGAAGAAAGGATTGTTGATACTGCTGCTCTTGAGAATGTTGATACTGCTGATGCTAAAGTTTCTGCTGTTTCTGATGCACCAATCTCCAAGGACTTTCTTATGATAGAGGCCACTGAATTTGAGCCTTCTGCAGACTTTGATGATGCTTCTGTGGCTGTTAGTGAATCTGCTGTTGTCAGTGAAGTAGTTGCTGCTATCACCTCTCCAGTTTCTGTTGCTGTTTCTACTGCTGTAAGTGAGACTGTTACTACTGCTGTCACCTCTCCAGTATCTGCTACTGCTGTTGTTGTTGCACCTTCTACATCTGCTGCTATCCCTGCTGTTACCATCTCAACACCTACTGCTGCTGCTGTCTCAGCTTCTGCCTCATCTGCCTCTGTTCAGTTAAAGAAAGATTTGATGAAGAAAATAGATGCTCTATATGATGACCAGAGTTCTGAATCTGATGAATTCAAAACAGACTCTGATGACTCATCTGCTACCATTGCCAGGAAAAGGAAGGCAAGGAGCAAGGCTATGAAAAGGGTTCCTCCTGCTAAAGTTAAAGATAACAATGACATTCCATACTATATCCTTCATAACTGCCAAATTACTGAGCACTGGATGCAGTATTCCAAAAATCAGTTGAAAGCAATGAAGAAAAAGAGAAACTATGAGCAGGGTTCATCCCAATTCCAGCACTCTCATCCTCCTCCACCACCTCCTCCTAATGCAGGTGCAGGTGGAAGCTCTGCAAGTCAACCCCCAGCCAGAAGCCAGGCTCCCTATCAACCTCATGCCAGATCTTACCAAAGGGAAAGCCAATCCAGGGGTTCACATTTTAGGAGAGGAGGATATAGAGGAACTCAAAGAGATATTCAGGTTTATTCCAAAGGGTACTCCAGGCAGCACCCATATTCTAGGGGAGGACATAGTTCTTCTGATACAACTTCTGGTCCTTTCCCCTACAAGCTAAAAGAGACTGTGTCTGCCAGGCCTCCTCAAGACAATCCTTCCAACAGGTATGAGCCACCTGTACCTTTTGAGGACCCTGAAAATAACCCAGCTGCTTGGACTGCCAGGTTAAAGGAATTAGCTGCACTGGACCAGATTAAAAAGACCAGAGATCAAGGATTAGATTCTTCCAACATTTCTACAATGTCTGAGCAAAGACAGAAAGAATTAGAAAGATATGCTTCTAGTAAATTCTTTGATGCTGACAGATACATGGAATTACATCCTGAAGCAGTGGTCCCCAGGCCTAAAAAGCAAACTTATTTGGGTGCAGCAGATGACACCAGATCCAACAAAGAAGCCCTTAATCCAAAAAGAGAAATTAAAATGGTTAAAGGCAAATAGAAGAAGTGATATTGTAAGGTGACAATTTCTGTGATTTTTGACTGCTATCTGGATGATATATATATCTCTGTGATTCTGCCGTCTAGCTGTTGTTCTTCTATTTTTGCTGTTTGTATGTTGTTATTTAAGTTTTTCCAAAGTCTGTAAATAGTAATCCTAACCCAAATAGGGGGAGATTGTTGGAACACCCTATTACTCATTTGTATCAGGATCACTATGTCTCTAGAAAGCTTTGCTTGACCTTCTATATAGCTTAATAGGTCAATTAGAATTGAGTCTAAGGGTTAGAAGTCTAGATTTGGAAGCTGCCCTGAATACCAGGATTCTCAGTCTGTAGACTAAGTCATATCGTCGAGCTCAGCACGATGATTCATCGAACTCCGATCGACGATCGTCTAGCTCAACTTCGACAGATCGTCGAACTCCATTCGACGATCGCTGAGCTCAACATCATTATATCGTCGAACTCCATTCGACGATCGGTGAGCTCAGGTCGACGATTTTTGACTCTGCTTTCGATCTTTATCTCTGAGCTCAGTTCGACGATCTTTGAGCTCAGATCGACGATATTTTGCCGCTGTGTGTTTCCAGATCGCTGAGCTCAGCTCGACGATAGCAGAGCTCAGTTCGACGATTTCAGATGACTTCCAGGATATTTCTTAATTCAAATTCAAATCAGTTAGGAGTTATTCTGCAATTAATTCAGAGATTTGGTAGCCGTTTTCATTTATTTCTGGACCAAGTTTCAAGGGATTTTTCAAGGAATAATTCTGTGGACTTTCCTCCAGAAGAGATTATGCAATTAAGGATGCAATTAATGCAGACCAACAGCTATACTTGACAGAGAATGTTATTCTATTCTATACCAGAGAATAAAAGACAGGATTTTTGAATCTCTCAATAATACACACAATACAGAGAGAGGATACAGATTACAGAGACACATTCAAAAATCTTCTGTCACAAAGAATTCTAGAGAACACTCATCCAAGGAGATCAAGCTTTCTCAAATCTTCAGATCTCTGTAGTTTTCAAAGTGTTCAAGGCCAACATATTTCCAGACTCCAGACATTCAACCTTTCAGCTATTTGCTGAAATCATCTATTGCTGGAGTTCAACCTTTGAAGGCCTATCACCCTCAGCAAAGCTTTTCTTCCTGAAGATCTCAAGGATTCAGGGGGAGCTTTGACATCAATCCACATAGTCTTCTCAGTTGTTTGAGAAAGAGAAGACTTCCATCACTCTCTCACCCCCACTCTGTAAAGGGTTTCTCAAACTCCCTTCAAAAGTTTGAGCTTGGTTTTTGAGCACCTTGTCAAAAGCTCATTGGTGGCAAGACACCTGATCAAAAAATCTGCTTTGGTTTTTGAGCACCTTATCAAAAGCTCATTGGTGCCCAAGACACCTGATCAACTCATCCTGCAGTGGATTCCTACCTAGGGTGGTAGAAGAGTGGATGTACCCATGTTTGGGGAACCACTATATTTCCTTGTGTCTTCTGGTTTTGCTTGCTTTCATTTTTGTTTCTGGGCTTGATTTTTCTGTGCTTAGTTTTTGGTTAACTTAGTGCTGTGATTAGATTTATTTTTGCTTCCCTGCTCACACATATTACAACAATTGTTGTAAAAACTTTTAAAGCACCATATACTCTATTCACCCCCCTCTAGAGTATATCAGATCTAGTTGCACTTTCACAATCATGTCATGGAATTTAAAAATCTGTCAAATATGGACTTAGAAGAAATTTCAGAGAAAATGAGGTCACATACACGAGTAGGTATATAACTACTCGAGTAGGTCAAGGACTACTCGAGTAAGAAAAGAAATATTACTCGGGTATATAATTCATGACTACTCGAGTAGGTTGAAGACAACTACTCGAGTGCATATAATCAACTACTCGAGTACTAGAAAAATCTACTCGAGTATACAGAAAAGTTTCATGGGAAGGAGTTGAACTACTCGAGTACAAGTTGTACTACTCGAGTAGGCAGAATTGAACTACTCGAGTGGTTAGAAGAACTACTCGAGACAAACACTTAGAAATATTCTGCACACGGGAGAAACAACTACTCGAGTAGTCAGATTGAACTACTCGAGAGGAAAGAAATCTTCTCGAGTATATGAAGGACTTACTCGAGTATTTCTTAACTACTCGACATAGAGAAGAGAGTTACTCGACACAGTGTCGAGAACTACTCGAGTATGCAAAATACCTACTCGAGTAAATGACTTAGAAAAATTCTGAGAAAGAGGAATCTGGAACAGGAAGAATAAACTACTCGAGTATGAACTACTCGAGACAGAATGAGCTACTCGAGTATATGACTTGGACTACTCGAGTGTTTTACTTAGAAAAACTTGGAAACTGAATTCTGGGCAACTCGAGTAGGAAGAGTGATCTACTCGAGAAGTTAAGTAAGCTACTCGAGTATGTCAGTGAACTACTCGAGTGTTTTATTTAACTTCACGAGAGGAAGAATTTTCTTACTCGAGTATGCAGAAGTTTTACTCGAGTATATCTCAAGCAATCTACTCGAGTAGTTAAAGACCTACTCGAGAGAAACACTTAGATAAATTTCTGTAAGAATTTTTTCTTCTACTAGAGGGGAATCAACATCAGGTCTTTTCACAGTCCTATAGCTTGAATATGAAGTGTATCTCAATAGAGAGGCTACACATGAGTCAACACTTTGGAACACACAATGAGGGATTACATTGCATGGTCCTGTGTTTGGTGACTCATTGTAGACTGACATTGGTCTACACTTCCCATTGGAGTCCTGCAAAAACATAACTCAAACGAAGCATCAAATACAACCTAATTCATCTTAGTTCCAGGGTGAATTCATCAAATCTGGGTTAATGTGGACATAGTTCGCAATAATCTCCCCCTATTTTTTTGAAGTCAGAACCCTTTACACTAAGGTGAATTATAGACATAAACAGAAACTAAGTAGAAAAATGTGCAAGCAAGCAATAGAATATGAGAAAGGATAATAAGAGCAAAAACTTAGAATTATATAAATAAGAATGTCCAAAATTATCAACTCTACAGTCAATCATTTCACAATCTCAAAAATCCTTGAAAGTTAGCCTTGATTCTGTTGTCTGTCCAATTTCTCTTGTTATCTCCTCTGGTAACAGTAGGGTTTAGGATAATACTTGGGAGGTCTAGGAGGGGCTGTAGGGTTGTTCCTCCCATATTCTCCGTCATAGATTCTTCTCTTAGTCATGGAGTTTTCATAAAGTTCCCATTCATATGAGCTGTAATGAATATTCCTGCTCTCTTGGAATTCCATAACTAATCTGAGAGTTTCTAGAATCAGGGATTTGGAGGTTGGAGACCAAACTTCAGCATGTTCAGTAGCTTTAGTAGGAGCAGACTTGCTAGCAGAGGGGCCTTCACCATACTTCCTTTTCTTCTTGTAAGTTTTGATCTCTGGAGGAGCTTGAAGGAAAATGTCAGCAGGATCTTCTTCCCAGCATGGAGCATAGGTGTCTTGAGGAGCAACTGTGTCTCCAGGCCTGGGAGAGAAGGTAGGTTGCAGAGGAGAAGCTAGAGCAGATGGAGCAGATGGAGCAGATGGAGCAGATGCATCTGTAGCTAGAGGATTTAAATGATGGGGAATGATGTTGGGGTCAACAGCAAGGTCTGACAGAATCTGATTGTGCATCCAGACAGCAGTGTCATAGGTATGAAATTTGACACTCTGTATCTGGGCTAGCACATCATCATGAATTGTCTTCACATGAGTTTCCCATATATCTGACTTCAGAGCAGCTGATTTTTCTAAATGTTCTTTGACCAAATTCTCCCCCTTTCTGATTTCAACAGATAGCCTGTCTATAGCATCTTCTTTAAAGAGGCTAACTTCTTCACAGATTTTCACTTTGTTTGTTTCATTTCTCTTGTCTAGCTCTATTTGATTATTTGCAAGGGTTACCCCTTGCTCCATAACATTTCCAACTCTAGTGATAGTGTGGTCTAGGGCTTTGCCACCAAGTTGAAATAAGTACTTGAGCTTGTCACTGTTATGCAGAATTTCAGCAAAGCCTCTGCTCATCTCAGTCTCGAGAGCAGTTACCTTGTCAGTTATAGTCTTTAAAGAAATATCAAAATAATTTCTCTGTTTTTGAAGAAGAAGCACAATCTGTTGCAGCAAATCTGAGGAGGAAGAGTCTGTAGCAGCAGCAGTGGAAGGAGTAGCAGATGTAGGAAGAGCAGAAGGGAGAGGAGGAGCTACCTAGGGAGCTATTTCTCTAATAATCACAGAGCTTTCAGCCCTTGTTGTATGAATTATAGCATCCCTTTCTTTTGTATCATAAGGGATGGAGAAATCTAGGTTTCTGAGAGGGGCCTCAGCTGGCTCAGGAGAGGATTCAGCTGAAAGAAGAATAGTATCTTGCTGGTCTTTGAGGGCAACAGGAGATTGTGCTGGAGTCCTGGCTGGAGAAGGTTCAGGAGATTGTGCTGGAGTTGAGTCCTTGTGACATTCAGAGGATGGAGCTGGAGGAGGAGGAGGAATAAGCAGCACTTCTTCAGTAAGTTCTGCAATCATTACATCTATAGCAGCCGCTGTTGAGAGAAGGGATTCTTGAGGTATCTGATCTGAAGGAGTTGCTGGAGTTTGAGGTGCATGAGGTAGGGAAGAAATTGCTGGCTGAGGGGAGGGCTTCCTGACTGAGATAGAAGGAGCAGGCTCCCCCTCACTTGGTGCACCAGAGGAGCTGGCCACATGATGAGGAGAGGAAGATGGAGTCCTATCTTCTAATGCTGAATCTGTTGGAACTTCTGAGAGCTTAGCAGCTTGGGCAAGATTCTTCAGTTTGAACTCCCATCTCTGAATAGAAAAAATGGAGACCTTCTTCATGTGATGAAGATGGGTCCCTTTGGAGAAGTCGAACACTTGAGGATTTGTTTCATGGAGGAGCAGAGAAATAATTCTGGCGAAGTTGGGGGACTTTAAGCTGTCCTTGATTTTGTCCAGAATCCGCATGCCAAACGGATATTTCTTGCGGCAGACAATGACTTGCATTATATCGAAGAAATACAATGGAATGTCTCTTATGGAGTTTGTCTTGCATAGCAAAATCTTGCCAATAATATCAACCAGAAACTTTCCTTCTGCGTTCATGTCGGACATTTTGAAATACTAAGCATCAGCCGAAATGCCACAGAATAAGGCTGTTCTGTCAGAATCTTCATCATCTAAGTCATCGTCTTCGTCTACTATCAGCAATCGGAGAAGTTGAGAGACAGTGGTCTTGGAGAGTGTAATTTTCAAACCTTTCACTTTTGATTTCAGGACTAGTCCATGTCACTTAACCTTCAGATTTGAGAATAATTCCGCTACCTCCGGGAAGAGGATCCGGCAGGGTTCTTGCAGGATGAAGGAGAGCCCTACGGTGTCTAGAAGAATCAACAAGTTGTGAAAGTCGTCTGAAAGCTCGGCGATCCCAGCGGTAACGAGTTCCGAACCTACACCAATCTTGAAGACGCCGCCCATCATCCAGAAAATGGGAAAAAACTCTGTCGGGGGGAAGAGGAATAGTCGCGGCTCTGCTATTTCTCGAAAGAAGATGAAGCGGCGGACGGGTACTCGAGTGATTGAAAATGATTTCGTGTAGAATTAATTTGGAATTTCGAATTTATAAACCCTAGGTTTATGTCTAATCATCGAGAAGGAAATAACTTGAAAGGAAAGGCGGTACAAGAAAATTTTAAAAAAATTCAAAGAGACATACACGAGAACCAAGAGAGGTACTCGAGTAGATAGGGAGTTACTCGAGTAGGTTTTAAGTGTTACTCGAGTAGGTCTATAGGAGTTACTCGAGTAGGTCTATAGAAGGTACTCGAGTAGGAAAATCTGCAATGACTCGAGTAGATGAAGAGTACTACATGAGTACATTAATTGCCTTACTCGAGTAAGTTAAATGTACTACTCGAGTAGGTCCTTTAGTGTCTCGAGTAGGTCAAGTTTTACTGGAGTCAGAGAGAGAATAAAATTTTGAAAAGCCAGATTTTGACTAACCTTTTAATTTCCTTTACTTTCTTGATATCCAAACTGCTCTAATCTTCCTTGTTGAGCATCCCAAGTTCAGTTTTGAAGAATGAGAACTTAGTCTCGTCCAGCGGCTTCGTGAAGATATCTGCAACTTGCCTGTCTATGGAGACATATTGGAGATCTATGTCCCCATGCTCTACATGCTCCCGGATGAAATGATACCTTAGCTCGATATGATTTGTCCGGCTGTGCGAGACTGGATTGTTGGCTATTGCAATTGCGCTGGAAGAGTCGCAAAACAATGAGACATTCTTGAACTTCAAGTTGTAATCCTCAAATTGATTCCTTATCCAAAGTAACTGTGCGCAACAACTGCCTGCAGAGATGTACTCTGACTCGGCCGTTGAGATTGCGACATAGTTCTGCTTCTTATTACTCCAGGAGATTAGCCTTCTTCCAAAGAATTGGCACATCCCGGAGGTGCTTTTCCTGTCATCTTTGCTTCCTGCAAAATTTTCATCTGAAAAACCAATTAGTTTGCTGTCATTACTTCTTGCGTACCATAAGCCAAGATTTGGTGTTCCTTTAAGGTATCTCAAAATCCTCTTTGCAGTAGCATAGTGAGATTCCTTAGAGTTCACCTGAAATCTAGCACAGACACATGTTGAAAACATTATATCGGGTCTACTGGCAGTAAGGTAGAGCAAGGATCCAGTTATGCTTCTGTACTTGGTTTCATCAAAAGGTTTCCCTTTTTCATCCTTGTCCAGAGACATAGTTGAGCCCATTGGAGTCCTCATAGAGGTTGCATTATCCATTCTGAATTTCTTAATCAGCTCTTTGGTGAACTTGGTCTGTGAGATGAAAATTCCATCTTCAGATTGTTTCACCTGAAGCCCTAAGAAATACTTCAGCTCGCCCATTCTGCTCATTTCGAACTTCCCTTGCATAAGTTTTGAGAACTTTTTGGAGAGGTTGTCATCTATAGAGCCAAAAATAATGTCGTCGACATAGATTTGCACTAGCAAAATCTTGCCTTTAATTTCCCTAAGAAATAATGTCTTGTCTATCTTTCCCCTAGCGAACTTGTTCTCAAGTACAAAGCTAGATAGCGTCTCATACCAAGCTCGAGGAGCTTGTTTCAGACCATATAGGTCCTTGTGCAGGAAATAAACATAATCAGGAAAGTTAGGATTAACGAAACCTGGAGGTTGTTCCACATACACTTCCTCCTTTTTGTTACTATTTAGGAAGGCAGACTTCACGTCCATCTGATATACGGTGAAGCCTTTGAATGCATCATATGCTAGGAACAACCTTATTGCCTCCAGCCTTGCCACTGGAGCATACGCCTGGTCGAAGTCGATTCCTTCTTCTTGACGATAGCCTTTAGCGATGAGTCTGGCCTTGTTCTTTATGATCGTCCCATCTTCGTCCATCTTGTTCATATAGACCCATTTCGTTCCAATGACGTTCTTTCCTTTGGGTCTTAGAACAAGCTTCCACACATTGCAGCGCTTGAACTAATTTATCTCTTCTTCCATTGCCAATATCCACGATGCATCTGAGTTTGCTTCCTCAAACTTCTTTGGCTCAACCTGCGAGAGAAAACTTAAATAAAGATTCTCGTTAGTTGTACCTCTTCGAGTTCTGACACAGTCCCGGGGATCTTCTATGATCTGGTCCATGGGGTGATCCTTCAGATGTCTGAGCTCTAAAGTTCTTGCATCTGGATTATCTTCAATCACTGGAGTGATTTCCTCATCTAGGATGACTTCTTCATCTTGATCATCAGTATCTCCAATAGGGGTTGGAGTTGTGATCTTGATGAACTTTTTGCCTTTGTCTTCGGACGGTTCATCCAAGCTAGTTTCTTTCAGCTTTGCACCTGCATCTTCAATGAGCACACTAAAGGAGTTGCTTTGCAACAAACTTGTCTCGTCAAATACAGCATGTATCGATTCTTCTACCACCAGGGTTTTTATATTAAATATCCTATATACCTTACTATGACTACTATAACCTACAAAAATACCTTCAAAACATTTTTCGCTGAACTTGGTGGTATGATACTTACCATTGTTAAGTATGAAACATTTACAGCCAAAGATTCTAAAGTATGAGACTGTTGGTTTCCTGCCTTTCAGAAGTTCGTAAGGTCTCTTATCGTGGTTTTTGTTTATGAGTGCTCGATTTTGCACGTGGCATGCAGTGTTGACGGCTTCAGCCCAGAAGTACTCCAGAAGTGAAGCATCACTCAACATAGTCCTACAGGCCTCTATGAGTGTTCTGTTCCTTCTCTCAGCCACTCCATTCTATTGTGGAGTACGAGGAGAGGAAAACTCATGAAAGATACCTAAGCTTTCACAGAATTCTGTCATGGCCCCAGATTTGAACTCTGTTCTGTTGTCACTTCTGATTTTGACTGTGAAGCAATTGTATTCATTCTAGACTTGTCTGACAAAATTAGTAATGGTGTCGAAGGTATCTGACTTGTGTTTCAGAAAGAACACCCACGCAAAGCGCGAGCAATCATCAACAATTACCAACGTATAATCCTTACCTCCTAAACTTCTATTTTGTAGTGGAGCAAACAAGTACATGCACAATAGATAGAGACATCTGTTAGAGTCTTTGCCAATAACTCTTTTAAAGGTAGCCCTTGTTTGTTTGCCTTTTACGCATGCATGACAAGGTATATCTTTGACGCACTTAACATTTGGGGCATCACGTACTAAGTTCATTGAAAATAATTTATTAATAGTTTTGAAATTAATATGTGCTAGTCTCTCGTGCCATTGGTCACCAAGGGACGCACTATATTTTGCTAAAAGACACACTGATGTAGAGGAATCTATACAAATGAAATTTAAACAGAAAGTGTTCCTGCTTCGAGTGCCGGATAGAATCGTTTCCATATTGTCAACAGATTTTATCAAGCACTTATCAGCATGGAATTCAACTATGTATCCTTTATCACAGAGTTGGCTTATGCTTATGAGATTGTGTTCCAATCCTTCGACATAAGCCACATCCGAGAAGGATACATTGTCGTTAGTAATCATACCATAGCCTCTAGTAATTCCACGGTCTAAACCTCCAAAGATGACCTTTGGTCCATTCACGACTGAAGTAAAGTTCTGAATGAGGCTTCTAGTCCCGGTCATATGCCTAGAGCATCCGCTGTCCAAATACCAGATAGGCGTTTTGTTGGCCTTTGGACATACCTGCAATCATAATCAGTTTGCCTTAGGAACCCAAACACGTTTGAGTCCTTGGTATCGGGTTAGAGTACTCCCCCTGCGAGTGTTAACATTATGAGCGGTCTTTCTCATGTTGCTAACATGAGTGGTTGCAGCGTTTCTGGAATTGAACCAGCAATCTATAGCGAAGTGACCAACCTTGCCACAGCACCAACAGTCAAATCTGTTGTATCTTTGCCTCAATATCTCCCGCTTGACCTTTTGGAATTGTGGTCTAGCAGGGGCAGCATTCTTGGAGGAAGAAGCTTCGTGATAATGACAATCACATGTCTTCTTTTCCTTAGGAGGCCTTTCTACAATAGGCTTTATCTTTGGTGTCTTCTTGAAGTTATGCCCATGATTGAAAGGGCCATAGCTCTGAAGAATAACTTCTTCATAAGGTGCCTTAAAGACACTTTCGCCAAAGTTTCGAGGTCGAGTCCATCCTTGATAGCGGGACTTTGGCTCTACATAGGCAGGCCTAGCAAAGTACCCGTAGGATGAGTCAAAATAAAACTCATTTGATGGAAAGATGACTTTCTTGAATGTAGTTTGATCTTGAGGGGCTTTCCCCTTCTCTTTGGCTAAGGCCTTTTTGGCGGCCTTATTCTTCCGTTGATTCTTGTTTCTCCTAGAGGATTTACTAGGAGCTTCTTCATGGCCTAATCCGGCACCCTTGGCCTTGGCTGAGAATTCAGCAACGAATGGAAGAACCGTCTTGGGCTTCGAGAAACTTTCAACCAGTTTCTTTTCAGCTGCAAGTTGGGCTTCCAATTCCTTGATGATTTTGTCTTTGAGGTCAAGATGCTCAAGAGCCTTGTTATATTCTTCAATTGCATTATTGAAGTTTTCTTCAAGGGTGTCAGTCTTTGCGACTTTCTCTCTCAAGATGCTCTTTTCGGCTTTTAGAGATTTGATCTCTTTAGCCTGGGTCTTCACGACTCAACGACATTTGTCGTAAGCCATGATTAACTCCTTGTACTGGGCCATTAGTTCTGACTCATCGTCAGAGGAGCTATCCTCACAATCATGTTCAGAAACTTAAGAATCTGAAAGAGGAGTATGGGAATTTACATTCCCAGTGAACTGGTGCTCTTGATCGTCATCTGTTTGAGCCATAAGCCCAAAATAAGCTTCTTCTTCTTCACTTGACTCAGATGAGTCAAAGTCACTAAGAGTCTTGCTCTTTTTGGCTATCAGGCTCTTCTCTTTCCTCTTCTTATTGTATGAGGATTTCTTTTCTTCTCTTCTACCACCCTCCTTCTTCTTATGAGGGCAGTCGGTGATGACGTGACCTGGCTTGTTACAACAATAGCAAATGATGTCAGTCGAAACATATTTGTTCTGTTTAGAGGAATACCTGTCATGGCTACTTGAGCCTTTTCTTTGCCGATCACCATCGTGTCGTGATCTTCTATAGGAGGCATCCTTGCCTTTCCATTGCTTCTTCTTGTTCAAGAATTTCTTGAACTGACGTGAGAGCAGTGAGAACTCTCCTTCTGATAGCTCAGAGCCTGAGGTACTAGGCTCAGAAGTTTCTTCTTCTTCACTAATTTCTGGAGCTGGAGCAGGGGAGGCAGCCTTTGTCTTTCTAGAACTGTCTGCCTTGAGAGCAATAGATTTTTCTTTGAAAGCAGACCTGCTCTTCTCTTCTTCAGCTTTCCTGGTGTTGAGTTGAAGCTCATATGACATAAGCTTCCCGAAGAGATTTTGTGGGTCTGTCTCAGCCAGCTTCCCAAACTCCCTGATGGCACAGACCTTGTTGTCCCATTCTTTGGTCAGGGATCTCAGGAACTTGTCATTCAGTTCTCCATTAGTGAATACTCTGCCATAGACTCTTAGGTCATTCACTATCTTGAAAAAGTTCTCAAATGTATCAGCAATGGTTGCTTTGCTTCCCTGTCGGAAGGCTTCATACTTCTGATTGAGGAGGGATCTCTGATCATCCCTCACTTCTTCTGTTCTTTCCATTAAGGTAACTAAGGACTGCCACATCTCCTTTGCATATTGGCAGTGGATTAAGTTCTGCAGCATTGAGTCATCAACTGCACTTTCTATAATGTTTTTAGCTTTCTTGTCTAGTGAGACAAGTGCAATCTCGTCCTTGTCTAAATCCATCAGCTTCTTTGGAACCTTCTTAGTAGGATCTATAGTGGAGACAGTCATAGGGACATAAGGACCTTCTTCAACTGTCATGAAGATCCTTGGGTCCACAGCTTCCATAAAGAATTTGATCCTTTCTTTCCACATGGGAAAGTTGTTCTTGTTGCATAGGGGAAGCTTGGCAAAATTCTTTGCCTTATCCATGATAGATAGATCACAAATGACAACTATTGCAGGAACTGATCAAGGCGTTAACCTTTTAACGATCAACCTCGCTCTGATACCAATTGAAAGATAATAGTTGTCAACCTAAATCACCTAAAGGGGGGGGGGGGGGGATAGGTGATTTGTGCATCTTTTGCGGAATTAAACAATCTCAGAA
The DNA here is from genome assembly GCA_039583875.1 of Platanthera guangdongensis. Classification (NCBI taxonomy): domain Eukaryota; kingdom Viridiplantae; phylum Streptophyta; class Magnoliopsida; order Asparagales; family Orchidaceae; genus Platanthera; species Platanthera guangdongensis. Next base: position 74,739,824 of record CM077160.1, on the reverse strand, counting down.
CACAGCACAGATCTATCTACTAAAATATCACAGACGAGACAAGATCTATAGTGGTTCCCCGATCTTGGGTACATCCACTTTCCCTCACCGATCTAGCAATATACTAGACTCGGCTATGAAAAAACTAGTGCCTAAACACCTAGAGGGGGGGGGGGTGAATAGGTGCACTTAATCTTTTTAACTTTAAAGGCAGATACACTGAATTATTAGACCTATATTTGCAATTCTCGACAGCTATTCAGCACAGAACATACAACAATCACAGAATTGATCACACACAGAGTACACGCAGATTTTATAGTGGTTCCCCAAGGTCTGGGTACATCCACTTTCCCCCTTCGCCTATCTAGTAGAGTACTAAATTCAGCCTAACTTCTCCACTTCTTCTCAGATCCTCAGATCTTACAACTCAGAACCACAAACAGGTTCCTACAACTCAGAGTAATCCCACTCCTACAACTCAGACACAAAAGCCCTACCACTCAGTCTTCACTAAGACTTACACTCAGAGAACAAAGTCTCCTACAACTCAGGCACTAGGCCCTACCTCAGTCTTCAACAAGACCTACACTCAGAGCACACTGTCTCCTACACTCAGCCTTTATAAAATAGGCTTACAGCTCAGATCCCTTAGGATCCTACAGAAAATAATGTTTACAAAATATATAACCACAACTCTAAAAGAGAGAGATGAGTTGAGTGGTTTCTTGATGAGTTCTTAGAAGAACTTAGCTGAGATCAACCTCCCTTGGCTTTCTTCAAAGCTTCTTGAATTAGAACACAGTAGGGTTGTATCTCTATGCAGATGATCTTCAATCAACTACTGTCTTGAGATTCTGATTTCAATCTGAATCTTACTTATCAGCCTGGTTCAACAGCTGATCTTCTTAGAAGGAGCTCTCTCTCTCCAACTTCTTAGATCTTCTCTTGAAGGTCTTCTTCTTATTGTGTTGTCTTTCACTTCATTAATTCATTATTATCCCTCTTTCTGTTGAAGGAGAAAGGTATTTAAATAAGCTTTCTCCATGGTGACCGGCTGATCCGGTTTTTAACAACTTTCTGACGGCTCTGACAGTTGGAGTTGACCGGTTGAAATGACAGCTGTCAAGTCATCCAGTCACTTCTTGAAATCTCTGTCACTGTCTGAAAGTGTCGAGACAGATAGTCTTTATGTGTCGACACAAATAGACTAAGTGTCGACACAAGTAGACTAAGTGTCGACACTAGCCTTCATGGTGTCGACACAACTCCTTGTGTTGTTGTAACATCTTCTCGACACTGCTTCTTCAGAATGTGTCGACACTGATCCTGTGTGTCGACACAAGCCTTCTGTTGAATATGTCGACACTGGTTTAGTGTGTCGACACAAATACTTCTTCAATACTTAGTTAATTTCTGCTGTGTGTCGACACAACTCCTTTGTGTCGACACATCTTCTTGTGTTGAGACTTTGCTAAGTGTCGACACATCTCCTTTGTGTCGACACATTCCTTCATGTGTTGAAACTTTGCTGAGTGTCGACACATCTCCTTTGTGTGTTGAAACTTTGCTGAGTGTCGACACAGTCTCCTAGTGTCGACACTTTTGCTGCCGACAAAGTTTCTCTGGGTGTCGACACTGCTTCTAAGTGTCGACACAGATAATGTTGACAATTCTTCACTGTGTGTCAACACAACCTATATGTGTCGACACTTTCCTTCTGGTGTCGACTCTGCCTTCCTGGTGTCGACATAATTACTCCAAGTGTCGACACAGCTTCTCTAGGTGTCGACACAAGCCTTTTTAAGTCCCGACACTTTTCTTCTAGGTGTCGACACATGGACTTAGAATCTTTTATACTTTCCCTGCAATTACCTAACCTGCACACATAAACTCAAAGCACATCAAATACACCTTGATGTATATCATTGAGTAGGGTGAGGCTTCTTCAAATCAGGTACATATATTCCAATGTACCCAACAATCCCCCCCTATTTGGAGAAGTCATAACCCTTAGTCAATGATATACACCATACATAACAAATTCTCAGTATGATGTACAATAATATTAAATGACAGCGAAAATACTTAAACATGTATGAACAGAACATGTATTAACAATTATCTCAGAACAATTAATGTAATAGATTGAACATTTAACATTGTTCTTACAACTCCAAACATTTTCATTAATCAAAAGTTTACATAGAGTTAAAAGTAAATAATTACAAATTGTAAACTTAAGAAAATTTCTATCCTATGGCTGCTCAGGCTCCTTGATAACAATCCCCTTTCCAGATTGAATCTTTGCTTGAACTGGAGCATCATTGTCATCAACAGGCTTCTTCCATTTGAGATCTTTCTTTTTCAGCTCTTCAGCCTTTATCTTCTGCCTTTCAAAATAGTGATAAGGCTTAGGGAAATACTTGCTAGGCTCCTGTGCATTAGGAGGTAGCTTTCCCAGTTTAGCCTTCCTTCTATATTGTACTATGCCCTCTTGCCTATTCTCATGTTTTCTCCACTCCTGTTCAGAATACCATTTGCCTCTATCCAGGATATTGTCCTTAGCAGCCTTCCAAGCAGTCAATATGATATTCCTGGATGTGGGGCTCCATTGTTCAAAATCTGGCCTTAATTCAGCCTGCTCTCTGAACCTTTTCTTAGATAATTGAGTCTCTTGTTCTTTGAGTACTGCCTCTGACACATGCTATACTACTTTCTTAAGAATAATATTCTGATTACCCTCAGGAGGACTATACATAGACTGTACCTCCTGATGTATCATATCAAAATCTGCAGGAGGATATATCACTTGAGCCACTTTAGCTTGCTCTCCTCCAAAGTATGCAGGATTTATTCCAGACTCTGCCACATTGTCATCATCACATAAAGGTGGATATCCCAGGGTAGCTCTGATGGAGTTTGAAATCTACTTTGCATGATCAGAGCCTGCCTTGACTAAAACCCTCTCCCCCTTTATGACTTCTCTTTCTATATGATCCCTAAGATCATCTTTCTGGATTCTGATTTGAGCATTCAAATAGTTTACTCCATCCTTATAAAAAGGTTTGAACTTCTGAAGCTGGGCAGAAATAGCTTTCTGAGAATCGTCAATGGCAGTTTTCACAGCAGTGAGACTCTCATGTAATTTCTTATCAAATTCTTCTTTGGTAGTTGCACTTACTGTAGGATGTGCAATAGTTATATTTTTCATTTCAGTTACAATGGCATTATGTGAAGCAGTGAGATTATCATTCATCCTTATCTGGTTTTCCAGGATATAGCCTTGCTTGAGTGCCAGATCATCAATCTGTTTCTTGAGATTCTCTTGATGTGTAGCCAGATAGACAACTACATTGCCTCCTTTATGGAAACAATCAGTCATTTCCTTCTTGTTTTGATTTACTTCAAATCTGATAGACTTGATGTCTTGTGCCAGATCAAATTGCAGTGATTTATGCCCTTCATCCATATACTTTTCTAAAGCTTTTTTTGCTCATCTAGCTTAATCTGCAAAGCCACCATCAGTGAACTATAGTCAGTAGATGGGGCAGGCTGTGGAGCAATTGCCTGCAGATCCTTCTTGTAGTTCTGGCTTCTTCTCTTGAAGACCTGGAACTTCCTTTTCTTGGCTCTAGCAGCCTATTCATCATCTAAAGCAGAAGTGCTAGCAATATCTACTCTATCCTTAGGACTAGGAGGGAGTTCCTTCTCAGTCCTTTGTATTTGCTCAGCATCCTTTGGCTCCACAGTCTCTTGTCTAGCAGACTCCTCTATTTGCTCCCCCTCAATATTGATCTTCTCCCCCTCAACAGTAGCTATCTCTCTCTCAAGGTTTGTCTGTACAAGATCAGGGAACAGCTCTTCTAAAGTAAACTCATGCTGAGGTTGAACTGGAGAATCTCTAATCTCAGGAGCATCTAATACCTCTCTATCAGTAACTGATGTGTCCTCCATGACCACATCCTGGGGTTGACTATGTATCTGTGTTTGCTGATTATCATCAGGTAATGAATAAGTCAAAACTTCATCCTCAATAGTGAAATCTAATTGATTAATTTCAGTGATTACCTCTAGAATGGTTTGAGTAGCCCTTTCATTCTCTAGTTGAGTTGGCTCTTCCACATGTAGAGGTTCCCCCTGGAGTGGATCCAGGTGAATTGGGCTTGCTGAGGGTAGCTCCCCCTGCCTATGAGCATCTCCTTGTCTTGCTGGTGACTGTCCAGCATTTCTTCCCTCTTCATCATCATAACTAAACACCACTTGCTCCTCTGAGCTACTAGATGATTCTTGAGCCACAATTGCTGTCTTCTTCTTCTTCTTCTGAGGTGTTTCCTTTTCTGGAGTTGGCAGTTCCTTTGTCAATACTCTATCCCACCTTGAGAAAATTCTCACATCCATTCTCCTCATGTGGTTTATATTTGAACCAACAGCTTGATTCATCACTTCAGGTATACTTCCAGCTAGGTATAGACTCAGAATTCTACCCAGATTGGGTTTCTTCAGGCTCTCTTTTATCTTATCAAACATGACTGCAGACCAATCAGTATTAAGGTTGAAAATTATCCTTGTCATTAGACTGAACATGTGAGTAGATATTCTATCATGCCCACCAGGCTTGCTCAGTATTACTTTTCCTACTATTTCATACATAAACTTTCCTTGTATGTTCATCCCTTTTCTGTTGAAAACTGATCCAATTTTCAGATTTGAGTCTAATCCACACCATTTCAATGCCTCTCTAGTCTTAGAAGTAGATACATCTTCTTCCTCTTTTGTTCTTGGTAGTTGAAGTACCTTTCTTAGACTTTTCTGTGTGACTTTGACTTTTGTCCCATGAACTCTAGACTTAATCTTGAGTCCAGTATTATCAAGTGAAGCTGCACTCAAGAATTCAAGGACCTCCTTCTTCCAAATCTTGATAGGTTCTGATACAAGATACTCTAGTCCAGTCTCGGTAATTAGGGTTACCACACCTGTGATTTCTGGTTCTGCGTCATCAAAGGCGTGACGCACGAGCTCATATCCTTCGTTAATGTTCTCTTCTAGCTTGAGCGCCATTAGGGTTTGAAGAAATTTTGAATTTAGAGAAGAGAGATGTCGACACACAAGTTTGGTCTCGAAACTAAGGTGAGCGTGTCGACAAACAATGGGGAAAACCTATTTATACCTTTCTAAAATTGAAGGTGAAAAGGTACGTTAACATACTTAAATTGCGTCGACACTGTTGAAAAGTGTCGACACTTACTTCTAATGTCCCGACAACTATGTGTCGACACAAATATAGTCGACAGAATATATGTGTCGACACTTATATATCTCAGCTCGACATTTAGTCGAGACTCTACTAGACTAATTCTGTGTAAATCTTAAGTGTCGACACCACCTTGGATGTGTCGACACCTACACTGCATATGCCGACACTAATTCTCTGAAGTGTTGACACAGACTTCCTAGATGTGTCGACACCATTTCTCTGAAATGTCGACACCACTTCTATGTGTCGACACAGACAACTTTGTGTGTCGACACCATTTTACTTAGCCAATTTTTGTAAACTATTCTAAGTTTATCATACCTAATTCAATTTTAAACTTATTGAATTTGGTTTCATCTAAGGGCTTAGTATACATATTAGCTAACTGATTATCTGTATTTATATACTCTAAGGAAATGTCTCCTTTTTCTACATGTTCTCTTAGAAAATGGTATTTTATTTCTATGTGCTTAGTCCTACTATGGGAGACAGTATTATTTGCAATAGAAATGACACTAGTAGAATCACAAAATAAAGGTGTCATACTTACTTGAATACCATAATCTTCTAGCTGATGTTGAATCCATAGAAGTTGAGCACAACAACTTCCTACAACCACATACTCTGATTCTGCTGTGCAGATAGCCACACTTGTTTGTTTCTGGCTACTCCATGACACCAGCCTTGCACCTAGAAATTGACAGGTTCCTGTGGTACTCTTTCTATCTTCCTTGCAGCCTACAAAATCTGCATTTGAATAACCTGTTAGTTCAAAATCTCCATTCCTAGGGTACCAAAGTCCTATATAAGATGTGCCCTTAAGATATCTCAAAATTCTTTTGATTGCTGTCAAATGAGATTCTTTAGGGCAAGCTTGGTACCTAGCACAGACACATGTATCATACATGATATCTGGTCTACTAGTAGTCAAATATAGTAGGGAGCCAACTATCCCTCTATACAAAGTTTCATCTACAAGTTTCCCTACATCATCCTTGCTTAAAGACATTGTTGACCCCAAAGGAGTTTTCATGGTAGTGGATGATTCCATACCATACTTCCTTATCAATTCTAGAGTGAACTTAGACTGGCATATGGATAAACCATCTTCAGTCTGTCTAAATTGGAGACTCAAGAAGAACTTAAGTTCCCCCATACTGCTCATTTGAAATTATCCTTGCATGAGTTTTGCAAACTTTCTGCAAAGACTACTTTCTGTAGACCCAAATATGATGTCATCTACATATATTTGAACTAAGATTATCTTACCTCTGGATTCCCTAAGGAATGGAGTCTTGTCTATTTTTCCCCTTGAGAATTTGTTCTCAATGAGGAAACTAGACAGGGTTTCATACCAAGCCCTAGGGTCTTGTTTTAACCCATACAAAGCCTTCCTAAGTCTATATACATAATCAGGTTTAAGAGAATCTACAAAACCTGATGGCTGCTCTACATAGACTTCTTCCTTTAGGTTTCTATTCAGAAAAGCTGACTTAACATCCATTTGATATACCTTAAATCCTTGATATGTTGCATAGGCAAGGAACATGCTTATTGCTTCCAGTCTTGCTACTGGAGCAAAGGTTTGATCAAAATCAATACCTTCTTCCTGCCTATATCCTTTTGCAACTAGTCTAGCTTTATTATTTATAATAATTCCATTCTCATCCAACTTGTTCCTAAAGATCCACTTAGTTCCAATAATGTTGTGGTCCTTTGGTTTAGGAACTAGCTCCCAGACCTTGCATCTTTTGAACTGGTTCAACTCCTCTTGTATGACCTCAATCTAATGAGGGTCTAGGATTGATTCTTCAAATTTCTTTGGCTCTACGTGGGATAAAAAGCTGGAGTAGAGAACTGAACTTAGATTCCTGCTCCTTGTTTGTACCCCTTGTCTGAGATCTCCAATAATTTGATTGGCTGGATGATCTTTTAAATGCCTATTTGTAGGAGGCAGCCTGTCTTCAGGTTGTACATCTTCATTCTCTTCATCTAGCTGCACTTCTTGATCCTCTTCAGCTTCAGGAGTATCTTGTACTCCCCCTGGACAACAGCCACCATCTTCCACTTGCTGACTTGCAGTAAGACCTTCTGCAATAGTAAGCTTGTCCATCTTCTCAGTTACACCTGTGGAGCTGCAAACACTTCTAGGCAATTCATTGTTAATGAGTCTAGCTTCATCAAAAACTACATGAACAGACTCTTCTACAACTTGAGTAATCAAGTTGTAGACCCTATAAGCCTTACTGTTGTTACTGTACCCAACAAAGATCCCCTCTTGGGATTTGGCAGCAAACTTGGTTAGATAAGACTTACCATTGTTAAGGATATAACACTTGCAACCAAAGATCCTGAAATAGGATAGATTTGGTTTTCTGCCCTTCACAATCTCATAGGGGGTCTTCTTGTGGCTCTTGGTGATAGTAGCCCTATTGATTACATGACATGCAATATTAACTGCCTCAGCCCAGAAATATTCTGGGAGAGAAGTGTCACTCAATAGGGTTCTACCAGCCTCTATCAAGGTTCTATTTTTCCTTTCAGCAATACCATTTTGCTGATGTGTTCTTGGTGAGAAAAATTCCTGAAAAATTCCAAACTCTTCACACAGTTTTGTCATACTTTCAGACTGAAATTCAGTACCATGGTCACTTCTGATTTTGACCACTGTACTGTTCAATTCATTCTGAATTTGTTTAACAAAACTATACAGGATACTTGGTGTTTCAGATTTTTGTCTTAGGAAGAATACCCAGGAATACCTTGAGTAGTCATCAACTATACATGATACGATCTTCTTCCACCTCAACCATAGTATCAACATAATAAGCTAATTTTGAAAACTCTGCCTTATACTGAAGTACCAATTTATTTCCTTGCACTAGTCTAAAAAACTGATTGTGCAGTACTTTTTCTATGATCGTGATACAAACCATGACATAAACTCATGTTCAAATTCCTTCCATGTTACTGTCGCGAGACCTTGAACTGCATATTTTCGTTTCATAATACTATCCCACCAATGCTTAGCCTTTCCTTCATATAAAAACGTAGCCAACCAAGCCTTCCGATTTTCTGGACATGTCATAACTCGGAAAATAGTTTCCATTCTTAAAAGCCAATCTTCGGTGTCCAACGGGGGCAAATCTCCTTTAAATGCATGTGGTTTTAGGTGCAAAAATTGTTTCAAATCGACATCCACTTTTTGATATAACGGTGGGTCCATTAAGACATTTTGCACGACGGGGAGAGTAACAAGAGCTGGCGGTGGTACAGTCACAAGGGGAACATTCAACGGAGGAGCAATTAGGTGGGTTATAGTAAGTGCGGGTAACATCATCTTTAACGCTTCTGCCATGGCTAAAGCAAGTTCATTCCCTTGGGTTGTGGTTGGGTTGGTTGATTCGGTTGATTTCCAATATCAATTTCGGCTAATAAGACATCCACATCTTTATTTACGTCTTGCTCATCCCGACCATCTCGGACTCGTCGACTCGAGTAGACATTCACTGGTACCTTCATACAAAAATAAAGGATATGAAGGTATTCGCTTGATAGATTTATGTGTTTTGTACGCATAATCCTCGAATTGCTGGCAAACCTCCCTCTGATACCAAATTGTGGAGCCCCAATTCAGACCCCATAGAATTTCTTTATCTTTATCTTTATCTCGGAGCCAAGCATACGTTTTAGCATAAAGATATAAGTGCTTATGCATGAGTACAAATTAATCACATAAATTATATCTCATACCTTCAAGCATGCTGCAGCGAGCGTTTGTCGTTCTTCATCGATCAACCTTGTTTTTTGTTGCACACTAAGTATCCCTTTAGCGACTGATTTTCCTTTGTCTTTATCAACAAGAATTTCATCATGCTTATCACCAAACGCCATCCAAGTGGAGGAAGATTCAGCATAAAGATGTTGACCATAGCTCAAGTTCAACCCAGAATAACAGCAGGTGACCTATCCTTGCACATCAACTAAGGGCTGCTAAGCAAGGGGAAGGTAAATTGATGCAGCCCTAATCAGAAACCAGCAGGTCTAGAACTTCAGGAGGCGGAAGAATAAGAGTATCGTACCAAAGAAACTGAATATTGGCTAATAAATTCCCAACAATTCACCGCCTCTTAACAAAATATATTAATATAAAAAAAATATCAGCCACCAACAAAAATATCCACCGCTTAAGCTTCAAAATATTAATATTTCCCCAACCAATTAGCTCCAGTCCAATCTACCCCACCCAAAGTTAAATCAAAGCCACTAAAACCAACCAAATGAAGATTTACCCAGTCCAGTGCAAGAAATCCAACAACCAAATATTTCAACTAAATAAAATGAATCAAACCACCTCCAAATAATAATACCAAAATGAAACTTCAAACAAGAAGACCGTCGCAAAAACATCAAAAATCTCGAACTTCAAAAATAAAAGTGCGACATCGACTCGACTCTGATTTTAAGTTTTTTCATCATCGGGAATTTATTTTTATGTTCATATATGTTTTTTGTTGTTGTTTTGGACTGTTATACCTATGAGCCGCGGGGGAGGTGAAGACAAAATAACTTAGCCTTTTTGATTAATGGTCGATTGTGACCGTAACACCAGGTGCTCAGGGAGCTGGAGCGGCAGTACGACCAGTAGGACGAGGTGGCAGGACTTGAGGAGCAGATGTTGCACGTGCACCAGCACCACAGGTTGAAGAGAGTTATTATTTAGCTTCCACGTAGATGTTGTAGTGAGAGAGTGTGTACTTTCATTTGGATATGTATCGGGCATGAGCTCTTATACTCTTTCATTTTGTTCTCATTGTGGACTATCTTCATTTTGATGCATATATATGTGTGATTGTGAACTTGGTTTATATAGTTGCTTCATTTCTCTGATTGGCTAGGATGATCGTACTTGCCAGCAGAATCAACGTCTTGTGGTGGTGACTAACCCACGAGTTGGTAACACCATAAAGCGGAGGTCCTAAGCATAAAATCTCCCCTCGGACATGCTCAATTATACGGAGGTGGGATTTTACCCGTGCCATCCCCGACCCGCCATCGAATGATGCGCGCCAAGCTGGTGAGACCAAGGAGGACAATATCCTAAGTAGGAGAGTCTGCCTGATTATGGGTCTTATCACCAAATCTATCCCCATATTTCGCCGACGTAACAACACCAAATAGGGAAGTGGAAGGCTGGAGCATTTCCCAAGCAATACGTGCCCGGAGGGGGCCCTCCCAAGAACGAAGCGATCGCAAATCCTGGCCCCCATCCCGCACTGGAAGGCAGAGCGAATTCTAGTCCACATAATGCAATCCCCGAAACGACGGGCCCTTCTGTCTCAAGAAAAATCTAGCCAACCTCTCCACACCCTCAATAGTAGCACGTGGAACTTCATAGTGAGTCAAAATAAATCACGGGGTTGCTAAGAAAGCAAACCAAAATGGTCACCCGGTCGGCAAGGGATAAGTGATGGTTACCCCATTGGCAGATCCGAGCAAGCCACCGCATCTGCAGGTCATCGAAGTCGTACTTGGTGAGCATGTGGAGCGCCAACTTGATCCTGAGATAGTCTTTCTCAGTCACCCGTTTGACCCCGAGTGAACGGGCGAAATGCGAGCCTTTCCACAACGGCATAGCTTTGTTTGCCAGCAACATGGAGTTGAGGCGGTTTAAACGTTGTCCTGTCCAGCTACAGTAATCCTCCAAAATCTGGGAGCAGTATTGGACCGCCACTTGAGATCCTGGGAGAAAACGGATCACATCATCGACGCAGAGGAGATGTGAAATCCTTGGGCCCCCGTCTGAGATTTGAAAGCCTAACAGATCCCCGTGCTGGTGAATAGTCGTGGAGAGGAGCTCAGAACAAAGAATAAATAAGGTGAACGCGGGCATCCTTGTCGGAAATCACACTTACCCTCATTTCATCGACATTGTCGGTGCCGCAATGGAGGGTTGATTGTGAGAACGAAGGAGGAACGTTTCAGAGGCAACAGGTGATGGGGCCCTCTTGATTTGGTTTTCCGTCGACCTTGTCAGCGCCGCCTTGAACGATTAATCTAGTGTTACGTCTTTTTTGTGTAATGTTGGGTTGTGGGGGGGGGGGGGGGGGGTTAGTTATTTTTGTGTGTTGTCTGGGGAAAAGTTGTCTTTTGGCCTCTTAGGGTTGGGGAATATAAATATTCTGAGTTGTTGTGGGTGGGGGTTATGTAAGAAAAAACTGATTGTCTTCTGTGTTTGAGGCGGCCAGCAATGGGAGAATCTCCCCTGCTCCATCTTGCAATCCATTCAGGGTAATCTTGCCCTTAGGATTGGGTTAATTATCTAATAATTGCTGAAGTTGTGTTCTCTGGTTGTTGTGCTGTGGGGGTGGTGTTGAGCATTGCAGGGAAGGTATTGAGTATTGCAGGTGAAACTCGCAGCGGTACAGGAGTGTGAACCGGTGGTCGACGGCGGCGCAACGAGGCGTATGCAACAAGGTATCAGAGCTAGGTTCGGCGGCCGGGCAAACATGCCGGTGTCGGACGCCACTCGGTCGAAGGACGCACAATCGGAAGCTGAGGGTTGGAGGCAGAGCCATGATGAGCTAGCTCCGGCGGTGCACGCCATGGGGGAGGAAATGCGAACACTGTTTGCGAGCCTCAGAGGGGAGCGATCGGCGGAAGGAAGGAGGGGCAAGTCGCCGGAGAGTCGCAGTGCTGGATCGGGTTCCTCATCATCGCACATCGCCACGAGATTTCCGCGACTGGACTTTCCGCGTTTCTCAGGGGAAGACCATATGCCGTGGATCTACAAATGCGATCAATTCTTTGAAATCGATGAAACGCCCGAAGACATGAAGGTTTGGATGGCTTTAGTACACTTGGAAGGAAGGGATTTGTATTGGCACCAAGCGTATATGAAGGCGCGGATGACTTGGCAATGGCCAAATTGGGAGGAGTACAGTCAAGCGCTGCACGACCGGTTTGGGTTGGAGCTATTTGGTGACCCCATGAGTGAATTAAAGAATCTGCGGCAGCGTACCACCGTGCAAAATTATTTGGATGAATTCGATCTATTGTTACACCGGGTCTCGGTCTCATAGGAGAACGCCATCAGTCTATGCCTTGGGGGACTTCGGGAAGATATACAATATGGTGTGAGAATGTTTCGTCCAAAGTCGTTACAAGAGACGTTTTCATTGGCATGATTGCAAGAGCATCAACTGGAATTCCGCAATCGGAAATCAACTTCTTATCGGGAGGAACATGTGGCGTATGAGGAATACAAGGGGCATAATCCAAGGGGTGCTGGAAAACCGTCTGGGGGTTTGGGGTCACGATCAGCACATCAGGAGTTGGGAGGGGGACGCAAATCCACTTCAGCAGAGATGGATGAGAAGAGGAGAAAGGGGTTGTGTTTCTGGTGTGATCAACTATCTTTGAGGATGTATTTTTACTCGGCTTGGACTTTCTTTTGTCATTTCTTGATGACTTCCTGTTCTGATAATAGTCATCTTTTGTCTGTGAAGTGGATGAATTAGACCTCTACTGCTTCTTCTTCAGAAACTTTTGAAACTGCCTTGTAAAGGCAGCAAAATCCTCATCACTTTCACTGCTGTCTGAGTTCTAGTTCTCTAAATTTTCTGAAGCAGTATCAGCAACTATTTATGGTGGAGATGGAGACTTGCTTCTATACTTCCTAGTGGCTTCAGTCTTGAAGGCCACAGCTCTTTACTTATGCTCCACTCTTGTAGTCTTCTCTTCCTCCTTTCTAACCATTAACTGCATTTCATAAGATAGCAGTTTTCCAAACAAGGTTGGAGGAGGTATATCACCTAATTTGGCCATTTCCCTAATGACACAGATCTTAGTATCCCAGTCCTTAGTCAGGGATCTTAAAAACTTGTCATTCAGCTCATAGTTGCTGAATTCTCTTCCATAGGACATCAACTCATTAACAATCCTATAGAATTTTTTGTAGCATTCAGTAATGCTATCAGACTTTCCTTGTCTGAAGCTTTCATACTCTTGATTTAACAAGGACTTCTTGTCTTGTCTTACCTCTTCAGATCCCTCCATGTAAACTATTAGAGTGTCCCACATTTCTCTTGAGGTTTTATAATGTATTAGGTTCTGAAATGTGACATCATCAATTGCACTTACAATAATAATCTGGGCCCTCTTGTCCATAGTGGCCAGAATTATTTCATCTTTAGTCATTTCTGAATAGTCTCTGGGAGTTCTCTGATTTGCATGTAGAATGGAAATCTTCATTGACACATATGACCCTTCTTTGACTGTGATGTATATTCTTGGGTCAGATGCTTCCATAAAGAGTCTAACCCTCTCTTTCCATATGCTAAAAATTTCTTTTCTGCAGATTGGCAATTTCATGGATCCTAGCTCTTTGTGATTCTCAGTTGAACCCATTTTCTTGATTCTTGATTATTCTGATTCTGCCTACTGGATCTTTACTCAGACTGTTATGTCCTTTTTGAGTAACCTTGCTTTGATACCACTTGAAAGAACTAGTGCCTAAACACCTAGAGGGGGGGGGGGGGTGAATAGGTGCACTTAATCTTTTTAACTTTAAATGCAGATACACTGAATTATTAGACTTGTATTTGCAATTCTCTACAGCTATTCAGCACAGAACATACAACAATCATAGAATTGATCACACACAGAGTACACACAGATTTTATAGTGGTTCCCCAAGGTCTGGGTACATCCACTTTCCCCCTTCGCCTATCTAGTAGTGTACTAGATTCAGCCTAACTTCTCCACTTCTTCTCAGATCCTCAAATCTTATAACTCAGAATCCCAAACAGGTTCCTACAACTCAGAGTGATCCCACTCGTACAACTCAGACACAAAAGCCCTACCACTCAGTCTTCACCAAGACTTACACTCAGAGAACAAAGTCTCTTACAACTCAGACACTAGGCCCTACCTCAGTCTTCAACAAGACCTACACTCAGAGCACACTATCTCCTACACTCAACCTTTATAAAATAGGCTTACAGCTCAGATCCCTTAGGATCCTACAAAAAATAATGTTTACAAAATATATAACCACAACTCTAAAAGAGAGAGATGAGTTGAGTGGTTTCTTGATGAGTTCTTGGAAGAACTTGGCTGAGATCAACCTCCCTTGGCTTTCTTCAAAGCTTATTGAATTAGAACACAGTAGGGTTGTATCTTTATGCAGATGATCTTCAATCAACTGCTGTCTTGAGATTCTGATTTCAATCTGAATCTTACTTATCAGCGTGGTTCAACAACTAGTCTTCTTAAAAGGAGCTCTCTCTCTCCAACTTCTTAGATATTCTCTTGAAGGTCTTCTTCTTGTTGTGTTGTCTTTCACTTCATTAATTCATTATTATCCCTCTTTCTGTTGAAGGAGAAAGGTCTTTAAATAAGCTTTCTCCATGGTGACCGGCTGATCCGGTTTCTAACAACTTTCTGACGGCTCTGACAGTTGGAGTTGACCGGTTGAAATGGCAGCTGTCAAGTCATCCAGTAACTTCTTGAAATCTCTGTCACTGTCTGAAAGTGTCGAGATAGATAGTCTTTATGTGTCGACACAAATAGACTAAGTGTCGACACAAGTAGACTAAGTGTCGACAGTAGCCTTAATGGTATCGACACAACTCCTTGTGTTGTTGTAACATCTTCTCGACACTGCTTCTTCAGAATGTGTCGACACTGATCCTGTGTGTCGACACAAGCCTTCTGTTGAATGTGTCGACACTGGTTTAGTGTGTCGACACAAATACTTCTTCAATACTTGGCTGATTTCTGCTATGTGTCGACACAACTCATTTGTGTCGACACATCTTCTTGTGTTGAGACTTTGCTAAGTGTCGACACATCTCCTTTGTGTCGACACATTCCTTCATGTGTTGAAACTTTGCTGAGTGTCGACACATCTCCTTTGTGTGTTGAAACTTTACTGAGTGTCGACACAGTCTCCTAGTGTCGACACTTTTGCTGTCGACAAAGTTTCTCTGGTTGTCGACACTGCTTCTAAGTGTCGACACAGATAATGTTGACAATTCTTCACTGTGTGTCGACACAACCTGTATGTGTCGACACTTTCCTTCTAGTGTAGACTCTGCCTTCCTGGTGTCGACACAATTACTCCAAGTGTGGACACAGCTTCTCTAGGTGTCGACACAAGCCTTCTTAAGTGTCGACACTTTTCTTCTAGGTGTCGACACATGGACTTAGAATCTTTTATGCTTTCCCTGCAATTACCTAACCTGCACACATAAAATTAAAGCACATCAAATATACCTTGATGTATATCATTGAGTAGGGTGAGACTTCTTCAAATCAGGTACATATATTCCAATGTACCCAACATGCTACTCCACTATCTCGGATTGAAAATCAATCCTACCCTCGGAACAAAGTTCCTACAATCTTAATCCAATCCACTGGATCTACAACTCGGAAGAGACACCTTCCTACAAACTTGGAGTGGAAAACTCCTACACTCGGAGAAAAATTCTCCTACATAAATGAAATACAAGTATTGAAAAATACAAACAGTGATATTGTCTGGTTTAGATCTGAAAATAAAATAGGAAACAAAATCTTCTTCTTGGCCTGCGGCTTTATCAGAGAAATTGAAGAAAAATTCTCAGCAACAGTAGATCTGAACTCCTTGCTTCCACGATCGGACAGATGATGAGTATGTGAAAAATGATCTCGATTTGGAGAGCTTTCTTTAGTTTATTTCCTCTGAAAATCGAAGCCATTGTTGGAGAAGAATAGCGGCGACGGCGGCTTTCGTTTCGTGAAGAGAGAGAGAGAGAGGAAACAATGATTATTTTTGGAAAGTGGCGGTTGCAAAACTTAGAATAATTTTCTTCTTGAAAAACTTGTTTTCTGATTAGGGTTTGTCGATTAGACAAGACCTTTTATAGGAGTACTAATAACGGTCATAATTGGTTTTAATGACGTACACGTGGACCAATCATGTCACGGAATTTGAAAATCTGTCAAATCTGGACTTAGAAGAAATTTCAGAGAAAATGAGGTCACATACACGAGTAGGTATATAACTACTCGAGTAGGTCAAGGACTACTCGAGTAAGCAAAGAAATATTACTCGGGTATATAATTCATGACTACTCGAGTAGGTTGAAGTCAACTACCCGAGTGCATATAATCAACTACTCGAGTACTAGGAAGATCTACTCGAGTATACAGAAAAGTTTCACGGGAAGGAGTTGAACTACTCGAGTACAAGTTGTACTACTCGAGTAGGCAGAATTGAACTACTCGAGTGGTTAGAAGAACTACTCGAGACAAACACTTAGAAATATTCTGCACACGGGAGAAACAGCTACTCGAGTAGTCAGATTGAACTACTCGAGAGGAAAGAAATCTTCTCAAGTATATGAAGGACTTACTCGAGTATTTCTTAACTACTCGACACAGAGAAGAGAGTTACTCGACACAGTATCGAGAACTACTCGAGTATGCAAAGTACCTACTCGAGTAAATGACTTAGAAAAATTCTGAGAAAGAGGAATCTGGAACAGGAAGAATAAACTACTCGAGTATGAACTACTCGAGACAAAATGAGCTACTCGAGTATATGACTTGGACTACTCGAGTGTTTTACTTGGAAAAACTTGGAAACTGAATTCTGGGCAACTCGAGTAGGAAGAGTGATCTACTTGAGTAGTTAAGTAAGCTACTCGAGTATGTCAGTGAACTACTCGAGTGTTTTACTTAACTTCACGCAAGGAAGAATTTTCTTACTCGAGTATGCAGAAGTTTTACTCGAGTATATCTCAAGCAATCTACTCGAGTAGTTAAAGACCTACTCGAGAGAAACACTTAGATAAATTTCTATAAGAAATTTTTCTTCTACTAGAGGGGAATCAACATCAGGTCTTTTCACAGTCCTATAGCTTGAATATGAAGTGTATCCCAATAGAGAGGCTACACATGAGTCAACACTTTGGAACACACAATGAGGGATTACATTGCATGGTCCTGTATTTGGTGACTCATTATAGACTGACATTGGTCTATACTTCCCATTGGAGTCCTGCAAACACATAACTCAAACAAAGCATCAAATACAACCTAATTCATCTTATTTTCAGGATAACTTCATCAAATCTAGGTTAATGTGGACATAGTTCCCAATAATCTCCCCCTATTTATTGAAGTCAGAACCCTTTACACTAAGGTGAATTATAGACATAAACAGAAGCTAAGTAGAAAAATGTGCAAGCAAGCAATAGACTATGAGAAAGGATAATAAGAGCAAAAACTTAGAATTATATAAATAAGAATGTCCAAAATTACCAACTCTCCAGTCAATCATTTCACAATCTCAAAAATCCTTGAAAGTTAGCCTTGATTCTGTTGTCTGTCCAATTTCTCTTGTTGTCTCCTCTGGTAACAGTAGGGTTTAGGATAATACTTGGGAGGTCTAGGAGGGGCTGCAGGGTTGTTCCTCCCATATTCTCTGTCATAGATTCTTCTCTTGGTCATGAATTTTTCATAAAGTTCCAATTCATATGAGCTGTAATTAATATTCCTGCTCTCATACAATTCCATAACTAATCTGATAGTTTCCAGAATCAGGGATTTGGAGGTTGGAGACCAAACTTCAGCATGTTTAGTAGTTTTAGTAGGAGCAGACTTGCTAGCAGAGGGGCCTTCACCATACTTTCTTTTCTTCTTGTAAGTTTTGATCTCTGGAGGAGTCTGAAGGAAAATGTCAGCAGGATCTTCTTCCCAGCATGGAGTATAGGTGTCTGGAGGAGCAACTATGTCTCCAGGCCTGGGAGAGAAGGTAGGTTGCAGAGGAGAAGCTGGAGCAGATGGAGCAGATGGAGCAGATGGAGCAGATGCATCTGTAGCTAGAGGATTTAAATGATGGGGAATGATGTTGGGGTCAACAGCAAGGTTTGGCAGAATATGATTGTGCATCCAGACAGCAGTGTCATAGGTATGAAATTTGACACTCTGTATCTGGGCTAGCACATCATCATGAATTGTCTTCACATAAGTTTCTCATACATTTGACTTCAGAGCAGCTGATTTTTCTAAATGTTCTTTGACCAAATTCTCCCCCTTTCTGATTTCAACAGATAGCCTGTCTATAACATCTTCTTTAAAGAGGCCAACTTCTTCACAGATTTTCACTTTGTTTGCTTCATTTCTCTTGTCTAGCTCTATTTGATTATTTGCAAGGGTGACCCCTTGTTCCATAACATTTCCAACACTAGTGATAGTGTGGTCCAGGGCTTTGCCACCAAGTTGAAATAAGTACTTGAGCTTGTCATTGTTATGCTGGATTTCAGCAAAGCCTCTGCTCATCTCAGTCTTGAGAGCAGTTACCTTGTCAGTTATAGTATTTAGAAAAGTATCAAAATAATTTCTCCGTTCTTGATGAAGCAGTGCAATCTGTTGCAGCAAATCTGAGGAGGAAGAGTCTGTAGCAGCAGTAGTGGAAGGAGCAGCAGATGTAGGAAGACCAGAAGGGAGAGGAGGAGCTACCTAGGGAGCTATTTCTCCAATAATCACAGAGCTTTCAACCCTTGTTGTATGAATTATAGCATCCCTTTCTTTTGTATCATAAGGGATAGAGAAATCTAGGTTTCTGAGAGGGGCCTCAGCTGGCTCAGGAGAGGATTCAGCTGAAAGAAGAATTGTATCTTGCTGGTCTTTGAGGGCAGCAGGAGATTGTGCTGGAGTCCTGGCTGAAGAAGGTTCAGGAGATTGTGCTGCAGTTGAGTTCTTGTGACATTCAGAGGATGGAGCTGGAGGAGATAGAGGAGGAGGAGGAATAGGCAGCACTTCTTCAGTAAGTTCTGCAATCATTGCATCTATAGTGTTGAAACCGGAATACGGTCTCCTGTGGAGTTCACCCTTGGGGAAGGGGTGGTCTCGCGCCTACTTCACTCCTGCAAGCAAAACAACAAAGAAGACAAGGTGACACAGACCCAAGGGCTCAGCAGGGAGGTCCCACCACAAACCCGGAAGATCTCAGAGTGCTTCCCCTCCTTAGCCAGAAGCCGAGCTAAGATATCCTCAGAAAGCTCTTGAAAACTGGAGCCGGGAGACACTCAACAACGTGCCTCCTGAGGTACCCCTTAGGTTTTATTTATAGTTTTTGGAATCTGAACTGCCAATAACCAGAAGAACTGACCTGAAAGTACCAAAAAGCCCTTGGTTGGGTCTGCCAACAGCCAAACTCCGCTGTCCCGAACAGCTATGCGCAGTCCAACCTGGTCTGCCAACAGCGTGGCTCCGCTGTTCTGAACAGCTATTCGCACCCATGGGGGGGGGGGGGGTCAGCTCGCCATCAATCCCTCTCCGCGTGAGGCGGGCGCGACCTGGTTCTAGCGGCTCGCCTACTCCTCTCGGGCGAACGCGAGCCGGACCGCCGCGACCTACCAGTCCTCTGCTGAGGTGGATAGGTGGCCAGGTCGCGTATAGGGGACGGACCGACGACCATTGTGACCCTCCGAATGACTCGCAGATCGCGGGTCGTTGAGCCCATCCGCGAGTATCGGTTCGACGATTCACCTGAACCGTGCGGGAGCGGGCCAGCCTCTTGCCACATGTCTGCTTGTCGCTTGGGTGCGGGTCGCGGGATTGGGTCCGCTCGATCTTCCTGGTGGGGCCCGTTTGACAAACACGGGGTTGTACACAATCCCCGCTCCTTTTGAGCTTGATACAAGCTCGGAAAGAATCATCCAACCCGCGTGTTCTGCGAGTACTATGCTGAGCTGGCAGGGAATCTTCTGGTGGGACCCCAACTATTCGGCTATAAATATACCACAGAGGCCAGGGGGGTCTCCCCAGTCCATCTCGTTTTCAAGTGGACTGCAGCTTCCCGATGCCTGTTAGCGAAGAGGTGAGAGCCCGCCTGGCGGCCGCGGGCCAAAAAACTCAGGAGGAGGCCCGCGAGGCCGCCCCTTGGTTAGCGCGTGGGTCTCCTGGCCCTCTCTTTAGGCCAGTGAAGGGAAAGATCGTGAGGCGGTCCCCGACGAATAACTTCCCGGGTTCCAGCTCGGCGGCTGGTGTTGAGGTCGTTTTTGAGGTACGCGACCTTCCTTCTCTGCTTGTTGCTACATCTCTGATCCTTCGTCTTGCAGGCACTGCCTCGTGAAGACGAGGAGGACAGGGGGGGAGGATCGCCCCCCTCCCTTGTCATCTGAGAGGGCTGCTAGTCCCTCAGGTCTGGACCGCCCACCCCCGAATACCCCTCGCCCGCCAGTTCCCCCCGGACTATAGAAATCTCTTGCGGCCCTCGAGGGAGAACCCTTTCAGGGTCGGCCAGGTTCCTCTCGTCCTTCCATCGGCATGGACGACGTGCCAACCCTTGGTAAGCTCGTGCTCAGCGCTTGCCTTGTTCTCGCTCGTTCCTTCTGAATTGCCCCTTTTGTAGGCCACAACATGATCTCCTCCGAAAAGGAGATGAGCGAAGGGTACTTGCCTCCGCCTGACGTGGAGGGTGTTTCAGATTACTTGGGCGACCCGACTAATGTGGTGGGGATGAAGAGGCAGGTGACGCGGCTGTTCCAGAAACATACTCTGCTGCTTCAGGAGCTCGTGAAGAGGGTCGACCAAGACAAGGCCGACACCGAGGCTCGGCTCGCTGTACTAGAGGGTGCCCCGCGGGCAGCAGAAGGTGGCGAGGTCACTTCGCCTAGTGTGCACATTACGCGGGCCGAGGAGCGCCTAAGGAGTGCCTCGGAACAAGTTGGCCTGGCCCAGCAGGAGCTGGTGGCGGTGCGCGATTATCACTATCCTCGCGTGCCGCCACGAACCGGAACGCAACGGCGGGGCAGGTGGAAGTGGATCCAGTACTGATCAACCCTTTCTTTTCCCCGCTCGCGGGATATCACTGGGTTGCTACTATTTTAAACTTATTCTGTATCTGTAACAATTTGCGACTCTCTTTGCCTGCCTATGGGCCTGATTTTTGATTTCTGATGCATGTTGAAATTACCATGTTGTTGCTTTTATTCTCCGCGGGGCGGGTTCAAGGGTACCCGCGTCCTCCGCCCGCCTTACCCCTGCTGGCGAGGGTAGGTCAGGGGATGGATTCGCTCAACCCGCCATCCCGATCGTGGCGGGAGCGAGCCGAGGGGCTCGCCAGCCAGGAGTCTCCCCGACTCGCTCGGAATCCTGGGCGGGTGCGGGCCGAGACTCGCCCGCTCAATTCTTGCGCGGATGCGACCGGGCGAGGCCCGCGCCTGATCGGCCTTAGCGGTGCGATTGCGCATCGGGAAGTCGAACCGTCGGGCCTGATTTTTGTTACACGCACCTCTCCATTCGGTTGGAAATTTCCCGCCCTTTCTCTCTCCCTATAAATAGGCCTTGCCAGTTCTTATCCTCCCACCGCTTCAAAACGCTCCCCCGTTTCCTACTCTTTGCGAGGCACGGCTTGTGTTCGCCTTCTGGATCTGTCTCGCTCGAACGGCGGCAGTTCGGCGGAATGGGCGGCGGCGGCGGCGATGCGGACGGGCGAAGCAAATGCGCCTGGACCTTCTCAGAGCACGACTTTCCCCACGCCGTCATTTTGGAGCGTGAGTACCTAGATTCCCTCGACGATCATGTTGGAACACCCTATTACTAATTTGGGTCAGGATCACTATGTCTCTAGGAATCTGTGCTTTGACCTTCTGTATAGATTATAGGTCAATTAGAATTGAGTCTAAGGGTTAGAAGGCTAGGATTGGAAGCTGCCCTGAAGACCCAAGTTTTTCTGGAGACTAAGTCCAAATCGTCGAGCTCAGCACGACATTTCGTCGAACTCCGGTCGACGATCGTCTAGCTCAACTATTGACAGATCGTCGAGCTCCATTCGACGATCGCTGAGCTCAACCCTCATAATATCGTCGAGCTCTGGTCGACGATCGCTGAGCTCAACTTCTCAATATCGTCGAACTCCATTCGACGATCGCTGAGCTCAGGTCGACGATTTTGACTCTGCACTGGATCCTTATCTCTGAGCTCAGTTCGACGATCTTTGAGCTCAGATCGACGATTTCTTTGCTGCTTGTTTTTTCCAGTTCGCTGAGCTCAGCTCGACGATAGCAGAGCTCAGTTCGACGATTTCAGTTATCTTTCAGAATTCAAATTCAAATCAGATAGAAGTTATTCTGCATTTAATTCAGAAGATCTGCCAGCCATTTTCATTTACTTCTGGAGCAAGTTTCAAGGAAATTTTCAAGGAACAAATCAGTGGACTTTCCTTCAGAACATATTATGCAATTAAGGCTGTAATCAATGCAGACCAACGACTATCTTTGACAGAGTAATATCCTATTCAGAGACAGAGAATAAAAGAGAATGTTTTTGAATAAAGACAGAGAATAGACAAGAAAAAAAAAGAAGAAGATTGACAAGAATAGGACACCTCTCAATACACAGAGACTCTGAAAAATATTCTGTCAACAAGAATTCTGAAGAACACTCATCAGAGAGATCAAGCTTTCAAAAAAAAAAAATCTTCAGATCTCTTCAGCTCTCAAGTGTTCAAGGCCAACATCATTTCAAGACTCCAGACACTCAACATTTCAGCTTGCTGAAATCATCTTCTGCTGGAGATCTATCTTTGAAGGCCTATCACCCTCAGCAAAGCTCATCTTCCTGAAGATTTCAAGGACTCAGGGGGAGCTTTGACAACATCACTGAATCCACATAGTCTTCTCAGTTGCTTGAGAAAGAGAAGACTGCCATCACTCTCTCACCACCATTCTGTAAAGGGTTTTTCAAACTCCCTTCAAAAGTTTGAATCTGGTTTTTGAGCACCTTGTCAAAAGCTCATTGGTGGCAAGACACCTGATCAAAAAATCTGATTTGGTTTTTGAGCACCTTATCAAAAGCTCATTGGTGCCCAGGACACCTGATCAACTCATCCTGCAGTGGATTCCTACCTAGGGTGGTAGAAGAGTGGATGTACCCAAGTTGGGGAACCACTATAATTCCTTGTGTCATCTGTTTTGCATGTTTTCTTCTTGTTTCTGGCCTAGATTTTCTTGTGCTTAGTTTCTGCATAGCTTAGTTTTATTTCTGCTTCCCTGCTTACACTCATTACAACAATTGTTGTAAAGCTTTGCAAAAGTTTTTCTTTGTGTTTTAAAAAGCACCATATACTCTATTCACCCCCCTTTAGAGTATATCAGATCTAGTTTCCCCTTTCAATTGGTATCAAAGCGAGGTTGGTTAAACATACCATATCTGTTTGGTTGTACAGGCTAACACCTGAACCCCAAAGATCCCAAACTAGATCCTTCCTTTGTTTTCTAGTATTAAATTTAGTTTGCACAAGTCATGGCCCAAAACAAAGATTATGCAAGCACCAGACCTCCAGTGTGCAATCTGTCAAAGTTTGCACTTTGGAAAGCAAGGATTAAACTCTACATGAATTCTATTGACGAGGACATTTTTAATTCTGTTTTGACAGTGTGTCCCAGACCCCCAGAAAGTACAAGCACAAATACTGTTCCACCTCCATCAGGAACAGATGCTGACATCAAAAGGTGGAAGGTAGCTGATGCCAAGGCAATGAACATTCTAGCTCAGACAATGTCAGATGACATTTTTCAAAAGGTAGCTGAATGCAATTCAGCCAAGGAGATTTGGGACAGGCTTTCAGAAATTGTCTCTGGCTCAGCTGATGAGAGAAAGGACAGAAGATCTCATCTCATCTCCCAATATGAGAACTTCAAGAAGGGAGAAACAGAGTCAGTGGGAGACATGTACAACAGACTGAGTCTAATTGTCAGTGAACTGAGGACATTAAACAAAGAGATCTCACTGACAGAACTTAATGATAAGATCCTAATGTGCTTCCCCAGCACTTGGGATTCAAGAATCTAGCCAATTAAAGATGCCAGAAGTCTGAATGAGATCACAACTGAAGCTTTGTTGGGTAAGCTCAAATCTTATGAGCTACTCATCAAGAACAGAGAGGAAGAACAGAAGGCTGCTTCACCAGCCACAAGGAAAGAGAAGACTATAGCATTTAAGGCAGCTGAGGATCTGCCTGAGGAAAAAGGTACAAGCAATGATGAACTTCTCAGCCTGTTGGCCAAAAGATTCTACAAGATGGCCAGAAAGGACTTCAGAAGAAGATCATACAAGGAGCAAGACAAGCCAAGGTATGACAAGTCCATTGGCAATAGCAAGGACATTATTTGCTTTGGTTGCAGGAAACCAGGACATATGGTTCCTGACTGTCCAGAGAACAAGAACAAGGACAGAAGGGACAGAAAAGAAAGAAGAAAGGAGAAGGACTCCAAAAGGCATGGAAATAGCAAACCCTCCACCAGCAAAAATAAGCACACAAGGAAAGGATTTGTTGCTGAATCCTGGAGTGAGACTGAAGAGGAGTCAGAAGCCTCTTCCAGCTCAAGTGATGATGAGGATGATGCAGAGGAAAAAGAATTCTGCATGATGGCAATCAATGCCTCACAACACAACTCAGAGGAAGAGGAGTCAGAGTTAGACTCAGAGACTCAACCTGAAGAAGATCAGGTAATCAGTTCTTTTGATTTCACTTCAGAAGATTTCAAACTTGAATTTAAATCACTATGTTTAGACCTGCTAAAGTCTGATAAAGAGATCATCTCTCTCAGAAGTCAATTATCTGAACAAAATGCTTTAAAATCAGAAAACCTCAAACTCTCTCAGGAGTTGGAAAACCATAGGGAACAGATAGCTTCACTGAAAAGTGAACTCTCTGAGGCCAAGAAGCTTGAAGAATCTCTCAATGGGAGAAGCATCAAGCTGATGGACATCACAAGCACAGTGAACTCAAGATTCAACAGTACACTGGGCTTGGGTGCCTCATCCAGCCAACCTATTGTTCTAACAACCCCTATCAAGTTCATTTCTGACAAGGGAAAGGGAGTTGTAGAGGTTGCCAGGAAAAATTCTGATCTGCCTCAGAAATTCAAGTCCCAGCAGAAATCGTCGAACGAAGCTCGACGATCGCCGAATGAAGATCGACGATCGCCGAACGCAGCTCGACGATCTCAGGACAAATCGTCGAACGCTGATCGACGATCTAAGCCAAGATCGTCGAACGCTGGTCGACGATCCCATATACCTGACCTCAGCCATAGTCGACCGTCGAACGGAGCTCGACGATCTGACCCAAGATCGTCGAACTCAGCTCCAAGATCGTCGAACAGAGGTCAGAGCTCTGGAAATTTTTTCAATGGCAAGTCAAAATTGAATCCTGAGGGTTCTTCATCCCAAACATTTAACCCTTATACTGAATGGATTTTACCTCCAAGGAGATATCATCCTGAAGGATATAAGAGTCAGCCAGGGATGTCTTTCATTTCTGAATTTAAAGGTTATCAACCTAGGCCCAAGGTAAACTGGGTCAAAAACAAGTGAACTGCTTAATGTGCAGGTGAAGACCTATCCAACATCTAACCAGCAATGGTATTTGGATAGTGGGTGCTCTAAGCATATGACAGGGAACAAGGACAACCTAAATTCCTTTAGAGCCAAGCTTGGACCCAAAGTTATCTTTGGTGACTCCAACTTTGGACAAACTAAAGGATATGGAGAAGTCCAGATTGGTTCTGTAACCTTCAAGAAGGTAGCATATGTGGAAGGACTGAAGCACAATCTAATTAGCATCAGTCAGCTATGTGATGAAGGCTACCAGGTGACCTTCAGCAAAACCCTATGCAAAATCAAGTCAGTGGACAACACAACTGTGTTGACAGGTAAAAGGAAAGGTAACATCTACCTAGTAGATTTTCTTTCAACTTCTATAGATTTCTGTTTATTCAACTCAGTCTATAGACCAAATGTTTTATGGCATAAGAGACTAGGACACCTAAACCTTAGAACTATTGCTAGGCTATCCAAGGACAACCTTGTTAGAGGACTACCTTCTGGCCACTACAAGAAGGAAGGACTCTGCAAGGCTTGTCAATTAGGCAAGCAAACTAAAAACAGTTTTAAGTCACTTAATAAGAGTGATTCACCTAGGATATTGTATCTGTTACACATGGATCTATTTGGACCCATCACAGTACAAAGCCTAGGAGGGAAATCCTACACTTTGGTGATTGTAGATGACTTCTCTAGATTCACTTGGGTGTTCTTTCTAAGGAAGAAGTCTGATAACTTTAAGTGTCTGACAGAGTTTCTCAAATGTATAAAGATTGAGTTCAATACTCACATTGCCCTGATCAGAAGTGATCATGGGACAGAGTTTGATTCTCTTCTTATGCAAGAGTTCTGCCAGAGTGAAGGGATCAGACATACTTTCTCAGCTCCTAGAACTCCTCAACAAAATGGGGTAGCTGAAAGGAAAAATAGAACCCTTATTGAATCTGCCACTACATTGTTGTCAGATGCTCATCTACCTCTATCCTTTTGGGCAGAGGCAGTGAACACCTCCAACTATGTGCTGAACAGGAGTCTGATACATAAACTGAAGGGAAAGACTCCCTATGAATTACTCAAAGGGAAGAAACCTAAAGTTGACTATTTCAAAATTTTTGGTTGCATTTGCTATATTCACAATAATGATAAGAAACATCTAGCAAAATTTCAAGCCAAAGCTGATGAAGGAGTGTTTCTGGGATACTCCATGATCAGCAAGGCCTATAGGGTTTATAATAAATCATCACTGAAAATTGAGGAATCTGTTCATGTTTCTTTTGATGAAACTAACATGTCTTTCAAGGAGAAGATTTCTTCTACCATAGAACCTTTGCAGGAACACTCTCTAGTTGAAGATATGAACAAGCTACAGGTTGCTCAAGAAGAAGAAAGCAGTGAAGATGAAAGCAATGCTCAACACATTGAAGCTCCAGTTGAAGAGCCAGTTGTTGTACCACAAGAGGAAACAACAACACAGGTTGGTGAACAATCAACACCCCCTGTTGATTTAGTAACATCAAGAGACCATCCAATTACCCAAATAATTGGAGAAATCTCAGCTGGTGTGCAAACCAGAAATCAGGTCAACCAAAACCTGTTGCACACCTGCTTCCTTTCTCAAATTGAACCTCAGTCCATTCAAGATGCAGAGCAAGATCCACACTGGATCATTGCCATGCAAGAGGAGTTGCATCAATTTGAGAGGAACAAAGTATGGGAACTAGTGCCAAAGCCTAAGGATCATTCCATTGTTGGAACAAAATGGGTATTCAGAAACAAACTGGATGATCAAGGAGTAATAATAAGGAACAAGGCAAGGCTAGTTGCCCAAGGATATTCTCAAGAAGAAGGAATTGACTACGACCAGACTTTTGCACCTGTTGCAAGATTGGAAGCCATCAGAATCTTTCTAGCTTATGCAGCTCACAAAGGCTTCAAGGTTTATCAGATGGATGTCAAGAGTGCCTTCTTGAATGGAGACATCAAAGAGGAAGTCTATGTCAGACAACCTCCAGGTTTTATCTCTCCAACTCATCCTGATTTTGTTTTTAGATTAAATAAAGCATTATATGGTCTCAAGCAAGCTCCTAGAGCATGGTATGAGACCCTAGCATGCTTTCTTTTGGAAAATGGTTTTATAAGGGGTAGAGTAGACCAAACTCTTTTTATTAGAACCCATAAGTCCCATACCCTACTAGTACAAATTTATGTAGACGATATCATCTTTGGGTCTACTGACTCAAAATTGTGCAGAAGGTTTTCTAACCTAATGCATTCTAAATTTGAGATGAGTAGCATGGGTGAGCTATCCTTCTTCCTAGGATTGCAAGTCAAACAACATGCTGAAGGCATCTTTATTTCTCAAACCAAATATGCTAATGAGCTGGTTAAGAAATTTGGCATGTCTGAGGCATCTTGTATGAAAACACCCATGCCTACCAATGCTGTATTGGATGCTGATGAACATGGGAAACCTGTTGATCAGACAACATATAGGGCAATGATTGGCTCTTTACTGTATCTTACAGCCAGTAGACCAGATATAATGTTTGCTACATGTATATGTGCTAGATTCCAAGTTAGCCCTAGAGAGTCACATCTCACATTAGTAAAGAGGATTCTTAGGTATGTTAAAAGTTGTCCAAATCTAGGTCTCTGGTATCCAAAAGATTCAGCATTTGAGTTAACTGGATTCTCTGATGCTGATTATGCTGGATGCAGAATTGACAGGAAAAGCACCAGTGGAACTTGTCAGTTCCTTGGTGATAGACTTGTCTCTTGGTTTTGCAAGAAACAAACATCTGTGTCAACTTCAACTGCTGAAGCTGAATATATGGCTGCAGGCAGTTGTTGTTCACAAATACTGTGGATTCAAAATCAACTCCTAGACTATGGTTACAACTTAGGAAAGTCAAAAATCTTTTGTGACAATACAAGTGCTATCTCTATAGCTCAAAATCCAGTCCTCCATAGTAGGACAAAACATATAGAGATTAGGCATCATTTCTTAAGGGATAATGTTGAAAAGAACAAAATTGAACTGCAATATATCCCAACTGATTTACAAAGGGGAGATATTTTCACCAAGCCTTTGGATGAAAAGAAACATACTTTCTTCCTAAATCAGTTAGGAATGTTAGATGGAGGAAGTCTTAAATAATACTCAAGATTTTGAAAGATAAAAATTGACCAAGACTAGGCAAAATTTCTGATTTTCCTTAGTATCTAAAATTTCTCTGATCTCTGAACTGCGCTCGACGATTTCCCCAAAGATCGTCGAACGGAGTTCGACGATTTCCTGAATCGTCGAACTGAGTTCAGCGCTCCTTTTGATAGTATGGGCTATCACTTCTGGTCAACGATCGTCGAACAGCGCTCGACGATTCTGTTCACTGAACGATCGTCGCACGGAGCTCGACGCCTTTCCAGATCGTCGAACGGAGATCGACGATTTTGGAGTCTCTTCAGATTCCTTTAGAACCTCGATCGTCGAACTGAGTTCAACGATCTTTCCTTTTCTGCGTCGAACCCTAATATAAAACTCTTTTTTCGCCGTCGTTCTCTTTTGCGCTTTCAATTTCTCTGCAAACTTTTTCTTCCCTCCAAACAGTTCTACCTTGGTCGTTTTGTTTGTTAAGTTTTTTGCAGGTACCATGGCCGTTTCAGTTGCTGTACTCGCTGCAATGAAATTTGATGCAGGTTTTGACATCGATCTCGACTCCTTCAACACAACCGATCAAGTCTTCCAGGACATTCTCAGTTTGTTCAAAGATCAGCACTTATCTGCCCTTATGACAACCAGAATCAAACTTGCATCTGATGAAATCAAAGAATGGGTATACACTGCCCACAACCTTGACAACAATACCATAGTTGGTTCTATTGGTGGCACCCAGGTACCTCTGACCCCAACAGTACTGACAGAGGTTTTTGGCTTAAGGAATGGTGAAGATTCTGCTGACCTTTCTGGAGAAGAATTCTCAGATGTACTTGCCAGGATGGGTCATCCTGAGGGGAACCCTAGCAAGTTGTTTAAGAGGAACCTGTCAGTGGAATACAGGTTTCTGGCTGATGTAGTAGGCAAGGTTCTCTTGGCCAAACATTCTGCTCATGACACCATCTCCAGATATCAGCTTTGCCTCATGGGAGCTCTGGTGGATAGAAAAAGCTTGAACTGGGGAGAAGTCTTTTTTGATTTGTTGAAGAAAAAGATAAACAAAACATTTGTGAACTTTGGAAGAATATTGGGAGTCTTCCTCCAGGCCAAGTGCCCTTCTCTGCTAGTCTCCTCTAGAGTGCACATCAATGCCTCCAAGAGACTCACCTGTGCCCTTTTTGGGAAATGGGACAGGCATATCTCCAAGCCCAGCAGGCCCTCTTCTTCTGCCCCTTCAGGTACCAGGACTCTAAGAGTCACTCCACCCCAGGCCTCTGCCCCTGCAGAGGACCTGCCTGCTGCTAGTGCTGCTGCTTCTCCTCCTCCAAGCTCAACCCTACCTCCAGCTCCATCCACCACTCTAGCCTCATCCCCCATTACAATTTCCAGCCCATCTCCAACCTCTATTCCATCTCCAGCCACCATCTCATCTCCACCAGCAGACCACTTCCATCCCTTATTCTCATATCCACCTCCAGATGTCACCTCATCCCCATCCATACCATCCTTCACACTTCTGGATGAATCCTACATGGATGATTCCCCCTCTTCTCCTCCAGACTTCCCCTCCACCTCAACATCCTTCCAAGATCTCCTCCACCATATCCTTGACCAACCATACTTCACTCCATCCATCTCTATACCCTTGTCCTCCATCTCCACAATTCCCACACCTCAGCCCTCTATCCCTTCACCATCCAGCCCTCCACCTCCAGCTTCCTCAGCCATCCCAATACCCTCTACCTCTGCTCCTCTCATTGAGCATGTAGATCTCCCAGCCCTTGCTGATCAGTTGTATGAGCTCCTTGCACCTAGGCTCTCTCTTCTCATGGAGGCCTCTTTAGCTCCTCTACAACAATCAGTGGCAGCTCTCTCTGCCAGGCTTTCCTCTTTCCTTACTCCTCTAGCAGCACCCCCAGCAGTATGCCTTGATGCACAGGTATCTACATCCAGGCAGGGGGAGATGCCCTATGAAGCCAGCCTTCATGCTGCTGTTGCTGTTGCTGCTCCTCCTGCTGTTTCTGCTTCTGCTACTGCTGCTGGTTCTGTGTCTGCTTCTGCTGCTGCTGCTACACCAGTACTAGCAATAGACCTAAGGTCTTTGCTATCTACTTTTGATACTGCTTACTTCTGCTGCCTCCCAGAGCCCAATGCTGGCCAGCTCTCTGAAGATCTGTCCAAGGCTCTAGTGCCCTTCTCTTGCTGTGACCCCAGAATCATTTCTGATTTTATTCTGTCAGTGTCTGCTGCTTCTAATGATGTTACTGCTGCTGCTGCTGAAGACAATGTTCCAACTGCTGCTGTTGAGCCCATTTCATAGGATTTTCTGATGACAGAGGCTGTTGCTTTTGAGCCTGCTGTAGAAGTTGTTGTTTCTGAAGCTGCTGCTGCCCTCATGCCTGAAGTAATCACTGTTGTTTCTTCTGCTGCTCCAGTACCTATAGTTACATCTACTGCTGCTCCAGTATCTGCTGTTACATCTGCTGCTTTTGTTGCTCCTCCTGCTTCTGTATCTGTTGCCCCATCAGCTGCTGTTAAACTGAAAGAAGATCTGATGAAGAAGATTGATGCCTTGTATGATGCACAAAGTTCTGAATCTGAGGATTATAACACTGCTTCTGATGACTCATCTGCCACAATTGCAAAGAAAAGAAAGGCAAGAAGTAAGGCTTTGAAGAGAGTTCCTCCTGCCAAAGTCAGAGATGACAATGATGTTCCCTATTATATTCTGCACAATTGCCCAATCACTGAGCATTGGATGCAATTCTCTAAGAACCAGTTAAAGGCTATGAAAAAGAAGAGGAAGTATGAAAAAGGTCCCACTCAGTTCAAGCACCCTCATCCTCCTCCACCACCTCCACCTGATGCAGGTGCAGGTGGCAGCTCTGCAAGTTCAGGCCCTGCTAGAAGCCAGGCTCCCTACCAACCTCATGCTAGAACTTATCAAAGGGAAAGCCAGTCTAGGGGCTCTTACTCTAGAAGGGGAGGATATAGGGGAAACCAAAGAGAAACTCAGGTTTACTCCAAAGGACACTCCAGGCAGCATCCTTACTCTAGGGGAGGACATGTTTCTGCTGATACATCTTCTGGTCCTTTCCCCTACAAGCTCAAAGATACTGTAACTGCCAGGACTCCTCAAGATACTTCTTCCAACAGGTATGAGCCACCTGTTCCATTTGAGGACCCTGAGAAGAATCCTATGGCTTGGACTGCAAGAATGAAAGAGCTGGCTGCCTTAGATCAAATAAAGAAAGCAAAAGATCAAGGGCTAGACACTTCCAATATCTCTACCATGTCAGAGCAAAGGCAGAAGGAATTAGAGAGATATGCTTCAAGCAAATTTTTTGATGCAGACAGGTACATGGAATTGCATCCAGCTGCAGTGGTTCCCAGGACATCAAAGCAAATCTATTTGGGTGCAGCTGATGATACCAGATCCAAACAACAAGCTTTAGATCCTAACAGAGAAATTAAAATGGTAAAAGGCAAAGAAAAGGAATAACTCTGTAAGGTGATAATTCTTGGTTTCCCTGACTGCCTTCTGGATATCATGCTTTTATATATCTCTGTGATGGTTCTGTAGCTGCTATTGTTTTTATGTTTCTGTGACTGTATGATGTTGTTTGTTTTTCCTATATCTGTAAATAGTAATCCTAACCCAAATAGGGGGAGATTGTTGGAACACCCTATTACTAATTTGGGTCAGGATCACTATGTCTCTAGGAATCTGTGCTTTGACCTTCTGTATAGATTATAGGTCAATTAGAATTGAGTCTAAGGGTTAGAAGGCTAGGATTGGAAGCTGCCCTGAAGACCCAAGTTTTTCTGGAGACTAAGTCCAAATCGTCGAGCTCAGCACGACGTTTCGTCGAACTCCGGTCGACGATCGTCTAGCTCAACTATTGACAGATCGTCGAGCTCCATTCGACGATCGCTGAGCTCAACCCTCATAATATCGTCGAGCTCTGGTCGACGATCGCTGAGCTCAACTTCTCAATATCGTCGAACTCCATTCGACGATCGCTGAGCTCAGGTCGACGATTTTGACTCTGCACTGGATCCTTATCTCTGAGCTCAGTTCGACGATCTTTGAGCTCAGATCGACGATTTCTTTGCTGCTTGTTTTTTCCAGTTCGCTGAGCTCAGCTCGACGATAGCAGAGCTCAGTTCGACGATTTCAGTTATCTTTCAGAATTCAAATTCAAATCAGATAGAAGTTATTCTGCATTTAATTCAGAAGATCTGCCAGCCATTTTCATTTACTTCTGGAGCAAGTTTCAAGGAATTTTTCAAGGAACAAATCAGTGGACTTTCCTTCAGAACATATTATGCAATTAAGGCTGTAATCAATGCAGACCAACGGCTATCTTTGACAGAGTAATATCCTATTCAGAGACAGAGAATAAAAGAGAATGTTTTTGAATAAAGACAGAGAATAGACAAGAAAAAAAAGAAGAAGAAGATTGACAAGAATAGGACACCTCTCAATACACAGAGACTCTGAAAAATATTCTGTCAACAAGAATTCTGAAGAACACTCATCAGAGAGATCAAGCTTTCAAAAAAAAAAAAAATCTTCAGATCTCTTCAGCTCTCAAGTGTTCAAGGCCAACATCATTTCAAGACTCCAGACACTCAACATTTTAGCTTGCTGAAATCATCTTCTGCTGGAGATCTATCTTTGAAGGCCTATCACCCTCAGCAAAGCTCATCTTCCTGAAGATTTCAAGGACTCAGGGGGAGCTTTGACAACATCACTGAATCCACATAGTCTTCTCAGTTGCTTGAGAAAGAGAAGACTGCCATCACTCTCTCACCCCCATTCTGTAAAGGGTTTTTCAAACTCCCTTCAAAAGTTTGAATCTGGTTTTTGAGCACCTTGTCAAAAGCTCATTGGTGGCAAGACACCTGATCAAAAAATCTGATTTGGTTTTTGAGCACCTTATCAAAAGCTCATTGGTGCCCAGGACACCTGATCAACTCATCCTGCAGTGGATTCCTACCTAGGGTGGTAGAAGAGTGGATGTACCCAAGTTGGGGAACCACTATAATTCCTTGTGTCATCTGTTTTGCATGTTTTCTTCTTGTTTCTGGCCTAGATTTTCTTGTGCTTAGTTTCTGCATAGCTTAGTTTTATTTCTGCTTCCCTGCTTACACTCATTACAACAATTGTTGTAAAGCTTTGCAAAAGTTTTTCTTTGAGTTTTAAAAAGCACCATATACTCTATTCACCCCCCTTTAGAGTATATCAGATCTAGTTTCCCCTTTCAGATCACGTCCCGCCGGGATTTTCGGCGAGATGGCCCGAGGAAGGAGAGATGATCAATGATTTATCCAGGGACGAGCTCGCCATACCCCTGGCTCACTTTGAGGTGGGTCTGCGACTTCCTCTGTGGCCTGAGGTACGCCGAGTGCTGAAGTACTTCGGGGTCGTCCTAGGTCATATGACCCCGAACTCCATAGATGTTAAGGTAGGGTTCGCCTGCTTTCTGCAGGAGGAGCGAGTCGAGTTCAGTCTCGCAGTTTTCCGCAAGCTATTCTCCTTCCGCGCGAACCGGGACGGGACCGCCTACTTCTCCAGCGCCCACCTCAAGGTGAGGGAGATCGTTAATAAGAGTCACAAAAGGCTCAAGAAGTTCTTGTTCGTCAAGGGGGATTTCGGCAACGTCCCCTTCTCGCCGGTGCAGCTCAGCGAGGCGAGTTATCGCCCGCCCAGCCCAGGGGGACACGAGGCCGACCTGTGCGGGTTCTTCGCCGGGAAGAACTTCGAGGTCGCGTACTTGCGCCGCAACCTCTATGACCTTGCTGCCGTCCCGCCTGGGGGAGGTTCGCCACTCGCTACTGCTCTGCCTTAATTTTTTCTTCTTTGGTCTTACCCTCTCTTCTGGCAGGCGAGCGGGATGTTCCCCTTCACCCCTCCTACGAGAGTGCGCGGATTCCCCCCGGGGTCCTCGCCCGGGCTCAGTCCGCAGACGCCGCTCAACGTGATGCCCCGTCGGTCCCTGCCAAGAAGCGGCCGGGCGGCGTACAACCCGTTCCCCCGCCCAAGATGCCGAAGACTACGGGGCAGCAACTCGCCGGGGGCCAGAGAAAAGGTAAGGCCCCGACGGATCAACCGGCCGAGGGTCTTCCCCCTTTGGTCGCTTTGACCAGCGACACCCTTGGCGGGGCGACGGGCACCTCCGCGCCGCCGGACGGGTCGCAAACTGCTGCAAAGCCGGTACCAAGAGGGCACCACAACTTTGGTTACGGCGAGAAGTACCTGGACGAGCTCAGCGTCCCACTTCTGTCATGTGACAAGGAGTTAAATCGCGCAGTGGTCTCGACCTATTGCCGAGTTGGTTGGAGCAGGATACTATCGGCGGGGAGGCCTATAACTTCTCCTTCGGCCTCTACTCGCGAGAGGACGCCGCTATCTACGATAAGGAGGCGACGCGAGTACTGGTGCATGAGAGCACGCGGGCCCAACTGCGCGTCTTGGAGCTGGCCCACATGGTTGGGAGGCGCTGCACCCAGCTAGAGCGGAACGCCACCTCCCTCCAGAAGTTGGCGGACGAGAAGGAGGAGGCCCAGAAACTCGCTCAGGAGGACGCGAATCTCCAGAGGAAGCGGGCCGACGCGGCCGAGGAGACCCTCACGCAGTACTTGGGAGGGGTGGTATGTGTTTACTCTCAATCGCTGCTTCTTCTCGCGAATCCACCTTACGATTCCTTTTCCTTTTCTCAGGATGCGGCGACGGCCAGTCGGATGGGTGCCGAGATCGCCGCCCTTGGTTAGGATAAGTCAGCGCTGGAGGCGCGTGTGCGCGAGCTGGAGGCTGCCGCTGCTGTCCCTCCGCCGGATAACCGGGGCTGCCCGCTCGAACACCATTCTGACCACGAGTTGGAGGTGCTGATGCAGAAAAACGCAGCCAGCGCTGCGAAGTACACGATGCAGATGTTGCGACGTGCGGATCTCCTCAAGAGCGAAGCCGCAGAACTCTCGGCGAGCGACGTGGTGCCGGCGCTGTTCCTCCCTGTGCCGGATCCCGGGGATAAGTCCTTCCAGCCCATCTAGGACTCCCCGCCCAGGATCTTGCATCACCTTCGCTTCTTTGTTATTTGCTTTTTAGATGTATACACTATGTATTTTTAGTTTTTTGAGATATAAGCGCGAGCCGCGCCTAGACTGTGGTTTTCATCTATTAATGCTCTTATAAATGCTTCTTTGCCTGCCTCACACGCGTACTTGCTATTACCTCGTGGGGCGACCTGCCTCCGCGGCCCATCCCCGCTGAGGTGGCTACTCGCCCGCCAAGCGAGGCAAGCCTGCTCGTCACTTGCCTATGTCATCAGATTTCTCGCGGGTTCTCGCCTAGGTTCTCGCCTCCCTTCGGCCGTCTTTTTTGGGGGCTGGATAATTACGCTAGACCCCCTTTCGGTTAACCTTCGCGACTCCACCCCCTAATCGACACCGTCGAGTGGTTTCCCCTCCTTCCCCCGCCAGCTAGGTGAGAGCCTGGCAGCGGGATCTTCTCGAGGCCCACAGATGACACCGAGTGACTTCCGGCCCTGCCATATAGGTGAAAGCCTGACAGCAGGATCTGTTCGGGGTCCACAACTACCCCCATCGAGTGACTTCCGGCCCTGCCAGCTAGGTGAGAGCCTGGCAGCGGGATCTTCTCGAGGCCAAGGATGACATGGAGTGACTTTCGGCCCTGCCAGCTAGGTGAGAGCCTGGCAGCGGGATCTGCTTGGGGTCCAAACACATTCCATCGAGTGACTTCCAGCCCTGCCAGCTAGGTGAGAGCCTGGCAGCGAGATCTTCTCGAGGCCAAGGATGACACCGAGTGACTTCCGGCCCTACCAGCTAGGTGAAAGCCTGACAGCGGGATCTGCTCGGGGTCCGCAATTACCGCCATTGAGTGACTTCTGGCCCTACCAGCTAGGTGAGAGCATGGCAGCAGAATCTTCTCGAGGCCAAGGATGACACCGAGTGACTTCTGGCCCTGCCAGCTAGGTGAGAGCCTGGCAGCGGGATCTGCTCGGGGTCCAAACACATTCCATCGAGTGACTTCCGGCCCTGCCAGCTTGGTGAGATCCTGGCAGCGGGATCTTCTCGAGGCCAAGGATGACACCGAGTGACTTTCGGCCCTGCCAGCTAGGTGAGAGCCTGACAACGGGATCTGCTCGGGGTCCGCAACTACCGCCATTGAGTGACTTCCGGCCCTGCCAGCTAGGTGAGAGCCTGGCAGCGGGATCTTCTCGAGTCCAAGGATGAAACCGAGTGACTTCCGGCCCTGCCATCTAGGTGAGAGCCTGACAGCGGGATCTGCTCGGGGTCCACAACTACCGCCATCGAGTGACTTCTGGCCCTGCCAGCTAGGTGAGAGACTGGCAGCGGGATCTTCTCGAGGCCAAGGATGACACCGAGTGACTTCCGGTCCTGCCAGCTAGGTGAGAGCCTGACAGCGGGATCTGCTCGGGGTCCAAACACATTCCATTTCTCTATGCAGGCTAGCTATGACAGTACTGGAGCGTTGAAGAAATTTATTATAACAAAAGTATCGCTTACATGCTTCAGGGGAAAAAACGTTTCAAGTCATCACCACTCCAAGTGTGACTCAGGGTCTCGCCCTCTACATTTTGGAGTCGATAGCCTCCTGACTTCAAAGCTTCCTTTACAATAAATGGTCCCTCCCAGCTGGGATTGAGCTTCCCTACGGATGCCGACCTCCCTGCTGCATCCACCTTCTTCAGCACCAAGTCTCCTTCCACAAACTACTTGACCCTGATATGCTTGTCAAAGTACTTTGCCATTCTTCTTTTCACCTCCTCCTGTCGTATAGCAGAAAGGTCCCTCAGCTCCTCAACCATGTCAAGGGAGAGCCTCAGCTCCTCCTCGTTCTTCGCTTGCCACTCCTCCCGGACTTCCCTGGCCGAAAACGACTCGAGGTGTTTGGACTTCGAATTCCACGGGGAGCACTGCTTCGCACCCGTGGGAGAGTTTGAAGGGGGTCTCTCCCATAGACGTGTTTGGGGTGGTTCTTAGGGCCCAAAGAACCGTGGGAAGCTGTGTAACGCCCCGAAACTCAAAGGAGCAAAGGGGGACGTTTTGGGCCAGTTTGGGTTCTGGCAGTAGGCACACGGCCTGGGACACGGGCGTGTCCCAGGGCGTGTCAAGTGTGTGTCGACACTTAGCCGCGAAGTCGTCGAGTTATTCTCGACGATTCGTCGAGAATGGGCACACGGCCTGCGACACGGGCGTGTCGCAGGGCGTGTCGACCCGTGTCAACACTTAGCCGTGAAATCGTCGAGTTATACTCGACGATTCGTCGAGAATGGGCACAGGGCCTGCGACACGGGCGTGTCGCAGGGCGTGTCGACCAGTGTCGACGATCGTCAAGGTGAAATCGTCGAGATTCACTCGACGATCGTCGAGTCAAGGCACACGGCCTAGGACACGGGCGTGTCCAAGGCCGTGTCATCGAGTCGTTGATCTCCACTCGACGAAATGTCCCGTGTACACGGCCTGGGGGCCCAGGCGTGTCAAAGTGACACGGGCAAGGACACGGGCGTGTCCTAGAACCCGTGCAGTGCTCGGGTTGGAAACGGGGGAAAAATCATGGGGTACACGGCCGGCTACACGGCCGTGTCAGCTGGAACACGGGCGTGTCAGCTCGAACACGGGCGTGTTCGATACCCGTGTGCGTGTCCAGGAGATTCGATTTTGACGGCGAATGCGGCACACGGCCCTGGACACGGGCGTGTGCCAGGCCGTGTTCGGTCCAGATTGGGCATTTCAGCCCCGAATCAAAGCCGTTCGTTTCCTTGATTGAAGATCCAATGGCTGGGGGTTGTTCCTGGGAGGATATACCCGGGAGTTGACTTGAAATCCATCATTTTTCTTACCTTTTCATCTCTCCAAACCCTTGGAGAAAGAAGAGCTAAGGCAAGAAGAAGAGGAGCTAGATCCGCCATTGGAGGAGCTTCGGAGCTCCGAATCGCAAGCCGACTCCGGATCCACGGAGGCAACGCTAGTGCGGTCATTTCCATCCGATTACTTTTCGATGGCGCTAAAGAGGACCGCAAGGGTAACGATCCTCATCTTGAGCATGGATCGCTCCTTTTCTTAGCATAGGAAGCCCGCTCTCGCGAGTTTGCGGAGAGTTGGAGGCGTTCCTTCGGGTAGATATGTAAAGTCCCCGTTGTTTAGAGTCCGTATGCGAGAACGGACAGAGGCATTTTGGTTGAAGCCTACCCGGACATGTTAGTCCGGATCGGTGATGTTGCATTGCATAAGGCCGGAGAAGACTCCGTGCTATTGGGTGTTTTCGGGTTTTCTACGCGGTAGATTGCAGCAGGGAGCCTTGGGGACTAACCCAAAGGTGCACCCGGAAAACTGGGCAGATACGAGATCTTGCCAACTTGGTGGCCTGAGAGCCAACTTGAACATAACGGGGTTATGTGATTTGCGGTAGAATGGGACTCGGCGAAGGTTTGACCGGCGCAAATGGCTTAAATTGTCGTTGCGATGTGAGCACGGGTTAGATGGAGCCGTACCCGCTCTATGTCGTTCGGGTTAGAGAGACCTAAAGTTACATGGCACTCGCCGTTGGCATAGATGAGAGTCTTCGGTGGTCAATGGCTTAAATTGACGTGACCAATACCAGGAAGACGAATTGCTCATAGGAATGGCCGTCTAAGTGGCGGTGGTGAGTCCGGAATGTTAATGGCTTTAATTGACGTAACATCGACCGGTTCACCGAGAATGTGCCCTGAGTGCACGGGACGTGTGGCCGTACGAGCCAACGTCTGTGTTGTAATGGCTATGGTTTTATGCATTGCTCGCTTGTGCTAATGAAATGCAGGGAAGGAGCATAGCCGCCCCGAGTTGGGGGCGGGATCGTTATAATTTGGTCAGCATTGCTGACCGTTGCCTTGTTTTGCCACCGTGCGGTGGTGTGTTGCTCGCAGGTGCAGCTGGACCAAGCGGTCAGTAGCGGGCTAAAGCCCTTTTTGCGAAGCTGGCCCTCAAAGACTCAAGTGGAAATGTTTTTCTGTTTTATTCATGTATGACCGGCCTGCGTGCCGAGGTTTGTAAATCATGTATTAAACAAGTGGAACACTCTGTAAGGCCTTAAGGCCGATTTTGGGTATTTTGTATACATTCCTAAATGTTGGGTATTGGTGGACATTCGTGCTCTTATGCTGGGTTCTTGTTTACAACTTATATAAACTGCTTCCGCTAGAATGCTCTGTGTAGGACGTTGAGATTGGTTGGATGGTTTCCATACGTAACCACCCGGTCTGTCCGTAGTATATGGCGTCGGGCCCCGGCCGGACCTACTGCTATATGCTATGCGACGGATAGGGGGGTGTTACAATTTGGTATCAGACTACTGGTTTTGGTCGGGCTTAAAGTGAATTCGTGGGCGAATTCTTTTTAAGGGGAGGTGAGCACATTGTGTGCGTCATCGTTATAACGGTAAAAGAACCCATGAATGTCCACTTAGGAATGAAAATACTCGTGTTTGAGGAACCTGCGTGTTCCTATAATTGCTGTTTGCAATTTGTTTGGTCGCTTAACGGTGCTTTATACCACTATAGGTGACCAGAAGTGGTGTTGGGCCGTCAGAACGCCGAGTTTCTGAGGCAAGTAGTGCACCGGATGTTGCTCCCGCAACACCTCTGTCGGCTGAAAATATAAGATTGGTGGCTGAAGCGGTGTTGGCCGTGATCAATGCGCAGCCTGGGAGGCAAGCGCAGCAGCCAGCTCCTGTGATGGAGCAAGTACCTCTGCAAGAGGCGGAGCCGAGGAGGGTGGAGCAAGTGGTTGCGGAACCAATAGTGCCAAGGAGGGCAACTGAGAGGCAGTTGAAGCATGTAATGAGCTTTAACCCTCCGTTATTCTCGGGGTTGGGAACCCCATCTCAGGCTGAAGACTGGCTCTCTAGGGTGAAGAGAGTCATGACAACGACAGAGACGGAGGAGTGGCAAATGACCACCATCGCTACATTCCTGCTGGATGGGGAAGCGAGGATGTGGTGGGAAGGATTGGAGCTGCATCATCTGAGAGGTAGACAACTGATAGACGTTCCGATGGAAGAGTTCTTGGGATTGTTCTTAGCAAGATACCTCCCTTCTACTCAGAGGATCTCAATGGAGAATGAGTTCCTGAAGTTGGTGCAGGGTGAGAGGAGCGTGGATGAATATCTCCACGAGTTTACGCGGTTGAGTCGTTATGCTAGCTCCACCATCATGGATGAGGAGCGCAAGACTAATCGTTTTTATGAAGGCCTGAGGGATGAGCTGAGATTATTACTGTCGGGGCCAATGACGCAGGGTTTCTTAACCTTGGTCAATACTGCCCGGTCCTTGGAGAAGGACATGAAGAGTGTGCAAGCGAAGAAAGGCTTGGTTGATAGAAAATCTGAGTTTAAAGTGCCGACTACCTCAAAGTCCGGCTATCAGAGGGCTTTCAAGAAACATAGGACTTCGGGTCCAGCTCCTTCTGGTGCTTCTGGGGCGACTACGAGTCGGACCCCGGGCGCGTGCTTTACTTGTGGCAAGACGGGGCATTTCACCCGTGATTGTTGGAGCGGACGTCCTAAGTCCGAGAGGAGGCCGGGAGCCACTTATGAAGAAAAGGGAAAGGCGGTGGAGTCGACCGCATCCCACTATGCTCCGGCCCAACCAAGGGTCTACAATCTTGGCCAACAGGAGGCCATTAAACAAGCCGATGTGGTGACAGGTACGGTTTAATTTATAGCAAGTTAATTTCTTTAAATACTTGTTATGTATATGTTACC
Organism: Platanthera guangdongensis; assembly: GCA_039583875.1. NCBI lineage: Eukaryota > Viridiplantae > Streptophyta > Magnoliopsida > Asparagales > Orchidaceae > Platanthera > Platanthera guangdongensis. The sequence continues at coordinate 74,698,256 of CM077160.1, read as the reverse complement.
TTACCACTGCTTGTTTAGGATTTGTTTTGATTTGTGAAAATCCGGCACGAGCACTCTTCGATACGGGAGCTTCACACTCCTTCTTGTCCGAAGGATTTATATCACGCATCGGAGTCCCTTCTTCGATGGCGAAGGATAAGTTGGATGTGTTGTTGCCCAATGGGTGTTCGATGCGAGCGGTTAGGATCTGCGATGTTAAGATTCGTATTGGAGAGCAGGAGTTCGACCTGCGGGCGTCTTTACTGCCGTTAATGGAGTTCGACGTCATATTTGGCATGGACTGGCTCTCGGAGCAGCAGGCCCATATAGATTGCGGTAGCAAGGAAGTAAAGCTGGGAGCGAGTCGTGAGACGACTTTTACGGGCTTAAAGGGGTCGAGCAAGACGTTGATGTCTGCTCTTCAGGTGGTGAAGGCGGTTCGTGCTGGAGCAGAACTGTTCTTTACACTAGTGGAGGTTGCAAAGCCGAAGCCCGCTTTGGATTGTATTTCAGTGGTATCGGAATACCATGATGTGTTCCCCGCAGATCTTCCTGGAGCCCCGCCTCAACGGGAGATAGATTTTACGATCGAGCTAGTGCCAGGTGCAAAGCCTGTGTCACGATCTCCGTATCGGCTAGCGCCTAAGGAAATGGCGGAGCTGAAAGTTCAACTGCAAGAGTTGTTGGAGCAAGGGTATGTGCGCCCGAGTTCTTCGCCTTGGAGCGCACCGGTCCTCTTTGTTAAGAAGAAGGACGGAAGCTTGAGATTATGTATTGATTATCGGGAGCTAAACAAGCTGACTGAGAAGAACAAGTACCCGATCCCCCGGATTGATGATCTCTTCGATCAGTTAGTCGGGTCGACGGTGTACTCGAAGTTAGATCTCAAGTCTGGGTACTATCAGCTACGGATAAGGGAGAGTGATATCCCGAAGACAGCGTTTAGTACGAGATACGGGCATTACGAGTTTACGGTCATGCCGTTTGGGCTGACTAATGCGCCGTCAGTATTCATGGACTTGATGAACAGGACGTTTAGGGAGTACCTGGACCATTTCGTGATCGTCTTCATCAACGATATTTTGGTGTACTCGCAAAGTGAGGAGGATCACTTCAAGCATCTCCATTTGGTGTTGGAGACACTCAGGAGAAACCAGTTGTATGCCAAGTTCTCGAAGTGCGAGTTTTGGCTATCCTCAGTGGCGTTCCTCGGGCATATAGTGAGTGGAGAGGGTATTGCTGTGGATCCGGCGAAGATTGTTGCGATACGGGAGTGGCCTGAGCTTGCTACGGTAGCAGAAGTCCGGAGCTTTTTGGGGCTTACTGGCTATTATAGGCGCTTCGTAGAGAAGTTCTCGCGGATAGCGTTACCTCTCACTACTTTGACGAGGAAGGATCATAAGTTCGTTTGGACGCCGGAGTGCGCGCGAGCTTTTGAGGAGTTAAAGTGTCGGTTGACCACAGCGCCTGTGCTGAGTTCGCTGGTTGGAACCGAAGGCTATGAGATATATAGCGATGCTTCAGGCAGCGGTTTGGGTTGCGTGCTACTGCAGCACGGAAGCGTGATAGCTTATGGCTCGAGACAGCTAAAAGTGCACGAGAGGAATTATCCGGTCCATGACTTGGAGTTAGCGGCCGTGATTTTCGCCTTGAAGCTGTGGAGACACTATTTGTACGGTGTGAAGATTGATATCTACACCGATCACAAGAGTCTAAAGTACCTGATTGATCAGAAAGATCTGAATATGCGGCAGCGTAGGTGGATGGAGTTCCTGGGGGACTATACTTTCAAGATCCACTACGTGCCTGGCAAAGGGAATGCGGTTGCGGACGCGTTGAGTCGCCGAGCCCCAGCTCAAGCCAATTGTCTATCGGTGCATGATGAGCGGTTGGTGCGGGAGTTGGAGGCGTTGGAGATTGTTTGTGTGGATAAGCAATCAAGTGCTGAAGCAGTGCTGTATTGGACTGAAGTCCAATATGACCTGGCTGATCGGATTCGGCAGGCTTTGGATATGGATGCTCATATGAAGCAGTTCATGATAGAGGCTCTGGATGGGTCAAATTCCCAATTCGTCGTGGAGGACGGATTGCTGTGGAAAGACGGTCGTTTGTGCGTCCCAAATGTGGGCAATATACGGGTGGAGTTGTTGTACGAGGCGCACCATACCAAGTACTCGATTCACCCGGGGAGCACGAAGATGTACCGTGATGTAAAGAAGCTATTTTGGTGGCCGGGTTTGAAAAAGGATGTGGCGCTATATGTAGCGAAGTGCCAAACCTGCGCCTTAGTAAAGGCGGAGTGCCAAAAGCCGGGAGGATTTCTTAAGTCCTTGCCTATTCCGGAGTGGAAATTTGACGACATCTCTATGGACTTTGTGCACGGTTTGCCAAGGTCGCAAAAGGGGAACGGCGCCATCTGGGTGGTCGTGGATCGATTAACGAAGGTGTCGCATTTTATTCCGCATAGGAAGGACGATCCGGTGGAGAAGCTGGCAAAGCTTTATGTAGATAATATAGTACGGCTTCATGGTGTGCCTCGCAGCATCGTGAGTGACCGTGATGGGCGGTTCACGTCCAATGATTGGAGGCTGGTGCAGCAAATGTTGGGAACAAAGCTGAAGTTTAGCACAGCCTTCCACCCGCAAACGGATGGGCAGACTGAGAGGGTGAATAGAACCATGGAAGACATGCTTCGCATGTGTGTCTTGGACTTTGGAAAGCAATGGGAGGACCACCTTTATTTGGTGGAGTTCGCATACAACAATAGCTACCAAGCAAGTATTCAGATGGCGCATTTCGAGGCCCTATATGGTAGAAGATGTCGCACGCCGTTGTCTTGGTTAGAAACGGGCGAGTCGAAGTTGTATAAGCGATCGGAAGTGGATGATGCTACTTCTTTGGTGAGAACCATTCGGGAGAGGTTACTCATCGCTCAGGACCGGCAAGCAAAGTACTATAATGCCAAGCACAGGAACGTGGAGTTCGCTGTGGGTGATTATGTGTACCTAAAGATCAAGCCGTTCAAGGGTGTCTCGCGGGTGCGACGGTTGAAAAAGCTAAGCCCGAGGTACCTTGGACCGTTTGAGGTTCTGGAGCGAGTTGGAGAAGCGGCCTATAGGTTGAAGCTTTCGGTGGAGCTAAGTGGTTTACACGATGTGTTCCACATTTCGGTGCTTCGGAAGGCGGTGCAAGAGCCTACGCAAGTGATCGCGGTCGATCGAGTGCCGGTGGATAGTGGGCTAACGACAAAGGTCAAGCCCGTGCGGATTGAGGACTCGGAGGTCAAGCGGCTACGCAATAAAGAGATCAGGATGGTCAAAGTCCGGTGGGACAATTGCGGTCGTGAGGAGCTCTCTTGGGAGCGAGAGCAGACTATGCTTGACGAGTATCCGGAGTTGTTCCGCTCAGGTACAAATGTTGTTTTTGTATATCTTTCCTTTATGTAATTTCGTGGGCGAAATTCTTTTAAGAGGGGGAGAGTTGTAACGCCCCGAAACTCAAAGGAGCAAAGGGGGACGTTTTGGGCCAGTTTGGGTTCTAGCAGTAGGCACACGGCCTGGGACACGGGCGTATCCCAGGGCGTGTCAAGCGTGTGTCGACACTTAGCCGCGAAGTCGTCGAGTTATTCTCGACGATTCATCGAGAATGGGCACACGGCCTGCGACACGGGCGTGTCGCAGGGCGTGTCGACCCGTGTCGACACTTAGCCGTGAAATTGTCGAGTTATACTCGACGATTCGTCGAGAATGGGCACACGGCCTGCGATACGGTCGTGTCGCAGGGCGTGTCGACCCGTGTCGATGATCGTCAAGGTGAAATCGTCGAGATTCACTCGACGATCGTCGAGTCAAGGCACACGGCCTAGGACACGGGCGTGTCCAAGGCCGTGTAATCGAGTCGTCGATCTCCACTCGACGAAATGTCCCGTGTACACGGCCTGGGGGCCCAGGCGTGTCAAAGTGACACGGGCAAGGACACGGGCGTGTCCTAGAACCCGTGCAGTGCTCGGGTTGGAAACGGGGGAAAAATCATGGGGTACACGGCCGGCTACACGGCCGTGTCAGCTGGAACACGGGCGTGTCAGCTCGAATACGGGCGTGTTCGATACCCGTGTGCGTGTCCAGGAGATTCGATTTTGACGGCGAATGCGGCACACGGCCCTGGACACGGGCGTGTGCCAGGCCGTGTTCGGTCCAGATTGGGCATTTCAGCCCCGAATCAAAGCCGTTCGTTTCCTTGATTGAAGATCCAATGGCTGGGGGTTGTTCCTGGGAGGATATACCCGGGAGTTGACTTGAAATCCATCATTTTTCTTACCTTTTCATCTCTCCAAACCCTTGGAGAAAGAAGAGCTAAGGCAAGAAGAAGAGGAGCTAGATCCGCCATTGGAGGAGCTTCGGAGCTCCGAATCGCAAGCCGACTCCGGATCCACGGAGGCAACGCTAGTGCGGTCATTTCCATCCGATTACTTTTCGATGGCGCCAAAGAGGACCGCAAGGGTAACGATCCTCATCTTGAGCATGAATCACTCCTTTTCTTAGCATAGGAAGCCCGCTCTCGCGAGTTTGCGGAGAGTTGGAGGCGTTCCTTCGGGTAGATATGTAAAGTCCCCGTTGTTTAGAGTCCGTATGCGAGAACGGACAGAGGCATTTTGGTTGAAGCCTACCCGGACATGTTAGTCCGGATCGGTGATGTTGCATTGCATAAGGCCGGAGAAGACTCCGTGCTATTGGGTGTTTTCGGGTTTTCTACGCGGTAGATTGCAGCAGGGAGCCTTGGGGACTAACCCAAAGGTGCACCCGGAAAACTGGGCGGATACGAGATCTTGCCAACTTGGTGGCCTGAGAGCCAACTTGAACATAACGGGGTTATGTGATTTGCGGTAGAATGGGACTCGGCGAAGGTTTGACCCGCGCAAATGGCTTAAATTGTCGTTGCGATGTGAGCACGGGTTAGATGGAGCCGTACCCGCTCTATGTCGTTCGGGTTAGAGAGACCTAAAGTTACATGGCACTCGCCGTTGGCATAGATGAGAGTCTTCGGTGGTCAATGGCTTAAATTGACGTGACCAATACCAGGAAGACGAATTGCTCATAGGAATGGCCGTCTAAGTGGCGGTGGTGAGTCCAGAATGTTAATGGCTTTAATTGACGTAACATCGACCGGTTCACCGAGAATGTGCCCTGAGTGCACGGGACGTGTGGCCGTATGAGCCAACGTCTGTGTTGTAATGGCTATGGTTTTATGCATTGCTCGCTTGTGCTAATGAAATGCAGGGAAGGAGCATCGCCGCCCCGAGTTGGGGGCGGGATCGTTATAATTTGGTCAGCATTGCTGACCGTTGCCTTGTTTTGCCACCGTGCGGTGGTGTGTTGCTCGCAGGTGCAGTTGGACCAAGCGGTCAGTAGCGGGCTAAAGCCCTTTTTGCGAAGCTGGCCCTCGAAGGCTCAAGTGGAAATGTTTTTCTGTTTTATTCATGTATGACCGGCCTGCGTGCCGAGCTTTGTTAATCATGTATTAAACAAGTGGAACACTCTGTAAGGCCTTAAGACCGATTTTGGGTATTTTGTATACATTCCTAAATGTTGGGTATTGGTGGACATTCGTGCTCTTATGCTGGGTTCTTGTTTACAACTTATATAAACTGCTTCCGCTAGAATGCTCTGTGTAGGACGTTGAGATTGGTTGGATGGTTTCCATACGTAACCACCCGGTCTGTCCGTAGTATATGGCATCGGGCCCCGGCCGGACCTACTGCTATATGCTATGCGACGGATAGGGGGGTGTTACAAGCTGCTCCACCCAGCTCCCCTTCAAATTCTCCACCTTCTTCTTGAGGATGTTGACGATGATCTTATTTGCGGCCTCCACCTGCCCGTTGCTCCTGGGGTGATGGACCGAGGCGAACCTAAGGTCGATTCCAAGCTGTTCACAGAAGCTGGTGAATTCGACACTGGCGAACTGGGGCTCGTTGTCCATGATGATGGACTGGGTCAGCCCATGACGACAGATGATCTCCCCCCAAACAAAGTTCCTGATCACCTGGGAGGTCACCTTGGCCAGCGCCTTCACCTCCATCCACTTTGAGAAGTAGTCAATCATTACTAGGAGGAACCTTCTCTGACCGCTGGCTTGGGGGAATGGTCCAACCAAATCCATTCCCCAAATTGCGAAGTGCCATGGGGCCGTGATACTTCTGAGTCGTTGGGCCGGCTGTAGCTGGAGAGGGGCAAACAGCTGGCACTTATGACATCTTCTTGCGAACTCTGCGACATCTCGGCCCAGGGTGGACCAGAAATACCCTTGCCTGACTATCCACCCTTCCAGGGTCCGACTCCCAGAGTGACTCCCACATTCCCCGGAGTGGACTTCCTCCAAGATCCTTCGTACTTCGCCCTCGGTCACGCAGCAAGCCAGCATCCTTGAGAGGGTCTTCCTGTATAGCTGCCCGTCCTAGAGGAGGTAATATGCTGACTTGTGCCTCAGTTTCTTCTTATCTACCCCCTCCGGATACTCTCCCGTGGAGAGGAAAACCACAAATGGATCCATCCACGAAGCTTGTTGATCAATTTGCATGAGCTCTCCCTCTTCGATGGAGGGGCGGAATAGGTCGGTGATGGTACCCCCCGCCTGGGGACCATGCTTTGCTAGCTGGTCGGCTTGCTCATTTTCTTCCCTGGGTACGTGTCAGATGGAGAAGGTTTGGAAATTGTTGATGACCCCCTTCACCTTGGCCAGGTACGATCGCAGGGTGGGCTCCCTTGCCTCGAACTCCCCGTTGATCTGGGAGGCTACTACCATGGAGTCAGTAAGGACCTACATATCTGACACCCCTAGCTCCTTGGCTAGGCGTAGCCCTGCTATCACGGCCTTGTACTCGACCTGGTTGTTGGTAATGGGAAAGTGCACCACCACCGTCTGCTCAATTCGAGTCCCCTGAGGGCTTTCCAGGATCAACCCCACTCCAAGGGAATGCCTCCCTGAGGCACCATCCACCCTCACCTTCCAAGGAGTCGAGCGGGTGAGTTCTTCCTCCGCTACTTCAACCACGTAGTCGGCCAAGAAGTCGGCCATCGCTTGAGCTTTAATCGAGAGCCGCGGAACAAAGGAGACATCGAACTCGCTGAGTTCCACCGACCACTTGGCCAGCCTTCCTGAATGCTCCACCCCCTCAAAGATGTTGCGGAGAGGATGGTCGGTCACCACTCGGACTGTGTGTGCCTGGAAGTAAGGTCGCAGCCTTATGGCCGAGATGATCCGGGCGAAAGCTAGCTTCTCAAAAATCGGATACCGGAGCTCGGCCTTCCTCAGGACCCGACTCACGTAATAAATAGGGAGCTTCCTCTTCCCCTCTTCACGAACTAAAACCGAGCTCAAGGCCTCCTCCCCGACCACGAGATATAAGAACAGGTCCTCCCCCTCCTTCGGCCCTTGGAGCAGCGAAGCCTGTGTTAACTGCACCTTGAGGGCCTGGAACACCTCCTCGCACTCCTTGGTCCATTCAAACCTCTGACCACCCCTCAGCATTTTGAAGAAGGGGGAGCACTTTTCTCCTACTCGGGAGAGGAACCTACTCAGCCCTGCTAGCTTCCCCGTCAGCCGTTGCACTTCCTTAGCATTCCGTGGCGCCCCCAGCTCCAAGATAGCCTTGACTTTTTCAGGATTCGGCTCGACCCCTGCGGGGGTGAGAAGGTGCCCCAAGAACTTTCCCCGGCTGGCCCCAAAGACACATTTTAGAGGGTTCAACCGCATCTTGTATTTGCGTAGGGTGGAAAAGGTCTCCTCCAGATCCCGGAGATGGGAGTCCACATCCCGACTTTTGAGCATGAAGTCATCTACATATACCTCCAAATTCCTCCCCCTTTGCTCCTTGAAGACCCTATCCATCATTTTCTGGTAGGTCGCCCTAGCATTCTTCAGCCCGAAGGGCATCATCTTGTAGCAGTAGCATCCATCCCCTGTGATGAACGAGACATCCTTGATGTCTGGGGGGTGCATCCTGATCTGATGATAACCTGAAAAAGCATCTAAAAAACTCATTACAGAAAAACCGATGGCTGAGTCAACCAGCGCGTCGATCCGAGGACAAGGATAACAGTCCTTAGGACAAGCTTTATTGAGTAAGGAAAAATCGATACACATCCTCCATCGGCCGTCTCCTTTTTTAACCATAACCACGTTGGAGACCCAGCCGGGGTACTGAATCTCAGACACGAAGCCGGCCTTGAGAAGTTTCGCCACTTCCTCCCTGATGGGCTCCGCCAGCTTGTCCGCAGTGGACCTCTTCTTCTGCTGAACGGGGCATGTTCCCGGGTCCAGGTTGAGGCGGTGGCAGGCCACATCCGCGTCAACCCCCGACATCTCCGCGTCGTTCCAAGCGAAGATGTCCACGTTCTTCTGGATGCACTCCAGCATCCTGCCTTGGTCCTCCGGGGTCAGTCCCCCACTGACGCAGATCTTCTCCATCCTGCCTCCTCTGGTGAGCACTTCCAGCTCCACCACTTCCACTGCAGCCTCCAGCCTAGACTGCTCCCCCCACCCTTCAGCATCCCCTTCCTCCGGAATGGGGACCTCTACCTCCATCTCTCCTCCCACGACCCTCACTTCGGCCACTTCCTCTGGATCTTCTCCTGCCGCCCTTTCTTCTGCGCGGCTCTTCATTTCCAGCTCCCCCTCTCCTGCTTCCTCCCCTGCCTCCTCCATCCTTCGCCCCATCTCTTCGGCTCCCTCCATCCAAGAGATGGTGTTCACTGCGGTGACATAACACTCCTGCGCCACCTTGGGATCCCCTCTGACCCTGACCTGAATCCCCTCGGTGTTGAACTTTAAGCACTGATGGAAAGACGAGGGGACACAGCGGAAGGCGCTGATAAGGGGCCTCCCTAAGACGGCGCTGTAGCTGCTGGGAGCGTCCACGATGACGAACCTGCAGTTTCGGGACTGCCCCCCCGGGTAACATGGAGGCCAACTCCTCCCTCTACTTCCTTCCTTTCTCCTGAAAACCCGAACAAGGGTCCATCTGAGGCCAGCACCCTCTTTGCCTCAACTTTCATCGCGTCAAACGCCTTTTTGAAGACGACGTTGACGGAGCTCCCGTTGTCCACGAGGATCCGGAAGACAGTGAAATTCTCGATGGCTGCCTTGATGACCAGCGCATCGCAAAATGGGTCCTCGTGGTTTGGCATATCGCTCTTGGAGAAAGTGATCCTCTCCTCCGGGCGGTGGGGTTTGGGATGTGGAGGTGACGCTTCGCCGATACATGGTGTGGAGGTTGGCCTTGCGGGAAGCCTCGACCCCTACTCCCCCGTGGATCACTCCGACCCCCCTCGGGTTCCAAAATCCACCCGGTCTTCGCACCGATCCTCCTCCGCCCGAGGCAGGACCTCCTCAATCCTCACTTCCTTCCGACCTCCCTGCTGCTGCTGCTGTTCCCTATTCCCTCTCATCTCGAGGAATTCCGGGCAGGTGGCTGTGGCGTGCCCCTCTTCCTGATGGAAGTCGCAATAGGGCAGCTCCACCCTGACCTCTCTTCTTCTCCTCCTCATAGTCCCCCTCCTTGCTCCCAAGGCTGTGGTCATGGCCTCCTCTTGATCGGGGAGCCGGGGCCTCTGGACCTACCTCCAGCCCGGAGGGTGAAACTGATCTTGCCTCCCCTGGTAGTGACCCCTTCCGTAGTACCCTCTTTGTGGCCCCTGCCCCTGCCACTCAGGTCTCCAGCCCAGCCGACGGTCGGGCTCCTGATGCTCCCACCTTGGCTGCTGCTGCCCCTAGAGCTGCCTTTACTCCCTCTGCCTAGACTCTCCTCTTTTCTCTTCCTGTCCCTTACCTCCTCTTGACTCCTTCTCTTCTTCCGTAGCCCACCTGGCCAGCTTCCTTGCAAACTCCGGGTTCGACGCCTCCCCGTCGACCTCTCTCGCCGCCCTCTCCATCAACTCCTCGTAGGAGAGGGGAGGAACTCTCTTCAGCTCCATTCGGAAGAACCCCTGCTGCAGGCCCAGGGTAAAGGCCATCATCAGACTATGGCCCGACATCTCCTAGACCTGAGTAACTTCCTCCTGAAATCGGTCCACATAGCTCCCCAACGTCTCAGTCACTCCCTGCTTAATGTGGAACAAAGACTCGAACTCCTTCTTCCTCTTCTTCGAGGTGGTGAATCTCAGCATGAACCCTCGGCGCAAGTCCTCGAAGCAGTAGATGGAGCTGGCCGGGAGCGGGTGGAACCACTCCCTTGCCTTCTCCCGGAGGGTGATGGCGAAGAGTCGACATTTGAATCTGTCCGACATCTGACGGATGGAGACCACATCCTCGAACCATTGGACATGCTGGACCGGGTCTCCCCTCCCGGTCTAGTAGGACATCTCGGGCTCCCTGAACCCGTCTGGAACTGGAGCTGAGGAGACTAGCTCGCTGAAAGGACTGCCTCCCCCCACAGGGCGAGCCGATGAGTCTCGCGAGCCCAGCTCGCCGAACCGTCCTCGGGCTGCCGGGCCGGGGAAGAGCTCGCGCCCGGGGAGCTCGCACCCTCAGCCTTCCTCGGCCACTTCCTTCCCAGCTCGCCTGCCGGGGGCGTCCTCGGCCAAAGAGGGGGCGTCCGCGATCTGGGCTGCTGGAGTCGAGCACTCGGCCCGTGCGCCGAGTGCGAACTTGACGAGGCCCAGCACCTCGTTCCTGAAGTCTTCCAACATCCCCACCGTTGCGAGAGGCGGGGGTGGCGGCGAGTTCTGCCCGTCAGATCCCTGTCCTCCTGTCATTGAACTCGCTAAAGATTTTCTGCACTGACCACTTTCCACGCTCACCGCACCAAAATGTTGAAACCGTAATCCGGTCTCCAGTGGAGTTCACCCTTGAGGAAGGGGTGGTCTCGCGCCTACTTCACTCCTGCAAGCAAAACAACAAAGAAGACAAGGTGACACAGACCCAAGGGCTCAGCAGGGAGGTCCCACCACAAACCCGGAAGATCTCAGAGCGCTTCCCCTCCTTAGCCAGAAGCCGAGCTAAGATATCCTCAGAAAGCTCTTGAAAACTGGAGCCGGGAGGCACTCAAAAACATGCCTCCTGAGGTACCCCTTGGGTCTTATTTATAGTTTTTGGAATCTGAACTGCCAATAACCAGAAGAACTGACCTGAAAGTACCAAAAAGCCCTTGGTTGGGTCCGCCAACAGCCAAACTCCGCTGTCCAGAACAGCTATGCGCAGTCCAACCTGGTCTGCCGACAGCGTGGCTCCGCTGTTCTGAACAGCTATTCGCACCCATGGGGGGGGGGGGTCAGCTTGCCATCAATCCCTCTCCGCGTTAGGCGGGCGCGACCTGGTTCTAGCGGCTCGCCTACACCTCTCGGGCGAACGCGAGCAGGACCGCCGCGACCTGCTAGTCCTCTGCCGAGGCCGATAGGTGGCCAGGTCGCGTATAGGGGACGGACCGACGGCCATTGTGACCCTCCGAACGGCTCGCAGATCGCGGGTCGTCGAGCCCATCCGCGAGTATCGGTTCGACGATTCACCTGAACCGAGCGGGAGCAGGCCAGCCTCTTGCCGCATGTCTGCTTGTCGCTTGGGTGCGGGTCGCGGGACTGGGTCTGCTCGATCTTCCTGGTGGGGCCCGTTCGACGAACATGGGGTTGTACATATAGCAGCAGCTGTTGAGAGAAGAGATTCTTGAGGTATCTGATATGAAGGAGTTGTTGGATTTTGAGGTGTATGAGGTAGGGAAGAAATTGCTGGCTGAGGGGAGGGCTTCTTGACTGAGATAGAAGGAGCAGGCTCCCCCTCACTTGGTGCACCAGAGGAGCTGGCCACATGATGAGGAGAGGGAGATGGAGTCCTGTCTTTTAATCCTGAATCTGCTGGAACTTTCGAGAGCTTAGCAGCTTGGGCAGGATTCTTCAGTTTGAGCTCCCATCTCTGAATAGAAGAAACGAAGACCTTCTTCATGTGATGAAGAGGGGTCCCTTTGGAGAAGTCGAATACCTGAGGATTTGTTTCATGGAGGAGCAGAGAGATAATTCTGGCGAAGTTGGGGGACTTTAAGCTGTCCTTGATTTTGTCCAGAATCAGCATGCCAAACGGATATTTCTTGCGGCAGACAATGACTTGCATTATATCGAAGAAATACAGTGGAATGTCCCTTATGGAGTTTGTCTTGCACAACAAAATCTTGCCAATAATATCAACCAGAAACTTTCCTTCTGCGTTCATGTCGGACATTTTGATATACTGAGCATCAGCCGAAATGCCACAGAATAAGGCTGTTCTGTCAGAATCTTCATCATCTAAGTCATCGTCTTCGTCTACTATCGGCAATCGGAGAAGTTGAGAGACAGTGGTCTTGGAGAGTTTAATTTTCAAACCTTTCACTTTTGATTTCAGGACTAGTCCATGTCGCTTAACCTTCAGATTTGAGAAGAATTCCGCTTCCTCCGGGAAGAGGATCCGGCAGGGTTCTTGCAGGATGAAGGAGAGCCCTGCGGTGTCTAGAAGAATCCAGGCAGGGTAGCGCCCAAGGAGGAGGAATCCTCCCACAGCACTGGTGGTAGCGCTGGTGCTCCACCCTGGTAGGAATCCACTCAGATTTTTGATCAGGTGCCGGACACCAATGAGCTTTTGATCATGTGCTCAAAAACCAAATCTCAAGTCTTTTGGTCAGGTGACTTGCAACCAAGAATCACTTTTGAAGGGAGATGACAACCCTTTATACAGAGAGGGGTGAGAGATGATGGTGTCTTCTCTGTCAACAATCAGAGAGAAGACTAGTGGATATATGATGGTAGCAAATAACTCCCCCTGAGATGTTGAATGGTTCAGTAAGATGGAGCTTTCCTTCAGTGTGGTATGCCTTCAGATTGATGATGTCTCCAGAAAGCTTCTTAGACTGATATTGATTGTGTGTCTCTTGAGAAGCCTGGAGCAGATGGAGAACTCTGATGAAAATGTTGATTGATGCAGAGTTCCTCCTTCTCTGTAAAAGGAAAGGCCTTCACTACCTCTCTACACACTACTGTGTTCTGTGTGTCTCTGTGTGTATCTGTATTCCTTGTCTCTTTTATATTTTCTCTGTCCCGACTTTTAAACATTTGAATTTCATTTCTCTTGATAACGGATGAAGCATTCTCGAGAGTAGAATATGCTTTGAGAATTGATCCTGAATTAACTCATGAAACAGCCCATGTTTAATGTAGCATTTGAACGACTATTTCCATATTGACTGTAATTAATTCTTGAGTTGATCTGCCAACTGTAAATAAATAGGCATGGAATAACTGTACAGAATTCGTCGACCTGAGCTCGCAGATCGTCGAGCTAAGCTTCTATTTCGTCGAGCTGGGAATCTGTCTTGAACTAACCTCAGCGATCATCGACCTGAGCTCGGAGTTCATCGAGCTCAGCTGGAATTCGTCGAGCTAAACTTCTTGCTTGAGATCAGAGTTCGTCGACCTTAGTTCAGAGATGGAACTCAGAATTCGTCGACCTGAGTTCGCCGTTCGTCGAACTGCGTTCGACGATCGTCGAACTGATTTACTGACTTTGTCTTAACTGTATTTCTCAGAATTCTTTCAGCAATTCTGGAGAGTCCTTCTGAGGCAAGTCCTGGAAATAAACCTCTGCACCGCCGGCGAGGAGCAGTAGCCGGCCGATCTGGTGATGAAGATCGGGCGGCTGGGATTTTATTAATCCCCGCCCCCCGCCTAGCATCAGCAACCTCCACAGCGTATCTGTTGATGATCCGCTGTGGGGGCAGAAGGATAAAAAGCATCCTACGGCTCGATCTCGGCCGCAGGATCACGCTATTCTACTATTAGCAGACAAAATCAAAAGGCTAGAATTTTGGAAATGTTTGAGGCCAAACCTATGCCTCTAGGAGAATAATGACCAACATGAAAAATGTTCCCCATGATGAGGGCTACCTCCACAAAAATTTTGAGAATTTTTGAAGTTAAGTTAGTATTTTTAAAAGCCAAAATAAATTTATTTGGCTAAATTAAATGCCCAAAACACCTTGGAAAATTATAAAAAAAATTACTAGGTTCATTTTAAGCCCTCCCAAGGGCTGTATCAAACTTTGGGGTCATGGGGATAATTTTAGATATTTTTCCTAAAATATTGAAGCCTAGGGTCGCGCACGGATCCTTTATCCCCTCGTTTTCCCTAAAAGACGGAAGTTTGAGTGCGCGACAACTCCTTATAATTAAATAAGTACTCTAAACTATTTTATCGACGTGAACGGCCGAGACAAGTGACTAAGCTCCGGGTTTTCCAAGATTTTGTTAAACCGTCGAGCGCCTCGACTCTCGGATGAATATGGCACGCTCAAAAGATGAGTGTACGAGTGATGACTTGGAGTTGTCCCTGACTGCTAATAAGAATGTAACTGCTAGCCAACCCTTGATCTAATTAAGCCGTAATAAATATGGCGCAACCAAATTAATTGGATTTTAATGGTTATTGTAACCCAACCAAATCTCCTTAAATCTTGAGGCCTCCTGAACATGAGTGATTGGACTACTAACCATTTTCTTTGTGTTTTCTCCAGTCTCGTACTGATCAAGCTTATTTTATTACTTTCAATTCAGTACGACTCCAGTCTCGTACTGGTCAAGCTTACTTTAGTACTTTCAATTCAATACTACTCCAGTCTCGTACTGTTAAGCTCATTTCAGTACTTTCTATTCAGTACTACTCCAGTCTCGTACTGGTCAAGCTCATTTCAGTACTTTCTATTCAGTACTACTCCAGTCTCATACTGGTCAAGCTTATTTAAGTACTTCTATTCAGTACTACTCATGTCCCATATTGGTCAAGCTTATTTAATTTCTTTTTATTCAGTACTACTCCAGTCTCGTACTGGTCATATTTCATTCCAGCACTTTAAATAAGCAGTATAATCACCACACTTATTCCCATTGCAATTTACTGTTATAGTCCCGGGTCCTGCTCTGACGAGCAGTCGTCGAGCCTTAGTTGGGGATAACTGGAGTTGAAGTAGTCCTCAAGGTCTAGCCCCAAATAATGCTCTCCCACACTCCTTGTCGAAAGTAGAGCTGAGTGCCGACGCCTGAAGTCTAAAGCCTAGTAGGGCAGGCCAACGTAGACCCGATGTTTATATTGTTTGACTTTTTGTTTGATTGATTGTAAATTACTTGCGGTGAAATAGTGGTCGGTCAGTCCCTCCCACAGACCATTCGTACCGGTGCGTGAAGTTCGACGACTCAAAGCGATAGGGAGATGAGTACCACAGGTGACCGGCCGTTATATTCCCCGTCGGGTTTTCCTCCGCTGGTCGGCCAAAACGATTCGCCGGATGTCGCTCACATCCAAGAGTACACAAGGTTGTACGTTAGGGCCTGGGGTTGTGCGGTACGTTCACCCCCAGAAGTGGCAGGAGTAGCCACTGTACCGACGGCCACATCGGTGAGCCCCACAGGGCTTGCTACCCTGCTGGAACAGAAGCGGTCCAAACTATGTTGACATAGATTTTGTGTGCGCGGCTATGAATGCCTGTGGTGTATGCGCGACTATAAATGCCTGCGGTGTGCACACGACTATGAATGCCTGCGGTGTGCGCGGCTATGAATGCCTGTGATTGAATTTAGGATATGAACACATGATGTGCTGATGAACTAGTGGAGCCTCATTATAACTGGTTTATATTGCTGTTGTTTTTCTTTCCAGTTATAATATTCTGCACTTTTTATAATTGGTCCTAGCTGTACATATATGAAATGTTGTACTAACCCTCTCTTGTTTCGGCAATTTACTTCTGTCGGGTGGGTGTGTGCTCGTCCCCAGGATATGGATCCGGGGAGGAGATTTGTTTCCACTTAGCTCTGTGACTAACAGTTATTTGATTAACCATTAACAGGAAATGGAGCATCGTAGTGACTCGCTGCCGCAGGAGACTACGTCGGCGTCTAGGACTACTCGAGTAGATGCACCCCCGCCATCTCCGGAGTTTAGAGACGTGAGTACCGTCGAGCAGCGTAGAGAGATAGTGTATGAGGATTATATGTAGCATATGTATAGCCCACGGGCTTATTAAAGCGCTTAGGCTTCGACCCTAGAACCTCTGTGATTTGATATATTATATCTGCATTGGTTTCCTGTTAATGCTTCCGCTTTACTTTGATGGGTTGTGAATGTTACGATTCAAGCCGAGCAAGGCGGCCATCTAGTGCTTGGATAGGGTGGATCGTTCCCCCTAAAAGCACTAGGTGGACGTCTTGGGCCAGTAGTACCCCTCCGGCCCGACCCGGGCAAAAGGTTGGGAGCACTACACTAATAACTTAAAAGCTTAGGCTAGAATGCTCTGAGTTAGGATGCGAATAGTTTTTGATATTAACCTGTAACTTCGCCGTCTATTTGTGGCGTATGGTGTGGGGCCCCGGCCGGACCATCTATTATATGTCATGTAACAGATAGTGGTTTTACATTTTGGTATCAGATTGTCTCGGTCTTCCCTTTCGAATATTGACGGCGATCAGGATGGAGGAAAATCATAAGGTCACCTTGGCCACCTTCTTGTTGGAAGGAGAGGCTCAACTATGGTGGGACGAGATAGAGTTACAGCACTTAGCGGGCAGGCAACTAACAGAAGTCTCGATTGAGGAGTTTTCACAACTTTTCTTGGAAAACACTTGTCAGCGGCACAACACATCGCTATGGAGAATGAGTTTCATCGTTTAACTCAGGGAGAGAGTAGTGTCGATACCTACTTACATGAGTTTACGCAGTTGAGATGCTATGAGGGGTCTATCTTCGCTGACGAACAGCGAAAAAACAATCAGTTCTACTAAGGATTGCGGGATGAGTTGAGATTCCGGCTATCAAGTTTGGTGAACCAAGGGTTCCAAGCGTTGGTGGATACAACGTGTGCGTTGGAGAAGGATATGAAGCGAGTGCAAGGAAAAAGGGACTTAGCGATGACAAAGTCCGAGTTCAACGTGCCGCACTTGGAGAAATCAAAGTACCTAAGGAAATGGGGTAAGAGATTCAAGTCTTCTTCACAGGCTCCCTCGAGTGTTGCGTCAGAAGTAACTTCGAGGCAGGATCCTCGGACCTGCTATACATGTGGTCGAGTGGGGCATATAGCCCATCACTGTCAGAGTGGTCCACCAAAGGTTGAAAAGAAGACAGGGGCGTCATATGTGTATAAGGAAAAGGCAGTGGTGGAGTCCTCTGCATCCCAGACGTAACCCCGAGTGTATAATCTTGGCCAGCAGGAGGCTATAAAGCAAAGTGACATTGTCACAGATATGCGGTAACATATTTGATTGTTGTTTTTGCTATTTCATACCTTGTTTGTAGCTTGTGTATGATGTGTTTGTATTAGGCTTCATCCTAATTCGAGACTGTCCGGCGATAGCACTGTTTGATACTGATGCTTATCATTCATTTCTATCAGTGGACTTTGTGTCACGGATCAGTGTACCGATTTGTATGGTTGCAGATAGTGTGAAGGTGTTATTACCAAATGGATGTGTAATGCATGCAAATAGGTATTGTTTTGTGGTGGTATAAATAGGAAGTTGGGATTTCGGAGTGGAAGCATCGGTGCTGCCGATATCGGAGTTTGATGTGATCTTTGGTATGGACTGGCTCTCAGAGCAGCGTGCATATATAGATTACAAGTCAAAGGAAATCACACTGGAGCAGAATACCGAATGAGAAACAAAGTTCGCTGGTATGTGAGGGTCGAGCAGGACATTGATGTCTGCTCTGCAAGTGGTTAAGGCAGTTCGGACAGGCGCGAAGTTGTTCTTAACTCTTGTTGAGGCTGTTGAGCCAAATTCCAGTGTGAATGATGTTCCAATTATTTTGGAGTTTGCTGATGTGTTTTCGAAAGAGCTTCCGGGATTACCTCCACAGCGGGAGATTGATTTCTCGATTGAGCTAGTCTCAGGTGCAAAACCTGTGTCCCGCTCGCCATATCGAGTAACGCCAAAGGAAATTGCCGAACTAAAATTTCAATTGCAAGAATTGTTAGAACAGGGTTATATACTCCCAAGTATGTCACCTTGGAGCGCACCTATTCTTTTTGTGAAATAGAAGGACGGTAGCCTGAGGTTGTGTATTGATTATCGTGAATTGAACAAGTTGACGGAGAAAAATAAATATCTGATTCCAGGGGTAGATGATTTGTTTAATCAATTGGCGGGATCGAAAGTATACTCAAAGTTGGATTTGAAATCGGGCTACTACCAGTTGCGAATTCGGGAAGGTGACATTCCCAAGACAGCGTTTGGTACATGCTACGGTCATTACGAGTTCACTGTAATGCCGTTTGTACTATGTAATGTGCCATCGGTGTTTATGGATCTAATACACCGATTGTTTCGAGAGTACTTGGATCTGTTTGTGATTGTTTTCATTGATGATATCTTAGTGTACTATCAATCGGAAGAAGATCATGCGAACCATTTACGGTTTGTATTGCATACCCTGAGGAGAAACAAGCTATATGCCAAGTTCTCAAAGTGTGAGTTTTGGCTGTCATCAGTGGCTTTTCTTGGCCATGTGGTGAGTGGAGAAGGCATTGCGGTGGATCTGTCAAAGATAAGAGCCATCCAGGAGTGGCCAGTGTTGTCTTCAGTGGCCGAAGTCAGGAGTTTTCTTAGACTGGCAGGCTACTACAGACGTTTTGTAGAAAATTTCTCACGGATCGCTTTGCCTCTGACCACGTTGATGAGGAAGGATCAGAAGTTCGTTTGGACGCTAGAGTGCGCACGAGCTTTTGAAGAGCTAAAGAGTCGTTTGACCACGGTGCCCGTTTTGACATCACCATGTGGTACAGACGGCTATGAGATTTATAGTGATGCTTCCGGGAGTAGCTTAGGCTGTGTTCTTGTTCAATTTGGAAAGGTGATTGCTTATGGCTCACGCCAGTTGAAAGTGCATGAGCGGAACTATCCCGTCCATGACTTAGAGTTAGCGGCGGTAATTTTTGCACTTAAACTGTGGAGTCACTATTTATATGGCGTGAAGGTGGATATATTCACGGACCTTAAGAGCCTAAAGTACTTATTGGATTAGAAGGATCTCAATATGCGACAACGAAGGTGGATGGAATTCCTTGGGGACTACACCTTTGATATTCACTACACTCCCGGGAAGGGAAATGTGGTCGCAGATGCCATGAGTCGTAGGACTCCGTTGCGGGCAAATTGGTTGCAGATGCATGCTGAACATCTGATCCAGGAGTTGGAAGCATTAGAGATTTCTTGTGTTGACAAGAATTCCACAGCAAATGCGTGCTTGCATTCGACGGAGGTATATTGTGACCTTACAGACAGAATTCGGCAAGCAACGGAACATGATGAGAGTTTGCAACGCTATGCAGTGGATGTGTCAAATGACCAATTCTCCTGGGATGACGACCTTTTACAGAAAGAGGGTCGTTTGTGCATTCCAAGTACCGGTAAGCTAAGAGAAGAATTGATGTATGAGGTTAATTTTACGAAATACTCAATTCACGCAGGAAGCACAAAGATGTATAAAGACATGAAAAAGTTGTTCTGGTGGTCAGGGTTAAAGAAAGACGTAGTACATTACGTGGCTAAATGTCAGACCTGTGCCTTAGTGAAGGTGTCAAAAGCTTGGAGGTTTTCTGAAGTCGCTACCTGTTCTGGAGTGGAAGTTTGATGATATTTCAATGGATTTCGTGCATGGTTTGCCAAGGTCTCAACGTGGTAATGAATCGATTTGGTTGATCGTAGACTGGTTGACGAAAGTGGCTCACTTCCTTCCGAACAAGAGGGACGATTCAGTGGAAGTCTTGGCGAAACTCTATGTTGAGAAAATCGTACGGTTGCACGGTATTCCACGTAGCATCGTAAGTGATCGTGACAGGCGCTTCACATCGAATGATTGGAGGCTAATCGATCAATTGTTGGGAACAAAGTTAACGTTCAGTACGACCTTTTATCTCCAAACTGATGGCCAGACTGAGAGCACCAACAGAACAATGGAGGACATGCTCCGAATGTGCACCTTGGATTTTGGCAAGAGGTGGGAAGATCATCTCGATATGGTCGAGTTTTCCTACAACAATAGCTACCAATCGAGCATAGGTATGGCACCGTTTGAAGCTTTGTATGGTCGAAAATTTCGTACACCATTAGCTTGGGCAGAAGCAGGAGAATCTAAACTATATAAGCGTAAGGACGTCGAAGAAGCTAATTCGACGATATGCTCTATTCGGGAGAGACTGCTGATAGCCCAAGATAGATAAGCCAAATATTACAACGCCAAGCATCGAAATGTTGAGTCTGCGATTGGCGATTGGGTCTATTTGAAAATCAAACCCTTCAAAGGCGTGTCCAGAATTCGGCGCTTGAAAAAGTTAAGTCTGAGATATCTTGGTCCATTTGAAGTGATGGAAAGAGTTGGCGACATTGCCTATCGGCTATCCATTTCAGATGAATTAAGTGGATTGCATGATGTGTTCCACATCTCAGTGCTTCGAAAAGCCATAAAAGATCCAGCTCAAGTGATTGCAAATGATCGTGTACCGATCGAATTTGGGCTAACGACGAAGGTTAGGCCCATTCAGATCGAAGATAAAGCCGATAAGCAGTTGCAGAACAAAACAATCGGGATGGTCAAGGTCCGATGGGACAATTGCGGCCGTGAGAAGCTAACATGGGAGCGGGAGCAGACCATGCGTGCAGAGTTTCCCGAATTATTTGTGTAAACTTGTATAACAGTTTGTGTTGTACAGAAAATGTTGTAATACATTTTGTTGAAGAGTTTCGTGCGTACTGTATGCAAATTTCGGGATATAATTTCTTGTAAGGAGGGGAGGATTGTAACGCCCCAAATCTCAGTGGTGACTGGGCTGAGAAGGGTGGGCAACATAGCCTGGGACACGGGCGTGTCCCAAAGCCGTGCCCTACTCTGTGTGAGGTATACGGTCGGGTACATGGGCGTGTCCATGGTCATGTCCTACACTCGAGTGCGGACAGCGTGTTCTCGAGTGAGCTCAACAAAATACAGTCGACGGTTCTCGAGTTGAGTACACGGCCTATGACACGGGCGTGTCCAGGGCCATGTCCTGCTATGCGCTCGACGAGTTCTCGAGTGAGGTCAACGAAATATGCTCTACGATCCTCGAGTGGGGCACACGACCTATGACACGGGCGTATCAAGGGCTGCGTCCTTCTCTGTGCTTGGGTAGTTCTTGTGAGGACTGTTGAACACGGGCTGGACACGGGCGTGTCCGAAGACGTGTCTGGCACATGGCCTGTGACACGGGCGTATCACACGGCCATGTCCTGGTCTGGTTAAGTCAGTTTCTCTGCCACTTAAGTAACACGGCCTATGACACGGGCGTGTCACAAGCCATGTCTGGCCTAGGAAAGTGAGTTTCAGGGCTTTTCATGGCCGTCCATTCCTTTCAGCTAGGATCCAATGGTCCTGAGATCTCCCTGCGGTTATAAGGCTAGGATTTGAGGATAACTCTCTCATTATCAAAGGCTTTTCTCTCTCTTTATAAAGAGGTTGAGAGTGAGAAGAGCAAGGGAGAAGGAGGAGGAATCCGGCTGCCGGTGGTGCTTCAGAGCCCCGAATCGCGTGACGAGGCCAGATTTGTGGAGGCAAGGCCGTTGCGGTGCTTTCCCTCCGGCTAGTTTTCCATTGCTCCAAAGCGATCATCAAGGTTAACGATCTTTATTCCTTGGACATATGAAGTCCTTAATTTGTCATATGCATCAGTTTCCCCCACCAACAAGTGGATTCTTGAGGGATTCCCCTTGAGTTGAGTTTGGATATCCCCAAGATGTCTTGCATGTAGATCCAGAAATGTGTAGTACGGAATAGACATACTGTGTGAAGCCCATGGATAGGTTGGTCCGGATTGGTGATGTTTTATGTTGCACACCGGAGAAGACTCAGTGTATAAATGATTATGTTTGCGGATTCGGTAGGTTGTGCCTGTGAATGATAGTAGCAGGACGTACTGGAGTGAATGTTCAGGAAACTACCCGCAAAGTGCTTGTGCTGTATGGTATGAAATACCCGTGTTTCTGGTACTACAGATGGCTGAATGGATTGCTGGATGGTTGATCCAGATAAGGTTAGGGCTAGGGATGGAAAGTGAATTCTGTCGCTAACGTCGGGCGAGAGTGAGTGTCGCTGGCGATGGCTCCTAGCTAACCTGTGATTGTGAAGCAAGTCCTTCAGGGATAGTGTAGCTATTTGTGAGTTTTGTGAGCTCTTGAAAAGGCTTCGTGTTGAATGGACAAGGGGATGTCGACCCGCGTTACTCTAGTCATTGAACTAATGATTGGAGCAACGGGCAAGGGTTGAACTGTATTAGCGTTCTGGTTGTTCGCCATGAGTGCCAGGGTACCTGGAATTCGGCAAAAACTCAGAATGAGAGTCTTGGGCCTGTGCGCTCCATCTAGTAACGATGTCATGGGGGGCTACGGGCCAAATCCCAGGTCATTACAACAAGGCCATCCGGTAGCGATGCCATGGGGTGGATACGGGCCAAATCCCAGGTCGTTACGATAAGACTAAAGTCTCTGGTTGAAGGTCATAGAGCAAAATGCTCAAGTTTGTCGTTGGGCTTCAGGCCTTGAATGGCAGTCGGACCCTGGTATTTCAGGTACACCAAGAATGTGCCCTGAGTGCACGGAGCGTCGGGCCGCGTGGTGGATGTTTGTGATATTGATTGTGCGTGAGTGTATACTGTATGATTTATCTGCTTGTGAAATGCTATTCCTGCAGGGAAGGAATGCCACTACCCCGGGAAAGGGGTATGGTCGTTATAAATTGTTCAGCTTAACGCTGACCGTTGCCTTGTTTACCACGTGCAGTGGATTGTCCCATGTAGGTGCAGGAGAGCCGAGTGGAAAATAGGGGGATGAAGCCCTTATTGTTGTTGTTGCTGCTGCTGCTTTGCTTGCCATCAAAGGCCAAAGAAGATATTACTTTCATGTGTGGCCGGCCTGCGTGCCGATTTATGTAATTCACATGTATAAAGCTTCCGCTAGAATGCTCTGAGTTAGGATGCGAATAGTTTTTGATATTAACCCGTAACTTCGCCGTCTGTTTGTAGCATATGGTGTGGGGCCCCGGCCAGACCTTCTATTATATGTCATGTAACGGATCGTGGTATTACATTGTACCAAAAGAGATCTACCAAAATTTGCAATTCAGAAATGGTAGATCTCTCACAACAAAAAGAAAACGAGGTTTGCCAAACCCATCGAACTTAAATGAAATTAAAATGAACAACAAAGCAATCGAAGAAAAACACAATCAATCCAACGTTTCAAAGATTACGCCAAAATAAATCCACCACAATGAAAAATCTAGAGGGAAAATCACACACAAATAGGAAGTTTCGTTACCCAATCGGAATTGATGATTCTGATTCACTAATCCAGATTGCTCTTCAACGACTCTGCCGGAGTCACGCTGGATGGAGAGAAAACTCGTCTGCCTTCCTCGCTTCACTCCGGTATGGAGTCCACGAAGCCTTGTTGAAAACACCTTGGCCGAGACACCAAAGGAAAGGGGTGGTCGATTTTCTCTTCGAGCGGGGCTGGACGATTTTTTTTTTGAGTGGTTACGAGTGGTCGATGTTTTGATGAGGAGGGTGGCCGGGTTTTGAAAGGGAGGAGGCTAGAGGGTGGTGGAGGAGAGGCTGAGAAAGGGAGGAAGGGAAAGAGACGTTGGTGGCTAGAAGATGGGAAGAAAAGCCTTGGCCGAATTTTGAAAAGGAGGGGGAAAATATCTCAAGGAAGATTTAGGGATTCAAAGTCTTATCATTCATTCTCTATCAAATCCTTCATAACCATTGCTATATATAGCCTACACCACTCCATCTCCTCCATTCAAAATTCAAAATGAAACTATGATGGTTATATGCACCCATCATGAAATAAAAATAATAAAAAACCAAATGCATGAAATTAAACACTCATGATGGTTATAGACACCCATCATACATGAAATGAAATAAAAACTTAAAATAAAAATTGCTAAAATAATAATTGATAGAATATAAAATATATTATTATTTAATTTATAATTATATATTTTATTTAATGGCGGCGGCGTTGGCGAAGAAACTTTGTGGTAGAATTTCATCTTCGAGCTTGCGACATCGATCGTCCCTGTTGGGTACATTGGTTAAATGTACCTGATTTGAAGAAGCCTCACCCAACTCAATGATATACATCATAATGTATTTGATGTATGTTGAGTTTACTTGTGCAGGTTAAGTATTTGCAGGACTGAAGAAAAAGTTTCTAAGTCCATGTGTCGACACCCAGAGGAAAAGCGTCGACACTCAAGAAAGCTTGTGTTGACACCCAGACAAGCAGTGTCGACACTTGGAGTCATTGTGTCGACACCTGGGATGCAGAGTCGACACCAGACAGAAAGTGTCGACACTTGGAGCTGTGTCGATACTCAGTGAAGAAAAGTGCAGACAGAAAGTGTCGACACAAGGAGCTGTGTCGACACCCAGTGAAGCTGAGTCTACACCAGAAAGTGTCGACACTTGGAGCTGTGTCGACACTCAGCAAAAGTCTGCAGAGACTAAGTACAAGTGTCGACACTCAACACAATGTGTCGACACTAAGCAGAAGAGTCAGCACTTGAAGTAAGTGTCGACACCCAGCACAATGTGTCGACACTCAACAGAAGAGTCAGCATTTGAAGTATGTGTCGACACCCAGAACAATGTGTCGACACACAGCTGAAGACTCAACACTTGAAGAAAGTGTCGACACAAGGAGCTGTGTCGATACTTAGGAAAGAACAGAATTATCTCCAAAATATTCTAAGTACAAGTGTCGACACTAAAGGAATGTGTCGACACTCAGCTGAAGTCTCAACAGAAGAATCAAGTGTCGACACAAGGAGCTGTGTCGACACTTAGCAAGAATCAACATAGAAGACTATGTGTCGACACCAAGAAGCAGTGTCGACACTTAACAGATTCAACACAAGAAGATGTGTCGACACAAAGGTGATGTGTCGACACTTAGAAGAATACAGCTAAAGATAGAAGATCAAGTACTTGTGTCGGCACTCAATTTCAGTGTCGACACCTGAAGAAGAATCTGTGTCGAGACATACAAGGAGTTGTGTCGACACCTTGTACACTTGTGTCGACACTTACACAGCATGTGTCGACACTTGGACTATTAGTGTCGACACTTAAAGATAGAAAGTCTCGACACTTTCAGACAGTTAGAGATTTTCAAGAAATGACTGGATGACTTGACAGCTGCCGTTCCAGCCGGTCTACAGCACCTGTCAGAGATATCAGAAGTCAGTTATGGACCGGACCAGCCGGTTACCATGAAGAAGGCCTATAAATAGGCTCATACAGTTTACAGAAACTGAGTTGTTGAGGTTGATCACATTGTTGAAGAACAAGTTATTAAAGTGGTACATAGAGTATCAACACAAGAAGTTCTTGCAGTCCATGTACAGATCTAAGAAGTTGGAGAGAGAGGGCTCCATCCAAGAAATCAGCCTCTGGAACTAGGCTGAGAAGAAGGATTCAGATTCATTCTGGATCTTAAGTGGCAGAGGTCAAGGAACAACTGCAGGAGGATTCAGTCTTATTCAGTTCTACTCAAGAAGCTTTGAAGAAAGCTAAGTCAGATTGAATCCAGCTGAGTTCTTCCAAGAACTCATCAAGAAACTCTCAACTCCCCTCTTTTATTTCTGAGTTGTTGAGTTAATATTTGTAATACATTTTTATCTTGTAGGATCCTTTGGATCTGAGTGTATTGTAAGCCTATAATTATAAAGGCTGAGGGTAGGGCTTGAGAGCCTGAGTGTAGGAGATTGAGATCTCTGAGTGTAGGCCTTGGTTGGCTGAGTGTAGGCCTTGATTGGCTGAGTGTAGGCCTTTGTGGCTGAGTGTAGGCTTTGGGATAAAGCTGAGTTGTAGGGCCTTGGGCCTGAGGTGTAAGAACCAATTTGGGTTCTGAGACAGTGGAGGAGTTTGGCCGAATCTAGTACACTGCTAGATAGGCGAAGGGGGAAAGTGGATGTGCCCATATCTTGGGGAACCACTATAAACCACTGTGTATGCTGTGCTGTGCTGTGATTGTTGCTGTGTATGCTGTGTGTTTGCTGTGATAAAATAGTTAGTATTCTGTGATATAACTGATTGCTGCCATTAAAGTGTAAAAAGGATTAGGTCACCTATTCACCCCCCCTCTAGGTGTTTAGGTACCATATCTTTCAAGTGGTATCAGAGGGAGGTTCCTCAAAAAGAACTAACAGTCTGAGGAGATCCTGTTTGGCAGATTCAGTGTAAGGCAAAACACAGATTCAAGAAATTCAAGAAAATCAAGAAACATGGGTTCCTCTGAGAATCACAAGGAATTGGGTTTCATGAAATTACCCATATGCAGGAAAGAGATCTTTGGGATCTGGAAGGAAAGGGTAAGGCTGTTTATAGAGGCCTCAGACCCTAGAATCTACATCACAGTAAAGGAAGGGCCCTATGTGCCCATGAAGATTTCAGTTTTAGATACAAATCAGAGAACTCCAAAGGATTTCTCTGAGATGACTAAGGATGAGATTGTCCTAGCCACAATGGACAAGAGGGCACAGAACATAATAGTGAGTGCCATTGATGATGCAACTTTTCAGAATCTTATATACTGTAAGACAGCCAAGGAGATGTGGGACACTCTTATAGTGTATATGGAAGGATCTGAAGAAGTAAGACAAGATAGAAAATCCTTGCTAAATCAGGAGTATGAGAGTTTTAGACAAGGTAAAGGTGATAACATAACTGAGTGCTACAAGAAGTTCTACAGAATAGTTAATGAACTCATGTCTTATGGAAGAGAGTTCAGTAACTATGAAGTAAATGACAAGTTCCTAAGGTCCCTAACCAAAGATTGGGACACAAAGATCTGTGCCATTAGAGAAATGGCTAAGTTGGGGGAAATTCCTCCTCCTACACTGTTTGACAAGTTATTGTCTTATGAAATGCAATTGACAGTGAGGAAAGAGGAGGAGAAGTCAACAAGAATTGAACACAAGGAAAGATAAGTTGCTTTCAAGACAGAAGTTCCCAGAAAGTGCAGGAATAAGTCATCAACTCCACCTCCAGAGGTGGTTGAATCAGAATCAGATGAGTCAGTCAGCACAAAGACTGAGAGCAGTGAAAGTGATG
Source organism: Platanthera guangdongensis (assembly GCA_039583875.1). NCBI lineage: Eukaryota > Viridiplantae > Streptophyta > Magnoliopsida > Asparagales > Orchidaceae > Platanthera > Platanthera guangdongensis. Next base: position 74,671,126 of record CM077160.1, on the reverse strand, counting down.
AAGACTTTGCTGCCTTCACTAGACACTTTCAGAAATTCTTGAAGAAGAAACAGTGGAGGTCAAGACCTTCTACTTCAAAGGGAAAGGAAGTCTTTTATCAGGAGAAAAAGCCTTCAAAGAAAGACAGGAAGAGGACAAAGTCAAGCAAGGCAACTGGATCTAAGATAGTGTGCTATTGCTGCAATAGACAGGGCCATGTTATTGCAGATTGTCCAGAGAAGAGAAAGGAATCTGGTGACAGGAAAAAGGCTCACTTCAAAGGCAAGAAAGAGAAGTCTTTTGTAGCCAAGAAGGAGAAGACTCTATCAGATATTTCTTCTTTAGAAACTGAGTCTGAGGCTGAGGCCTACATAGGGCTGTTTGCTGAAGAAGAAGAAGAAGAATTCATGCAGATCATGGAGTCTATTTATGAACAAGTAGACAGTCAATGCCAAGGGCTAATGGCTTTGACAGAGAGTGCCAAAATCCTGGAGCAGCCAGGACCCAGTAAGGTACAAGGTTCAAGTTCAAGTTCAGTTTCTTGTTCTAGTTCAGATTCAGATTCTTCTTCATCAAGTGATGAGAATGTATCTGAGTCTGAGGATGATATTCATCAGCTTATAGATGAATATAAAGTGCTGTTGCAAGCTTACAAGAAAAGCAAGTCCCTTGCCAAAAGTCAGGCAAAGGAAATTGCTGAGCTTAAAGCTGCTGCAATAGATTTTGAGAAGCAATTTGATCAAAAGCAGAATGAGATAGCCAGACTGAAACACATAACAGTGATTCAAATGGGGACTATCACCTTTAAGAATGATCAAATCAAGGGTCTGGAGATAAATCTTCAGAAAGAGAGAGATCTTGTTGCTAGGTTTTCTAAACCTAAGTCAGTGCTACCTTTAATTGATGAATTTGTTCATCATAAAGGCAAGGCTGGACTGGGCTTTATTAGACCTGCAGGGACTGAGCAGTCCAAGTCTAAGTCCAAGGGCAAAACCCCAACATTCAACAAGCCTGCTGTAGACAAGACAGCCAAGGCAGTACCTAAGCAAAGGTACAATAAGTTTGAGTGTTGGTGCTGTGGCAAAGTTGGCCATTTTGCAGTGGACTGTTGGCACAATGCTAGTGCCAAAGTGAGTACCAAACTACCTGTTGGAAAGCCAGTGGGTAGCTTTGTCAGATTGCAGACTAACAAGTACCAAGGACCCAAGAATTCTTTGGGTTCTAAGGTTCATTAATCTGTTTTGCAGGTGAGTCCAAGTGGCCATACCCCAACATGGTACTTGGACAGTGGATGTTCCAGACATATGACTGGAACAAGAGGATTACTAAAGGACTATATTCCAATAAAAGATGGTCCAAAAGTAACCTTTGGTGGTTTTGAAAAAGGAATCATCAAAGGGTTTGGTAACATTTCTACAAACTTGGTTACCATTACTCAAGTGGCTTATGTTAAAGGGTTGAAACACAACCTAATAAGTATAAGTCAATTAAGTGATGTAGGGTATGACATCTCATTTGTTAAAAATGGTTGTCATATCAAGAGGTCAAGTGATCAAGAGATCATTTTGACAGGTTATAGGAAAAGGAATGTCTACTGCCTAGACATCATGATTGAGAACAATGGTTCTCCAGTTTGTCTTGTAGCTGATGAGACAGTCTCTCATTGTGCCAAATGACACAAGAGGCTAGCCCATATTAACTACAAGACTATTGGCAAACTCTTTAGCAAAGAGTTAGTGAGGAATGGTCCTCAAGTTAAGTGTGTCAAAGATAGTATTTGCTCAGCTTGTCAAAAGGGCAAGCAGACTAAATCCACCTTTAGAAGCATAGAAAACAAAGATGCTGTGAGGTGTTTATACCTCTTGCATATTGATATTTTTGGTCCAATGCCAGTTCACAGCTTAGGTAGGAAGGTCTATACCTTTGTAGTTGTAGATGACTACTCAAGGTTTTCCTGAGTGTTCTTCTTAAGACAGAAATCTGAAACACCTAGTGTCTTCCATAACTTTGTCAAACAAATTCAGAATGAACTAAACAGTACAGTGGTCAAGATTAGAAGTGACCATGGTACTGAATTTCAGTCTGATAGCATGACAAAACTATGTGAAGACTTTGAGATATTTCAAGAATTCTCTTCACCTAGAACACCTCAGCAAAATGACATTGCTGAGAGGAAAAATAGGACCTTGATAGAGGCTGGTAGGACCCTATTAAGTGATACATCACTGCCAGAGTATTTCTGGGCTAAGGCAGTTAACACTGCATGCCATGTTATAAATAGGGCTACCATCACTAAAGGGCTAAACAAGACCCCCTATGAAGTTGTGAAAGGCAGGAAACCAAACCTATCCTACTTCAGGATCTTTGGTTGCAAATGCTTCATACTTAACAATGGGAAGTCTTACTTAACTAAGTTTGCTGCCAAGTCCCAAGAGGGAATTTTTGTTGGGTACAGCAATAATAGTAAGGCTTATAGAGTCTACAACTTGACTACACAAGTTGTAGAAGAATCTGTGCATGTAGTTTTTGATGAGACTAAACTTATTAACAATGAGTTGTCTAGTACTGTATGCAGCCCCATAGGTTTATCAAAGAAAATGGACAAGATTACTATAGAAGAAGTGCCTGCTGCAAGACAGCAAGGAGAGGAGAGTAGCTGTTGTCCAGGGGGAGAACTACGTGTGCCAGTTGCTGAAGAAATACAAGGAGTACAGCATGATGGAGATGCTGAAGAGGTTCAACCAGAAGTAAGGATGCCTCCAGCCAACAGGCATCTAAGAGATCATCCAGTAGAACAGATTATTGGAGATCCAAGACAAGGAGTACAAACCAGGAGCAGATACATAAATGCAGCAATCTACTCCAACTTTCTGTCTCAAGTTGAACCTAAGAAATTTGAAGAAGCAATACTAGATCCACAATGGACTGAAGCAATGCAAGAAGAGCTTAATCAGTTCAAGAGGTGCAATGTTTGGGAACTTGTTCCTAAACCTAAAAACCACAATGTAATAGGAACTAAGTGGATCTACAGGAATAAGATGGATGAACAAGGGGTCATCATTAAGAATAAAGCAAGACTGGTTGCTAAAGGATATAGTCAAGAAGAAGGTATTGATTTTGATCAAACCTTTGCTCCAGTAGCCAGACTGGAAGCCATAAGGATGTTCTTGGCCTATGCAACCTATCAAGGATTCAAGGTTTACCAGATGGATGTCAAGTCAGCATTCCTAAATGGTAATCTTAAGGAAGAAGTCTATGTGGAGCAGCCTTCAGGTTTTGTTGATCCAACTCTACCTCACCATGTCTATAGACTTAGGAAAGCTTTATATGGGTTAAAGCAAGCCCCTAGGGCTTGGTATGAAACCCTATCTAGTTTCCTCATTGAGAACAAGTTCTCAAGGGGGAAAATAGATAAGACTCTATTCCTTAGGGAATCTAGAGGCAAAGTAATACTAGTCCAAATATATGTAGATGACATTATATTTGGGTCTACTGAAAGCAGCCTTTGCAAAAAGTTTGCAAAACTGATGCAAGGTCAGTTTGAGATGAGTAGTATGGGAGAGCTGAAGTTTTTCTTAGGTCTCCAAGTTAAACAGACTGAAAGTGGTTTATCCATATGTCAGTCCAAGTTCACCCTAGAACTCATAAGGAAGTATGGTATGGATTCATCCAGCACCATGAAGACTCCTATGGGGTCAAGTATGTCTCTTAGCAAGGATGATGCAGGGAAACCTGTAGATAAAACCTTGTATAGAGGGATAGTTGGCTCCCTATTATACTTGACTGCTAGTAGACCAGACATCATGTATGCTACATGTGTTTGTGCATGGTATCAAGCCTGCCCTAAAGAGTCTCATTTGACTGCAGTCAAGAGAATATTGAGATATCTAAAGGGCACTCCCTATCTAGGCCTCTGGTACCCTAGGAATGGAGATTTTGATCTAACAGGTTATTCAGATGCAGACTTTGCAGGATGCAAAGAAGATAGAAAGAGCACTACTAGAACCTGTCAATTCCTAGGTGGGAGACTAATTTCATGGAGTAGCAAAAAGCAAACCAGTGTGGCTATCTCCACAGCAGAGTCAGAGTATGTAGCTGCAGGAAGTTGCTGTGCTCAACTTCTGTGGATACAACATCAGCTAGAGGACTATGGATTTCAGGTAAGTAGAACTCCACTTTTCTATGATTCTACAAGTTCTATTTCAATAGCTAATAACCCTGTATCACATAGTATAACTAAACATATTGAAATTAAATATCATTTTCTTAGGGAGCGTGTAGAAAGAGAAGATATTTTACTTGAATATGTTAAAACTGATAATCAAATAGCTGATATGTTTACTAAGCCCCTAGAAGAAGCTAAGTTCAATAGATTCAAAATTGAACTAGGAATGTTAAACTTAGAGTAAGTTTACAGAATTAAAATTGGCTAAGTAAAAAAGTGTCGACACATAGACAAGTCTATGTCGACACAGAATAGTGGTGTCGACACTTCAGGAAAAAGGTGTCGACACATCCAGGATGTTGGTGTCGACACTTCAGAATGTTAGTGTCGACACATGACAAGTAGGTGTCGACACATCCAATATGGTGTCAACACTTATGTTTTACTCAGAATTTTCTAAGTAAAGTCTCGACAATGTGTCGAGTTATGTTGTGTCGACACATAACCAAGTGTCGACACATAAAATCTGTTGACTAAACTTGTGTCGACACATATGTGTCGAGACATTATAAGTCAGTGTCGACACTTATTGCCACTGTCGACACATTTTAAGTTAGCTGTCCCGCCTGTTCATCTTCAAAATTAGAAAGATATAAATAGGGTTCTGTCTTTGTTTGTCGACACGCTTTCAAAGTTTCGAGACCAAAACTACTGTGTCGACACCTCTCTTTTCTAAAGACAAATTCTACAAACTCTAATGGCACCTAAGCTTGAGGAGAACGTTAACGAAGGATATGAGCTTGTGCGCGGCACGTTCAACGATGCCGATCAAGAAATTCAGGCAGTAGTAACCCTAGTCGCCGACTCTGGGTTAAAGTACTTAGTTTCCGAACCTACTAAGATATGGAAGAAAGAGGTTCTTGAATTCCTTAATGGAGCAGCAGTAGATGAATCTGGATACAGAATCAAATCCAGAGTTCATGGAACTAAGGTCAAGGTTTCACCTAAAAATCTGAGGAAGGTGCTCCAGCTACCAAAAACTCAAGATGAAGAAGAAATTACTGCATCCAAGACCAGGGAAGCTCTAACCTGGTATGGACTTGATCCAAAGATGAAGATTGGTTCTGTATTTAACAGGAAAGGCATGAATAATCAAGGAAAATTCATGTCTGAGATTGTTGGAAAGGTCTTACTCAGTAAGCCTGGAGGGCATGACAGAGTGTCTGCCTATATGTTTGGAATCATGACAAGGATAATCTTCACTCTGAAAACAGACTGGTCTATAGTGGTTTATGAGAAGATTAAGGAGAGCTTGAAGAAGCCCAATCTGGGCAGAATCATTAGTCTCTACCTAGCTGGTACCATACCAGAGGTAATGAATACTGCTGCAGGCAGCAAGATAAACCACACGAGGAAGATGGATCAAAGGATCTTTTCAAGATGGGACAGGGTGTTGTCCAAGGAAATGCCAACCCCAGAGAAGACAATTACTAAGAAAGACACTCCTCCAAAGAAGAAAAGGAAAACAGCTCCTGTGGAACAAGTGTCCACTAGCAGTTCTGGGAGTGAAGAACATGTTGTCTTCACTCCAGATGAGCATGAGGAAGAGCCTGCAGTGAAATCTCCTGCTGCTCAAGAGATTGCTGAGATCCAGGGGGAGCCTCCAGTTGTAGAAGAACCCTCTACACTGGACAGTGAGCAAGCCACCACCATCATACAAGAGGTACTCACTGACCTAAATACTTTAGAATATCTTAAAGAAGATGCTGATTTGTCTGATGTTCCTCAGCAAACTCAGCTGCCTAGTCCAGCTCCAGATGTTGTTATAGAAGACACATCTGCTGTACAAGAAGAGATTCCTGATCCAGTAGTTGAAGAGCAAAGAATGTCTCCAGCTTCTTCACCCCCTGAATACACCATGGAAGATTTATTTCTCAATCTAGATCAAGAAGATTTTGACATGGACAAGGATGCTGCTGAAAAAGATCATGCTGCTGTTGAGGGGGAGCAAGTGCAAGTTCTGGAAGAGCCTTTAAGGCCAGAAACTGAGAAGGCACCTGATGTGCAAGCTGACAGACCTCCAAGCCCTAAGGATAGGGTTGACATAGCCATCACTTCTGCCTCTGAAGATGAGGAGAGTGCTAGGGCAAAGAAGAAGAAACTGTATGTTTTTAAAAGGAGAAGTCAGAGTTATAAGAAAGCTCTGCAATCTATAACCCCACAGCCTATAGTTCAACAAGCTCCAACTGTTGATTATAGTGCATTAATGATTGCAATGCAGATAAAACTGGATGAACAAAGAAAAGCTATAGAGGCTTATGTAGATGAAGGGCACAAAACTTTGCAGTTTGATCTGGCCCAAGATATAAAGTCTATAAGGTTTGAAATGAACCTTAACAAGAAGGAGATGAATGAATGTTTCCACAAGGGTGGAAATACAGTGGTGTACTTGGCCACCCACCAGGAAAAGATTAAGGAACAGGTAGATGATATAGCATTGAAGCAAGGATATGTTCTTGAAAATCAGTTAAGAATGAATGACAACTTGACTGCTTCACATAATGCTATAGTCACTGAATTGAAGAACAAGCCTGCTGATCCTTCTACATCTTCTGCTACTATCACAGCTGAATTTGACAAAGCCTTTCAAGAAGAAATTACTGCTGTAAAGACTGCTATCCAAGCCTCCCAGAAAGCTATATCTGATCAACTTCAAAAGCTCAAACCTTTCTTTAAAGATGGCATCAGATACTTGGATAGTCAAATCAGATTTCAGAAGGATGATGTCAGAGATCACATGGCTAGAGAAGTCATAAAGGGGGAGAGAGTACTAGTCAAGGCAAGCTCTGAACATGCTAAGTGGATATCAAATTCCATTAGAGCTACACTTGGATATCCTCCTCTGTGTGATGACAATGAGGTTGCTGAATCTGGACTAAATCCTGCTTATTTTGGAGGTGAGCAACCAGAAGTAGCTCAGGTCATTTATCCACCTCCAGACTTTGAAATGATTCAAGCAGATGTGAGCACAATGTATAGCCCACCTGAGGGCAAGGACAATGTCCATATTGAAAAGGTTGTTCAACCTATATCTGAAGCCATGCAAGAGGCTCTACAGAAAGAGGAAGAGACAAGGTTGTCCAAAAAGAGGTTTAGGGAACAAGCAGAACAAAGGCCAGACTTTGAACAGTGGAGCCATACCTCTAGAAATATAATTTTAACTGCCTGGAAAGCTGCCAAAGACAATACTCATGACAGGAACAAATGGTTTTCTGAAGCTGAATGGAGGAAACATGAGATCAGACAAGAAGCCATTGTTCAATACAGAAGGAAGGCAAAGATGGGAAAGCTACCTCCTACTACAGTGGAGCCTAGCAAGTACTTTCCTAAGCCATATCACTATTTTGAGAGGCAGAAGATCAAGGCAGAAGAACTCAAAAAGAAAGATCTAAAAGGCAAGAAGCCTGCTGATGCTGAAACTGTTGATGCCCCTGTCAAAGCTCAAGTTCAAGCTGGCAAGGGAATAGTTATCAAGGAACCTGACCAGAAATAGATTAAGAATTTACTTGAAGATTATTTTGTAATCTTTTGAATGTAAAACATTTTTGTAAACTACTGAAAATGTATAAGAAAAATGTTAGAACAATATATGATCAATATATTTCATGATTGTTCTGTGAATGTGTCTATTTCTTATTTGTTCTGAAATGATGAATGTGTATACATGTGTGAATTAATACATGTTTATGTTTACCCTGCTGAATATAACCTGCTTTACATCATTTTGTAATGTTTAATTATGAATGGTGTATATCATTGACTAAGGGTTATGACTTCTCCAAATAGGGGGAGATTGTTGGGTACATTGGTTAAATGTACCTGATTTGAAGAAGCCTCACCCAACTCAATGATATACATCATAATGTATTTGATGTATGTTGAGTTTACTTGTGCAGGTTAAGTATTTGCAGGACTGAAGCAAAAAGTTTCTAAGTCCATGTGTCGACACCCAGAGGAAAAGTGTCGACACTCAAGAAAGCTTGTGTTGACACCCAGACAAGCAGTGTCGACACTTGGAGTCATTGTGTCGACACCTGGGATGCAGAGTCGACACCAGACAGAAAGTGTCGACACTTGGAGCTGTGTCGACACTCAGTGAAGAAAAGTGCAGACAGAAAGTGTCGACACAAGGAGCTGTGTCGACACCCAGTGAAGCTGAGTCTACACCAGAAAGTGTCGACACTTGGAGCTGTGTCGACACTCAACAAAAATCTGCAGAGACTAAGTACAAGTGTCGACACTCAACACAATGTGTCGACACTAAGCAGAAGAGTCAGCACTTGAAGTAAGTGTCGACACCCAGCACAATGTGTCGACACTCAACAGAAGAGTCAGCATTTGAAGTATGTGTCGACACCCAGAATAATGTGTCGACACACAGCTGAATACTCAACACTTGAAGAAAGTGTCGACACAAGGAGCTGTGTCGACACTTAGCAAAGAACAGAATTATCTCCAAAATATTCTAAGTACAAGTGTCGACACTAAAGGAATGTGTCGACACTCAGCTGAAGTCTCAACAGAAGAATCAAGTGTCGACACAAGGAGCTGTGTCGACACTTAGCAAGAATCAACATAGAAGACTATGTGTCGACACCAAGAAGCAGTGTCGACACTTAACAAATTCAACACAAGAAGATGTGTCGACACAAAGGTGATGTGTCGACACTTAGAAGAATACAGCTAAAGATAGAAGATCAAGTACTTGTGTCGACACTCAATTTCAGTGTCGACACCTGAAGAAGAATCTGTGTCGAGACATACAAGGAGTTGTGTCGACACCTTGTAGACTTGTGTCGACACTTACACAGCATGTGTCGACACTTGGACTATAAGTGTCGACACTTAAAGACAGAAAGTCTCGACACTTTCAGACAGTTAGAGATTTTCAAGAAATGACTGGATGACTTGACAGCTGCCGTTCCAGCCGGTCTACAGCACCTGTCAGAGATATCAGAAGTCAGTTATGGACCGGACCAGCCGGTTACCATGAAGAAGGCCTATAAATAGGCTCATACAGTTTACAGAAACTGAGTTGTTGAGGTTGATCACATTGTTGAAGAACAAGTTATTAAAGTGGTACATAGAGTATCAACACAAGAAGATCTTGCAGTCCATGTGCAGATCTAAGAAGTTGGAGAGAGAGGGCTCCATCCAAGAAATCAGCCTCTGGAACTAGGCTGAGAAGACGGATTCAGATTCATTCTGGATCTTAAGTGGCAGAGGTCAAGGAACAACTGCATGAGGATTCAGTCTTATTCAGTTCTACTCAAGAAGCTTTGAAGAAAGCTAAGTCAGATTGAATCCAGCTGAGTTCTTCCAAGAACTCATCAAGAAACTCTCAACTCCCCTCTTTTATTTCTGAGTTGTTGAGTTAATATTTGTAATACATTTTTATCTTGTAGGATCCTTTGGATCTGAGTGTATTGTAAGCCTATAATTATAAAGGCTGAGGGTAGGGCTTGAGAGCCTGAGTGTAGGAGATTGAGATCTCTGAGTGTAGGCCTTGGTTGGCTGAGTGTAGGCCTTGATTGGCTGAGTGTAGGCCTTTGTGGCTGAGTGTAGGCTTTGGGATAAAGCTGAGTTGTAGGGCCTTGGGCCTGAGGTGTAAGAACCAATTTGGGTTCTGAGACAGTGGAGGAGTTTGGCCGAATCTAGTACACTACTAGATAGGCGAAGGGGGAAAGTGGATGTACCCATATCTTGAGGAACCACTATAAACCACTGTGTATGCTGTGCTGTGCTGTGATTGTTGTTGTGTATGCTGTGTGTTTGCTGTGATAAAATAGTTAGTATTCTGTGATATAACTGATTGCTGCCATTAAAGTGTAAAAAGGATTATGTCACCTATTCACCCCCCTCTAGGTGTTTAGGTACCATATCTTTCAGTCCCAATCCACGAACTCTCTATGATGGGGATCCACAGCCGCATCAGCATCGTTCCCATCAATCCTCCCCCGCTCAAAAGTATTCATCACTGATGAGTTGGTCTGAAAGTACCGACACAAAAGAGCATCATCCAAAAGAACCTCCTCCGATTCAAGAAGCAAAGAGTCATCGGAGGTCGGATGATCATGCCATCGAATCAAGTAGCGGCACACATCAACACTTGGAGAGGAGAGCACTACATCCTGGAGTATCCTGTCATGCAAAAAGGTGGTCCTGTGGAACCTTGGAAATGCATTGGGCAATAAAGGAGAAAATGTTTCTTCATCAACAATCAACGTACCTCCATTGAAGATCGATGGAGAGAGCGATCCAGAAACAAGCTCACCCCCTAAACCCATTAGAAAATGCAGTAGAACCAAACAGACAAGAAGATAATTCAAGTGGTGGATAAACATATGACGTTAATTCAGAAACATTAAAAACAGGAGAAAAACCCCAATCAGTGGGTAACTTCAAAAAATATGCATTTTCTCCTAATTTCTTTAATATTCGAAAAGGACCAGCTCGTCGATTCGCCAACTTTTCTATAGTGCCCGAAGACATCCGTTCAGGGACGAGACGCACCAAAACTAAATCGTCAACCTTAAAGTGAGATGCTCTTTTATGTAAGTTAGCATGAAATTGATGGGATGTATATTGTGTGGTTTTCGCTTCACTAATGTGTTTATATAAATTATGAGCTTGAGAGGCAAAATCTTGTGTGAATTGACTTGATCTACAATATGGCGGTAACGAAATCAAGTCAAATGGCACTGGTGCTTTATATCCGTGCACGATCACATTCGGTGAAAAACTAGCATGTACGTAATATGACGCAACTTGATTGAGTAATTTTTTTAAAGTGCACATAAGTATCTTACTACTGTGAGGAGTGAAACCATGTGCTACATGACTTAACCCAATTACGAAGGATAAGGGGGGTTAAGTCTGGTGGCACGGGAGCCTTATAATCAAACATGATGTTACTCGTAGTTTAAATTTTATATTTAATATTTTCACGCTTGTCATGAAGATATGCCAAGGAGAACCGCTCATCATAAATAATGGAGTTGGACGCTCCCGGATGTGAAAGGATGTGCGTCCGATACAACTCAAGGGGCCTTTCTATAGTCACTAAAGTGTGGAAATGAGGGTCATCAAAAAGCGGTGGGTAAATGTGTGCGACCGGGTGTGGTATATAAGTATGTATAGGGGACACCACATCCAGAGGCATAATTGTCATAAAATCAGAATCAGTCGTAGTCAATGACAGAACCATAGACGGACACGCAGAAAAATGAACAGCGTGAAGTGACATGTAGTCAGATCTACGAGGTGCAGTGATCATACCAAATACTAGCGTGCTCAACTGACTAATATCTAAGCGCTGAGACAACGCCAGTGTAGGAATTGTTAGAGTGGGCGTGTCACAAAAACTCAGACATGGTCTGTAACATCCCATTTCCAACTAGACCCCTAAGAGTGGTTTTGGCCATGACTAGGTCATGACAGAACCCTAGGAAGATAAAATGGGCCAAGTGATAGAAGGCCAAGGTGAGAATCCCCTTGGTCTGCCTATGGCACAACCTCATCACAAAACCTAGGGTTTGACCTTAGGGCTTCACGAAGACTCCAAGACCCCACCATTTTCTCATCAACCTATTGTAAGATCCATTGGAGCCCTAAGGGTCCATTGAAGTCAACCCAGGATGCCCAAGTTGACCTAGAATCACTATAGGCCTAAATTGGGCAAAGTGCCCTAACTAAGGTCAGTGTGCCATGGTAAAGCCCAACTAACCCTACCAGAGACTTCCTAGACCTAAAGTAGGGTGAATGGGTCACTAAGGACCCATGGAGGGCAGTCAAAGTGGTTAAGTTGACCAAAGTCAACTCTAACCCTAAATGGGTCAACCTGACCTACATAGGGTCAACTGACCATTCCCTTAGCCAAGTGGATCCCACTCATACCCTCCTAACCCTAGAGTGAGGCCAATGAGTCACCTAGGACCCATTGAGGTCCACCCAAGGGCTAAGTTGACCAAAGTCAACTCTAACCCCAAATGGGTCAACCTAACCTACATTGGGTCAAACTGACCTACCCAAGGGCCAATTGAAGTTCCCTTAGCCAAGTGGACCCCACACATACCTTTATAACCCTAGTGAGAGGCCAATGGGTCACCAAGGACCCATTGGGGCCAACCAAAAATGCTAAGTTGACCAAAGTCAACCCTAGCCCCAAAGTGGTCAAAGTGCCATACTTAAGGGTCAAGTGACCTCCAAAGGGCCAAGACAACCCTACCTAGGCCATTGTGGACACTCCCTTCGTGGTGATTATTTACATATATATGTGATTTCTGTGGACATGTTTTACTATTTTGCTACAGTTGTGATCGATTTGGCCGGCAAGATCGGCGTTTTGTAGTGATGACCTTCCCGAGTGCGAAGGTGTCACCGCAAAGCGGCGGTTCTGGGCCTAAGATCCCGGTGTTTAAAAAAAGGGCGGGGTGGGTCTTACAAGTGGTATCAGAGGAAACCTCAATCAAAAAGTAGCAGTCCACAACCCCTGGGTCACCCTCGCACGAGTTTAGTTTAGGGACAAATTAAGCAGCAGAAGCAGTGGTGTGCCCATATGGGGGGATCACATGTAAATCATCTACTTTTTAGGGTTGAGTCAATTACTTACTGATGGCTTTGGAGTTGATCCAGACATTAGAAAAGATGCAGACATCCTTTGTGTCCGAGGATCACCCTGAGCTGTACCGGGAGTACCTAGCGTCGTTGATTGCCCTAGATGACATTAGAGACCGAGTCAGAGATAGTCAGAGGCAGGATGCCCAGCTAGAGCCGATATTCTAGGCCTTAGAAGCAGACACTGTTGGGGATTACACGTTAAGGGATAGTCTAGTGTGTTTCAAAAGACGAGTGTACATACCAGAGGGAGGCCAGGTTCGGGAGGACATCATGGCGGAAGCCCATTGTAGCAGATATTCTATACACCCGGGGATCACCAAGATGACGGCAGACTTGAAGAAGACGATGTTCTGGCCGGGGATGAAGAAGGACATTACATACTTCATGACTCATTGTGAGGTATGCCAACTAGTGAAGGCGGAGTGCAGAAACCCCGCAGGATTGCTACAGCCACTTCCGGTGCCGGAGTGAAAATTTGAGGACATCGCGATGGATTTCATTCATGGCCTTCCCCGATCACGGACGGGAAATGATTCAATTTGGGTCATCATCGATCGACTGACGAAGGTGGCCAGATTCATTCCGATCAGAAAAGATGACTCGGTTGGGGAACTAGTGCGGAGATTCGTAGAGCAGTTCATTCGTTACCACGGGGTTCCCAAGACGATCGTGTCAGATCGGGATGGTCGGTTCACATCCAGGGAGTGGAGATCTGTGCAGGCTTACTTAGGCACGTGGCTGACCTTCAGTACAACATTTCATCCCCAGACGGATGGGCAGACGAAACGCACCAACCGGACATTGGAAGACCTCCTAAGGCTATGTATTCTGGATCGAAACGAACCTTGGGAGAAGCTTTTACCACTGGTCGAGTTCTCCTATAACAACAGCTACCAGTCCAGCATAGGGATGGCTCCTTATGAAGCCTTGTACGGAAGGATATGTAGGACTCCGCTTTCATGCATTCAGGACGGGGATCCGAAGGCGTTGGGATCGGATTTTGTCGAAGAGACCGAGGCTTGGGTGAGACTGATACGGGACAGAATGCTGGAAGAGCAGAGCCGACAGGCTAAGTATTACGACGCCCGACACCATCAGGTAGAGTTTCAGGTGGGAGACTGAGTTTTCTTGAAGATCCGGCCCATGCACGGAGTTTCACGGGTGCGCGGTCGGAAGAAGAAACTAAGCCCTATGTATATGGGCCCTTACAGGATCCTGGAGCGGATCGGACCCCTAGCTTACAGGCTGGAGTTGCCACCGAAACTGGCAGGTTTACATGACGTGTTCCATATAACTTCGCTTAGGAGGGCTCTACTACGCCCGGAGCAGCAGATTTCGACCATAGATGGACTGGTAGCTTCAGACCGGTCAGTTCACTTGGAGCCGGTTCAGATCGATGACAGAGGAGTACGGATCTTGGGTCGCAAGAAGGTTCCGTTAGTAAAGGTTTTGTAGAGAAACCACGGCCACAAGGAGCATACCTGGGAACCACAGGACCTGGTCCGACAAAAGTATCCAGAGCTGTTCAGTCAGGTATACCTCACAACCTCTCAAGATGTTCAATTTACTTTCCTGTTTTAAACTAGTAGGGCTGCTCTAGGAAGAGTAGAGGCTAATCTTTTATTTATTGGGATCTTGGTTTTGCCAATTGGGCGAATTGGTCATAGATTTAGGTTTTCCTTTGAACCCCACCTGGCAAACATGGCATCGAGATGTAATCTTTCACTTCTTATGGGATGTTACAAGTTTCCTTTTCTTCGATAGAAATTCCCGTAGGCTTAACCTTGATTTTGGGGACGAAATCTTTGTTTTGTTTATTGGAAGTTGTAACATATCATTTCCAACTAGACCCCTAAGAGTGGTTTTGGTCATGACTAGGTCATGACAGAACCCTAGGAAGCTAAAAAGGGCCAAGTGATAGAAGGCCAAGGTGAGAATCCCCTTGCTCTGCCTATGGAACAAATTCATCACAAAACCTAGGGTTTGACCTTAGGGCATCACCAAGACTCCAAAATCACACCATGGTCTCATCAACCTATTGTAAGATCCATTGGAGCCCTAAGGGTCCATTGAAGTCAACCCAGGGTGCCCAAGTTGACCTAAAACCACTATAGGCCTAAATTGGGCAAGGTGCCCTAACTAAGATCAGTGTGCCATGGTAAAGCCAAACTAACCATACCAGGGACTTCCTAGACCTAAAGTAGGGTGAATGGGTCACTAAGGACCCATGGAGGGCAGTCAAAGTGGTTAAGTTGACCAAAGTCAACTCTAACCCTAAATGGGTCAACCTGACCTACATAGGGTCAACTGACCATTCCCTTAGCCAAGTGGATCCCACTCATACCCTCCTAAACCTAGAGTGAGGCCAATGGGTCACCTAGGACCCATTGAGGTCCACCCAAGGGGCTAAGTTGACCAAAGTCAACTCTAACCCCAAATGGGTCAACCTAACCTACATTGGGTCAAACTGACCTACCCAAAGGCCAATTGAAGTTCCCTTAGCCAAGTGGAACCCACACATACCTTCATAACCCTAGTGAGAGGCCAATGGGTCACCAAGGACCCATTGGGGCCAACCAAAAAGGCTAAGTTGACCAAAGTCAACCCTAGCCCCAAAGTGGTCAAAGTGCCCTACTTAAGGGTCAAGTGACCTCCAAAGGGCCAAGACAACCCTACCTAGGCCATAGGGGAGGCAAATGGGTGACCAAGGACCCATTAGGGCCAACCTCAAAGACCAAATTGACCTACGTCAACCCTAGCCTATTTTTAGGTCAAGCTAGCTCAAATGGGCTAACTCAAGCTCAAGCCCAACTCACTTGGGCTAACCATATTTTGGTAGATGAAATAAACATGTGGGCTGCCATTGGGTTAGGTAGGAGCCAATTTTCAGCTTGGTATGAAGGAGAGAGAAAAATCCACCTAAGGGAAGAGAGAGAAAGTGAAAGAGATAATGGAGGAAGACTTTGGGCTCCTCCTTCCCCTTCCCCAACCTCCCATTCATTGCTTTAATACCAGGAATGCATCCCCAATCCAACCAACTACCCATTGACTGGCTGGATCCAGCTTTTCCCCCCTACCTACCATGGCCGCCAACCTTGACCAAGAGCCAATAATGGCAATGCAAGATTTCCCCACCTAACACCTCATTTCTTGTTCTTAAAAGCTTCACTGGACTCCAAGGAGTCAGTTCCACCCTTTACCTGAAGGAGCCAAGCAATTCCACTGTACAGTTGCAGAAATCCGACCACCACAACCACCAAAATGTCTTCCCGGCGATCGGCAAGGCTACAACTGCCCAGCAAGTTCCTCCTCCACTCCTTCTTCCCTGGATAGTTCTTAGCAATCATTAGGGCCAAGGTTCGGGCTCAATTGAGCCGAATCCAAATCAAAAATTTCTGGTTTTTCCCGTTATTTTTAGCTTGTTGGGTTCGCCGGAAAACGGCCCTCCGCCGGCTGTGCCGCCGCCTGGCGACGACCACCACCTCAACGGAGGTGGTGGTGGCGGTGGCCGGCCGGGGAGGTGGCCGGATCGCCGGTGGCAGCTGCTGGAAGATGCTCTTGGCGGGATGAATCGGAGCCGTCGACTGGAGGAAGGAGATGAAGGGATGGCGTCAAAACATGCGCCAAGATTCGTGCAAATGATGAAATTAAACTGTAGTTTATAATATACATTTTAATGATTCTGTCACACCTTTTTGTATTTAATGTTTCTAATTTTTTAAAATACATATATGCTGTTTCATAATAGGTCTTCAACATGAAAAGTGTAGCCCAGTGAGTCCACTTTAATACAAAATTGATTTGAACTAATTTGGGTCCTTGGTTTGACCAGGGCACACATTTTGGTGGGACCTACACCTAGGGCTAGACAGCCATTAAACTGAGTGCCCACACTTTATCCTTGCTCCAAATTAATTGCAATTTTGGCAGGGAGTTCCCCTGGACCATATCTAGGTGCTGCCCAGAGATGGGAATTTTTTGGGACAGTTTCTATAGTTTTGGAAAATATTTAATTTATCTAGGGTTAATTAATTTAAGGGCCAAATGACCTCCAAACTCACCCAAATTTTTGTGAGAGGTGCTTAGGGCAATATATATCTATGGTTAAAATTGCATCACATTTGGAGGTGGTTTAAGTAGAAATCATGCAAACCCTAGCTTTGCCCTAAAAGGGGTATTTTGGTCAAAAGGTGTATTTTGGGTTTTGAGTGGCCAAATCAGCTCAACAGAGGTTGGGATTGGGGCCACTGGCTTGGCATGGCTTCTTTCACCTTATCATGAAAGATGGGATAGATTGGAATTGGTTTGCCCTAAGATCTTAGGCCATACCCTAAGGAAGGGCTTTTGTTCCTTGTGAAGGGTATGATGCCAAAACACCTCGAATGAACTTGTAACTTTGTAGGGAGGGTTCTAAGATAGATAAAACCCTCTGATAAAAATAATAAGAGATTTTGGGAAGGGTAGGGCCCACAAAACCCTAACCCTAGCCTAGGGCACAAATATTGTGGAGCTAGAATAGGTTAACAAGACTCTTAAAACAATCATGAAAATTTGGCAGAGGGAGTTTTAGACCATACTAATCTTGTGTGAATTTTAATGGAATTTTTGGATACATAATTAGGGTACCTACTTCGCAACCTCAAATATTTGGGAACTTGCTAAATAATTCTTACAGAGCTTAATACTTGTTGACAAATTATGAAACTTGAGAATTAGTGTTCCTAGTTCAGTATGCTCATATGGGGATTTATTTGGAAATTTTAGATGGATAATTGCTATACTTTGTTCATTAATCCCTTAACTTGGAATGTTATGAGAAAATCAAATATAGACTTATTATTCAACGATAAATTGTGAAACTTGATTCGAGAACACTTATATGCCCTTAAAATCATCCATGAATTTTCTCTGAATTTTTGGAATTATTAATGCTGTAAATTCTCTTAAAATGAATTATTATGGGATATATTTGAAATTAAAATTAAGGGGTTAAACCTTACTGGAAAATTTTGAGGCTTTTTGGAATTATTAGAGCTCTCACCAAAATTTGGGTGAGTTTGGAGGTCATTTGGCCCTTAAATTAATTAACCCTAGACAAATTAAATATTTTCCAAAACTATAGAAACATTGTCCCCAAAAATTCTCATCTTTGGGCAGCACCTAGATATGGTCCAGGGGAACCCCTGCCAAAATTACAATTAATTTGGACCAAAGATGAAGTGTGGGCACTCAATTTAATGGGTGCCTAGCCCTAGGTGTAGGTCCTACCAAAATGGGTGCCCTGGTCAAACCAGGCACCCAAATTGGTTTAAATCAATTTTGTATTAAAGTAGACTCACTGGGCTACACTTTTCGTGTTGATGACCTTTTATGAAACAGCCTCTATGTATTTTTAAAAATTAGAAACATTAAATACAAAAAGGTGTGACAGAATCATTAAAATGTATATTATAAACTATAGTTTAATTTCATCATTTGCACGAATCTTGGCGCATGTTTTGACGGCATCCCTTCATCTCCTTCCTCCAGCCGACGGCTCCGATTCATCCTGCCTGGAGCATCTTCCAGCAGCTGCCGCCGGCGATCCGGCCACCTCCCCGGCCGGCCACCGCCACCACCACCTCCGTTGAGGTGGTGGCCGTCGCCAGGCGGCGGCACAGGCACCGGAGGGCCATTTTCCAGCGAACCTGACAAGATAAAAATAACGGGAAAAACTAGAAATTTCTGATTTGGATTCGGCTCAATTGAGCCCGAACCTTGGCCCTAACGATTACTAAGAACTATCTAGGGAAGAAGGAGTGGAGGACCTTGCTGGGCGGCTGTAGCCTTGCTGATCGCCGGGAAGACATTTTGGTGGTGGTGGTGGTCGAATTTCTGCAACTGTACAGTGGAATTGCTTGGCTCCTTCTGGTAAAGGGTGGAACTGACTCCTTGGAGTCCAGTGAAGCTTTTAAGAACAAGAAATGAGGTGTTAGGTGGGGAAATCTTGCATTGCCATTATTGGATCTTGGTCAAGGTTGGCGGCCATGGTAGGTTGGGGGGAAAAGCTGGCTCCAGCCTGTCAATGGGTAGCTGGTTGGATTGGGGATGCATTCCTAGTCTTAAAGCAATGAATGGGAGGTTGGGGAAGGGGAAGGAGGAGCCCAAAGTCTTCCTCCATTATCTCTTTCACTTCCTCTCTCTTCCCTTAGGTGGATTTTTCTCTCTCCTTCATACCAAGCTAAAAATTGGCTCCTACCTAACCCAATGGCAGCCCGCATGTTTATTTCATCTACCAAAATATGGTTAGCCCAAGTGAGTTGGGCTTGAGCTTGAGTTAGCCCATTTGGGCTAGCTTGACCTAAACCTAGGCTAGGGTTGACCTAGGTCAATTTGGTCTTTGAGGTTGGCCCTAATAGGTCATTGGTGACCCATTGGCCTCCCCTATGGCCTAGGTAGGGTTGTCTTGGCCCTTTGGAGGTCACTTGACCCTTAAGTATGACACTTTGACCACTTTGGGGCTAGGGTTGACTTTGGTCAACTTAGCCTTTTTGGTTGGCCCCAATGGGTCCTTGATGACCCATTGGCCTCTCACTAGGGTTATGAAGGTATGTGTGGGGTCCACTTGGCTAAGGGAACGTCAATTGGCCCTTGGGTAGGTCAGTTTGACCCAATGTAGGTTAGGTTGACCCATTTGGGTTAGAGTTGACTTTGGTCAACTTAGCCCCTTGGGTGGACCTCAATGGGTCCTAGGTGACCCATTGGCCTCACTCTAGGGTTAGGAGGGTATGAGTGGGATCCACGTGGCTAAGGGAATGGTCAGTTGACCCTATGTAGGTCAGGTTGACCCATTTAGGGTTAGAGTTGACTTTGGTCAACTTAACTACTTTGACTGCCCTCCATGGGTCCTTAGTGACCCATTCACCCTACTTTAGGTCTAGGAAGTACCTGGTAGGGTTCATTGGGCTTTACCATGGCACACTGACCTTAGTTAGGGCACCTTGCCCAATTTAGGTCTATAGTGGTTCTAGGTCAACTTGGGCACCCTGAGTTGACTTCAATGGACCCTTAGGGCTCCAATGGATCTTGCAATAGGTTGATGAGACCATGGTGGGGTCTTCGAGTCTTGGTGAAGCCCTAAGGTCAAACCCTAGGTTTTGTGATGAGGTTGTGCCATAGGCAGACCAAGGGGATTCTCACCTTGGCCTTCTATCACTTGGCCCTTTTTAGCTTCCTAGGGTTCTGTCATGACCTAGTCATGGACAAAACCACTCTTAGGGGTCTAGTTGGAAATGTAATGTGCATAAAATAAAGGTGGTGGGTCATCGGTATTGGAGTGTCGATGCACCGACGCAGTATGTTGACTCAGCAAGTGTGGCTAGCACTTCGCCAACAGAAGTCCGGTGCACCAGCCGACAAGAGTATGCAGGAGCTTCGCTTAGTGCACCAGCGTTGAGGCATACGATAGGTCTGACCGGTAGTGCTTTACTGATTTAGAGGTGGGCGAGGCCCAACCCACTGCTTCCGTCTGCCACTACGGAGGTATCCTGGGAGGTTCGGCTCCAGAAAGGGGTAACTAAAGGTCTGTATGCACAGAGTCGGGTGGGTGAGTTGCACTTGCATGATCGCATCATAACCCACTTGTATATCATAGCATAATCATAGCATAAAACTCCTGTCACCTATTGTATAAGTGGTATGAGACGCTTATACAATAGGCCCTATAAAACGAGCCCTTGGTCTATAAGCTTGTGTGGGAAAGTTTATAAATTATGGTTAAATTCTTTATATATATATTGTTGTTAATAACCGACACCCCAACGTATAAATTGGTATGAGACTCTTTATACGATGGGAGCCCTGTAGAAGATCCCTTGCTTATATGTTTCCGTATAAGTTAAGGTTACTTTTCATACTTTACCTTACTGCCACATATACTATAAAATTGCTAGTATAGGTCCGCTGCCATCTGTTTCTTGATTCTTCTCCACCTTCAAGTCCTCCCCTTTCTTCCTCTCCGCTCGGTGCCTAGGGGCCATGGGGGAAGGGGTGGGGGATGATAGGACTTAGTCTTTTAGACTAACGGTTTTCGAACCACATCATTTTATGGGACCACGGAGCCCAGCATGGAGGAGCAGCACCGGAGGTCGGCACGCTTGGATATCGGGCAGTCTAGTACCGGAGTTCAGATGACAGGGACTGTGAGTCCTGATCATTATTAGTTATAGTATTTGCTTCCGCGTTGAGAGATTTGTAGTGAGTCATCGGTATTGGAGTCTCGATGCACCGACTCCAGTACGTTGACTCGGCAAGTGTGGCTAGCACTTCGCCAACAGAAGTCCAGTGTGCCAGCCGACAAGAGTACGCAGGAGCTCCGCTTAGTGCAACAGCGTTGAGGTGACACTCCTTCTTCTCTTAATTTTTGGAATTATTAATGTTGTAAATTCTCTTAAAATGAATTATTATGTGATATATTTGAAATTAAAATTAAGGGGTTAAAACTTACTGGAAAAGTTTAATGAAATTCTGGATTTAGTCCAGAAAGCTCATAATGGCCCTCCAATAATTATTATAGGAGCACTGGATGATTATTTGTTGTACCTCTCATTTATGGGTCATGTACCTTAAGTGGTCTGCATATAGTAAAAATTATAGAAATTATGTTGGAGTATAATTTGATGCATGCCTTGGGATTTGTGGTCTGCTGGTTTGGATAGATAAAAATAAGTTCATTATTGGTAGTAGGATGAGTAGAGGGATGGATTGACTAGAGTTAGGCGGTGCCCGAGATCGACGAAAGGTCGTCTTCCCCGTAGGGAGGAAGTGTTTAATGCACTAGGGCTAGGTTCAGTAAAATTAATTAAGGGTTGGGAAATCGGGTAGCAACCAATAATAGTAAGTGCCTTGCGAAAGGGAGCTTTGGGCGTAATCCCATCGTAGTTCCTAGTGCCTTCGAGAGCCCTTCACGGGGTATACCTTGGGCAGTCTTGGGCTAACGTAAACGGTAGGAGTGATAAATCTTAAAGAGTAACTAGAATAATTAGGGGTTCACTTTCACACATCCTGGTATCTCGGGAAGTTGGTTTGACTCGGTTGTTATTTGTGAGGGGCAGGATGGCCCGGCGAGCTTTGGCTCGATTGATGTTTGTGACAAACGGGATGGTCCGGGGAACTTTGGCTCGGTGCTGATACATAAGGTTGCATGTGCATAAAATAAAGGTGGTGGGTCATCGGTATTGGAGTGTCGATGCACCAACGCCAGTACGTTGACTCGACAAGTGTTGGTAGCACTTCGCCAACAGAAGTCCGGTGCGCCAGCCGGCAAGAGTACGCAGGAGCTCCGCTTAGTGCACCAGCATTGAGGCGTACGATAGGTCTGACGGTAGTGCTTTACTAGTTTAGAGATGGGCGAGGCCCAACCCACCGTTTCCGTCTGCCACTACGGAGGTATCCTGGGAGGTTCGGCTCCAGAAAGGGGGAACTAAAGGTCTGTGTGCATAGAGTCGGGTGGATGAGTTGCACTTGCATGATCGCATCATAACCCACTTGCATATCATAGCATAATCATAGCATAAAACTCCTGTCACCTATTGTATAAGTGGTATGAGACGCTTATACAATAGGCCCTTTAAAACGACCCCTTGGTCTATAAGCTTGTGTGGGCAAGTTTATAAATTAAGGTTAAATTTTTTTATATATATTGCTGTTAGTAACCGACACCGCAACATATAAATTGGTATGGGACTCTTTATACGATGGGAGCCCTGTAGAAGATACCTTGCTTATATGTTTCCGTATAAGTTAAGGTTACTTTTCATACTTTACCTTACTGCCACATGTACTATAAAATTGCTAGTATAGGTTCGCTGCAATCTGTTTCTTGATTACTCTCCACCTTCAAGTCCTCCCCATTCTTTCTCTCCACTCGGTGCCTAGGGACCATGGGGGAAGGGGTGGGGGATGATAGGACTTAGTCTTTTAGACTAACGGTTTTCGAACCACATCATTTTAGGGGACCACGGAGCCCAGCATGGAGGAGCAGCCCCGGAGGTCAGCATGCTTGGAGATCGGGCAGTCTAGTACCGGAGTTCAGATGACAGGGACTGTGAGTCCTGATCATTATTAGTTATAGTATTTGCTTCTACGTTGAGAGATTTTTAGTGAGGACATGTTGTACTGGGCATGAGCCCATGATCTTATATTTCTGTGTATCTGTGGACACTCCCTTCGTGGATATTATTTATATATATATGTGATTTCTGCGGACATGTTTTACTATTTTGCTACAGTTGTGATCGATTTGGCCGGCAGGATCGGCGTTTTGTAGTGATGACCTTCCCGAGTGCGGAGGTGTCACCGCAAAGCGGCGGTTCTGGGCCTAAGACCCCGGTGTTTTAAAAAGAAAAAAGGGGGTCTCACATGGTCTACCGGTTCCACGTCCTAAAAAGTCAACTAATGTGGTCAAATAAGTAGGAGGAAGGGTCGGTAAAATCAAACCCGGGATAAAATCTGAATCAGTATTGATTTCACCCAACGGTGACAACATCAAAGAACTCTCATCCTGGTGTGCAACAACAAAATCGTCCAAAATTACAACTTCCTCACTTGGAATTTCTTCCAACACACTAGAGACATCATCCGAATCAGAGTAAAAAAAGTCTCAGAAATTGGCAAAATTGAACCCGTCAGAATTTCTAATTCAGTTTGAGCTTTAGGAAGTGGTGATAACGTCAAAGAAATAGTTTTCGGGTTCTCAGTGCTAAAATCATCCAAAAATATATGTCCCTCATAAGGTAATTCATCCACAATAACACTTGGGACTTCCTCACTCTCAGACTCCTCGGATAACTCAGATACAATCTCAGTGGGTGGGATCATAAACTCTATCACGATAGGGATCGTATCCCGGAGAGGGCACTCAATACTAGGGTGGTCATACACAACACTAGTAGTGCAAATAATGGGTAACAGAATACTCTCACATATCAGGATGTAATCATCCCAAACATCATCTTCTAAATCACTAGGGAATCCCTCACTGTCAGAATCATCAGACTCGTCGGGCATTATCGTACGTGAAGGGATACTCTCACCTAGCTGGTCAACTTCCGAATTCAGAGATATTATATCCACATCAGAATCCTCAGAGGTATCAGTCACTATCTCAAGGGGCTTAGACGTCGAGGCTAAAGGAGACGGGGCTCTAGTAGTAACATCTTTCGAGTCCGAGACATATGATCTATTAGGAATGGTTTCCCTAAAGGTGGGAGTAGGCACACTATGGGCAGGCCGGCCTTTTGGGGGAACTAATCTAGCGTTATGTATATAATCATTCCGGTAGGCAGGTATGGGACTAGCGTCATAACGATACTCACTCACATGCTTAATGTTAGTAGTGCGGAGATAGGCGGGATCATATTGATGCGAGAGTAAGCTATGCATTGCCCGCCAAGTATGTTTATAACTACCAACACGACGCTCTTCATTTAACCAAAATACCTGGGCTTGACCTATTAACCGTTGTCGGGCGATGTTAACCTTTTGGTGGTCATCCCATTCGTGACAACAAAAATAAAGTTCTACCAACTTAAGCCAGTCCCTAAAATTTTGAGAATTTCCGTAACCATCTAAATTGGGTATCTCACTCCTAGTGCGAGGAATAGTTTGGGGATGGTTGGAATTCCTAGGGTATGATGGCACGGCTGGGGTAGGCGTTAGTTGCCTAATCAAGTCCAAAATCTCATCCACTACGGGTGAATAAACTAGTTTCCTAACATTTGACATGGAATCAGAAGATTTTTATCGGGAAACATTAACTTCATAGGCCATATCAGTGAGAACTAGTGGAAAATCTACTCGAATTTTGTGCACAAACAATGAAAAATGAACCTGACTCACTAAACTCTAGGAAAGATGGAATTGTTCTTACTTAGCAACTAGGGTAATAAATAAATGATTTTGATTTTCTTGTTGAAAATATTATGAAGACTATTAAATAATTTTTAAATTTGTTTTGCAGAAAAATAAAATTTTAGGCCGCTATTGGCAGACCAGATTTTTTTTGTAATTTTGACAAAAAGACGTGCAAGATAAGTGCGTGTCGACGTACTAGGCAAGAGTGGGAGGGTGCCAATTAGTAAATTGACGTGAACCTCCCTCTTATACCAAATTGATGCAGTCTCACACGTTGACACCGTAATATCCACGGACTAAACACGATTGCAACTCTACGATCAAATTCTACACTCGCACAAACTTCGTCGCAGCGCACACACTATGCAATTAAATAAATTATATGCTAACGTACAGGTAGCCAAACCATTTAGGATCGAATAAAGGCTATAAGCCAATATTCTTTCCGACTAAAAGGACCCACCTGGTCCGATCGAGCGAAGGTTGTACCAAAAGAGATCTACCAAAATTTGTGATTCAAAAACCGTAGATCTCTCCCAACAAAAAGAAAACGAGATTCGCCAAACCCCTCAAACTTAAATGAAATTAAGATGAACAACAAAGCAATCGAATAAAACCACAATCAATCTAACATTTCAAAGATCACGCCAAAATAAATCCACCAGAATGAAAAATCTAGAGGGAAAATCACACCCAAGTAGAAAGTTTCAACCACAAGAGAAAGACACCAAGCCGCCACACTAGACCGCTAGGTCACCCGGTCTCAACGGCTCCTCCGGAGTCACGCCAGATGGAGAGGAAACTTGTCTGCCTTCCTCGCTTCACGCCGGTATGGAGTTCACGAAGCCTTGTTGAAAACACCTTGGCCGAGACACCAAAGGAAAGGGGTGGTCGATTTTCTCTTGGAGAGGGGTTGGACGATTTTTTTTGAGTGGTTGTGGGTGGTCGGTTTTGTTGGATCTCTGGTTTGGATTTGGGCTAGGTTCACTATTATGTTGTTGACCCTTCATGTATAGCCTAGGGTCATTTTGTTAGATATAGGTCAGCCTGACTAGGTTAGTCAATCTTTGATCCATCCCTTAGATGAATTCAGAGTTCCAGACTTAGAAGAATGCCAGTCACTAAGTGTTCAGAAAATCAGTTCGAAGTTCTTTGAACTCAGCTCGATGATCGTCGATCGCACATCGATGAACTCAAAGTCCCTACTCTGAGTTAAGCTCGACGAACTTAGAGCTCAGGTCGATGATCTTCCCTCTTCTCTCAAGTTCTCAGCTCGACGAATTTTCATCTCTAGTCGGCAAACTTGGAACCCAACTTTGTTAGTTCAAATATATGTATATGATATTATTTTTGGCTCTACTGATCCCAAACTATGCAAAAGATTTTCTGATCTAATGCATTTAAAGTTTGAGATTAGTAGCATGGGTGAACTTTCATACTTCCTTGGTCTCCAAGTGAAGCAATCACCTGATGGTATCTTCATCTCCCAATCCAAGTATGCTAAGGAGCTTATTAAAAGGTTTGGGATGTATGATGCCTCAACAATGAAAACACCTACGACTGCTAATGCTGTGATTGACTCTGATGAACATGACAAGCCTGTTGATCAGAAAACTTATAGGGCTATTGTTGGGTCCATATTATATCTCACAACAAGTAGGCCTGACATAATGTTTGTCACATGTATTTATGCTAGGTTCCAAGTGAACCCTAAAGAATCTCACTATATTTTATTAAAAAAGATTTTCAGATATATAAATGGTTGTCCAAATCTAGGACTCTTATATCCATCAAAGTCAGAATTTGATTTAACTGGATTTTCTGATGCTGACTATACTGGATGTAGAGTGGATAGGAAGAGCACATCAGTGTTGCAGATTAGAGACAGGGCGGTCTGGCGGTCTGACTCTGGTGGGTTGCAGTCCGGGCGGTCTGTCGGTTTCTCTTCTGTGGTTTGGTTGCTGACCTATTGCTGTTGATGCTCTGGCAGTTTGTCAATCAGACCTTGGCGACTTGGAGACCGGGCGACCTAGCGGTCTAGTGTGGCGGCTTGGTGTCTTTCTCTTGTGGTTCCCAGACAGTTTGCCCATTCATCAAACCGCATGGCTTGGCGACTTGTATTTATGTTAAACCGCTTGTACATGATATTTTTTAGTCCCACATTGTTTATTTATAATCTCTCTCATCTCCTCCATTCTATAAAAGGGAGGCTATACCATGTAATACACACCTTTTTTTGGAATACAAAAATTTCTGTTTGTCCAATTTTCGGACTTCCTTTTTTCTGTTCGCACATGGTATCAGAGCCCGCGATCTTGTCCACATGATTCAATGCCTTTCTTTATGGGGATCTTTAGGAAGATGTCTACATAGAGCAACCTCCAGGGTATGTTGCCAAGGGGGAGACACAGGTTTGCCAGCTTAAGAATGCTATCTATGGCCTAAAATAAAGTCCTCGTGCTTGGTTTGACAAGTTTAGCGGGATTGTGGCGGCTGTTGGTTTTACGAGGAGTTCTGCTGATCACTCCCTATTTACTCATAAAACTTCTCTGGGTCTAGTGGTGCTTGTAGTTTATGTGGATTATATTCTTCTTATTGGAGATGACCAAGCTGGGATAATCTTAACAAAGGAGCATCTTCGGCAACACCTAGTTACAAAGGATATGGGCTCTCCAAAATACTTTTTGGGGATAGAAATTTATCAGAAGTCTGCTTCTCTTGTCCTCTCCCAATGGAAGTATGCTCTTGACTTGTTAAAAGAGGCAGGGTTGACTGGGGTTAAACCTTCCCGATGTCCCATGGAGACTGGAGAAGATAAAACATGGACAGATGACTCTCCTCTTCTTTCTGATGTTATGAGATACAGACATCTAGTTGGTAAACTCAAATATCTCACAGTGACCAGACCCTACATTGCCTATGCTGTTTGCAAGGTTAGCCAATTCATGCAAGCTCCTAGGGAGTGACATCTACAATCTGCCCTAAAGATATTGGAGTATATTAAATCAGCTCCCGGGAAAGGACTTCTCTTTCAGAAGAATGGTCATTTAAGGGTTGAAGCGTACTCCGATTCAAGCTATGTCGATGACAAAGGAGACCGCAAGTCAACTTCAGGTTTTTGCACCTTTGTGGGGGCAACCTTGTGAGCTGTAAAAGCAAGAAACAGTCAGTGGTTTCCAGGTCCAGTGCAGAAGCAGAATACCGAAGTATGACATCGACCACGTGTGGGCTGAAGTGGTTACGTGCTCTCATGCTTGACTTAGGAGAGGTCTACCACCATCATCTACCTATGTTTTGTGATAACAAAACCGTCATATACATCTCTAAAAATCCGGTCTTCCATAAAAGAACCAAGCACATAGAAGTTGTCTGCCATTTCATTCGAGAGCAGATTCTGAAGGAACAAATTTATACTTCATTCGTCACCTCCGATAAAGAGTTGGCTGATATTTTCACCAAGCCAGTATCCGCCTCTTTTCATCACATTTACAACAAGCTGTGCATGATTGATATATATGCTCCAGCTTGAGGGGGAGTGTTGCAGATTAGAGACCGGGCGGTCTGGCCGTCTGACTCTGGCGGGTTGTAGTCCGAGTGGTCTGTCAATTTCTCTCCTACGGTTTGGTTGCTGACTTATTACTATTGATGCTCTGGCAGTTTGTCAATCAGTCCCTGGCGACTTGGAGACCGGGCGACCTGGCGGTCTAGCGTGGCGGCTTGGTTTCTTTCTCTTCTGGTTGCCGGGCGGTTTGCCCATTCATCAAATTGCATGGCTTGGCGACTTGTATTTATGTTAAACCGCTTGTATATGATATTTTTTAGTCCCACATTATTTATTTGTAATCTCTCTCATCTCCTCCATTCTATAAAAGGGAGGCTATAACATGTAATACACACCTTTTTTTTTGGAATACAAAAATTTCTGTTTGTCCAATTTTCGGACTTCCTTTTTTCTGTTCGCACAATTAGGAACTTGTCAGTTTCTTGGTGATAGGCTTGTGTCCTGGTTTTGTAAGAAGCAGACCTCTGTGTCCACATCAACTGCTGAAACTGAATACATAGATGCAGGCAGCTGATGTTCACAGATCTTGCGGATACAAAATCAATTGCTGGATTATGGTATCAACTTAAATAATTCAACTATATTTTGTGATAGTACCAGTGCAATATCTATTGCACAAAATCCAGTGCATCATAGTAGGACCAAGCTTATAAAAATTAGACATCATTTCATTAGAGATTGTGTAGACAAAAAGAAAAATTAATCTTGTCTTTATCTCTACTGATTTACAAAGAGCAGATATCTTCACTAAGCCATTGGATGAGAAAAAACATTTGTTCTTCTTAAATCAGCTAGGTTTGATAAATGGGGCAGATTCAACTTAATTTTTGTCTATAGTCGGCGATTTGGCACAGTTTGTCGAGCGGAGATCGACGATCTGTGAACTCTACGTGAAGAGTTCGTCAAACGGAGATCGACAAAAACTTCTTAGTGAAACAAATTTCGTCGAGCAAAGATTGACGAAATTGCTTCAGAAAAATTTTTGTCGACCTGAGAATGACGAAAAGTTTTCCCTCTTCTGACTGAGATCGACGATATTATTCCTTAATGAAATTATTCATCGACCTAAGAATGAAGATTATTTATTTTTCACAGGATAGTGCCCGACGCTTCATATTCTGAAAACCTTATAACTAGGTTTTTGTCATGCTCTATCCCGCGCTTTCTGTTCTCTTGCTCATGCTCTCTCTTTTATTTTTGTAGGAAAACCTATGGCGATTCCTGCGGTCTCTCTCTCTCAAGCATGAATTTCGACACTAGCTTCGATATTGATTTTGACTCATTCTCCCACACGGAGCAAATCTTCATAGACAATCTCAAGCTGTGTGAAGACCACCATCTGAAGAAGTTCATGGCAACAAGGATCAAGATACTAGGAAATGAGATCAAAGAATGGGTTTTAACTTCAACATCTCCAGATGCAGATACCGTGATTGGCACCATTGGAGGCAATCAGGTCACTCTAATTCCTGTAGTTTTAACTGAAATTTTTGATTTGGCTACTAGAGAAGATGATATTGAATTAGATAATGATGAATGTGAGAATATGCTGCGTATAATGGGACATTCTGAAGGAAACCCCAATAAGTTATTGAAAAAGAATTTATCTGTTCAATATAAGTTTTTGGAAGATATAGTTGGCAAGGTTTTGCTGGGCAAACATACAACCCATGACTATATCACCAGGCACCAGTTTCTGGCGATTTGTGCTCTGGTTGATATGAAATCAATAAACTGGGGACAGATCTTGTTTGACTTTATAAAGAAGAAAAATACAAAGAAAGAGGTGTGCTTTGGGAGGATTCTAGGAATCTTCCTACAGGAAAAGACACCAGAATTATTAGTTTCCCAGCCAATATTCATTAATGCCTCGAACAGGATCACCTTTGCCTTATTTGGCAGATGGGAGAGGACCATTCCAAAGCCCTTCAAGGCTTCCTCTTCCTCAAGGAATTTTGAGGACACAAGGGCAGTTATAGCTTCTCCACCACCTCCAGAAGATATTCCTCCATTCACCATCATTCATTCTCCTCCTTAACAACAACAACAACAACCACTTTCACCTCTTCCTCAACAACCACATTCTTCCACCATCATTCATGAGGATATTACATCTCCACCTCCTCAATCTCCACCTCAAGCTCATGTTTCTGACATTCCATCTACCTCCTCTCAGCCTACTTTCAATCTACTATCTCCTCCTCCACCTTCTCCACATCACTCTCCAGTTCACGAATCCACCTCCACACCCACTACCACAGTTCCTACTTCTACCACTGACATTCCATCCATTCCCCCTTCCACATTTCTAAAATACACCCACACAGACTTCTCTCATGCCTTCTTTGTGTGTTCAAACTGTGGACATCGCACCCCTTACACCTCATCTGCTCCTAAACCCATCTGCCTCAATTTCTCTGATATAGCAAAAGATCTTCTTGCTTTCATCTCACCAACTCTTGATCAACTTATAGCAAATGCTATTGCTCCCCTCTCTGCTTCCATCATCTCTCTCTACCAGTCTTGTTGTTCTCTCTTTTGTTCCTTCTTCTGGAGGACTGGCTTCAGGACCCTCTGAACCCAGCTAGGGGGGGATGTTTTGTGAAGAAGCTCCAGTTCTTCCTCTGTAGTAGTAGCAGCAGCAGTAGAATCAGAGATGTTTGATGATTCAACAGATGTAACCCCTCCAACAGAAATAATAGATTTAATTGATTCTGATACTGAATTGGCTGAGACAGCTGCAGAAATAATCACTGCTGGTGATTTCATTATAAATCCCATAGTTAATCTATATTCTTTACTAGATTCTTTAAATTCTTCTTACAAAAATATTCTACCAAGTTTTGATGTACAGAACTCTAAAGCTATTGTAGTTTATACTGCTCCTATAAGTCCTGAAGTTGTAGAACAACTAAAGGCAAGTTTTGTTGTTGAAGATATCGCTGAGCCAGTTTCTGAGCACAAAGAATTCTCTCCACCAACCTTTGGCTGGTGTGAGTCTCCTATGCCAGATCTGGATGACATTGTATTTGCTGACATGGAAGAAGAAGCAGGAAATATTTAGATTGCTACAGATATATCTACATAGCCTACAAGCCTAGCACATCCACAGACTCCTGGAATCTCAGCTGATTTGCTAAAGCAGCTAGATGATCTTTATGACAATCCTAAACATTCTTCTCAAGATGATGATGTTGATAATGAGTCAGATGACTCTGATAATAAAAGTTCAAAGAAAAGGAAGGCTTCTGCTAAAACTGCTCTTCCAAAGGTTGTTCCTAAGCTACACCCTTCTGCTAATATTCCATACTACATCCTGCATAATATTACACTCACTCCAGATACCCCAAACTGGATGAGGTATTTTAAAAAAGGGCAAAAAGCCAGGAAGAAGAGCAGGAGGTACTCTCCACCTCCTAAATTCAGGAGAGGTCCTCCTCCTCCTCCTCCTCCCACTGCAGCAGGATCCTCTGAAAGTTTTTCTCAGGTTCAAAAATCTACATCTTCTCATCAGTCAAAATCCTCCAGCAGCAGACATCAGCAACATTCTTCAAGCAGCAGCAGGCAACAACAACAATACTAGAAGCATAACAGGCAACAGAAAGTATCTGAGGATGATCAACCTGATAAAGCATCTCCTGAAAGACCTCACTCTCCACTAGTTCATTTTGTTGATCCAGAATAGGAAAACATTTCTAGAATGGCTAGATTCCAAGAGCTGGTTGGACTCTCTCAGATAAATAAAGGTAAAGAAAAAGGCAATGATGCTTCTCAATATACTACAATGTCTTCTTACAGAAGACAAGAATTAAAAAGATATGACAAAGCTAAACACTTTTTCAATGTTGATGCTTATATGAGTGTACATCCAGAAGCAGTTGTTACAAGAGCAACTTCTGGCAATATCATTGGAGTAGCTGATATGACTATGTCTAAAAGAGAAGCAGCAAATCCCAACAGGGAAATCATATCCAGGCAGCCATCAGAAAAAGACAAGTCTAAGAAGTCTAATTAGTTTTTTTATTTTCCCTCTGAACTATTTGTTTTGATTAATTTGTCACAAAGCACTTGATGTATATATATCTACTAGACGTTTCCTTCTGCCAGATATTTGTTGTTATGCTTTGTGATTGTATTTTATTGTTTAATGCATTGTACATAGTGAACTCACCAAAATAGGGGGAGATTGTTGGATCCCTAATTTGGATTTGGGCAAGATTCACTTTTAGGTTGTTGACCCTTCATGTATAGCCTAGGTTCATTATGTTAGATATAGGTCAGTCTGACTAGGTTAGTCAATCTTTGATCCATCCCTTAGAAGAATTCAGAGTTCCAGAATTAGAAGAATGTCAGTCACTAAGTGTTCAGAAAATCAATTCGAAGTTCTTCGAACTTAGCTCGATGATTGTCGATCGCAGATCGACGAACTCAGAGTCCCTACTCTGAGTTCACCTCGACGAACTTAGAGCTCAGGTCGATGATCTTCCCTCTTCTCTCAAGTTCTCAGCTCGATGAACTTTCATCTCTGGTCGACGAACTTGGAACCCAGCTTTGATAGTTTATTTCTCCAAATCAACTTTCTCTGAGCTCAGCTCGACGAAGACTATTTCTCTGCTCGACGAACTTGGAGTTCAGGTCGATGAAATCTATTATGAGCTCGACGAAATCTGTCAGTTCATTATTTTTCTGCAGATAAATTTCTGGATTGACCAAGGCTTATATAATATATTATTGCCTATATTGCTTTGAGTAATTAATTGCATATATTCTTATGAATATAGACGTTCATTGGCAGCATTAATTACTGGATTTCACATAGTTAATATTTGTCTTAATAACTGGGACAGTTAAGGAATTAATTTATTACCCTTCTAGTCATTTGTTTGAGTTCCAAGATTTCAGTAATTAATCATGGAGTAGAATTCAAATTCAGAGATAAAATTTCTGCAGGAAATATAAAAAGGAGAAGAGAATTCACTAAGGGTAGTATATATAGGCAAACAGAGAAACAAACCTATTCAGTCTGCATACTCGTACATTCTTCATCAATCTGCAACTCTTCATCAAGCTTTCAAGAGAATTCAAAACTCAATCAGTCAAAAATCTTCTGAAGATCATCAAAAGATTGAAGTCCTACACCCTGTAAAGCTTCCAGCAAAATTCCTGAACCATAATCATCTCAGGTGGAGCTTTGACAAGATCAAATCCATGAAAGTCTTCTCAGCTGTTTGAGAAAGAGAAGACAATATCACATCTTTTCACCCCACTATACACAGGGTTTTAACTCCCTTCAAAAGTTAACCACCTGGTTCTTAAGTCTCCTTATAAAAATACTTAGCTTGGTTTTTGGGCACCTGATCAAAAGCCTAAAGGGTTGTGAGATCTCCCTTCAAATAGATCTTGTGGTGACAGGGCACCTGAGAAAAAACCTGTTGGTGATAGGGCACCTGATCAAAAACCTGTAGTGGATTCCTACCGGGGTGGTAGAAGAGTGGATGTACCTAAGTTTAGAGGAACCACTATAATTTTCTTGTGTCGTCTGGATTGCTTTTTGTTTTCTTATTGTTGTGTGTTGTGTGCTGTGTTTGTTAGTTTTCCTTTCCTGCACTCTCTTAAGAAATATATATCACTATTTTTAATTCTGCTATAAAAATCAATTAAGTTTTTAAAATATTCTATTCACCCCCCTCTAGAGTTAAATAGATCTATCGCCTCTGGTGGTAAAGCTTTTACCATCCTTCAGGTTTTTTGATGAGGAGGAGGGTGGCCGGGTTTTGAAAGGGAGGAGGATAGAGGGTGGTGGAGGAGAGGTCGAGAAAGGGATGAAGGGAAAGAGAGGTTGGCGGCTAGAAGAGGGGAAGAAAAGCATTGGCCGAATTTTGAAAAGGAGGGGGAAAAGATCTCAAGGAAGATTTAGGGATTCAAATTCTTATCATTCATTCTCTATCAAATCCTTCATAACGATGGCTATATATAGCCTACACAACTCCATCTTCTCCATTCAAAATTTAAAATGAAACTATGATGGTTATATGCACACATCATGAAATTAAAATAATACAAAAATTAAATGCATGAAATTTAATACTCTTGATGGTTTTAGACACCCACCATACATGAAATGAAATAAAAACTTAAAATAAAAATTGCTAAAATAATAATTGATAGAATATAAAATATATGATTATTTAATTTATAATTATATATTTTATTTAATGGCGTCGGCGTTGGCGAAGAAACGTCGTGGTAGAATTTCATCTTCGAGCTTGCGGCATCGATCGTCCCAATCCACGAACTCTCTATGACGGGGATCCACTTTCGCATCAGCATCGTCGCCATCACAGATGCAGATTTTGCATGGTGTAAATAAGATAGAAAAAGTACTTATGGAACTTGTCAGTTTTTAGGGAAAAGACTCATAAGTTGGAGTAGCAAGAAGCAAATAAGTGTTGCAATTTCTACAGCAGAATCTGAGTACATATATACTGAAAGCTGTTGTGTATAGTTGTTGTGGATTCAGCATCAACTACTGGACTACAGTGTACAGCTAAGTAAATCTGTTATGTTTTGTGATTCTACTAGTGCAATTTCTATTATTAATAATCTTATTTCACACAGTAGAACTAAACATATAAAAATTAGATATCACTTTCTCAGAGAGAATGTTGAAAATGAAAATATAATCTTACAGTATACTCCAATAAAAAGACAAGTTGCTGACATTTATACAAAACCTCTAGATGAAAGGAAGTTCAATTACTTTAAATTTGAACTAGGCATATTGAACATTGAATAAAAATTTTCAACTAGTAGCAATAAAAGTTTGTAAACCATATAAAAATGACTAATCAGGTCAACAAAGAATTACAACCAAGAAAGACTTGATATAAGTCAAGAAATTATATTCAGAACACAAATTTTGTCTAAGTCAAAGAATTATGTCGTGACATTATAATTTAGTTTCGAGACATAAGGTTGTCGAGACCTTGATGTCTGTGTCGAGAGACATGAACCTTGTGTTGACTTAAGTCGACACAACTCGACATAATAGGTTTTCTATGTTGACACTAGATATTTCCCAATATTGAGAAAATTACTAATTGAAGCGTGCCTTTTCACCTTCAATAGACAGTTACTATAAATAGGAAGTGTAAGGAATTGTTGACTACGCTTACTAGAAATCTTGAGAGATTGATCGTTGTGTGTCGAGACCTAGAAATCCTTAGTCGACACCTCTCAAACTCAAACTCTTTCAACTAGAATGGTACCCAAGATGGATGACAACATCAACGAGGGTTATGAATTGGTGTGAAATGCCTTCATCTCCGACCATAAGAGATAAAGAATGTGATTGACATTATCAATGAGGCATGTCTTGAATATCTGCTTTCAGAACCAACTAAGATTTGGAAGAGACAAGTATCAGAATTCTATTTCAATGCCTCACTAAACCCTAAGTCAGGCAAGATCAAATCCAGTGTTAATGGAGCAAGAGATAAGGTTACAACCAAAAGACTAGCTAAAGTCTTTCAGATTCCAAGAACTGCACAGGAAGATGAACTTGGTTCAACAAGACTACAGAGGCCTTAGAGTGGTGTGGACTAGCTTCAACCACTAAGTTTGGTAGTTCCTTAAACAGGAGTGGAATGAATTCCTAGGGAAAATTTATATTTGAAGTACTTGGAAAGGTGCTTCTCTGTAAGACTGGAGCACATGACAGGATTTCCACATTTATGTTTAGCCTAATGACAAGGATTATCTTCAGAATCAAGACTGATTGGAACAGGGTAGTCTTTGATAAAATAGCAGAAGGGATTCAGAAGCTCAATATGGGCAGAATTGTTAGTCCATATCTGGTAAAGGCAATTTCAGGTAGTATCAATAAGAAGATTAGGTCTAAGATAAATCATTTGAGGAGAATGGACATGAGAATTTGTTGGAGTCACCATGATGATCTGGAAGTGATCAAACATGTAATCTCACTGCCAACGCGATATGAGCCTGCAGGGTCGCACATAAGAGATGTGGAGAATTTGGTTGACTGACTGTGTTGGTAAAGGTTACCAATCACCGACCTGAATAGGGTTATGGGCAAAGTGTTGCCTTATAGGATCATCGGGTTGGGCAAATGTTGCCTTGAAGGGCTGGTTGGGATTGTCGTCCGAGGGTCGATGACATTAGTCGTGAATCGTCTTCTGATTCCCGCCGATCGGCGAGAATCGTCTCTCTGATTCTCGCCGATCGACGAGAATCGTCGAGAATCAATTGTTGATTCTCGACGATCGACTACTTCGACAATTGTCGTCGACCGCGGCTCGACGATCGTCGAGTATCGTTGTGTATCGTCGAGCGCGGCTCGACGATCGGCGAGAATCGTTGAGTATTGTACTCTGATTCTCGCCGATCGTTGGTGATACTCGTCGACTGATTCTCGCCGAACCTGATCAGTGATTCTCGCCGATTGTCGCCGATTCTCACCGAATGATACTCGCCGATTCTGAACCCTAATTTCGGGTGGTCTGCGGATAGCGGAGTTTCTAAGTCTTTTATGCCTTTGGTATAAAAGGGATACTTAGGGTTTTCGGGATAACACAGATGCGCTCGCGATTTTCTCCTGTAGCAGATCGAAACCCGACGGAAGCCGTTCCGCCTTTCGATCCGCCGATCCCGATCCCCGCCGCCGACGGAAGAGTTCCGCCGCCGCCGTGTTCGCTCCGTCGACCACCTCTTCTCCGGCGACTGTCTCTGGTGCTGCAATCCCTGGCGCGGACCTAGCAGTCAGTGGGAAAGCAAAGGTGCGGTCTTCTCCTTCCCGATAATCCGTGCGACAGATAGATCGGTGTTCTCCCACTCGTGTGGACTTCTGCAGAAACGTGGACACTATTCCACGTAGAACTCGCCACTAGCAAGCAGATAAAGTTTGGAGCATCTCCGTTGGGTTGTGACTCAACGCCACCGAGGTAATTTTTGCCTAGTTTTGCTAACTTCTTGATTCAACGTTCATAGCCCGATCCACATCTCTTTGGGTTTTTCTTGATGTTTATTTTTCCGCTGCGTGCACAAGCGTTGTGCCAACCCTATAGAGAAACCCAACAGTGGTATCAGAGCGACGTTCCGGCCATGATCGTTGTTTTGGAAGTTTGTTGTTCCAGTGCGTGTAAACCTAGGGATTTAGAAGTGTTCTAAATGTCTAGATTTAGTCTTGGTACCTCGCCAAGAACGATTGGAATTTCGGTGGATTTCTAAGTGTTAGAAATTGTGATCTCCTTAGCAGTAACCATCCCTCGATTTTGTTTTGGATTTTGAATCCAACAAAGAGAGATGAGCTTGTCTACTGCTTTAAGTTGAGCTGTCTTTGCCTTTGTCCAATGCATGTAAATCTGAGGATTTGGAAATTTCCGGATGTTCAGATTTAGCCATTCCTTCTATCAAATGTTGATGGTGTCAGGATGTGCACATAAGGGATGCATGTGGTTTTAGAAGAATTGTTTTTCTTTGGATGTGCACGTCGATCAAATGTTGATCATGGTTAATTGTTAACCTATATTTGAAATCCCTTCATCAAATATTAAGTGTTTGGATGCCTTCCGATGGATGACACTCTTCCTGCCTCGATCGATGAAGTGTGGGCTTGCCAAAGCAAGGTGCATTAATCTATCTTGGTAAGGGTGCGAGCGGATAATTGTGATATCCCACTGTCGACATCGGGTCCAGCTTAACTAGGTGACCTCAAAGGTTGAGTGCCTAGAGGCATAGGGTTGGCATGCACCATATGATGGATGCGAATAAGGAGTTATTCACCAACCATACAAGAATTGCATGAGGATGCAATTGGCAAGCGTTGCCTACCTAAATAACCGCATCGTGAGAGGAACGCCAAAGCGGACTCATAGTGTTGGTGAAATACGGATCTTGTCCACTAAGAGAGTAGCTCGCATGAACTCTCCGAATTGCTAGTGAGGGCTATCTTTTCGAATAAAATAGTGGGAGTATTTTTAATTGAAGTCCTAATTAGAATAAATTGTAATTGAAATTTAGGTACTGATTTTATTCTGCATAAATTCTTGTAGAATTCCATGGCAAGCGTTGCGCACTCCACGTTGTCTCTGAGAGCCATCCTTGAGAAGGATAAGCTCAGTGGGACAAATTATATGGACTGGTATAGGAACCTGAGAATTGTTCTCAGGCAAGAGCGAAAGCTCTATATCTTGGAAGAAGAAGCCCCCGAGGTGCCGACCGGAAACTCTTCCCGTGCTGAGAAAGATACTTATAAAAAGTATACTGACGATGCTTTGGATGTCGAGTGACTTATGCTTGCCACCATGAACTCTGAGCTTCAGAAGCAACATGAGAACATGGGGTGCAAGGAGATTGACGAGCATCTCAAGAAAATGTTTCAAGGGCAGGCTCGTCAAGAGAGGTTCGACATCACAAATGCGTTGTTTCAGTGCAAGATGGGAGTTCGAGACTCAGTAGGGACTCACGTACTCAAGATGATTGGGTATATAGAGAACCTTGAAAGGCTGGGTTTTCCTCTTGGTCAAGAGTTGGCCACGGATCTGATCCTGCAATCGTTGCCGGACAGTTATGAGCAGTTTGTCTTGAACTACAACATGAATGAGATAGACAAGACACTGCCCGAACTCCTAGGCATGTTGAGAACTGCCGAAATCAACATGAAGAAGGCCAAGCCTGCCAGCCCCATACTGATGGTGTATAAGGGCAAGGGCAAAGCCAAGGGCTCCAAGAAGACGAAGGTAGGACCTAAGTCATATCTTGAGCCCAAGTCTTCAGCACTGATGAAAAATAAGAGCACGGTGAAGGAAGGGAAATGCCACCACTGTGGCAAGGCTGGTCATTGGAGGAGGAACTGTCCTTCATACATTGAGGGTCTGCAGATATTGAGGGGAGGTATGACTTCCGCTTCTAATGTTTATGTTATAGAGATAAACCTTTATGCTCCTTCATCTTGGGTATTGGATACCGGATGTGGTTCTCACATTTGTACAAATGTGCAGGAACTGGGAAGGAGAAGATTGCTGAGTAAAGGGGAGGTGGACCTCCGCGTCGGCAATGGAGCAAGAGTTGCTGCTGTAGCCGTAGGGGTTTATCGTCTTTCTTTGCCCAGTGGGCTTGTAATAGAACTTGATAATTGTTATTTTGTTCCGGCGATAACTAGAAACATTATATCTATTTCATGTTTGGACATGATTGGATTTTCTTTTATAATTAAGAACAATTGTTGTTCTATATTTAAGAATGATGTTTGTTATGCTGTAGCCCAATTGTTTAATGGTCTTTATGTTTTGAACTTGGACCATCTGATCTATAATGTAGAAAACAATAAAAGACTAAGAACAAATGATTCGAACCCTACTTTTCTCTGGCATTGTCGTTTGGGCCATATCAACGAGAAGCGCATATCCAAGCTCCATAGAGATGGACTTTTGGACTCATTTGATTATGAATCATTTGAGCGATGCGAATCTTGTTTGTTAGGCAAGATGACTAAAGCTCCTTTCACTGGTTATACTGAGAGGGCTGAGGATCTCTTGGGTGTTGTACATAGTGATGTATGCGGACCCATGAGTTCCATGGCTAGAGGAGGGTATTTCTACTTTGTTACATTTACTGCTGATTTCAGTAGATACGGATATGTGTATCTTATGAAGTGCAAATCCGAGACCTTTGAAAAGTTCAAAGAGTTCAAGAATGAAGTAGAAAACCAGTTGGGTAAAAGGGTTAAAGCACTCCGATCTGATCGAGGTGGCGAATACCTGAGTCATGAGTTCCGTGATCATCTGAAA
The DNA here is from genome assembly GCA_039583875.1 of Platanthera guangdongensis. Classification (NCBI taxonomy): domain Eukaryota; kingdom Viridiplantae; phylum Streptophyta; class Magnoliopsida; order Asparagales; family Orchidaceae; genus Platanthera; species Platanthera guangdongensis. Next base: position 74,631,042 of record CM077160.1, on the reverse strand, counting down.
GAGTGTGGTATTGTATCACAGCTCATTCCACCTAGAACACCACAACATAATGGTGTGTCTGAGAGGAGAAATCGTACTCTGTTAGACATGGTACGTTCGATGATGAGTCATGCAGACTTGCCTGTTTCCTTTTGGGGTTTTGCTTTAGAGACTGCTGCAATGACATTGAATCGCGCTCCAACTAAAACGGTTCTGAAGACACCATATGAGATATGGACTGGGAAGCGTCCTAGTATGTCGTTCATTAAAATTTGGGGCTGTGAGGCATACGTGAGACGTCAAATGCCTGACAAGCTGGAACCCAAATCAGATAAATGTTATCTGGTGGGATATCCTAAGGAAACGAAAGGGTATTACTTTTACCTACCGTCTGAGGGCAAAGTGTTTGTCGCAAGGACTGGTGTCTTCTTGGAGAAAGAGTTCTTATCAAGAAAGACTGAAAAGGTAGAGCTTGAAGAAGTTCAAGAACCACATGTAGTGAATGAACCGGAATTGGATTCTGAGACAGGACTACAAGATGTTGTAGCTAGAGAACCTGCTCAAGGAACACAAGTCCTACGTAGATCTGGTAGACCGAGGTTTGAGCCTGAGAGATATGGATTTCTCGTGTCTCAAATAGGTAATGTGTTGCTTATGGATCATGATGATGAACCAGCAACCTACCAAGAGGCTATGAATGGACCGGACTCCGACAAATGGCTTGAGGCTATGAAATCCGAAATGGACTCCATGTATGCAAACCAAGTTTGGAACTTGGTGGAACCACCTGAAGGGGTACGACCCATAGGGTGCAAGTGGGTCTTCAAGAAGAAGACCGACATGGATGGGAATGTACAGACATTCAAAGGGCGACTGGTGGCTAAGGGTTTCAAGCAAATTCATGGTATTGACTATGATGAGACTTTTTCCCCTGTTGCTATGGTAAAGTCCATTAGGATATTGCTTGCTGTTGCTGCGTATTATGACTACGAGATCTGGCAGATGGATGTCAAAATGGCTTTCCTTAATGGAAACCTCCTTGAGGAAGTGTATATGACACAACCCGAAGGTTTTGTATCCCCAGATGAAGCCACTAAAATATGCAAGCTGAATAAGTCCATTTATGGACTGAAACAGGCCTCTCGAAGTTGGAATCTTCGTTTTGATGAGAAAATCAAAGAGTTTGGTTTCATCAAGAATGAAGATGAGCCTTGTGTTTACAAGCGAATCAGTGGGAGCATTGTTGTCTTCCTGATATTGTATGTAGATGACATACTGTTGATTGGGAATGACATTCCTACCCTGAAAGTTGTTAAGAACAACTTAGGGAACTGCTTTTCAATGAAGGATTTGGGTGAAGCGACTTATATACTCGGTATTAAGATCTATAGAGATAGATCGAAGAAGTTGCTGGGTTTGACCCAGAGTACGTACATCGAAAAGGTGTTGAAGCGGTTCAACATGCTTGAGTCCAAGAAAGGATTTTTGCCCATGTCTCATGGTGTGAATCTCTCTAAGGACCAGTGTCCAAAGTCTTATGAAGATAAGGACCGCATGAAGTTGATTCCATATGCTTCGGCAATTGGATCAATTATGTACGCGATGTTATGTACTCGACCCGATGTCTCCTTTGCTTTGAGCATGACTAGCAGGTATCAGTCAGACCCCGGTGAGTGTCACTGGATTGCAGTCAAGAATATCCTGAAGTACTTGAGAAGGACTAAGGACGTGTTCTTGGTGTATGGTGGAGAGGAAGAGCTCGTTGTAAGTGGTTACACGGATGCTAGCTTCCAAACTGATCGAGACGACTCCTAGTCTCAGTCAGGTTTTGTGTTTTGCCTGAATGGAGGAGCTGTAAGCTGGAAGAGTTCCAAGCAAGAGACAGTTGCTGATTCTACAACAGAGGCCGAGTATATCGCAGCAGCTAATGCGACGAAGGAGGCTGTATGGATTAGGAAATTCATCGGCGAGCTTGATGTAGTTCCTAGCATTGTTGGTCCCGTAGTTCTCTACTGTGATAACAATGGTGCAATTGCACAATCTAAGGAACCTAGATCTCATCAGCGCTCCAAGCACATACTCCGGCATTTTCATCTTATTCGTAAGATTGTCGAACGAGGAGATGTAAACATTTGCAGAGTGCCGACTGAGGAAAATATTGCGGATCCGCTAACAAAGCCTCTCGCGCAGAGAAAGCATGATGGTCATACTAGATCGATGGGTATACGATACCTAAATGATCAACTCTAGCGAGAATCTTGTGGGTTGCATGTAATCTTGTATTTTGTTGGCTGTTTGTTCATATGATGAACTATGTACCTAGTTTTTCTTTTATAATTAATGGCAAATTCTTTTATTATGAATTTTTTTATATATGATAGTTAAATGTTAACATAATAGATACCCTTAGAATGTTCGCTTCCATGGGACATCAAGTACGTGACTTGAATGTGAGAGCCCATGATTTATTTGAAGCTTCATTCTTAAAGGTCCCTGGTCAAGTATCATCATAGAAGCTAAGGGTGATGATGATACATGAAGGCTAGCACGTGTGTTGACTGATGACTGGTTCTCACAGGTCATGATATTGTGATATCAAGTCATCACGTGGGTACTTGTTAGTGAACAAGTTGTACTGGACAGACCCAACCTGAGACTACTCTGTGGATTGTCATCCAATCGTGTCACGAGTAGGTCTCAATTGACAATGGTGTTGTGATCCTTTGACCTGAAGTCACAGCATTCATCAAGTGAGGAAGAGCGTGCTTTGATGCCATCTAAAGTCTTCCTTGAGAAAGGTTGATGATAAGGGTGGTTGTTGGGCATGTTACGAATCATTTGGGTGTTTGTGTGTGAGCAGATATGGGATTTGTCCTCCTGTATGACAGGAGTTGCATCCATGGGCCCCTTGATGGAACTGGACTGAGAAATGCATGGCCATGCTTAGTTGAGTCAATATGTGATATTGGACTCACCATTCTCTGGAAGTCCGTCCTGGATCAAGAAACTTGGATTGAGCTATTACGAGGGTGACACGGTCCATGCCTCTAGTTCTTTCTGGATGTAAGGGACAAAGGGACAAAGACAATGCTGATACATTGGTCATAAAGGCTTATGAGTTATAAACTCTTATTGCTTGGGGAGCAATGATGCATTGCTAGATACCGCTCATTGTTTGTGAGGTTTTTTCTTTGATACTTTCGAGATCAAGTGGGAGTCTGTTGGAGTCACCATGATGATCTGGAAGTGATCAAACATGTAATCTCACTGCCAACGCGATATGAGCCTGCAGGGTCGCACATAAGAGATGTGGAGAATTTGGTTGACTGACTGTGTTGGTAAAGGTTACCAATCACCGACCTGAATAGGGTTATGGGCAAAGTGTTGCCTTATAGGATCATCGGGTTGGGCAAATGTTGCCTTGAAGGGCTGGTTGGGATTGTCGTCCGAGGGTCGATGACATTAGTCGAGAATCGTCTTCTGATTCCCGCCGATCGGCGAGAATCGTCTCTCTGATTCTCGCCGATCGACGAGAATCGTCGAGAATCAATTGTTGATTCTCGACGATCGACTACTTCGACAATTGTCGTCGACCGCGGCTCGACGATCGTCGAGTATCGTTGTGTATCGTCGAGCGCGGCTCGACGATCGGCGAGAATCGTTGAGTATTGTACTCTGATTCTCGCCGATCGTTGGTGATACTCGTCGACTGATTCTCGTCGAACCTGATCAGTGATTCTCGCCGATTGTCGCTGATTCTCACCGAATGATACTCGCCGATTCTGAACCCTAATTTCGGGTGGTCTGCGGATAGCGGAGTTTCTAAGTCTTTTATGCCTTTGGTATAAAAGGGATACTTAGGGTTTTCGGGATAACACAGATGCGCTCGCGATTTTCTCCTGTAGCAGATCGAAACCCGACGGAAGCCGTTCCGCCTTTCGATCCGCCGATCCCGATCCCCGCCGCCGACGGAAGAGTTCCGTCGCCGCCGTGTTCGCTCCGTCGACCACCTCTTCTCCGGCGACTGTCGCTGGTGCTGCAATCCCTGGCGCGGACCTAGCAGTCCGTGGGAAAGCAAAGGTGCGGTCTTCTCCTTCCCGATAATTCGTGCGACGGATAGATCGGTGTTCTCCCGCTCGTGTGGACTTCTGCAGAAACGTGGACACTATTCCACATAGAACTCGCCACTAGCAAGCAGATAAAGTTTGGAGCATCTCCGTTGGGTTGTGACTCAACGCCACCGAGGTAATTTTTGCCTAGTTTTGCTAACTTCTTGATTCAACGTTCATAGCCCGATCCACATCTCTTTGGGTTTTTCTTGATGTTTATTTTTCCGCTGCGTGCACAAGCGTTGTGCCAACCCTATAGAGAAACCCAACAGAATTCTGTCAAGATGGGACAAAGTTTTGTCTAAGGAAACTCCAGAACCCTAGAAGAAAAAGGACGTAAAAGGGAAGAAAATAGTGGTAGAGGAAGTTGAGTTGTCAAATGATTCAGAGGAGCAAATGGAGTTTAGCTCAGATAAGGATGCTGAGGAAGAACTAAAAATATCTCTAAGACTCTCACCTAGAACAAGTGATCAGGTGCAGGGGGAGAACATTCCAGAAAAAGAACAAATTAAGGGGGAGAACCTCAATGAATTGCCAATGGATACAACTACCACTATAATAATGAATGTTGTACAGGAACTGGAATAATAAAAGGTTGCTGAAAAGGAAATTTCTGAGAAAGGGATGGAGGAAGAAATTCCAAAAAAGACTGAAGAAGAAATTCTTATTTCTAAAGAAACTAACTTGCAGGGGGAGATAGATGAAATTCCCCAGATTGAAGTTCCTGATGCTGAAATTCAGCATGGAGATATTACCTTGGAAAATATCAATATTAATGAGGAAGGTACAAGAGTTGAGGGGGAGTTGGCCCCAGACACTGACAAAACCAAAGAGATACCTCAAGTTGAAGATTAAACTTCTTCTGAATCTGAAGAAGCAGAAGAATCTCAGCTAAATAAAAGAAAGTTATTTAAAATTAAGAAGGGGAGCAAGAGCTGTAAATTGTATTTATAATCTGGGACACTACCTGCTCCTACAGAGGATACTAGCTCTCTTCTAGTACAAATTCAGATAATGCTGGATAAGCAAAGGCGGGATCTAGAGAAGTATGTAGATGACAGCAATAAAGAGCTGCAGTTTCAACTGGCTCAAGATATTAAGTCAATAAGATTTGAAGTCATTCTTTTAAAAACTGAAATGACTACTTTCTTTGAGAAAGAAGCTAATGTTGTACTCTATATTGCTAAACATCAGTAAGAGGCCAAGACAAGTGCAGATGAGATGGTTGTCAAACAAGGCTATGTCCTTGAAAATTAAAGAATTTTGGATGAAACATGACAACCTTGCATACAAAAACAATGGTTAAACTGACTGAGCAGTCTACGGAGTTAGAAAAAAAATAGTTGCTGCTACAGAGGCCATGGAAACTCAGCTGGCAAACCATTCAGCCTCCTTGCTTAAAGATATAAAGGCTTCTAACAAGAGTTTGGATAATAGTGCGAGAGTAGCACCTGAGAGATACGCCCAACAACACGGGCGTGTACTGGGTGACACGGGCATGTCCAGTTTGACACGGGTGTGTCCAGACCCCGTATCCTGTTCTGGGTGCAACAGTTTCGGCGTCGATTGAGGCACACGTCCTTGGACACGGGTGTGTCATAAGCCGTGTTTGGTCCAGGAGTTTGGTTTTAAGTGCGAATCGTGGCCATCCAATTCCTTGTAATGGGATCTGATGGTCCAGAGCTGTCGTTGCTGTGATAAGTCCAGGAATATGATTTGAAACCCACATTCCTCATCAAGTTTTCTCTTTCTAAAGTTTTAGAGAGAAGGGAGAGCAAGGAAGAAGGTGAAGGAGAGATCCGGCTGCCGGAGAAGCTTCGGAGCCCCAAATCGCGAGCCGAGTCTAGATCCGCAGAGGCAAGCCTGTTGCGGTGGTTTTCATCCTGCTAAGTTCCCATGGCTAAGAAGAGGGGTCGTAAGGTAACGACACTTCTCCTCTTAGTTTCTAGGATGCGTGCTTAGCAACTTTTTCTTTCAAGCTTTTGGGCACCAAATCTGTCAAATGAGAGGGGTATGGGTCGCCATGTTTTAAAAGGAACCTCCGGGTCGATTTAGTCCGTCACCGACATGATTTTGCATTAGAGATCCGCTCCGTTAGTGGATTAGGCATTGTGGGTGAATCCGTAGTCGTGACCGTTAGTCCGACTCGGTGATGTTGCATAGCGAGCCTTAAGGATTTTGTAGAAATCCGTTGCGGCAAGATGCCGTTTGTGATGTATGTGATTTCTTCCTTTTTCTCGTGTAAGTACGTGTATCCGGAACCTGACAAGGTTAGCTCCGCATTGGCAGTAGATGGTTTCCTTGGTGGACAAGGTTAGCTCCGCATTGGCGGTAGATGGTTTCCTTAGTGCACGGGGATGTTGCAGTACAAATGATGGATTAGGGTGGCAATGATTATGGATTGTGATGTGCTAAGGCGTGGCTTTATCTCCATGGTCGACTGGCTATCACGTGACACGCAAGTCATGTGGGGAGAGTGTCCCAGCTAGACTAGTCCCCTTCTGTGAGACTGATGAGAACGCTTAGCATTGGGCAATCTCGGGAAATGAAACCATGAGCGGGTGGGGTCCAGTAAGGGTTCTTAGAATCGGTTTGTGTATGAGACGAAATCCTGACGTGCAAAGTCAGAGTTTGTAGGCAAGCCCGGGTCTAAGACCCACGAGCGGGTGGGGCCTTAGCAAGATTTTTGTGTGGCGGCTTGTATGCCGTTAGGGGAATTGCAGTACCCTTTTGTTTGTGGCTTAATGCTAATGGGGAAATTGGAATTACCCAAATGTTATGATGATGTGCTAGTTGCATACGCAATTGGGTGCCTTGGGTGAAGCCCGGGTTTTACATACATGCTGCATAGTAGGCCCCTTTTTATTATATGCTCAACATAGAAAATGTGTTTTTTGTTTGAGACATCCAAACCTGTTCTTTTAGAGCTTTACATGTTTATGTATATGGTATACGAAGTGCGGACTTGCAGGTTGGAGGGGTACCCCAGGGTCCGTTAGGGGCGGCCGGGAGAAGATGTGTTGGTTACATAGTTTGAGGTCAGCCTTTGTTGACCCACGTTACCAATAATTTTTACAGGTCAAGGATCGCAAGCAGGAGCTAGCTCGCCGGCCAAAAAGGCCTAAGCCTCATGAAGTGTTATAAGTTTTGTACTAGCTCTAGTTTGTGGCATTGTATGTTTGATGCTCTAGTTTTCCGGCTTGCATGCCGAGGTAGTTTAGGAGTGCTTATGCACATTGATGCTTGATGTATTCATTTGAGTGTTGGACTCTCAATTATTGTAAGGCCTTAAGGCTGCTTCGATACTCTTATATATATGGATAGCTTCTGGTCTTGTTTACTGTTTCTGCTGTTGTTTGATATTGAGTTTTGAGATTGGGTATGTAATATCATCTTTTAACGCTAAAGCTGTGGCGTCTGTATGTTGTGGGGCCCCGGCCGGACTCATATTATACGATCATTACAGGGGAGGTGTTACAATTTGGTATCAGAGCCAGGTTGCGTCCAAGGTCAGTTAGGGCGGTCGATTTAACGTAATCGGATCGCGTATTAAAGTTATCCACATAGGAGTAATGCGGGACCATGAGTGTCCTTATGTTTGAGTCTTGTAATTTGAGACTGATTCCTTGTTTTCTTTCTTTTATTAAGAGTGCAAGAAACGAGGTCGGTACGTCGAGACCAAGAGAAGAGCTTTCATCGAGCAGCGCTACTGCTCAGGGTCATTTGGGCATGGGTGTAAACCCGGCCGATTTTTGCCGCATGCTTGCAGAAGCAATGGTGGCAGCCCAAGCTGCAGCGATAGCTCAAGTAGCAACCCCTGTTGCTCAGGTAGCAACTCCTGCTACCCCGGATACGGCGACGGCCGTGCTGGGCGGAGAAGCCAGGCGAGCAGAGCCGTTCTCTGAAAGGGTGGTTGTCGGGCATGGAGACCGACAGATGAAGTATTTTCCGAGCTTCCATCCTCCAACGTTCAAGGGAGTCGGTACGCCGACTGATGCAGAGGATTGGTGGGAACGGATGCAAGAGCTTCTGAGGGTGGAAGAGACGCCAGAGGAGAAGAAATCTGAGTTTGCGGCCTTCCTTTTGTAGGGAGACGCGAAGTTGTGGTGGGTGAGCCATAGCGGCCTCCAGTTTCCTGGACGCACCCCGTCCATGGAAGAGTTTGGGAATGCTTTCCTAAAGAAGTACATTCCTGTTTCGACAAGGTTGGCCCTCCAAGGGCAGTTTCTGCACTTAGTACAGCGGGATAAGATGATGGACGAGTATGTACAGGAGTTCACCCGGTTGGGTCGTTATGCAGGAACGACAATGGCAGACGATGAGGAGAGGGATAACCTCTTCTACCAAAGGCTGAGGGAGAATCTAAGACAACCACTCATCGTCATGAAGAGAGCTGGTTTCAATGAGCTAGTTGAGGCTGCCAGGATGTTGGAGAGTGATCTGGAGCGAACCCAACGTCGTAGTGTTTCGCGCCCAAGCAAGGGGAAGGGAAGCGTTCTAAATCCCAAGGGAAGTTTGAAGGGAATAGATGGAATAAAAAACCTCACCCATTCAAGTCCGATGAGAAATGCAAGTGGATGTTCGGAGGTTCTCACTCTAAGGGACCACCGACATGCTTTAATTGTCGCAAGGTGGGGCACATAGCTCATTTTTGTACTCAAGGAGGTGCTAAGCAGGAATTAAGGTAGGTGCAGACTGTACGCTCCGGCCCCAGTACCACAGAGAAAGGGAAGATGGCGGAGTCTAGCGCTTCTCGGTTCCAACCGGTGCAACCAAGGGCTTACAACCTTGGACAGTAGGAAGCGATCCACCAACCCGACATGGTGACAGGTATGAGAACGTTTAAATGTAACTTTATACTTCATACTTTCAAACCATTTATGTTTGATGCCTCCATTTTAGGCTTTGTGTTAGTTTTCGGATACCCCGCAAGGATATTGTTTGATACGAGAGCGTCACACTATTTTTTTGCGGAAAGCTTCATCCGGAGAATTGGAGTTGAGTCGTTCTCGACGGACGCAGAGTTGAAGGTGTGCATGCCCAATGGGTCATCCATGACCACCAGGTCAAAAGGGCGCATTTGTTGTGAGATAGGCAGAGTTGACTTATTGTTGATAGCAGCGGTCCTACAATTGGTTGAGTTTGATGTAATATTGGGGATGGACTGGCTAGCGGAGCAGCAGGCCAGTATTGATTGTCTATCCAAGGTGGTGACCCTAAGAAGCGAAGGGCAGATATAAGTTAAGTTTGAGGGCCTTAATGGAGTGGCCTGTTCCCTGATTTCGGCCTTGTAGTTGGTGCGGGCAGTTAACCAGGGGGGAGTAGCTCTTGTAGCATTATTGGAGGTTCGCCTTTCCAAGTTATCACTTGGGGAAGTGCCCGTAGTGGCAGAGTTCGAGGATGTATTTCCTGATGAACTTCCTGGAGCACCTCCTCGACGGGAGATTGATTTCTCGATTGAATTAGTGCGAGAGGATAGGCCGGTGTCACGTCCTCTATTTAGAATGGCACCAAAAGAGTTGGCTGAACTCAAGGTACAGTTGCAGGAACTGTTGGAGCAGGGGTATATCAGACCCAGTTCTTCACCGTGGAGCGCGCCTTTATTGTTCGTGAAGAAGAAAGATGGTAATATGCGGTTGTGCATAGACTACCGAGAGTTGAATAAATTGACTGTCAAGAATAAGTATCTTATTCCTCGGATAGACGACATGTTCGACCAGTTGGTGGGGTCGGTGGTGTATTCAAAGTTGGACTTGAAGTCAGGATACTATCAGTTGCGAATTCGAGATGAGGACATTCCCAAGACAACGTTTGGTACGAGGTATGGTCACTTTGAGTTCTCGATGATGTCGTTCGGGATGACGAACGCACCATCCGTATTCATGGATTTGATGAATCGAGTATTTCAGGAATACTTAGACTCTTTTGTAGTTGTCTTTATTGACGACATTCTGGTTTACTCCAAATCGAAGGTGGAGCATGAGACTCACTTGAGAATAGTCTTACAAGTGTTGAGAGAGAACCAGCTTTATGCAAAGTTCTCGAAGTGCGAGTTCTGGCTAGAGAAGGTGACATTTTTGGGCCATGTGATTAGTGGGGATGGGGTGGAAGTAGATCCAACAAAAGTGGAGGCCATCAGAGATTGACCGACTTTAATAACCATGGAGGAAGTCCGAAGTTTTCTTGGGCTAGCCGGGTACTATAGAAGGTTCGTAGAAAACTTTTCGCGGATATCTCTGCCCCTCACTTCACTGACTCGTAAGGACCAGAAGTTTGTGTGGACTCAGGAGTTCAATCAGCCATTTGAGACACTGAAGGAAGGCTGATGACAGCTCCAATCCTAAGTCTACCGAAAGGGACCGAAGGATTTCAAATTTTCAGTGACGCATCATGATGCGGTTTGGGTTGCGTATTGGTGCAACATGGCAGTGTGATAGCCTTTGGGTGTAGGCAGCTGAAGCCTCATGAGAGGAATTACCCCGTCCATGACTTGGAATTTGCGGCGGTAATCTTTGCGTTAAAATTGTGGCGGCACTATGTTTATGGCGCGAAGGTGGAGATATTCACGGATCATAAAAGCCTGAAGTATCTCTTAGATCAGAAGGACTTGAATATGCGACATTGCAGATGGGTCGAGTTCCTTAGAGACTACGAGGTGGCGATTCAGTATACGCTAGACAAAGACAATGTGATGGCAGATTGCTTGAGTAGAAAATACTCTGGGAAAGGGAATTAGATCGAAGCTCATGATGAGTGGTTGGTGCTGTACTGGGAGTCCCTCGGCATGGAGTGCATAGCAAGGGGCGAGTCTAGCATGGCTCGGTTGAACTAGATTGAAATGCAGAATGATTTGTCTGATCGTATTCTAGAAGCGACTCATTTGGATGATGAGAAGCCATTCGTGGTGGAAGCTCAAAAGTACAAGAGTAGCACCTGAGAGATAAATGATGGGATTCTGAGGAAGGACAGAAGGACCTGTGTACCGCAGTTCGGCAAGCTCCGTGAGGAGTTGATGTTTGAGGCTCACTTCACAAAGTACTCCATTCACCTGGGCAGTACAAAAATGTACTTGGATATGAAGAAATCCTTTTGGTGGCCTGGACTGAAGCGGGACGTAGCTTTGTATGTGAATTGGTGCCAAACTTGTGCCTTGGTGAAGGCCGAGTGTCAGAAGCCGGGCGGGTTCCTGAATCCTCTTCCTATTCCAGAGTGAAAATTTGATGACATCTCCATGGACTTTGTACATGGATTACCTAGATCGCAGCAGGGTAACGACACGATTTGGGTGATTGTGGATCGCTTAACCAAAGTGGCTCATTTCATCCCAAATCGGAAGGAGGACAACGTGGAGAAGCTGGTAGAGTTGTATGTTCGCAACATTGTGCGACTACATAGGATTCCTAAGAGTATAGTTAGTGATCACGATGGACGTTTCACGTCCAAGGACTGTAGGTTAGTTCAGAAGAGTCTGGGCACGGAGCTCAAGTTCAGTATGACTTTCCATCCTCAAACTGACGGCAAACCGAAAGAACGAACCGTACTATGGACGATATGCTAAGGATTTATATTCTTGACTTCAGCAAGAAGTGGGAGGATCACCTCTTCATTGTATAGTTCGCTTATAACAACAGTTATCAAGCAAGTATAAAGATGGCGCCTTACGAAGCTTTGTATGAGAGGCGTTGTCGAACACCGATATCTTTGACAGAGGCGGGAGACACCAAACTTTTGGGAAAAGAAGTGGTAGTTGATGCATGCGAGTTGGTGCGAACCATTCAAGAGCGCATGAAGGTGGCTCAAGATCGGCAAGCAAAATATTTTAATGCTCGCCACAGGAAGCTGGAGTTCGCGGTAGGCGATTGGGTATATCTAAAGATCAATCCGTTCAAAGGCGTTTCGTGGATTCGCCGACTCAAGAAGTTGAGTCTGAGGTTTTTGGGGCCTTTTGAGGTTATAGAACGGGTGGGAGAAGCAGCGTACCTGTTAGCGTTGTCCACAGAGCTGTGTGGATTACACGACGTCTTCCATGTCTTCGTCTTGAGGAAAGCCTTCGTAGAGCTTAGTGTGGTGATCGAATCGGCATCAGTGCCGATAGAAGAGGACTTGAGGACGCGAGTTCATCCGATCACTATAGAGGATTCAGAAATTCGGCGGTTGCGGAACAAAGAGGTCAAACTCGTAAAAGTCTAATGGGATAACTGCGGTCGAGAGGAGCTCTCGTGGGAGCGAGAACAGACCATGCTGGAGGGGTATCTAGAGTTATTCTGTCAGGTATCATTTAAGTTTTGTGTATCTTTCACTTTCTGTAATTTCGGGACAAAATTATTTTAAGGTGGAGAGAGTTGTAACGCCCCGAAAACTCGAAAGAGGGATGGACTGCATTTAGAGCCAAGTTGGGCTCTTGGTAGGGGTCACACGGCCTGGGACACGGGCGTATCCAAGGCCGCGTCGTGCTCGGGTTCGACGAAGAACCCGGGTGGCCGACGAACTGAGCTCGACGAAGTATCGAGACAGTGAACACAGCTTGGGACACGGGCATGTCCAAGGCCGTGTCGTGCTCGGGTTCGACGAATTTTTCGAGTGGTCGACAAAAATACAGTCGACGATCGTCGAGACAGCGAACACGGCCTGAGACACGGGCGTGTCCCAGGCCGTGTCCTGCTCGGGTTATTGGCTGAGCCGTGTCGGGGGAGGAACCCGGCCTGGAGCCCAGGCGTGTTTGGGTTTGACACGGGCGTGTCAAATGTGACACGGGCGTGTCGAGTACCCGTGTTCTTCTCAGGTTGTGTTTGGTCCTGTGTCGATGGAGGAACACGCCCAGCAACAAGGGCATGTAATGAGTGACACGAGCATGTCCAGTTTGACACGGGCGTGTCTAGAGCCCGTGTCTTGTTCTGGGTGCGACGGTTTCAGCGTCAATTGAGGCACACGTCCTTGGACACGGGCGTGTCACAAGCCGTGTTCGGCCCAAGAGTTAGGTTTTAAGTGCGAATCGTGACAGTATGATTCCTTCTAATGGGATCTGATGGTACAGAGCTGTCCTTGCAGTGAGAAGTACGGGAATAGGGTTTGAAACCCTCATTCCTCATCAAGTTTTCTCTTTCTAAAGTTTTAGAGAGAAGGGAGAGCAAGGAAGACGGTGAAGGAGAGATCCGTCTGCCGAAGAAGCTTCGGAGCCCCAAATCACGAGCCGAGTCCAGATCCGCGGAGGAAAGTCCGTTGCAGTGGTTTTCATTTAGCTAAGTTCCAATGGCTAGGAAGAGGGGTCGTAAGGTAACGACACTTGTCCTCTTGGTTTCTAGGATGCGTGCTTAACATCTTTTTCTTTCAAGCTTTTGGGCACCAAATCTCTCAAATGAGAGGGGTATGGGTCGCCATGGTTCAAGAGGAACCTCCGGGTAGATTGAGTCTGTCCCCGACATGATTTTGCATTAGAGATCCGCTCCGTTAGTGGATTAGGCATTGTGGGTGAAGCCGTAGTCGTAACCGTTAGTCCGACTCGGTGATGTTGCATAGCGAGCCTAAAGGATTTTGTAGAAATCCGTTGCGGCAAATGTCGTTTGTGATGTATGTGATTTCCCCCTTTTTCTCCAGTGAGTACGTGTAGCCGGAACCGGACAAGGTTAGCTCTGCATTGGCAGTAGATGGTTTCCTTGGTGGACAAGGTTAGCTCCGCATTGGCGGTAGATGGTTTCCTTGGTGTGCGGGGACGTTGTAATACAAATGATGGATTAGGGTGAGAATGATTATGGATTGTGATGTGCTAAGGCGTGGTTTTGTCTCCGTGGTCGGCTGGCTATCCCGTGACGCGCAAGTCATGTGGGGAGAGTGTCTCGGCGAGACTAGTCCCCTTCGGTGAGACTGATGAGAACACCAAGCATTGGGTAAGCCCGGGCAATGAAGCCACGAGAGGGTGCGGTCCAGCAAGGGTTCTTAGAATCGGTTTGTGTGTGAGACGGAATCCTGACGTGCGAAGTCAGAGTTTGCAGGAAAGCCCGGGTCTAAGGCCCACGAGCGAGTGGGGCCTTGACAAGATTTCCGTGTGGCGGCTTGTATGCCGTTAGGGGAATTGCAGTACCCTTTTGTTTATGGCTTAACTCCAATGGAGAAATTGGAAGTACCCAGATGTTATGATGATGTGCTAGTTGCATACGCAATAAGGTGTCTTGGGTGAAGCACGGGTTTTGCATACATGTTGTATAGTCAGCCCCTTTTTATTATATGCTAAACATAGAAAACGTGTTTTTGTTTGAGACATCCAAACCTATTCTTTTAGAGCTTTATATGTTTATGTTTATGGTATACGAAGTGCTGACTTGCAGGTTGGAGGGGTACCCCGAGGTCCATTAGGGGCGGACGGGAGGAGATGTGTTGGTTACATAGTTTGAGGTCAGCCTTTGCTGACCCACGTTATCACCAATTTTTACAGGGCAAGGATCGCAAGCAGGAGCTAGCTCGCCGGTCAAAAAGGCCTAAGACTCATGATGTGTTACAAGTTTTGTACTAGCTCTAGTTTGTCGCATTGTATGTTTGATGCTCTAGTTTTCCGACTTGCATGTCGAGGTAGTTTAAGAGTGCTTATGCATATTGATGCTTGATGTATTCATTTGAGTGTTGGACTCTCTATTGTTGTAAGGCCTTAAGGCCGCTTCGATAATCTTATATATGTGGATAGCTTCTGGTCTTGTTTATTGTTTCCGCTGTTGTTTGATATTGAGTTTTGAGATTGGGTAGTTAATATCATCTTTTAACGCTAAAGCTGCGGCGTCTGTCTGTTGTGGGGCCCTGGCCGGACCCATATTATATGGTCATTACAGTGGAGGTGTTACAAGGGGCCGGCCTGGTCGGCTATGCCAAGGTTGCGGTGGTGGAGGGGGAGGGCCCTCGGCTTGCCTTTTCCGGCCACCTGGGCTCCGGCAGGGGGGGGGGGCAGGAGTGGGGAAGGTGCTCAGAGGGCATGGGGGAGAATAGGAGGAGGGGAGTCATTTATAAGCTTGGGGAGGAGGGGCTCTCCTCCCCTAGCCAAGGTGGGATTAATCCCTCCTTTTGGGAGGGATTAATCCCCACCCTCCAGTTGTCCAAGGACAGCTAGAGGCCCCAACTTTACCCCCATGTGGGGAAAAAGGGCTAAGCCCTTATGGGCTTGGGCTTTTAATAAGAGAGGGTGAAAGAGAGGATAGGAGAGGTAGTGGTGGGCCTCCACTTATCCTAAGGTGGAGCTTGCTGGTTAGGGGCCCAATGGAGAGTGGGGGGCAAGGACTACCTAACCATGGAGAGGAGGTGGGCGCCTACTTGGAGACAAATCCAAAAACGGGTTTTTAGGGGGGGGGGGATTTGACCAAGTCAACCCTAGGATGGGTCCCCCTTGCTGGTCAAAGTCAAAGTGGGTCCAAGTCATCGGGGTCGGGTCAAAGTTCGGGTGTCGTGTCACAATTGGTGTGCGCATGATTTTTGGTGCATGACTATGCTTGATTTGACCACGAGTTGACCAATTATCTTCGAAATTGACTGGGACGACTTCCTTGACTTCGTATTGACCACACGAGTCCAACTCCACTAACTGGGGTTGAATCGGAGTCCGCTTGGTGTAAGTACAGAATTTACACGTCGCAGCGCGCTAAAACGGTCGAAGTGTCTAAATCGGTCGTTAGATCTCGGATTGCGACGCGACGGGTCCTGATGCACCCATCTAGGTTATATAAGGTCACAGGAATCGACAAAACCCAATTCGAGTTCTCTAGCTCGATATAAAAAATCTTGCTCTCGTTGCGTTTTACGAGGAATGGTCACATCCACTATATGACCTCGGGGGCCAACTGAACGAATTCAGATGCACTCGTATCGACTATACGAGGTCACAGGAATTGACAGAACTCAATTCAGAGTTCTCTAGCTCTATTTCTTGACGAGGGTTATCTCCCGCCGGGTCATGGGTAGGGTTCATGCCACTTTTATTGGGCCCACTAGGGCTCTGGTGGCCCAATAAAAGTCGGGATGTCATAATCCAATAAAAATAAAAAGATTTTCGTCCCCAAAAATTTGCTTGAAGTAGGGGTAAAAAGTAACATACCTGGGGAAATTGCTCTGGGTGCTTATCTCGGAGGAGTGCTTCAGGTTCCCACATGAACTCCTCTCGTCCGTAGTTTGACCATAGTATCTTAACCATTGAGATGATCTTATTACGTAGTGTCTTCACCTTGTAATCTACTACACTGACGGGTTCGAGCTGCACAGATCTATCTAACTGTAGTTGCACCGGTGGGGTAGGAAGGTGCTGGTCTGGTTGTCGGAGGACTCGTCTCAAGGAAGAGACATGAAACACATCGTAAAGATTCCCCAACTCTGGGGGCAAGGCTAAACGATAGGCGACGGGGCCAACAAGCTCTATCACCGGATAGGAGCACAAGTAGCGGAGATCTAACTTTTTCTACTTTCTCAACCGGGAGACACGATGCATGAGCTTTATTTTCAAAAACACCATCTCCCCCACGCCGAACTCCACCAGTCAGTGTCGCAGATCATAGTACTTGGCCTGTCGGCTCTACGCTTCCCGCATTCACTCCTTGATCAGCCGTATCGCTGCCATAGTGTCATCAATGTAGGCCACTCCCAAGGCTTTCGGGTCCTCTTCCTGAGGCCAAGTCAACGGGGTTCGACAACGTCTCAAATATAATGCTTCGTACGGATCCATCTTAATGCTAGCCTGGTAACTGTTATTGTAAGAGAATTTGACTAGTGGCAGCAACTGCTCCTACGACTAATTATGTCCCACTATGCACAATCGAAGAAGATCCTCCATCGTCCGGTTCGTCCTCTCCGTCTGTCTGTCTGTCTGCGGGTGGAAGGCGGTAATAAAGGCCAATTTGGTTCCCAAGTATGCATGTACCCGTCTCCACTCCTTAGATGTGAAACGTCAGTCATGATCTGATACGATGGACTTTGGTACTCCGTCGAATCGGACCACTTGCTCTAAGAATATTCTAGCCAGGATATCCAATCCGTCACCCTGTCGATTTGGAATGAACCACCCTACCTTGGTGAGTCGATCTACGGCCACCCAAATTGAGTCATTTCCAGTGCGGGAACGAGGTAGGACATAGACGAAGTCCTTAGAGATATCTTCGAACTTCCATTCTGGTATCGGCAGAGGCTGTAATAGACCTCCTGGACTGCGGTATTCGGCTTTAACCTTCTGATAGGTCTGACACTGGGCCACGAAGTTGGTGACATCTCTTTTCATTCCAGGCCAATAAATGGTCCTGCGCAGGTCCATGTATATCTTAACTGCTCCAGGGTAAATCGAGTACCTGGACTGATGGGCCTCTTACAGAATTTCTTCAAGAATTCCTCCGGTAGCGGTAACGAATATGCGATGCTTGAATTTTAGAGTCCTGTTATGCAGATTATAATCCTCCTGTTCCCCTCCTTGTAGAGATCAGATGATCGACATTACCTCTGGGTCGATCTTCTGAGCTTCACGTATCCGGTCTTGGATGTCGCATTGGATCTCCATCCAATACAGTTGAGAATGGTACTCTTCCGGATCTCTTCGGGAAACCAGGGTAATTTCCAAGTCTATCAAGGACTGGAATAGTTCCTTAGGGATCTGCTCCATCCAACTCCCGGCTATCGCACGCTGGCGGCTCAAGACGTCAATGACTCTGTTAGCTTTCCTGGGGTGATATTTTAGAGCGAAGTCATAATCACATAGGAATTCTAGCCATCGGCGGTGTAGGAGATTTAGCTCTTTCCGCGTGAAGATATATTTGAGGCTCTTGTGGTTGGAGAAGATCTCACATCTTACTCCGTACAGATAATACCTCCAGATTTTAAGGGCGAAGACGACGACGCCCAACTATAAATCGTGTGCTGCATAATTTAATCCATGCGACTTTAATTTCTGAGATGCGTAGGCCACTACCTTGCCATACTGCATTAGAACAGCTCCCAATCCCTTCAGGGAGGCATCAATGTAGATTTGGAATCCCTCGGTCCCTGTGGGGATCGTAAGGATTGGCGCAGAAGTCAGCCACTTCTTTAGTTCGACGAACGCAGCCTCGCACTCCGGCGTCCATCAGAATGTGACGTCTTTCTTGGTGAGAGCAGTTAGGGGTAGGGCAATCTTTGAAAAATCTTCGACGAACTTCCTGTAGTATCCGGCAAGACCAAGAAAACTCCGGATGTCCATAGCCGTCCTGAGTGGCGGCCAATTTTGTACTTCCTGGATCTTGGATTAGTCTACTGCTACTCCTTCCTTGTTTATCGTGTGGCCCAAGAATCCAACTTCTTCTAGCCAAAACTCGCACTTACTGAATTTGGCAAAGAGAGAGTGCTCCCGGAGTTTTAATAGCACTATCTACAGGTGCCGAGTATGGTCTGTCTTGGTCTTCGAGTAGATTAAGATGTCATCTATGAAGACGATGACAAAGTGATCCAAGAAGGGTTCGAAGACTTTATTCATCAGGGCCATGAAGGCAGAGGGCGTGTTGGTGTGCCCGAAGGGAATCACTAGGAACCCATATAGACTGTATCGGGAGATGAAGGCAGTCTTGGGAATATCTTCCTCTCGGATTCGAAGCTGATAATAGCCGGATATTAGGTCCATCTTGGAGAACACGGATGCACCTTGCAACTGATCGAACATTTCGTTGATCCTAGGGAGGGGGTATGTGTTGCATATAGTAAGCTTATTTAGTTCCCTATAGTCGATGCACAGTTGTAGTGTCCCATCTTTCTTCTTGACGAAAAGCACCGGGGCTCTCCAGGGCGAGGAACTAGGACGGACAAATCCAGCATCTATTAGTTCCTGTAGTAGCATTTTCAGTTCAGTCAGCTCTCTTGGGGCCATCCGGTAGGGGGCTCGTGATACTGGTCATGCTTCGGACACGAGCTCAATCTGAAAGTCGACCTCTCGCTGGGGTGGCAATCCCGGGAGGGACTCAGGGAAACTATCTGGAAAGTCGCGGACTACTAGAACTTTGGCGAGCACCTGGGTTTTGTCTTCCATCTCAAAATAGATAAGGTATACTTCGTCCTTCTGCCAGACTGATTTCACAATTTGCGTAGAAGTCATAATAATGCTTGAGACAGAGGGCACACCTGTCAACGTGATGCTCTGGCCATTTGGGTTCTGTAGCCGGACTTCTCGCGTGGAACAATTTATCTGTGCCTGGTGCTCAGCCAGCCAGTCCATCCCCAGAATAATGTCAAATCTGGTTATTGCTAGGATGGTTGCGTAGATCTCAAATTCTACTTCTCCCAGCACAGCCTGGAACGAGCACTTTTCCGTAGATGTCATATCTGACCCGTCCGGTAACCAGATTTGTATAGATAGTCCGGTTGAACGAATAACGTTCTCTTTTGTTGCGATGAATTCGTGGTAAATGAAAGAATGTGTTGCTCCTGTGTCGAAAAGGGTCTTGGCAGGGTGTCCTTCTACCAACAAGATTTCTGACGACTTGGGAAGTATATACATATATATCATCTAACTAATACAGAAGATGTAAGCACATATATATAAGTAATATACAACATAATATTAAGATCTGGTATCTCCCTATCGCCTAAAGTATATGCCTATAACTATGTCAGGGGCCGGTCCGTGCTACAAGTCCAGTGCATAGGCCTCCAGGGGCGCTAATCGGCCCTACTGGCCTCTCCTTCCAGATTTGCCTCTGCGGCCTCTCTAACCCTATCCCCGTGCTGGCTATCCACCCTGAACTGCTCCTAATCCCGGTCTCCCTATCGCCTGTGGGAATAAATCTCTCATATGTCCCGGCTGCTGATATAAGAAGCAGTTCCCTACGAAGAGAACATCTCATCGGGGCACTGGTGTGGGCTGTGGTGCTGGAGCTGGTCTGATGTCTGGCTGCGCGACTGGGGGTGCTGGGGGTACTGGTGGGCGCCTATAGGGCTATCTGTGATGTCACCGTCTGCTCTCTCTATCCTGTCTATGGGGAGCGACTCTTCCGTCTCGCCTCTGGTCTCGAGGAATCTCTACCTGGCCTTTGCGCTGCTGAGCTACTATCTGCTGGTCCAACTCCAATGCTGCCGCATGGGTGGATATGGTGTGAAAGGTTGCCTGAGAGAGCATGACCAAGGCCTGCCTCAGGTCGTCTCATATTCCTCGGTAGAACCGAGAAGCTCTATCCCTGTCAGAGGTAGCCAGATTCTCGGCAAAGCATGCCAGGTGTATAAACTCTCTCTCGTACTCTGCCACTATACGGTTGCCTTGTTGAATAAGCAAGAACCTCTCCTACAGCGCGGCTCGGTCGGTATCCGTGATGAAGAACTCTAGTAGAGCCTCGAAGAACTTTCCCCAAAGAATCGTGCTCAACGGCCGATCTCGAAAAGTAGAGCGACTAGCCGCTCTCCACCAATCCATCGCATATCCCTCCAAAAGGGTCACCACTAAAGAGACTGCAGCCACAGCTGGGCACATCATTCCCACTAATAGCTCCTCCACCCACTCCTCTATCTGGATGGCCGTCTCCGTACCTCTGAAAGGGGGAGGCCTCAGTCCTCGGAAAGTCGATAGCAGATGGGTGGGTGTTGTCATCTCTCGCTGTGGCTGTACCACGACAGCCTGGATAGTCGCTAGAATAGCCATCAGTGTGTGCCCCATATCTTTCTCGGCAAACGGTATGGCTGCGGGAGCGACCCGGTCTGGAGGTGGGGTAGCTGGAACATATCCTCTGGACGAGGATCCCCCGTTACTGCACTCCGGTATCAGGAGAAGTAACATGAAAGAGTGTCAATATTTTGCAAAGGTAAGGCAATTTGCAAAAACGACAGACAAAGCGGAAACAACAGTGTATGAGTACTATCGTATAGTCAAGAATCCCTAAGCCTATACACTAGGGTCCACCAGGCTTTCGCTGTAAGGTTCGTCCCGAACCTAGAATGAAGCGACGGATGGAGGGATCCCGAGACTACTCCACAAGGATGAATCGTGATTGCTCTGATCCATTTGTAGGACCCCCCCCCCCAACCTTTTGCCCGGGTCGGGCCGGAGGGGTACTTCTGGCCCAAGACGTCCACCCAGTGCTCCTTAGGGGAAACGATCCACCCTGTCTAAGCACTAGATGACCATCTTGCTCGGCTCAAATCACAACATTCATAACCCATCAGAGTATAGCGGAACCATTAACAGGAAACCTCTGCAGATATATATATATATATCACATCAAAATTATACAGAGGTTTTAGGGCCGAAGCCTAAGCGTTTATATAAGCCCGTAGGTTATACATGCACTACATATAAACCTCACACAATCTCTCTCTTTATGCCGCTCGGCGGTACTCACGTCTCTAAACTCTGGGGACGGCGGGGGTGCATCTGCTCGAGTAGTCCTAGCCGCGACTGCAATCTCCAGCGGCAGCGGGTCACTATGATGCTCCATTTCCTGTGAATGGTTATTTGGATAACCGTTTGTCATAGAACTAAGTGGAAACAAATCTCCTCCCCGGATCCATATCCTGGGGACGAGCACACACCCACCCAACAAAAGTAAATAGTCGAAGCAAGAGAGAGTTAGCACAGCATTTCATATATGTATAGCTAGGAGCAACTATAAAAGAGTGCAAGATAGTATAACTGGAAAAGGCAGCAACAATATAAATAAGTTATAATAAGGCTCCACTAGCTCATCAGCACATCAGGTTTTCACATCCTGAACTCTATCGCATGCATTCACAGCCGCGCACACACCGCAAGCATTCATAGTCGCGCACACACTGCAGGCATTCATAGCCGCACACACAAACCCTATGTCGACATAGTTTGGACCGCTTCTATTCTAGCAGGGTAGCGAGCCCCGCAGGCCTCACCGACGTGGACGTCGGTGACAGTGGCCAGTACTGCCACTTCTGGGGGTGGTCGTACCGCACGACCCCAGGCCCTAATGTACAACCTTGTGTATTCTTGGATGTGAGCGACAACCGGCGAATCATTTTGGCCGACCAGCAGAGGAAAACCCGATGGGGAATAATATAATGTCCGGTGACCCGTTGTACTCATCTCCTTATCGCCTTGAGTCGTCGACCTTCACGTATCGGTACGAACGGTCTGTGAGAGGGACTGACCCACCACTCTTTCACCGCAAGCAATTTACAAATAATCAAACAAAAGGCAAACAAAATATACACCGGGTCTACGTCGCCCTGCCCTACTAGACTTTAGACTTCGGGCGTCGACACTTAGATCTACTTTCGACAAGGAGCGGGGAGCGCATTATTTGGGGCTAGACCTGGAGGACTACTTCAACTCCGGTTATCCCCAACTAAGGCTCAACTTTAACGACGACTGCTCGTCAAAGCAGGTCCCGGGATTATAATAGTAAATTGCAATGAGGACAAGTGCAGTGATTATGCAACTTATTTAAAGTGCTGGAATGAAATGTGACCAGTACGGGACTGGAGTAGTTGTAACGCCCTCACCTGTCACATGACATATAACGGTGGGTCTGGCCGGGGCCCCACACCATATCTCACAGACAAGCGAAGGAATCACGTGTGGAAATCAAAATCAACGCGTATCCTTAACTCATCCATTCTAGCGCAGCATTTCTTTTTTTTTTAACATGAACTCCAACCAGAATGTCCAACACTATATAAATACCATATTTATATATATCCAACACCAGGAATGTATACAACCCACACACCCTGGCCTTATGGCCTTACAGGTTCCTCTTTTACACAACATTCATTTCGTACATCGGCACGCAGGCCGGCCACACATGAAATACAAACAACACTCTTCGTATAGCCTTCAAAGGCCAACAGCAGCAAGCTAGCCATTCTTATGCATTTCCAGCCGCGGCACCTGCAATTCCATATCCAAGCCAACACAGAAAACAAAGTAACGGTCAGCATTTGGCTGACCCATTATAACGACCCTACCCCCTACCCGGGGTAGTGGTTCCTTCCCTGTATACAGTGCTCATCAATATCATCAAGCATCATCCAACAGTATGTATATCAGTTCCTTTATCCCACTAGCAAACACACGACATCACAAACGCTGGAATCCACCAAACGTTCCGTGCACTCAGGGCACCTTCTTGGCGTACCGGAATCCACCAGTCATACACCGCCGATCCGAGGTGTTCACTTGTTGGTTGACCGTCCCTAGTCCACCAGTCTCGCAAGCTGGCGACATCCCGCCCAACCACACAGAGGTACAACCGCACAATAACAACCAGAGTAGGTCGACCCACAACATGTGGTGTAGCACGCCGGGTTTATCCAAGCTCCCCAGGCAATGTCTACCCATCGACCCCCCTCCTAATCCGATCGACCCACACTATGTGGTGCAGCAACCCGGGTTTAACTCGGCTCCCCAAGCATTGCCACCCATCGATCCCTCTAACTAACTAGATCAACCCACCTTAGTGGTGTAACAGCCGGGTTTATCACGAGCTCCCCAGGCGTGCTACCAATTGATCATATCACAACCAGGAGCTTTGCCAAAGCCTCCTCACATTCAACATCACATCCATACATTCATCACAATAGAAATCCATTTCCATCTCACCAAATCCACGGAGTCTTCTCCGGTTTACTCATGAACATCACCAATCCAGACTACCGGTCCAGATGGGCTTCACACAGCATGCCTATGCCGTACTCCAGAATTCCGGCTCTAGATGCAGACTCAACAAAGGAATCACTTCCGCAAATCCACCTCTTGGTGGAGGATTCCAAGCACATGCATAAAGGAAGGACTTCGATGTCCAAGAAGGAGATCGTTACCCTTGAAGATCGCTTCGGTGCCATGAAGTAGCCGGATGGAATTCACCGCCTCGGCTTCGCCTTCACGAATCCGCTCTCGGATCTTCGCTCCGCACTCCGCAGCTCCTACAGCAGCTGGAAGACTCCTCCCTTCTCTCTCCCTTAGGCCTTTCTCCTCTCTCTCTTAGAATAAGGATGAAGAAGAAGAAGAAGAGAAAAGAGGGTTTAAATCCCCTTTTTCTTGGCCTTCAACACACCTGGACAGAGCCCAGCCATTGGATCCAGGAAGAGGGAAACAAACGGCTCAGATTTGGCCAGAAAAGCTAAAACACGTCCTGACACGCCCTGTGACACGCCCGTGTCACAGGCCGTGTCCCTCTAAGCGGCAGTCAACCGACTCAAAACCAACAGTACACGGCCATGGGACACGCCCGTGCCACGTGCCGTGTACCCGACACGCCCTCAGACACGCCCGTGTCTGAGGCCGTGTGCCTCAACGAAAATAATCCCAAAACAACCCGAGACTTCACACGGCCTGGCACACGGCCTAGCACACGCCCGTGTTCCTGGCCGTGTGCACCAGGATACACCCGTGTCCCGCAAACACGCCCTAGCTCGAAACGTCGAGTTGAGTTCGACTACCACTGACACGCCCTGTGACACGCCCGTGCCACAGGCCGTGTCCTTACTCGACACTCGACACTCGACGATCGTCGAGAAAATTCGTCGACATCCAGGCCGATCGTCGACACGGCCCCGACACGCCCTGCGACACGCCCGTGTCGCAGGCCGTGTCCGCTGTGTCGACCCCAAGTTTCGTCGACTGCCCGACTCGACACTACCCAGGCCTGACACGCCCTGGGACACGCCCGTGTCCCAGGCCGTGTCATCCATGCCTGAACTCGATTTTGCTCAAATTGATCCGATTAACTTCGGGGTGTTACAATCCTCCCCCCCTTCAAATAATTTCGTCCTCGAAATTGACTCCAATCAATCACAACATCAGCAAAGCTTACCCCCAAGCCTCCGCAAAAACGCACAAACATACAACACAAACAAACATCCCTAACTTCCACTTGTGCATCATCAGCCACATAAGATCTCAACACAAAACAACATAATTTATATATCTCTTCCCAAGCACAAGTGCACCAAGGTTTGATAGATATGTACACCATCTTTTATTCATCACAAATATAGATATACACATAGTTGACATACACCACCATGCTCATTCAGCAAGTTACTCTTTAGTCATAGCAACCATATGAGCTACTTCATGATTCATCTCCGCTCAGCCTCCCGATTTTGAAATTCACGATTTAGAGACAACTGAAACACCCGAGGCTGAATTTCGCCAACTGAGCTTTGCGGCTCTTGCACGTCCATAGCATGCAATCGTGGTTGCGTCCGGGGTGCAGATGACTCGGCCACTACTTTTCCCTTTTCTTCATATGACGCACCTATCTTTTTATCATTCCCTGGAGGGGCATTCCGATAGAATTTTGCTATATGTCCTTGCAGCAAATACGTGTATCCACACGTCCTGACCCATAAGTCGCCCCCGAAGAAACAGTCGACGGAGCTGATTCCGCCGGCCTAAATCTTTTCTTCTCTTGTCGTCGAAACTCCGATTGATCCAACTGCGACACTTTCAACTCTGACTTTTCCTGTCGCTTATTCGCTTGTACTCGCTTCATATCCTTCTCCAATGCACGAGCTGTATCGACTAATGCTTGGAAGCCTTGGCTCACTGAACTCGGAAGTGCCAACCTCAATTCAACCCGCAAGCCTTCATAAAATCGATTTGTCTTTCGTGCTTCCTCAGTAAAGTTCGATCCCGCATATCTCCCTAATCTTGTAAACTCATGTAGGTAGGTATCAATATCTCGCTCACCCTGCACCAAACGGAGAAACTCATTTTCCATCGCAATCCTCTGCGACACTGGCACATACTTGGCTAAAAATATTCGGGAGAATTCATCCATGGAAACGTCAGTTAAACCTCGACCTGCCAAGTGATGCACTTCAATTTCATCCCACCATAATCTCGCATCGCCTTCCAACAGAAAAGTGGCCAACATCACTTTCTGTTCCTCGACCGTCCGGATTGCGGTCAGGATCCGTTTTACCCTTGCCAACCAATCTTCTGCCTGCGTTGGGGAAAGCGCTCCACCAAACGTCAGTGGATGAAAGTGCATAAAACGTGTCAATGACTCGTCACTTGCTTGCGCCTCCAACACCACTGCAGCATGCTCTTGCCTTACAGCAGGCCTTGCCTGTCCAATAGGTTGTGCTTGTAACACTGCAAGCACTGTCTCCGTCACCACCCGTATGGCTTCTGCCGAGGGAGGCATAGGCGCTTCCACGGGTGCTGCACCATCCCGTGGGGGCTCAAACGGCCCAGCTCCATCCCTCGCCACCTATCAATGTACAGAACACCATTAATACTTCCAATTATAACGGTACTGCGACATTGACTCCACACTCACGCACATCATGTGCATGATATACATTCCTAGTGGACATTCATGAGTTCATTTCTGTTCTCTCCTCCCAAACAATCTAAACCTGGCTCTGATACCACTTTGTAACGCCCTCACCTGTCACATGACATATAACGGTGGGTCCGGCCGGGGCCCCACGCCATATCTCACAGACAAGCGAAGGAATCACGTGTGGAAATCAAAATCAACGCGTATCCTTAACTCATCCATTCTAGCGCAGCATTTCTTTTTTGTTTTAACATGAACTCCAACCAGAATGTCCAACACTATATAAATACCATATTTATATATATCCAACACCAGGAATGTATACAACCCACACACCCTGGCCTTATGGCCTTACAGGTTCCTCTTTTACACAACATTCATTTCGTACATCGTCACGCAGGCCGGCCACACATGAAATCCAAACAACACTCTTCGCATAGCCTTCAAAGGCCAACAGCAGCAAGCTAGCCATTCTTATGCATTTCCAGCCGCGGTACCTGCAATTCCATATCCAAGCCAACACAGAAAACAAAGTAACGGTCAGCATTTGGCTGACCCATTATAACGACCCTACCCCCTACCCGGGGTAGTGGTTCCTTCCCTGTATACAGTGCTCATCAATATCATCAAGCATCATCCAACAGTATGTATATCAGTTCCTTTATCCCACTAGCAAACACACGACATCACAAACGCTGGAATCCACCAAACGTTCCGTGCACTCAGGGCACCTTCTTGGCGTACCGGAATCCACCAGTCATACACCGCCGATCCGAGGTGTTCACTTGTTGGTTGACCGGCCCTAGTCCACCAGTCTCGCAAGCTGGCGACATCCCGCCCAACCACACAGAGGTACAACCTCACAGCAACAACCAGAGTAGGTCGACCCACAACATGTGGTGTAGCACGCCGGGTTTATCCAAGCTCCCCAGGCAATGTCTACCCATCGACCCCCCTCCTAATCCGATCGACCCACACTATGTGGTGCAGCAACCCGGGTTTAACTCGGCTCCCCAAGCATTGCCATCCATCGATCCCTCTAACTAACTAGATCAACCCACCTTAGTGGTGTAACAGCCGGGTTTATCACGAGCTCCCCAGGCGTGCTACCAATTGATCATATCACAACCAGGAGCTTTGCCAAAGCCTCCTCACATTCAGCATCACATCCATACATTCATCACAATAGAAATCCATTTCCATCTCACCAAATCCACGGAGTCTTCTCCGGTTTACTCATGAACATCACCAATCCAGACTACCGGTCCAGATGGGCTTCACACAGCATGCCTATGCCGTACTCCAGAATTCCGGCTCTAGATGCAGACTCAACAAAGGAATCACTTCCGCAAATCCACCTCTTGGTGGAGGATTCCAAGCACATGCATAAAGGAAGGACTTCGATGTCCAAGAAGGAGATTGTTACACTTGAAGATCGCTTCGGTGCCATGAAGTAGCCGGATGGAATTCACCGCCTCGGCTTCGCCTTCACGAATCCGCTCTCGGATCTTCGCCCCGCACTCCGCATCTCCTATAGCAGCTGGAAGACTCCTCCCTTCTCTCTCCCTTAGGCCTTTCTCCTCTCTCTCTTAGAATAAGGATGAAGAAGAAGAAGAAGAGAAAAGAGGGTTTAAATCCCCCTTTTCTCGGCCTTCAACACACCTGGACAGAGCCCAGCCATTGGATCCAGGAAGAGGGAAACAAACGGCTCAGATTTGGCCAGAAAAGCTAAAACACGGCCTGACACGCCCTATGACACACCCGTGTCACAGGCCGTGTCCCTCTAAGCGGCAGTCAACCGACTCAAAACCAACAGTACACGGCCATGGGACACGCCCGTGTCACGTGCCGTGTACCGGACACGCCCTCAGACACGCCCGTGTCTGAGGCCGTGTGCCTCAACGAAAATAATCCCAAAACAACCCGAGACTTCACACGGCCTGGCACACGGCCTAGTACACGCCCGTGTTCCTGGCCGTGTGCACCAGGACACACCCGTGTCCCGCAAACACGCCCTAGCTCGAAACGTCGAGTTGAGTTCGACTACCACTGACACGCCCTGTGACACGCCCGTGTCACAGGCCGTGTCCTTACTCGACACTCGACACTCGACGATCGTCGAGAAAATTCGTCGACATCCAGGCCGATCGTCGACACGGCCCCGACACGCCCTGCGACACGCCCGTGTCGCAGGCCGTGTCCGCTGTGTCGACCCCAAATTTCGTCGACTGCCCCACTCGACACTACCCAGGCCTGACACGCCCTGGGACGCGCCCGTATCCCAGGCCGTTTCATCCATGCCTGAACCCGATTTTGCTCAAATTGATCCGATTAACTTCGGGGTGTTACAGTAGTACTGCATGGAAAGTACTGAAATAAGCGTGACCAGTACGAGACTAGAGTAGTACTGAAATGAAAGTTCTAAATTAAGCATGACCAGTGCGAGACTGGAGTGGTACTGAAATAAGCATGACCAGTACGAGACTGGAGTTGTACTGAACTGAAAGTACTAAAATAAGCTTGACCAGTATGAGACTGAAGATGTACTGAATTGAAAGTACTAAAATAAGGTTGACCAGTACGAGACTGGAGTAGCACTGAATTAAGCTTGACCAGTACGAGACTGGAGTAGTACTGATATGAGGTACTAAATAAACTTGACCAGTATGTGACTGGAGTAGTATTGAATTACTTATTTGATTTAAAAAGGGGTGGTCGCGCGCTCCAATTTCCACCTTCGAGGGAAAATGAGCGGAATACGTGCCGAGCGCGACCTTAGCCTTCCAAATTTTAGGAAAAATATCAAAACCTATCCCCATGACTCCAAATTTTGATACAACCTTTAGGAGAGCTTAAAATGGGTCTTGTAATTTTTTTATAAATTTCCAAAGAATTTTGGGCTTTTAATTTGCCCAAATAAATTTTATTTTGGCTTTTATAAATACTAATTCAACTCCAAAAATTCTCAAAATTTTTGTGGAGGAAGCCCTCATCATGGGGAACATTTTTCATGTTGGCCATTTTTCTCTTAGAGGCGTAGATTTTGCCCAAAACATTCCACAAATTTCTGTATCTTGATTTTGGTCTGCCTATAGCAGATCAGCATGATCCTGCGGCTGAGATTGAGCCGCAGGACACGTTTTGTCCCTCTGTACACACAGTGGATCGGCCGTGGATCCGCTGTGGGGGGGGGGGGGGGGCGCTGATGCTGAGGCGGGGGCGGGGAATAAGAAAATCAGGGCCGTGCGATCTCATCTTGAGATGAGATCGGACGGCCGCTGCTGCTTCCCGGCAGTGTGGAGGGTGGCAACCTCTACCACCGACGGCCAGACTCTACCAGCCACCGTCGCCGGCCCTGATTGACTCGCCGGGATTGGCGATCCCCTGGGCGGTGGTCCGGCGACCTGGCGTCGCCGGCCTCTGCCGGAAAACACAACCCGAGAGCCTGGGGTGGTGGGGGCTCTGCTCCCGGCGCCACCGCGCCACCCCCGCTCCTCGGGTGGTTGTCCGCCTACCACTCCACCCCGACCGGCGCGCTGGGGGTCGGGCTTCTCGCCGGCGGGGGCCCGGCGGCCTTATGCCGCTGGCCGCCACCGCCAGCTCTAAACAGAGCATAGCTCTGTTTTTTACGGGTGCTGCCAGAGCCGCTTTTTCCTGCGGCACCGCTCCTCTCCACTGCTGGGGGTCGCCTCCCCCAGTGGTCTAACACTCCTCCAGTGCCACCACTGATGCTGGGGGAGGGGCTTTCCTCCTTGGTCAACACCTAGCCTAGAGAATGGCTCAGGTGGTGTCGGCGGCGCTCCGGCTGCCGGGAGGCCCATGCACGTCGTCCAGATTAGGGAAGGGGGAGGGAGAGAGTCTCCACCTGGGTCTGGTTGGCTCGGGAGGGGCCGTCCTAGTCGGCCATGCCAAGGTGGCGGTGGTGGATGGGGAGGGGCCTCAGCTTGCCTTTTCCGGCCATCTGAGCTCCGGTAGGTGGGGCAGGAGTGGGGAAGGTGCTCAGAGGGCTTGGGGGAGAATAGGAGGAGGGGGGTCTTTTATAGGCTTGGGGTGGAGGGGGTCTCCTCCCCTAAACAAGGTGGGATTAATCCCTCCTTAGGGAGGGATTAATCCCAACCCTCCAGCTGTCCAAGGACAGCTGGAGGCCCCAACTTTTCCCCCATATGGGGAAAAAGGGCTAAGCCCTTATGGGCTTGGGCTTTTAATAAGAGAGGGAGAAAGAGAGAAGAGGAGAGGTAGTGGTGGGCCTCCACTTGTCCTAAGGTGGAGCTTGCTGGTTGGGGGCCCAAAGGAGAGTGAGGGGGGGGGGGGGGGGCAAGGACTATCCATCCATGGATAGGGGGTGGGCCCCTATTTGGAGAAAAATCCAAAAAATGGGGTTTTAGGGTGGGAGGGGGGTTGACCAAGTCAACCCTAGGGTGGGTCCCCGTTACTGGTCAAAGTCAAAGTGGGTCCAAGTCATCGGGGTCGAGTCAAAGTTCGGGTGTCGTGTCATAATTGGTGTGCGCATGATTTTCGATGCATAACTATGCTTGATTTGACCATGAGTTGCCCAATTGTCGTTGAAATTGACTGGGACGACTTCTGTTGATTCGTATTGACCACGCAAGTCCAACACCACTGACTGGGGTTGAATCAGAGTCCATTTGGTGAAAGTACAGAATTTGCGCGTCGCAGCGCGCTAAAACGGTCGAAATGTCTAAATCTGTCGTTAGATGCTGGATTGTGACGCGACGGGTCCTGATGCACCCGTATTGGTTATATTAGGTCACAGGAATCAACTGAACCCAATTCGGAGTTCTCTAGCTCGACATCCAAAATCTCGCTCTCGTTGCGTTTTACGAGAAATGGTCACATCCACTATATGACCTCGGGGTCCAACTAAACGAGTTCTGATGCACTCGTATCGACTATACGAGGTCACATGAACTAACAGAACTCAATTCAGAGTTCTCTAGCTCTATTTTCTACCTAGGGTTATCTCCCACCGAGTCATGGGTAGGGTTCGGGCCACTTTTATTGGGCCCACTAGGGCTCTGGTCGCCCAATAAAAGTCGGGATGTTACAGAGAGTCTGGTGGGTGACAGGCCACCACTCACAGGCCTAATTATTTCTTTGAGTGCTGCGGGGAGCGATGCACTCATTGTATTCTGGAGTATTCTAACAATTCCTGGAGGCGGGAGTAGCTTGCGGCACACGTTCTGATGTCTGGAGCATTGAGGCTTGGAGGCGCGCTTAACATGTTTTACCCTCCGCTTCTTGTCTCTGATTGTCTTTTGGAGAAGCGTGCTTTGATTGTCTTGTCGGTAGATGGAGTGCTTGTTCTAGAGCGCGTGGTACGCTTGTTGGCAAAGAGCGCGCAGTGAGTTTGTTGGAGGATAGCGCGCTAGATGCTTGTTGGAGGAGGGCGCACGAAGCGCTAGACGAAAGAGGGCGCGCAGAGCGCTTGCTGGTAAAGAAAGCGTGTAGGGCACTTGTATGAGGAGAGCTCACAGGGTGCTTGTTGGAGGAGAACGTGCAGGGAGCTTTCTAGAGGAGAGAGCTGATGAGTCCCGTTTATATAGGGCTTTGCGGACTCATCTGGGCCGGTTTTCATGACTTTGCACTTCACTTTTCGGTTGTTTTCATTGATATTTCGTTCCTACTGCGTTTCAAGTTTAGTGCACTTTTCTAGCCAGAGGGTGCACAATTGCGCATTCGTTTGCTGGGGGTATGAACTTTGTGCTCCCTAGGGCTCGTTCCAGTAGTTTTTATTGCATTTTATTGATTGCTGGAGGGTCCTCCTTTGTGAGTTTTTATTTTGTGCAGGTGGTGCGTTTTCCCCCAAGGCAGGAATTCTGTCTCAAGGAAAATGCATGGTCGTGCGTTTCTTTCACGCACGGTTTGCGTGAAATCGTGCGCTGTAGTCAGCTGGAAGAATGTCGAGCTAAGCTCGACGAATTTCCTCTCGCACTGTTGATGCACGGTTTCTTCGAAACCGTGTGCAAAGGAAACGCACAGATTTCCTGTAGCTTTCAAGTTTATTCCATTCTGTGGATAATCGTGCGTGTTGTTCACGCACGGGCGGCTGCGCCCATGCGCGAGTAAAACACACGATTTTCCTGCATGTTTCTATTTTCCAGCACTCTGTCGCTACCCGTGCGATGTCGTTCACGTACGGGCGGAACCACCCGTGCACGAAAGAAACGCACAGGTCAACGCTTCTTCTTCCTCAGGCGCTTTTCTGGATATTAATATCGCACGGTTCACGCACGGTCGTGCGGTAGACCGTGTGTGACCATTTTTTTCTGACTTTTACTATTTAACCCGCAGATTTCTTCTGGACCAGGACTCCGTTTTCCCCCGCCATTTATGCCACTTTGAGCGGGAACTTGTCCCTCCAGCCGTCATTTTCTCTCCCCTCCTTGTAGGGTTGATCCGGCCACCCATTCTCCTCCAAAGAGCTTACTAAAGCTTTGTCTCTGACCGCCATCGCCATTGCCGACCTCCAAGCTACTGTTTGAGTTCTTAGTTGCAGACTTGTGAAGTATTTCGCTCTGATCCGGATCATCGACCACAACATGAAGAAGACGGTTGTGAAGAAGGAAGTGACAGCCCTTCTGGATCCCGGATACCTTCCAAAGACCGAGCTAGGATGAGGCTCGACAACCCTTGCTTCCGGCCGTGAATCTTGGAGAGCCTTCGAGTGCTTCATTGTGTTTCTCCCCCTCTTTTCTTGGATTTGCTTTAACCTGAACTTGTGCTAGTATGCTTGAGGTTTAATAACCATGTTTTGCTCAAGGTCTTGTTGTGGTTTTGTGTGGTGATTTCTTGATCATGATGTGTGTTGATGATCTTCATATTTGTTAGAGAAAGTTGTGTTTGAGCCGTTCTAGCGATTGCTAGAAGCGCACGATGGGAAGATGTGTTTACGACCCTCGATAGTTTGTTCGTCTCCGCTATTACTCTTTGGAGTAATTCACCCTGGCGATGCGGTGACGGCGAACCGCACTAGATTAATGCTGCTTAGTGTAGGAAACCCAAAATCAAACCCTCGTTTTTACTTAGCACTTTCATTCATTTCTCTGAAAGCGGAATCCATGCTCCCTACTTGCACTCCACATGAGATCGATACTTGGGGAAGCTACTCCTCCCTTTGATTACTTGGCCGTGAACGGTAATCTTACCGTCAGCGCATCAAGTTTTTGGCGCCGTTGCCGGAGAGTGCAACTGTTGCGCGGATTTTGTTTCTTTTGGGAAAAGTTTGAGAGTGTTTTGGTGTTTTTAGTGTTTTGTTTTTGTGAGTGTTGTATGACAGATCTGAACCCTGGTGGAAGGGGCAAAGATTTGGGTGTTGATCCTGAGACTACACAAGCAAGGAGAGCTCGCTTGCGTGCTGCTGCAGCTGAGGGAAGGATGGATGACTTGGGCCATTTGGGAAATGGCCAAGGGGAACGAATCATTGAGAACCAGGATGTGGCCCAACCTCGCATTAGGACATTACGGGATTTCACTACCCCTACAGTGGGGAGTGTTTATCCATGGTTCGGGCCAACCATAGCCAATAATCATTTTGAGATCAAGCCTACGATTTTGAATATGATTAGCAACAATACACAGTACTCGGGTATGCCGAGCGAGGATCCTCAGTTACATTTGGCTGAGTTTTCTGAGATATGCGGTAATTTCCGCTATGCGGGCATTGCGGATGAAGTTGTGAAACTAATGTTGTTCCCTTTTTCACTAAGGGATAGGGCCAAGACGTGGCTGCATACGATCGCGCCTGGCACCGCTGCCACCTGGGAAGCTTTATCTTCCATGTTTTTGGCTAAGTTTCATCCTGTTGATAAAATTTTTAATGCTCGCAGGGAAATAGCCACGTTCAGATAGCTGGATCAAGAAACTCTTTCTGAGGCATGGGAGAGATTTGCCGACCTGCAGCGCCGTTGTCCTCAACACGGCTGTGAGCCTTGGAATTTGGTGGAGATATTTTATTTCACCATTGAGCCAAATTTTAGGGCAATGATCGATGCAGCGGCGGGTGACACGATCATGAACTTATCTCTTGAGGAAGCATTGAGACTCCTTAAAGACACGGCCTCCCACAACACATACTGGACAGTAGGCAGGAATGCTCCTAGAGGGGCAAGAAATTTGTTTGATGTAAATGCGGTGGGGCTGCACGCCGAATCGAGCCATCCTGCCTTGGATGGGAAGATGATGTTGACCTGATCGACCCCACCGCCTGCCCCTGTGATGAGCATATCATGCTAGGGTTATGGTAACTCTGGCCACCACGCTTATGAGTGCCCCGTAGGGGAGCTATTTGCTAACCAGGCAGGTATGGCTTGTGAAGAAAATGTTAATTTTATAAATAATCAAAATCGTGTTGTGCTTTGCAATAATACTTATAACTCTAACGCGAGAAACCATCATAATTTCTCGTGGAACCAAAACGCGCCCGGTCAAAGATGGCAGGGGGGCCAGCATTAATTCGATGCTCAGGCTTCTGGTAGCTACCTACGACCGTCTCAGCCGGGTTATAATCAGAATTTGCAAGGGACGCGCAAGAGAGCGTTAGAGGAGATGATGGAAAAGTTTGTTGAAATGGCCCAGTTGAATATGGCTACTCAGACTGCTTCCATGAGGAATTTGGAAACGCAATTGGGACAATTGGCCCACGTATTTTCTGAGCGCACCTGCGACACTCTTCCTAGCGACACGGAGAAGAATCCCCGTGAGCAGGGGAAGAGTGTTGAGGATGTGGGGGAATGTAATGCCCGTGAAACGACTGTTAAATGTGAGATTAATGCCATAGAAACTCTAGCGCTATGTTATTCCGGTTCATCTTGCAACATTCTTGCTTTGCAAGATGTTGAAAAGAAGAATTTGAATGTCGAAACCGATGGAAGGAAATCCTTAATGCAAGCTGATGGATCTGTGGTTGAGACCAATGAAGAGGTGAAGGGTGTAGAAGTGGTTTTGAATGGGGCGGCTGTCTTCACAGACTTTCAGGTGCTTTGACCCAGGGGTAACATGTCAAAACCCATCCTTGGGGTCCCCTTCCTTAAAGCCAGTGACGTGATGTTTCATTTTGATGCTAGTGGCATCACTGTTGTGCCCAAAGTTAATGCACCTTTACCACCTTCGCCTCCTCAATTAATTTTTGTTGACCTCGTAAAACCAGTGAACTTAACTATCATGTCATCTAATGATGTTTATAGTGGTGTTAAGATAGATTTTCAATCGACGGGACAAGAACAGGTTAACAAAGTTTTTGAAATGCCAATGACAACTAAAGGGAAAGAAGTGACACAGGTCATTGATGTGATGCATGATGCTGCTGCAAAGATGGATGTGTTGTGCACGCCGGATGAGGGCGTGCAGAATTTCGATTTAAAAACTGCAATTTGTTTAGCCAAAGTCTGTAAAACTATGAAATAGGTAACATGTGCTGATCTTTCACCCTCAGCGGGTGAAGAAAGGATGCCACCGATTTTGGATGTTACACTAGTTGTTGAAGAGCCGGGTGTGACCTTACCGCCCTAGCGCTCCTCTTCTGTGGAATTAAAACGAAAGGAGTTGCGTTTGCGCAAAGCGCAGAGTTTTGCCCGCAGGCGCAGGATGGAGGAGGGTAGGGGCAGGGGAGACTTATATTCCTTGGGCCCTAAAGCTCTCCCCTCTTCCTCATCTCGCGTGTTTGGGGGGATCTATCACAAATCGACATTTAGCTGAAAAGTGAGGGATCTCCGGGGCCGTGTCCTTTTGTCTTGTTGCTGCTAGCATTTTATTTGCTTAATGTTGTGTGTGACTTTGAATTGTCTTTCTCTGCGTATTAAACTTTTGCTACTTGAACATTGTTTAAATCTGTTAATACAGGTATTTGGTCTACCTTAAGGACGGTAAAGAAACGGGCTTCTGGGAGACAACCCAATTTAGCTGCGTTTAATTTGTTTGTTTAGCTTTTTGTGTGTGCATGCCTATTATTTGCTTGGTTGGAGATGTGCTTCTTGTAGGTGATTTTGTCTGGGCCGTGGGCTTATTAATCAAGTTTAAAGCCAATCTTCTGGTATGTTCATCTTCTGAGCATTGGGTAACTTCTCCCCTTATCTCATTTTGATTTTAACTTTAACATATTTTGTTATGCTTCTTAGCTTAAGTCTGGGAGAGAGCTTGTCGATGTTACCTTTGCATGTGCACTTCATTTGCATACCAGTAGCTATTTTTAATTTATTTGTTTAGTTCATTGCATTGCGCATCGTTGCACCCACATGAGTGCGTACTTAACTTTTTGCGTACGACGAGTCAAACTTGTTTCTTTCGTTAGATTTAGGAAAATTACCTTGCTAACATAGGATTGTGAGACAGGGTAAAATGTTGACCTTGTTGTGCTCCTATTCGAGTGCTCCCGTCTCGTGTAGAAATTAGAGTAGAATTAATTTTTCTACATGTTTTTAGTTTTATATTTTTCTAATTGCGTAAATTCTTTTTATTATACTCAAAAAATGCTGAATCCGGTGTGAATCCGACGGTAGCTTAGGGATGTGTGTAGAGAGCCGTTAGATTCGTATTGCTCAAGTCGGGAGGATGGATAGTCTTTCTCGTTGGATAAGAACTTGCCCCAAGCTACTCTCGAAGCATTGATGCATGGTTAGTTAAGCGTGAGCATGATGTAGGCCATCATTTTGCCCAGGTTGAGCTTTGCACCCGTACCTAACATCTTATCCTCACTAGCCCCGTTATGTCTACCCCTCCTTTGATTCAACTCCACTTTAATTTCACCAAAGCCTAGTAACCGACCTTAGTCGCACACCCAAGTCTAGCTTTACCGTTTTCTAATTTCAGGATAGGGGTGTTGATGCGGTGTTGTTCTTTGTGAAATTTGTGGTTGTGCTCCCATGAATTTATTTGCTGGAATTGTGTAAAAGAAAAAGAAGAATTAAGAAGAAAATGTATAAAAAGAAAATTTGAAAAAGAAAGAAAAAGAGAAAGGAAAAGTATAACTGAAAATCTGATTTGAGTTTATATATTTTTTGGAGTAGGCGGTACGCACACCCGTATTTTAAAAATTAAGTCTGGGGGTGTGGTGTACCCGCGTGTTTTGTGGGTAGCGGATAGACTCTTTTTTGCTAGCTCAGTTGGGTTTTGTGTGTAGCCTTCGTTTTTATCCTTGATTACCTCGCCTTAACCCAAGCCCCATTACTACCCGAAGTCCTACGGACTCACGCTTAAAGCAAACTAGTGCCGTGGAGAGAGTGCGAACGGGCAAGCATTTGGTCACTGACATTGGTGGATTCCGTTGGAGGTTGTCCCGAATCCTGATCTTTGGCAATACTCGCCTTAGCGGTTAGTCTATTTTCTCCCTACGCATGGCCGGAGGATTTACCGTGATTTTGTTTTTGAGTAGTCATATAATTTTTGTTACGCAGGCTGAAAAGTATAAATTATTTTGTATGCTTGGAAATTTTATCTACTATATTTTTACGCCAGCGAGCGTGCGACTTCGCATGGTACTACGGATCATAATTACTGTGTTAGTTTGTTCTTTTTATAGTCTGCAAGGATCTTATTTGCTCGGGACGCGTAAATAGGTAAGTCTGGGGGTGTGATGAGTCCCGTTTATATAGGGCTTTGCGGACTCATCTGGGATGGTTTTCATGACTTTGCACTTCACTTTTCGGTTGTTTTCATTGATATTTCGTTCCTACTGCGTTTCAAGTTTAGTGCACTTTTCTAGCCCGTGGGTGCGCAATTGCGCATTCGTTTGCCGGGGGTATGCACTTGGTGCTCCCTAGGGCTCGTTACAATAGTTTTATTGCATTTTGTTGATTGGTGGAGGGTCCTCCTTTGTGAGTTTTTATTTTGTGAAGGTGGTGCGTTTTCCCCCAAGGCAGGAATTCTGTCTCAAGGAAAATGCACGGTCGTGCGTTTCTTTCACGCATGGTTTGCGTGAAATCGTGTGTTGTAGTCGGCTGGAAGAACGTCGAGCTGAGCTCGACGAATTTCCTCTCGCACGGTTGACGCACGGTTTCTTCGAAACCGTGCGCGAAGAAAACACACGGATTTCCTGTAGCTTCTCAGTTTATTCTGTTCTATGGCTAATCGCGCGTGTTGTTCACGCACGGGAGGCTGCGCCCATGCGCGAGTAAAACCCACGGTTTTCCTGTATGTTTATATTTTCCAGCACTCTGTCGCTACCCGTGCGATGTCGTTCATGCACGGGCGGAACCGCCCATGCGCGAAGGAAACGCACGGGTCAACGCTTCTTCTTCCTCAGGCATTTTTTTGGATATTAATATCGCACGGTTCACGCATGATTGTGCGCCTGACCGTGCGTGACCATTTTTTCTGACTTTTACTATTTAAGCCGCAGATTTCTTCCGGACCAGGATATCTTCATTTTCCACCTCCATTTCCTCCCCTTTGAGCAGGAACTCGTCCCTCTAGCCGTCATTTTCTCTCTCCTCCTTGGAGGGTTGATCCGGCCACCCATTCTCCTCCAAAGAGCTCGCTAAATCTTTGTCTCCGACTGCCATCGCCAGTGCCGACCTCCAAGCTACTGTTTGAGTTCTTAGTTGCAGAACTTGTGAAGTATTTCGCTTTGATCCGAATCAGCGACCACAACACGAATAAGAAGGGTGTGAAGAAGGAAGTGACAGCCCTTCAGGATCCCGGATACCTTCCAAAGACCGAGCTAGGACGAGGCTCGTCAAGCCTCGCTTTCGGCCGTGAATCTTGGAGAGCCTTCGAGTGCTTGGTTGTGTTTCTCCCCCTCTTTTCTTGGATTTGCTTTAACCTGAACTTGTGCTAGTATGCTTGAGGTTTAATAACCATGTTTTGCACAAGGTCTTGCTATGGTATTGTGTGGTGATTTCTTGATCATAATGTGTGTTGTTGAGCTTCATATTTGTTAGAGAAAGTTGTGTTTGAGCCGTTCTAGCGACTGCTAGAAGTGCACGATGCGAAGAGGTGTTTACGACCTGCGATAGTTTGTTCGTCTCCGCTATTACTCTTTGGAGTAATTCAACATGGTGACGCGGTGACGGCGACCCGCACTAGATTAATGCTGCTTAGTGTAGGAAACCCAAAATCAAACCCCTCGTTTTTACTTAGCACTTTCATTCATTTCTCTGAAAGCGGAATCCATGCTCCCTACTTGCACTCCACGTGAGATCGATACTTGGGGAAGCTACTCCTCCCTTGTATTACTTGTCCGTGAACGGTAATCTTACCGCCAGCGCATCAAGCGCGTTGGGCGCTTGTTGGAGAAAGGTGCATGAAGCGCTGGGGGAAGAGACCAGTGTAAAGGAGCAATGTGTGTGATAGCGTGCACGAGCGTGCAGGGGAGGGATAGGCGTAAGAATGCGCGAGAGATAGACGACGCGCATGGGAGCCCACAAGGGAGAAATGCGCATGAGAGCGCGCAAGGAGGCTGCGGGCACAGGAGCGTGCACGGGAGAAATGCGCCGAGAGCACGCGAGGAGGCGACGCCCGCGTGAGCCCACAGGGAAGATATACGGAGGAGAGAGAAATTCCGTACGAAGAAGATGAAGATCTTCGAAGACGAATGAGATCTTCAAAGAATGCTTGAAGATCTTCGAAGGGGAAGAAGAAGATGAAGAAGATGAGGGAGGAAGGAGAGATAGGGAATCCGTAGGAGGATTTTTCCAAGAAGGAGAGAGATCCCCCTTAAAGGGGGGTCTGGGGCCCTATATATAGGCTTCATGGGTGGTTATGGAGGTTACACAGTTATCTGCAGCCCATAACCATCATGATTGCTATCAATAGACCAAAATATTATATTTATTTTTATGGGACTATGGTTTAATATGCATATTAATATCATTATATGCAGACCGTTCTATTTTTGGCAATGCATTATCTCCACTATGGGAGATCATGTTGGCGGTTACGTGTGTGGTTACCTACGCAATCGACGACAGCGAACGTGGGAGCGTGATCGGACGGTGGAGACGGGATACCTCGGACAGCCGACGAACTTGTCGACGAATTTGCTGGCGAGACGGGAGATCGCCGCGAACTGCCGGGAGAGCGGGCGTCGGCCATGCCGGCGGCGGAAAGTGGGGAGCGGCCGACGATGGCGACGTCCAAGGAAGAGAGAAGTGACAGCGACGACGGCCGCTGAACAAATGAGCGACGGTGGCAGAGGCGGTGGAGTTAGGAAATAACTATGGCGGCGGCCGCGACGTTGGGAGACGGCGGCGACGACAACCACGGGATAAATGGATGACGGAGGCGGCGGTCGTGAAGTCGGGAAATAAAGGCGGTGGCGGCCGCGGTGTTGGGAGGCGGTGGCGGAGGCCGCGGGAGAAACGGACGAAGACGGCGACAGTCGTGGAGTCGGGAAATAGCGGCCGCGACATTTGAAGACGGCGATGGCGTCTATGAAGTCTAGAAATAATGGCGGCAATGGCCATGACGTTTGAAGACGGTGGCGACGACGTCCACGGGAGAAACAAACGACGGTGGCGGCATCCACTGCGTTGGGAGACAACTTCACCGACAACCACAGGAGAAACGGACGACGGTGGAGGTGGTCGTGGAGTCGGGAAATAACGGCGGCGACGACGGCGGCGTTGGGAGGTGCAGAGGTTTGACCGTATAGGGGACGACTTGTGTGCCAGGATTTGTATGAACGAGATGTGTAATGTGCGTCGTGCATGCTTGGGGATATGCGCATGAGATGTGCTTAATGCGTGTAATGTGTTCTGATTGTGTGTAAGAGTGCAGTGTACACAAAATGGTAAGATACACTTGCAAGAGTGGAGATAAAGTTCGTGCACGCAGTGATGGTCCTGTTTTGATGTGTGGTGGGCGCGGGGTGCGCGGTGTGAACGTTTGGATTTTATGCGTGCATGATGCGATATGCACAATCGTGCTTTATGTGCGCACAAGGTGCATGACATGTGACATGTACACGAGGTACGATATGCACAACATGTGATGTGCATGGTGCATAACGGGTATCGCGTGCGCGATGCCCACTGCGTATGCGATATGCGCAAGGTGTAATATGTAAGGTGCGTTGAGCGCTTATCTATGCAAGGGAAGAGGTCATTGAGATGTGGAGTTTCTGGTGCCCCCGAGTATATCACCGGGTACCTCTTGCACAAGATCGGAAGGAGAAACCTCTTGGGGCTAGATGCATCGATGCAGACACAGTGCCTCCAGAATGCTACCATAGTTGGCAAGATTCAAGTTGTTCTGCATAAGTTTGGCGTGAAATGTCGTTTTGCGCGAGACTAGGTCACGACTTTTGAGTTGGTTTTCATTGCGGTTTAGGGCGCACTTGGCTCGCGGCGGAGATTGCAAGAGACTGGCTTGTGGCTTGGCGCACATGAGGTTGGCTTGCGGTGAAGTTTGCACGAGTTTGGCTCGCGGCTTTAGCGTGCACAAGGCTGGCTTATGGGGGAAGTTTGCACGAGACTGGCTCGCAGCTTAGTTTGCAAGGTTCCAACCCGCGGCTAAGTTTGCACGGTTCCAGCACGCGACTTTGTTTGCGCGGGTTATAATCGCGGCTTTGCCTTGAGGGGGGCAGGCCTCCACGGGGATTTTACACGAGTCGGGCTCGAGACTTATTTTGCGCGGGTTGTAATCGCGGCTTAGCCGTGAGGGGGGCAGGCCCCCATAGGGAGTTTGCACGAGTCAGGCTCGCGGCTTAGAGCTGAAGAGGCCAGGATCCCTTTTACGGCGATCTGAACACTCTGTAAGAGGAGAGGCCAGAGTCCCTTGTTGGGAATAGTGAACACTCCGTAAGAGGAGAGGCCAGAGTCCCTTGTTGGGAATACTGAATGCTCTGTAAGAGGAGAGGCCAAAGTCCCTTGTTGGGAATACTGAACAGTCTGTAAGAGGAGAGGCCAGAGTTCCTTGTTGGGAATACTGAACACTCTAT
This sequence comes from Platanthera guangdongensis, assembly GCA_039583875.1. Classification (NCBI taxonomy): domain Eukaryota; kingdom Viridiplantae; phylum Streptophyta; class Magnoliopsida; order Asparagales; family Orchidaceae; genus Platanthera; species Platanthera guangdongensis. The sequence goes on along the minus strand of CM077160.1, from coordinate 74,588,833 downwards.
AAGTGGAGAGGCTAGAGTCCCTTGTTGGGAATATTGAACACTCTATTAGAGGAGAGGTCAGAGTCCCTTGTTGGGAATACTGAACACTTTGTAAGATGAGAGGCCAGAGTCCCTTGTTGGAAATACTGAACACTCTGTAAGAGGAGAGGTCAGAGTCCCTTGTTGGGAATACTGAACACTTTGTAAGAGGAGAGGTCAGAGTCCATTATTGGGGATAGTGAACACTCTGTAATATAGGCATCAATAAGATTGGAAATAACACTTGTTGTTTGTCTCACGAATGTTAAATACAAAATACAAGCAGTGATGAAGGAGTTCTGGATGCTCATTTGGCAGAAAGCAAACTCTTCTTTGAGATGTTCATTCTGGGGATCGTCTTAGTGTTTGATCATTCTTGACATGTTGATTCAGAGCCTTTGTTTTGGAGAGAACTCTCGAGGTACCCAAGGCGAACGAATCGTTCGATTTCTGTCTTCAGTCATGAAAAATCTTCTGTCTTATGCCCGTGACCTTGATGGAACTTGCAATACTTAGATTGGTCCCCTGAATTTGGAGTAAGAACTCTTGGCCTTTGGAGATACGGATGGTTGCGTATTGCGAGCAACACTTCCGCTCGTGAAGTGTTGTGGGGAGTGAAGGCATGATGTTGGTAATGCTCCCCAGCCCGTCGAGAGTTGACGCGACACGAGTTGCTCTTTTTGGGAACCGACTGTGGTGTCAACCCCTGCTCTCACTGTCTCTTTGAATTGCTGTTGAATTGTTGGCGTTGTGCTTTGATTGCACCGTCAGCAGCGATCTGGGCATCGATCCGTTGAACAAGATCAAAATAGTTGGGTATAGTCTCTCGTAGTAGTGCGGAGTGGAAGCCACCAGGGCGTAGCCCTCCAAGAAGAAATCCACGTAGGAGCTCCGATTTTATTCTAGGGATTCGTCATGCTTCAGTGGTGAAATGACGGAAGAAATCTTTAAGGGTTTCCCTTAACTTTGACAGATACCAGACAAGTGAGAAGGATCGTTGAATATCCGACGGCTGGCGATAAACTGATCCATGAATTGTTGCTTTAGTTCTACGAAATCTTTGATTTCTCATTCCTTTAGGGACATTGTTAACCCAAAAATCGGCGATCCTTCCCAAGGTAACCAGCTCGCTAGTCGCGGCAGGCTCAGGGTTCTCCCTGGAGGTCGCAACATCCAAGGATGGGCGGACAGGCTTCTCTGTCCGCTTAGGCCGCACGGCTTGGGCGGTCTCAGCAGTTTGACCGCCCAGGTCGCGCAGCGTTCCCTTGGTCGGTAGGGGGCGCAAACAACTTCTTCAGTCCGCCCCTGCAGGCCGCGCGCCTTATCAGCTAACCACCTCAAGCTTCTCTCCATCCCAACAGGTGACGACCAACTTTGGCAGACTCGGATACATATCTGCCCAGACCGGTAGTAAGCTTTTCCCTTTGCAGGAGTTAGTCTCCTTCAGATCGCTCCTGCAGGTCACACATCAAGCGGACCAGACTGCCACATCGTCAAGAGGCCTGCCTCCAGGCCGCCCACCATCAACAACGCCGACTACCCCCTAGCTCGTCGAATAGTAAGAATGACGACCTGCACTCGGTCCGCCAACAACACCCGGTTCCACTTCACAAGAATGCGCGACCTGCCAGGTCGCCAAGCCCAGGCCGCCCAGCAGGGGCGGCAAACCTTTCCCTCCAATATGTGGCAGACTTCAGCAGAATGGACGACCTGTTTCTTCAGTCCGCCAGGTCGCCCAATCGACCACCACTAGCAGCTCTCAGTTTCCAACTCTTCTCCATTGCGGGTTGGGCAGACTCACCGTTCAGTCCGCAGATATCAATAAGCCCCAGCTCTGGCTTCTTAGCAGGTGGCGGCCTCGCCTCTATTCAGCAGCAGAGGCGGACTCGACCTTCCAGTCCGCCTATATTGATGAAACCCCTACCCTGCAGCTTCTTAGCAGTAGGCGCCCTGCTCCTTTTCCAACAGCATTGGCGGACTCATTGCGCAATCCGCCACTCAGCATCCCGACACACGCTTCATACCAGCAGCGGGCGAATAACCTCCTCAGCTCGCATAGCTTGGCGCGGGCTCGCTCAACACATTAGGGGCAGACTCTTCCCAGTCCGTCAAGCAGCAGAACCAGCTACAGAAGCAAGTCCCGGAGAGCGCGGTCTGGCGCAGACTCGGCGGATGCAGTTCTCTACTCGCGCAAGTTACCATCTCACCGGGGGTAACGTCACCGAAAGTCATTACCTCCTTGGGCCTATAAATAGCCCCCCACACCTCTCATTGGGGAAGGCTCTGAAGGCTGAACATGCTCACATCGCCTCTGCGGAGTCCATTTCGCAGTCCGCGCCCTCTCTTCGCCTAACCGTGCGGCCTGTCGGCCTGCCTCCTCAGTCCGCGTGGCCTCGTTTCTGGCACTTTCTTTCCTTAGCCACCAGCTTTCCCCAATGTACCCTTTATTTGTTTTCTGTTAAAAACCGAACAGAAAACAAACCGAAATGGTTTTGACTGAAATTTTATTATCCGAAAAAGGTATCTATTACAATGGTATAGCCTCCCTTTTATAGAATGGAGGAGATGAGAGAGATTACAAATAATCAATGTGGGACTAAAAATTTACAAGTGTATGCGGCTTTACAAAAGACAAACCCGCCAAGCCGCGCGGTTAGACAAACCGGCTAACCGCCCGACTACCAACAGGAAGAGAGATCAAACCACCATAGGATACCGCTAGACCGCTCGGTCTCCTAATCGTCTGAGACAAGCCGCTTGAACGCTGGGATACCAAACAGCAACATCCTGGCACACAGACCGGTTAGGAGAAACCGCCAGACCGCCCGGTCTCCAAACAGCAACAGACCGCTCGATCTCCAACTTGCAACACTCCCCCTCAAGCTGGAGCATAGATATCAATCATGCCTAGCTTGTCGCAGATGTGGAAAAAGGAAGCGGACACCGGCTTGGTGAAGACATCTGCCAACTCGTTGTCGGAAGTGACAAATGGAGTGCAAATCTATTTCTTCAATATTTCTTCCCGAATAAAATGACAGTCGACTTCTATGTGTTTTGTTCTCTCATGAAAGACCGGATTTTTGGAAATGTATATCGCGGCCTTATTGTCACAGAACATAGGAAGAGGATAGTTGTAAACCTCTCCTAAGTCAAGCATGAGAGCCCGCAACCACTTCAACTCACATGTAGTCGATGCCATGCTGCGATATTCCGCCTCTGCACTAGACCTGGAAACTACAGACTGCTTCTTGCTCTTCCAACTCACAAGATTGCCTCCAACAAACGTGCAGAAACCTGATGTCGATTTGCGGTCCCCTTTGTCATCCGCATAGCTTGAATCAGAGTAAGCTTCAACCCTTAGGTGACCATTCTTCTGAAATAGGAGTCCTTTCCCTGGAGCAGCTTTAATATACTCTAATATCCTCAGAGCAGATTGTAGATGACACTCCCTCGGAGCTTGCATGAACTGGCTCACCTTGCCAACAACATAAAAGATGTCGGGTCTGGTTACCGTGAGATATATGAGCTTGCCCACCAGATGTCGGTATCTCGTAAGATCAGAGAGAAGAGGCGAGTCATCTGTCCAAGTTTTGTCTTCTCCAGCAGCCATAGGACAACGTACAGGTTTAGCACAGTCAGTCCTGCCTCCTTTAAAAGATCAAGAGCATACTTCTGTTGGGAAAGGACCATGGAGTTGGGCTTTCTAGAGATTTCAATCCCCAGAAAGTATTTCGGGGAGCCCATATCCTTTGTGACCAGATGTTGACGAAGGTGTTTCTTGGTCATCAATACCTCATCCTGGTCATCGCCAGTAAGAAGAATGTCATCAACATAAACCGCAAGAACAACAAGACCAGAGGCGGTTTTCCGAATAAATAAGGAGTGATCTGCTGAGCTTCTTGTAAAACCAATGACCGCAACAATGCCACTGAACTTGTCAAACCAGACACGAGGACTCTGCTTGAGGCCATAGATAGCCTTCTTTAGCCGGCATACCCGTGTCTCCCCCTGAGCAACATACCCAGGAGGTTGCTCCATGTAAACATCTTCCTGCAGATCACCATAGAGGAAAGCATTCTTAACATCTAGCTGCGGGATGGGCCAATACCTGTTGACAGCCACAGAGAGAAGAACCCTAATAGTGCTAAGACGAGCCACTGGAGAGAAAGTGTCAAAGTAATCAATGCCATAAGTTTGGGTAAAACCCTTGGCAACCAGGCGAGCCTTATAACGATCCACACTGCCATCCGGGAGAAACTTCACCACGAAGACCCATCGACAACCAACAACATCTGTGCCGAAAGGAGGAGGAATAAGGGTCCAAGTGCCCCGTTTAGTGAGAGTAGCAATCTCCTCATCCATGACAACTTTCTAATGAGGAATAGTAAGGGCCTTCTGGTAGGAACGGGGGGTGGCAGTGGCCGAGATAGCCAGTGCAAAAGCTCTGCGAGAAGGGGTAAGACGATCGTAGGAAACAACTGCAGCAAGCGGGTGTTGGGTACATGCCCGAACCCCTTTACGAAGAGCAATCGGGAGATCCAGGTCAGTAGGTGCCTCAGTATCCGGAGTATCCGTGGTGGAGAGAGCTGGACCGAGAGTAGAGAGAGATGGCAGCGGAGTGGAGGGAGAAAGCGGAGTAGAGGGTGTAGATGATGGGGATGGGGAAGATGGTGGAGAGGGTGGAGATGGCGGAACATCAGTGGGAGCAGAGGGAATGAATGGGTTGGTATGAGAAGTAGGATCAGGAGGAGGAGAGGAGGAAGCGGGAGAGAAGTAAGATGCATTGGCAAAGAAGGTGACATCCGCAGAGACAAATTGCTTGCGGGTAACGGGGTCAAAGCAACAATAACCTTTCTGAGTGGGAGAGTACCCCAGAAAGACACATTTAGTGGCACGTGGTGAGAGTTTATCACGGGTGGCAGCGGGAGAGTGCACAAAGACGGTGCACCCAAAGATGTGCAGAGGAAGAGGAAAGAGATCCTTGTCCGGATAAAGAATGGAGAAGGGGGTAGCACCGTGGAGAACTGTGGATGGAAGGCGATTGATGAGATAGCAGGAGAGGAGGACAGCATAGCCCCAATAGGAGCGAGGAACATGCATTTGAGTCATCATAGTGCGAGCGACATCAAGGAGGTGACGATTTTTGCGCTCCGCCACCCCATTTTGTTGTGAGGTGTAGACACAGCTTGTTTGACGAATAACACCATGGTGAATACAAAAAGAGGAGAAGTCTTGGCTAAGATACTCCTTAGCATTGTCAGAACAAAGGATTTTAATAGAAGTATCAAACTGAGTCTTAACCATAGAATAAAATGAGGTCCAAACAGAGAACAACTCGGAGCGATCCTTGAGAAGATACACCCACGTACACCGAGAGAAATCATCAATGAAGGTGACAAAATATGAACTACCCCGACCGATGGTGAGGTTAGGAGCGGGACCCCATACGTCAGAGTGAACGAGGTCGAACGGACGGGAAGAGCCCCGACTGTGCGTTGGTGGGAAGGATGAGCGGTGATGTTTGCCAAGTTGACATGCATCACAGTTTAGAGGAGGATGATGAGGAGGGAGGTACGGCAGGAGCTGGCGTAGAATTCTGGGAGGAGCATGTCCAAGGCGAAGATGCCATTGGAGAAGATCTGTAGAGGAGGAGGAGAAGGCGGATAGAGCAGAAACGTTGTCGAGGAAGTAGAGGCCACCACTCTCAGTCCCGGTAGCAATCGTCCGTTGGGAGTCCGGATCCTGAAAAGCACAAGAGGTAGGGGTGAATATGACAGAACACCGCAGTTGCTTGCATAAAGAAGTAACCGATAATAAATTGTACGGAAACTGGGCACATAGAGGGTATCAGCCAGGCAGAGAGATGGAGTGACTTGAACCATGCCCGTCCCATGGACTGGTGAGGGAGATCCATCCGCAACAATGACCGGGGGCAACTGAGCATGTGTTTCAAGACGAGAGAAACATTGAGGATTGCCTGTCATATGAATTGTTGCAACATAGTCGATTAGCCATCTTCCGCGAGTAACAACGTGAGCACTACCAGAAGAGGTGACCACCGAGGTGGGCAGGCTGGAGGAGGGGAAAGCCATGGAAGCAAGAGAGGAGCAAACTGCGACGACAAGAACAAGCCGCGAGAAGAGAAAGAAGCCGAACGGTTAAGCGAAGAAGAGAAAAGAGCACCAAGCTGGGCAAACAGAAAACAGGTCGTGCGGCTAGGAAGGCCTATACCAAGAAGCAGAACAAAGCAAAGGGAAAGAAGTCGCACGGCTTAAAAAAGTCGGGCGAATAGAGGAGAACAAGTCGCACGACTAAAAATGAGGCCGGGGCGACTAGCAAGCAGGAGCGGGTAGAAGGCAACAAGAAGTAGAGCGCTGCGAATAGAGGAGATCGCGAAAACAGGTCGCGAAAAAGAAAGAGCAAGCCGCGCGTACAGGTCGCGCGGACAGACGGGGAATCAAGCCGCGAAAGCAGAGAGAGCGCACACAATCAGGAGGAATAGATCAAGCCCTCTGATACCATGTTAAAAACCGAACAGAAAACAAACCGAAATGGTTTTGACTGAAACTTTATTATCCGAAAAAGGTATCTATTACAATGGTATAGCCTCCCTTTTATAGAATGGAGGAGATGAGAGAGATTACAAATAATCAATGTGGGACTAAAAATTTACAAGTGTATGCGACTTTACAAAAGACAAACCGGACAAGTCGTGCGGTTAGACAAACCGGCTAACCGCCCGAATACCAACAGGAAGAGAGATCAAACCACCACAGGAGACCGCTAGACCGCTCGGTCTCCTAGTCTTCTGAGACAAGCCGCCTGAATGCTGGGATACCAAACAGCAGCATCCTGGCACACAGACCGACTAGGAGAAATCGCCAGACAGCCCGGTCTCCAAACAGCAACAGACCGCTCGGTCTCCAACTTGCAACACTTTCCATGTAAAGGTGTAACACAACATGTAATACTCAACATTAATCAAAGGAAAGCTCGTCACAAGAGTGACATTTAAGACGCGGCAGGCGAAGTATTCTGTTGCCGCTGCTAGCGGCCCCTCTCTTCTCAGCTCGACTCTCTCGGCATCAACCTGCAAGCACAACCGTCAGAGTAACCGTCTGCTCGACATCTCCTGATCAACCTTCCCAACCAACTCCACATTCGGATCAACACCCTTCTCTCCTTAATCCCCGCAGCCCTTGAACAAGCGTTTGCTCCACTCTCGAGCACTCAGAAGTTTTCTCCTCTCCTTTATCCCCGCGACCATCAAGCGCATCACCTTGCCTGTGAGATCGAACACACCCTGTTAGCTGCCAGTGCCCGCGATAACCCTATACTTATCCCTCTCATCTGTTATCGCTCATCAATAGACATGAACCAGTTGCGAGCTTGTCCTTTCAAAGTTGCCGAGAAAGCTTGACACATTAGTTGATCTGAGGCATTGCAAAGTTGCATCAGGATTGCGAAGTTACTGACGTGCTCTGACGGGTCACTTGCACCATCATATGTCTCGATCTTTGGGAGCTTGAAACCTTGGGGAATTGGGTGTGCCCAAACCTTGGGTGCAAATAGAAAGTAATGATGGAGAGAGCGACAAGCGAAAGTGGCGCACTGCTTGATACGTTCGTGCTCCTCTGCGACTAAGTTGAGGATCTCTTTGCGTGTGAGACTTTCATCTTCAACTAGACGGACGTCTGCTGATTCTAGGTGATTGCAGTGATTTTGAACTTCGGATCCTTTGTCTAAATGGGCTCTACAGCTTGGACATTCGCACTGGGGAGATCTCTTTCTAGTAAGTTTATAGGCAAGCGTGGGGGAACTGTACCAACCTGCCCCCTGAGTGTCATTCGTCCTGGAGTGTGGGCAGCATCTCCTACCATTGTCTCTAGTCACGAGTACCGTTGTCTTGAGGGTACTGTATTTTGAGGATGCTGGGAACTCGTTTACCACATAAGGTGCCAAACTGTTGCGGACTAACCCGACGTCCCGGTAGGGCCGGAATTCTTGAGTCGTCTTAGCTCTCGGAACGGTCGAGCGCGCACACAGTCAATGAAAATAGAAAGTTTACAAGGTAATTTTTTTAACGTGGAAAACCCCGGAAGGAGGTGAAAAACCACGTGGTCGGATATGTGTCGACCGAACCTCTACTAGATCTGAGTGCTGTTACAAGACTATTTCAAGAACTCGAGGGCCAGAGGCCGCCTCTCGTTACAATTATTGGGGAGAGAGAGAGAGCCTGGAGGGTGACATGCCACCACTCACAGGGCTAATTATTTCTTTGAGTGTTGCGGGGAGCGATGCGCTCGTTGTATTCTGGAGTCTTCTAACAATTCCTGGAGGCGGGAGCAGCTTGCTGTACACGTTCTGATGTCTGGAGCTTTGAGGCTCGGAGGCGCACTTTGAACGTTTTACCCTCCGCTTCTTGTCACTGATTGTATTTTGGAGAAGCGTGATTTGGTTGTCCTGTCGGTAGATGGAGTGCTTGCTCTGAACCGCGTGGTACGCTTGTTGGCAAAGAGCGCGCTGTGAGTTTGCTGGAGGAGAGCACGCTAGTCGCTTGCTGGAAGAGGGCGCGCAAAGCGCTAGATGAAAGAGGGCGCACAGAGCGCTTGTTGGTAAAGAGAGAATGTAGGGCGCTTGTAGGAGGAGAGCGCGCAGGGTTCTTGTTGGAGGAGAACGTGTAGGGCGCTTGCCAGAGGAGAGCGCGTCGGGCGCTTGTTGGAGAAAGGTGCGTGAAGTGCTAGGGGAAGAGACCCGTACAAGGGAGCAACATGTGTGATAGCGCGCACGAGCGTGCAGGGGAGAGACAGGCGCAAGAAAGCACGCGAGAGAGGCGGCACGCGTAGGAGCCCGCAAGGGAGAAATGCGCGTGAGAACGCACAAGGATGCGGCGGCGCGCGGGAGCACGCAAGGGAGAAATGCACGCGAGATCGTGCAATGAGGCGACACACTCGAGTGCGCGCAAGGGAGAAATGAGCGCAAGAGCAAGACAGGCGCAAGAATGCGCGAGAGAGGCGGCGCGCGCGGGAGTCCGCAAGTGAGAAATGCGCGCGAGAGCGCGCAAGGAGTCGGCGCGCGCGGGAGCGCATAAGAGAGAAATGTGCGCGAGTGCGTGCAAAGAGGCGGCGCGTGCGAGAGCGCACAAGAGAGAAATGCACGCAACAGCGCGCAAGGGGGCAGCGCGCGCGGGAGCGCGCAAGGGAGAAATGCGCATGAGAACGCACAAGGAGGCAGCGCGCGTGAGATCACGCAAGGGAGAATTGCGGGTGATAGGGCGCAACGAGGCGGCGCGCGCGGGATAGCGCAAGGGAGAAATGCGCGCGAGAGCGCGCATGAGGAGGCGCGCGCAGGAGCGCGCAAGGGAGAAATGATGCGAGAGCGCGCGAGGAGGCGGCGCGCGTGGGAGCCCGCAAGGAAGATATGTGGAGGAGAGAGAAATTCCAGGTGGAGAAGATGAAGATCTTTGAAGACGAAGGAGATTTTCAAATAATGTTTGAAGATCTTCGAAGGGGAAGAAGAAGATAAAGAAGATTATCGAGGAAGGAGAGAGAGGGAATCCGTAGGAGGATTTTTCTAAGAAGGAGAGAGATCCCCCTTAAAGGGGGGGGGGGGGGGTCTGGGGCCCTATTTATAGGTTTCATGGGTGGTTATGGAGGTTACACGGTTATCTGCAGCCCATAATCACAATGATTGCTATCAATAGACCAAAATATTATATTTATTTTTACGGGACTATGGTTTAATATGCATATTAATCTCGTTATATGCAGACTATTCTATTTTTGGCAACACATTATCTCCACTACGGGAGATCGTACGAGCGGTTACGTGGGTGGTTACCAACGCAATCGACTACGGCGATCGTGAGAGCGTGATCGGACGGTGGAGACAGGCTCCCTCGGACGGCCGGCGAACTTGCCGGCGAATTTGCCGGTAATGTGGGAGATCGCCACCAACGACCGGGAGAGCGGGCGGAGGCGATGCCGGCGGCGGAAAGTAGGGAGCGGCCGACGGTGGCGACGTCCAAGGAAGAGAGGAGTGACGACGGCGGCGGCCGCTGAACAAATGAGCGACGGCTGCAGCGGCCGCGGAGTTAGGAAATAACAGTGGCAGCGGCCGCGACATTGGGAGACGGCGGCGACGGCGACCACAGGAGAAACGGACGACAGCAACGATGGTCGTGGAGTCGGGAAATAACGGCGGCGGTCGCGACCTTGGGAGACGGAGGCGACGGCGGCCGCGGGAGAAACGGACGATGACAGCGACAGTCGTGGAGTCGGGAAATAGCAGCGGCATTTGAAGACAGCGACGACGGCCGTGAAGTCTAGAAATAATGGCGGCGACGGCTGCGACGTTTGAAGACGTCGACGGCGTCCACGGGAGAAACGAACGACGGTGGGGACATCCGCGACGTTGGGAGACGACGTCGACGACATCCACAGGAGAAACGGACGACGACGGCGGCAGTCGTGGAGTCGGGAAATAACGGTGGCGACCGCGACGTTGGGATACGGTGGCGGCGGCGGCCGCAGGAGTAACAGACGACGGCAATGGCGGTCGTAGTGGCGGGCAGCGGCCGGTGGCGGCGGCCGGCTGCGGTAGTTGTGGAATGGGAGGCCCCCATCATTTCTCCTATTGTGGTGGAGATCATGTGGAGTGAGTTGACTGGTCAAACCCATGATCTTTATAATAGGAGAAATTATGGGGGGAGTAGTTAAATGCAACCCCTGGAGCTTTAAATGTGGCTTCATCCCCATCACCTAAAATACCCTTCATAAATAATTTTTTTATTTCAAAAACGGCTATTAATGAGTCATTTACTAACTCGCGCGCATATCCTTTAACATCAAGTGTCTTCTCCGAATTTAACATGCTTCAAGTCTGTCGAAAGCAAGGCAACTAAATAGCCTTTTCCATGCTCGGTTCTTTCTTCCCCAATTCCGACTGTGGGAATGAAGCGGTGGCAGTGACCAAAGGAACTATGGGAATGAAGCTGTGAGAATGGAGCTGTTCAGAATTGAGAAACAGTTTGGTAAAACAGCGGTGACGTTTTTGTTACATTTAATTATAAAAAAATTTACAATTACATTAATTAAAATGAATTATAAATTATAATTAATATTTGTTATAAATTAAATTTATTAATAATAATAAGATATCATAATCATAATATAATAATCATAATAAAAATAACACTCATAATCTTAATAATAATAAGAATATAATAATCCTAATTTTAATAATAATAACAATATAATATATAATAATATGATATACGATAATATTATATAATAATAATATATAATAATAATATATTATTTCCTAACTGTTCATCTTCTCAGCCCTTCACCGAAAGGAAGTAGCAGCGTGCTCAGCCTTTCTCCGCCCTCCCTCGCCGGAGCACGGCTCCGCCGACCCTCGCCGGAGCACGGCTGCGCCTTCCCTCGTCGTAGCACGGCTCCGTCGACCCTGGCCATAGCACGGCTCTGCCGACCCTGGCCGGAGCACGGCTTCGCCGACCCTCCCCGTTGCAGATTTGCGTGCGCCTCTTGGCTGGGGAGGAGAAAACGAGTTTGTCATTGGAAAGCTCCGTTGAAAAGGAGTTGAGAGGAGCTGTCGGAAAGCTACATTGTCAACAGAAGTTTTGGGCTCCATTGGCGATGGAACGCGGATACAAACAGTTAAAAAAATATTTTCGTTCCTGTCCGACTGCAACGGAGCAGAAACATGGAAACAAACTGACCAGTTCGAGCGCTCCATTGACAACATTCTCTCGCCAGTTCGAGTGCTGCAGCGTGAGTTTTGAAATATTCAGCCAGTTCAAGCCTCCTCCGAATAATTTGGTTAAATCTTCCGCCAGTTCAAGCCTCTTCCGCCAGTGCTACAGATTGAGGCACGAGTATCAAGACTTTCCACTTCTGCTGCTTCTCTTCATCTCCTCATTAGTTCCATCTTCACAGTTTGAATCCTTCAGATTTTTGCTTCTCTTCATCTCCTCATTAGTTCCATCTTGACAATTTGAATCTTTCAGATTTTTTCATTCACATTTACTTTGGTTGTCCTGGAATATTTAGATTTTTTCATTCACATCTACTAAGGAAAGATGGTCGTGGACTGGTTTACCATCAGTAAGTTGACGTCGCTGTTGAAATTTGTGAAGTGAAAGTGGGTGATAGGGCAGACCGGGCTGTCTGAGCGGTCTGAGTCCGCGGCCTGGGCGGACTAATGGTTGCGGTCTGGGTGACCTGGCCTGGTTGGACTTGGCGGCTTGGCTATTCTTGTGGAGCGGCCTGTGCGGCCTGGTGTGCGGCCTAGGCGGACTGGTGTGCGGCATGGATAGTCTATGACCAAGGAAGTCTTAGCGTCTTGGGCATCTAGTGGAGCGGCTTGAGCGAACTGTGTTGGCGGTCTGTTTGCGGTGCTCAGCTTGATCTGCGGCCTTGCAGTTAGCCAACTCTTGTGGTAACCGGGCGGATTGGAAGTTGTATCCGCAGTGTGTTGGCGGACTTGTTTATTGCATCCACGGAGTCCGCATTTGTGGATGCTTTGGATATGGGATTTTATTCTTGCCGAGCTCTCCATGTTGCGATGGATGTTTCACATCCTTGTGGCGGACTATCCTGCTGATTGGCGGTCTGGGTCTTCTGTGTTCGCCGTGGTCGCGCCAGTTGCTTGAGGGGCTGTTGGACTTGGTCATTTTCTGTGACAAGTCCATGGTGTCCGCAGAGTCCGCAGAGTCCGCTGTTGACCGGGCGGACTACCTGTTGGTCGTGGACTTGTGGCGGGCTGTGGCATTGTTGCCGAGCTGTGCAGACTGCCACTTTGTCTGTGTACAGTGTGCGGACTTATGCAGCATGAGCTGCAGTTGTGTCTGTATGCTGTGTTGAATTGCAGACTAATGCAGCATGAGTTGCGAGTGTATCCACATGCTGTGTTTAGTAGCGAACTGGTGCTATGCTTGCGTTGGGCAGACTGGCGCTGCGCTTGTGTTGCGTGGGCGGGCATTGTGTCCGCATGGTGGCGGACTGGCTTTTGACCTGGCGCCTGGAGGATTGGTTTGGCCAAGTCCTTGCGGACTTGGCGGACTGGGTTGTGTTAGCGCACGGGCTGGGGTGGTGACTCTATTCAATAGGGTGGTGACCACACTCCTCACCTCGCCTATAAATAGACTCCCCCCCCCGACACATCTACAATAACTGAGTGAGCGCTAAGTAGAGTCTTGGTTAAGGGTTGCGGTCTGGTTTTTCCTGTCTGTAACGCCCCCGATTTTTCTGCGATTATTTAATTCTCGTTTTGCGTTACGTTGACGCGTTTCCAGCAGGTGTCATTTGTTAGAGCGTGGTCTTAGATCTTTAGGTTCCTTTTGTGGTGGTTGGTAGCCTTTTTGGCAAGATTCCCTAGCAAGCTGGGTCTGTTTTGGTGACCGGTGAGGCCTCTCGGGGGGTTCTTGTGTTTTGGCTTCGGGTAGTGATAAACCGAGTTTTGACCGTCAAAAGTTGATTTCAACTTCGCTGTTGCGTTCGTAGCATGAGTATTTAGCTACGGTGTGAATTTCGTCGAATTCCGAGGATGTTCGGGTTCGCGTCGTTTTGTATTTTATTTATAATAATGAGATATTATGTATTCTATATAGGTTCTTTTTTTAGAAGTAGCAGTTATGGTGAAAGGGTGGCTGACAGCTTTTCGGTTGGCTAGGGAGAGAAAGTATTTGGGTTTTAGCCGCTGCTTATATATTTATAGCCTCAAGTTTAGAAATTAGGACTGTTCATTTTCTCTTGAGAAACCGTCGCCTGTTCGAGAGGAAGAAAAACCGCCAACCCTGCTACGCTTCAGACGTCGATTCTGGGAGCGTTAGTGGACGGAATTCGATTCCGAGAGCGGATTTGGATTACTCTCGCCTAGACATTCATTCCTACGGTAAGAGATTCAATTTTCGTGGTGTTTCTAGGGGTCTCAGAATTTTTGGTCTGATCCTTTTCCGCCATTAAAACTTTAGAATCATGTTTAGGTGTTGTTGCGGCTGGAGCCGAGAGAGAGAGGAAGGGCTGTGCAAGACAAATCGCTGGAATTTGAGGCAAGTGGTGCTCCTACCCTTGCCAACTTTTTCTTCTCCTTTTCATGTCATATTTGTTGCTATCATTCATGTTTCCTAAGATTATTATTTTGCTCTGATTTTCCATCAAAATCATGTGGGCCTTGAACCATGAATGCTCTTTTATATTTTTTTCATTTTTCTCAAGTTCTGAAACTCCAAATCTTCGGCCGGATTGTTGTAGTCTTGTCTTTTATCAAATTGTTCCCTGTTGATCTCGGATTGGGTAGTATTTAGCCTTTCAGCCTTAGAACTAGTAGCAGTGGGTTTTCATACTTATATTACGAGTAATAGGATCGAATTATGCTAAAAAGATTGGTCGGAAACGAAGTTGGAGTTACAGGATTGCTGTGCACTCAATGCAGCCAATTCGACGATCTCTGGTTGCATTGGATCGACGAAGATCGTCGATCTGAGTTCGACAATAATCGTCGAGCTGAGATCGACGAGCTCCGGTTGCCTGTGATCAACGAAGATCATCGATCTGGGTTCGGCGATTATCGTCGAGCTGAGCTCGACGATTTGCCTTAGTTCTGGGTCCGACAAAAATCGTCAAACGGCGTTCGACGATTTTACCGTGGCCTGTATTTGACGAAAGGCAAATCGTCGAACGACGTTCGATGATTTTTCCCGTGCCCTGTGTTCGACGAAAGGAAAATCGTCGAACGGCATTCGACGATTTTTCCCGTGACCTGTGTTCGACGAAAGGAAAATCGTCGAACGAAGTTTGACGATTTCCTGTGGCTGGAGATCGACGATTCCTATAAGCGGGGATTTATTCCTTTTCAGTTTCTTTTCTTCCTGAGTGATTACCTCCTAGGGGGGATGTCTTGTCGGCCTTTCGTTCTTTCTTGTTTTGAGGGACGAATCGTGGGTTATGGCAGGTAGTGGTATTTTGACGCTCTAAAGGAGCGGGATGTTTTGTGTGCGAGCCGTGGCCGCCACTTTTTATTCCCAGGTACGGGCTGGGTATTGTTGTGGCCGCCACCCTTTTAATCCCAGGTACGGGCTGGATTTGTGATGGTTTTGTGCTGACACGGTGAAATTTTATTTTTAGTAGGAACTGTTTTGTTTGGGGGACTGTTTTGGTCACCAACTCAGGTCCATGTTGTTTACTACTGCAATTACTCACAAATTAGGATTTTTAGGTGTTTTTTTCTGGTTGAATGCAACATATTGTGTCAAGTTTTCTTGTCTTTTGCCTTGTAGCCTCTGCAGGGTTTGGGCAGGGCTTGTTGTTGTTACCTGGTACTTGGTGTACTTATGCGTACTTTGGACAGTGTTTGCTTTTACTGTCATGTTTACTTACTCTCTTTGTTCCATTTTGATTTAATGTCCTAATTTAGATTTTCTTGTTTTACTTGCTGAGGTATTCTTTTCTTTTCTGAATGCCTCAGATTCTGATTAGTAGCCGGGTAGGCGGCTAGATTTGCTGTAGTGTTGCTGGTGATCCCTTGAGTTGTAGGGATCTTTCTCTTGCTGTTGTGAGGTAGTTTTTCTGTTTTCTTATAGACATACATACTTGTTAGGGGGTTCGTGTCAGTTTGTTGGCATCCACTGATAGTTTTACCTTATGATACTGGATATGTTTTCTTTTACTGCTACCTTTCTGGAGATAGTCTACTTGCTCTTGGGAAGATTTATGCTAGGTTGCTAGTTAATTTTAAACCTAAAAACAATATTGCTATTATATTTCATGACCACCATGTTTATAAAACTCATACATTACTTTCCAAGCAACGTAAAAAGGATCATTTTTTTACTTATAATATAAAATAAATATAGAGTCTTGCATAGTATGAGTTGACCTCGGGGGTCACTTATGCACTCTCATAGGGTGTCAAATATAAATAAAGTATTTTTCGTTGCGTATAAGTATATTTTTTAAACCGTAGACTAGATGATCCACCGAGCCGAGGGATACGGCCTCTAAAATATAACTGATTTTTCTAATCATTAAATTTGCGAATTTTCATAGTCTAGTTAGATGGTGTTCGCCTGAGCGTCGACAGTTATCCCCTGTTCGACGTGGCATCACGACACGTGTTTTCTCGTACTCTGATACTTCTTTAATTCGGAGAAAATGCGGGTTGTGACAGTTGGTATCAGAGGGAGGTTGCTTGACAATTTGTCGGGCAACCTTTCCTTGTAGGTATTAGATGTTTAGCATAATATCATACACACACCGATATGTCATCAGCATGTCTTGGCTGAAGCACAAACACTACACTCATAGCATAACAAGAAGTATACGGGGCATATTATGTAGTATGAGATGCATAATATGTGTCTGTATATGGATCCACCATAGGGGCAACATGTGAGGGTTATGTAGTATGGGATGCATAACCTCACCACATGAATATGACTAGCACGTTTCTTTTTCTTTGCATGAGAATGTTATGTAGTATGAGATGCATAACATTTTCATGCGTACGCCACTCATAACATGCATTAGGACCTTTTTAGAATGCATAGCACAATCATGCATATCATAACATTGCATAAGCACAACGTGCCAAGCTAAAGATTTGCAGGATGACATATGTACACACATGGTTTTAAATCAAAAAAAGAATATAAATTCATGCATTTTCGATCTAGGCATAAGAGTTAGTTGTTGGTGGTTAACCATCCTAGGTTAGACATAACATCACTTTTGTTAAACAAATAAAATCATAGAGCAAGTATAGCAGTTAAAAGTTCATATTTATGTATGTATGGTCTGTACTGGTAGTTTGTTCCAGCTGTTGTACTAGGTTTTTGTTGGGTTTCTCTATAGGGTTGGCACAACGCTTGTGCACGCAGCGGAAAAATAAACATCAAGAAAAACCCAAAGAGATGTGGATCGGGCTATGAACGTTGAATCAAGAAGTTAGCAAAACTAGGCAAAAATTACCTCGGTGGCGTTGAGTCACAACCCAACGGAGATGCTCCAAACTTTATCTGCTTGCTAGTGGCGAGTTCTACGTGGAATAGTGTCCACGTTTCTGCAGAAGTCCACACGAGCGGGAGAACACCGATCTATCCGTCGCACGGATTATCGGGAAGGAGAAGACCGCACCTCGGCTATTCCACGGACTGCAAGGTCCGCGCCAGGAAGAGCAGCACCAGTGACAATCGCTGGAGAAGAGGCGGTCGACGGAGCAAACACGGCGGCGGCGGAACTCTTCCGTCGGCGGCGGGGATCGGGATCGACGGATCGAAAGGCGGAACGGCTTCCGTCGGGTTTCGATCTGCTACAGGAGAAAACCGCGAGAGCCCGTGTAATCCCGAAAACCCTAAGTGTCCTATTTATACCAAAGGTATAAATAAACCCAGGAAAATCGCTATCCGCAGACCACCCAAAAATAGTGTTCAGAATCGGCGAGTATCAGTCGGTGAGAATCGGCGATAATCGGCGAGAATCACTGAGCACGTTCGGCGAGAATCAGTCGACGAGTATCATACAGGATCAGCGAGAATCAGAGTACAATACTCGACGATTCTCGCCGATCGTCGAGCCGCGCTCGACGATACACAACGATACTCGACGATCGTCGAGCCGCGGTCGACGACAATTGTCAAAGTAGTCGATCGTCGAGAATCAACAATTGATTCTCGACGATTCTCGTCGATCAGCGAGAATCAGAGAGACGATTCTCGCCGATCGGCGGGAATCAGAAGACGATTCTCGACTAATGTCATCGACCCTCGGACGACAATCCCAACCAGCCCTTCAAGGCAACATTTGCCCAACCCGATGATCCTATAAGGCAACACTTTGCCCATAACCCTATTCAGGTCGGTGATTGGTAACCTTTACCAACACATTCAGTCAACCAACTTCTCCACATCTCTTATGTGCGACCCTGCAGGCTCATATCGCGTTGGCAGTGAGATTACATGTTTGATCACTTCCAGATCATCATGGTGACTCCAACAGACTCCCACTTGATCTCGTAAGTATCAAAGCAAAAACCTCACAAACAATGAGCGGCATCTAGCAATGCATCATTGCTCCCCAAGCAATAAGAGTTTATAACTCACAAGCCTTTATGAACAATGTATCAGCGTTGTATTTGTCCCTTTGTCCCTAACATCCAGAAAGAACTAAAGGCATGGACCGTGTCACCCTCGTAATAGCTCAATCCAAGTTTCTTGATCCAGGACGGACTTCCAGAGAATGGTGAGTCCAATATCACATATTGACTCAACCAAGCATGGCCATGCATTTCTCAGTCCAGTTCCATCAAGGGGCCCATGGATGCAACTCCTGTCATACAGGAGGACAAATCCCATATCTGCTCACACACAAACACCCAAATGATTCGTAACATGCCCAACAACCACCCTTATCATCAACCTTTCTCAAGGAAGACTTTAGATGGCATCAAAGCACGCTCTTCCTCACTTGATGAATGCTGTGACTTCAGGTCAAAGGATCACAACACCATTGTCAATTGAGACCTACTCGTGACACGATTGGATGACAATCCACAGAGTAGTCTCAGGTTGGGTCTGTCCAGTACAACTTGTTAACTAACAAGTACCCACGTGATGACTTGATATCACAATATCATGACCTGTGAGAACCAGTCATCAGTCAACGCACGTGCTAGCCTTCATGTACCATCATCACCCTTAGCTTCTATGATGATACTCGACCAGGGACCTTTAAGAATGAATCTTCAAATAAATCATGGGCTCTCACATTCAAGTCACGTACTTGATGTCCCATGGAAACGAACATTCTAAGGGTATCTATTATGTTAACATTTAACTATCATATATAGAAAAATTCATAATAAAAGAATATGCCATTAATTATAAAAGAAAAACTAGGTACACAGTTCATCATATGAACAAACAGCCAACAAAATACAAGATTACATGCAACCCACAAGATTCTCGCTAGAGTTGATCATTTAGGTATCGTATACCCATCGATCTAGTATGACCTTTCTCTGCGCGAGAGGCTTTGTCAGCGGATTCGCAATATTTTCCTCAGTCGGCACTCTGTAAATGTTTACATCTCCTCGTTCGACAATCTCACGAATAAGATGAAAACGCCGGAGTATGTGCTTGGAGCGCTGATGAGATCTAGGTTCCTTAGATTGTGCAATTGCACCATTGTTATCACAGTAGAGAACTACGAGACTAACAATGCTAGGAACTACATCAAGCTCGCCGATGAATTTCCTAATCCATACAGCCTCCTTCGCCGCATTAGCTGTTGCGATATACTCGACCTCTGTTGTAGAATCAGCAACTGTCTCTTGCTTGGAACTCTTCCAGCTTACAGCTCCTCCATTCAGGCAAAACACAAAACCTGACTGAGACTTGGAGTCATCTCGATCAGTTTGGAAGCTAGCATCCGTGTAACCACTTACAACGAGCTCTTCCTCTCCACCATACACCAAGAACACGTCCTTAGTCCTTCTCAAGTACTTCAGGATATTCTTGACTGCAATCCAGTGACACTCACCGGGGTCTGACTGATACCTGCTAGTCATGCTCAAAGCAAAGGAGACATCGGGTCGAGTACATAACATCGCGTACATAATTGATCCAATTGCCGAAGCATATGGAATCAACTTCATGCGGTCCTTATCTTCACAAGACTTTGGACACTGGTCCTTAGAGAGATTCACACCATGAGACATGGTCAAAAATCCTTTCTTGGACTCAAGCATGTTGAACCGCTTCAACACCTTTTCGATGTACGTACTCTGGGTCAAACCCAGCAACTTCTTCGATCTATCTCTATAGATCTTAATACCGAGTATATAAGTCGCTTCACCCAAATCCTTCATTGAAAAGCAGTTCCCTAAGTTGTTCTTAACAACTTTCAGGGTAGGAATGTCATTCCCGATCAACAGTATGTCATCTACATACAATATCAGGAAGACAACAATGCTCCCACTGATTCGCTTGTAAACACAAGGCTCATCTTCATTCTTGATGAAACCAAACTCTTTGATTTTCTCATCAAAACGAAGATTCCAACTTCGAGAGGCCTGTTTCAGTCCATAAATGGACTTATTCAGCTTGCATATTTTAGTGGCTTCATCTGGGGATACAAAACCCTCGGGTTGTGTCATATACACTTCCTCAAGGAGGTTTCCATTAAGGAAAGCCGTTTTGGCATCCATCTGCCAGATCTCGTAGTCATAATACGCAGCAATAGCAAGAAATATCCTAATGGACTTTACCATGACAACAGGGGAAAAAGTCTCATCATAGTCAATACCATGAATTTGCTTGAAACCCTTAGCCACCAGTCGCCCTTTGAATGTATGTACATTCCCATCCATGTCGGTCTTCTTCTTGAAGACCCACTTGCACCCTATGGGTCGTACCCCTTCAGGTGGTTCCACCAAGTTCCAAACTTGGTTTGCATACATGGAGTCCATTTCAGATTTCATAGCCTCAAGCCATTTGTCGGAGTCCGGTCCATTCATAGCCTCTTGGTAGGTTGCTGGTTCATCATCATGATCCATAAGCAACACATTACCTATTTAAGACACGAGAAATCCATATCTCTCAGGCTCAAACCTCGGTCTACCAGATCTACGTAGGACTTGTGTTCCTTGAGCAGGTTCTCTAGCTACAACATCTTGTAGTCCTATCTCAGAATCCAATTCCGGTTCATTCACTACATGTGGTTCTTGAACTTCTTCAAGCTCTACCTTTTCAGTCTTTCTTGATAAGAACTCTTTCTCCAAGAAGACACCAGTCCTTGCGACAAACACTTTGCCCTCAGACGGTAGGTAAAAGTAATACCCTTTCGTTTCCTTAGGATATCCCACCAGATAACATTTATCCGATTTGGGTTCCAGCTTGTCAGGCATTTGACGTCTCACGTATGCCTCACAGCCCCAAATTTTAATGAGCGACATACTAGGACGCTTCCCAGTCCATATCTCATATGGTGTCTTCAGAACCGTTTTAGTTGGAGTGCGATTCAATGTCATTGCAGCAGTCTCTAAAGCAAAACCCCAAAAGGAAACAGGCAAGTCTGCATGACTCATCATCAAACGTACCATGTCTAACAGAGTACGATTTCTCCTCTCAGACACACCATTATGTTGTGGTGTTCTAGGTGGAGTGAGCTGTGATACAATACCACACTCTTTCAGATGATCACGGAACTCATGACTCAGGTATTCTCCACCTTGATCAGATCGGAGTGCTTTAACCCTTTTACCCAACTGGTTTTCTACTTCATTCTTGAACTCTTTGAACTTTTCAAAGGTCTCGGATTTGCACTTCATAAGATACACATATCCGTATCTACTGAAATCATCAGTAAATGTAACAAAGTAGAAATACCCTCCTCTAGCCATGGAACTCATGGGTCCGCATACATCACTATGTACAACACCCAAGAGATCCTCAGCCCTCTCAGTATAACCAGTGAAAGGAGCTTTAGTCATCTTGCCTAACAAACAAGATTCGCATCGCTCAAATGATTCATAATCAAATGAGTCCAAAAGTCCATCTCTATGGAGCTTGGATATGCGCTTCTCGTTGATATGGCCCAAACGACAATGCCAGAGAAAAGTAGGGTTCGAATCATTTGTTCTTAGTCTTTTATTGTTTTCTACATTACAGATCAGATGGTCCAAGTTCAAAACGTAAAGACCATTAAACAATTGGGCTACAGCATAACAAACATCATTCTTAAATATAGAACAACAATTGTTCTTAATTATAAAAGAAAATCCAATCATGTCCAAACATGAAATAGATATAATGTTTCTAGTTATCGCCGGAACAAAATAACAGTTATCTAGTTCTATTACAAGCCCACTAGGCAAAGAAAGACGGTAAACTCCTACGGCTACAGCAGCAACTCTTGCTCCATTGCCGACGCGGAGGTCCACCTCCCCTTTACTCAGCAATCTTCTCCTTCCCAGTTCCTGCACATTTGTACAAATGTGAGAACCACATCTGGTATCCAATACCCAAGATGAAGGAGCAGAAAGGTTTATCTCTATAACGTAAACATTAGAAGCGGAAGTCATACCTCCCCTCAATTTCTACAGACCCTCAATGTATGAAGGACAGTTCCTCCTCCAATGACCAGCCTTGCCACAGTGGTGGCATTTCCCTTCCTTCACCGTGCTCTTCTTTTTCATCAGTGCTGAAGACTTGGGCTCAAGATATGACTTAGGTCCTACATTCGTCTTCTTGGAGCCCTTGGCTTTGCCCTTGCCCTTATGCACCATCAGTATGGGGCTGACAGGCTTGGCCTTCTTCATGTTGATTTCGGCAGTTCTCAACATGCCTAGGAGTTCGGGCAGTGTCTTGTCTATCTCATTCATGTTGTAGTTCAAGACAAACTGCTCATAACTGTCCGGCAACGATTGCAGGATCAGATCCGTGGCCAACTCTTGACCAAGAGGAAAACCCAGCCTTTCAAGGTTCTCTATATACCCAATCATCTTTAGTACGTGAGTCCCTACTGAGTCTCGAACTCCCATCTTGCACTGAAACAACGCTTTCGTGATGTCGAACCTCTCTTGACGAGCCTGCCCTTGAAACATTTTCTTGAGATGCTCGTCAATCTCCTTGCACCCCATGTTCTCATGTTGCTTCTGAAGCTCAGAGTTCATGGTGGCAAGCATAAGGCACTAGACATCCAAAGCATCGTCAGTATACTTCTTATAAGTATCTTTCTCAGCACGGGAAGAGTTCCCGGTCGGCACCTCGGGGGCTTCTTCTTCCAAGACATAGAGCTTTCGCTCTTGCCTGAGAACAATTCTCAGGTTCCTATACCAGTCCATGTAATTTGTCCCACTGAGCTTATCCTTCTCAAGGATGGCTCTCAGAGACAACGTGGAGTGCGCAACGCTTGCCATGGAATTCTACAAGAATTTATGCAGAATAAAATCAGTACCTAAACTTCAATTACAATTTATTCTAATTAGGACTTACATTAAAATACTCCCACTATTTTATTCGAAATGATAGCCCTCACTAACAATTCGGAGAGTTCATGTGAGCTACTCTCTTAGTGGACAAGATCCGTATTTCACCAACACTATGAGTCCGCTTTGGCGTTCCTCTCACGATGCGGTTATTTAGGTAGGCAACGCTTGCCAATTGCATCCTCATGCAATTCTTGTATGGTTGGTGAATAACTCCTTATTCGCATCCATCATATGGTGCATGCCAACCCTATGCCTCTAGGCACTCAACCTTTGAGGTCACCTAGTTAAGCTGGACCCGATGTCGACAGTGGGATATCACAATTATCCGCTCGCACCCTTACCAAGATAGATTAATGCACCTTGCTTTGGCAAGCCCACACTTCATCGATCGAGGCAGGAAGAGTGTCATCCATCGGAAGGCATCCGAACACTTAATATTTGATGAAGGGATTTCAAATATAGGTTAACAATTAACCATGATCAACATTTGATCGACGTGCACATCCAAAGAAAAACAATTCTTCTAAAACCACATGCATCCCTTATGTGCACATCCTGACACCATCAACATTTGATAGAAGGAAGGGCTAAATCTGAACATCCGGAAATTTTCAAATCCTCAGATTTACATGCATTGGACAAAGGCAAAGACAACTCAACTTAAAGCAGTAGACAAGCTCATCTCTCTTTGTTGGATTCAGAATCCAAAACAAAATCGAGGGATGGTTACTGCTAAGGAGATCACAATTTCTAACACTTAGAAATCCACCGAAATTCCAATCGTCCTTGGCGAGGTACCAAGACTAAATCTAGACATTTAGAACACTTCTAAATCCCTAGGTTTACACGCACTGGAATAACAAACTTCCAAAACAACGATCATGGCCGGAACCTGCCTCTGATACCACTGTTGGGTTTCTCTATAGGGTTGGCACAACGCTTGTGCACGCAGCGGAAAAATAAACATCAAGAAAAACCCAAAGAGATGTGGATCGGGCTATGAACGTTGAATCAAGAAGTTAGCAAAAGTAGGCAAAAATTACCTCGGTGGCGTTGAGTCACAACCCAACGGAGATGCTCCAAACTTTATCTGCTTGCTAGTGATGAGTTCTACGTGGAATAGTGTCCACGTTTCTGCAGAAGTCCACACGAGCGGGAGAACACCGATCTATCCGTCGCACGGATTATCGGGAAGGAGAAGACCGCACCTCGACTATTCCACGCACTGCTAGGTCCGCGCCAGGAAGAGTAGCACCAGCGACAGTCGCTGGAGAAGAGGCGGTCGACGGAGCAAACACGGCGGCGGCGGAACTCTTCCGTCGGCGGCGGGGATCGGGATCGGCGGATCGAAAGGCGGAACGGCTTCCATCGGGTTTCGATCTGCTACAGGAGAAAATCGCGAGAGCCTGTGTAATCCCGAAAACCCTAAGTGTCCTATTTATACCAAAGGTATAAATAAACCCAGGAAAATCGCTATCCGCAGACCACCCGAAAATAGGGTTCAGAATCGGCGAGTATCAGTCGGTGAGAATCGGCGACAATCGGCGAGAATCACTGAGCACGTTCGGCGAGAATCAGTCGACGAGTATCATACAGGATCGGCGAAAATCAGAGTACAATACTCGACGATTCTCGCCGATCGTCGAGCCGCGCTCGACGATACACAACGATACTCGACGATCGTCGAGCCGCGGTCGACGACAATTGTCGAAGTAGTCGATCGTCGAGAATTAACAATTGATTCTCGATGATTCTCGTCGATCGATGAGAATCAGAGAGACGATTCTCGCCGATCGGCGGGAATCAGAAGACGATTCTCGACTAATGTCATCGACCCTCAGACGACAATCCCAACCAGCCCTTCAAGGCAACATTTGCCCAACCCGATGATCCTATAAGGCAACACTTTGCCCATAACCCTATTCAGGTCGGTGATTGGTAACCTTTACCAACACAGTCAGTCAACCAACTTCTCCACATCTCTTATGTGCGACCCTGCAGGCTCATATCGCGTTGGCAGTGAGATTACATGTTTGATCACTTCCAGATCATCATGGTGACTCTAACAGTTTTGACCTCAGTTTTTATGGTTTTAGGATGGTGAAACGTCCTTCGACCAGGTCTACTCCCCTATCTGAGGGTGAGTCCTCAGGAGCACAGAGTGATGTGGTGATCGAGAGCCTGCGACAGAGCAACGATTCCTTGACCAGGAAGATGGTGGAGGCCCGGATCCAGTCTCTGGTGGCAGGACAGACTCGGGGGGGGTGCAAGCCCCTATGAACAAGAAGATCCAACAGTTGGATTACTAGGAGAACAGTCCAAAAAATTTGACTATTATGTCCTTTATCCTAAAGGTCCAGAAATCAACATGCTCCAACCGACCTCTTATCTGGAGGATTTTCTTCCAATGGAGTTTGATGAAGATAAAACTTCTCATTTCTGGAAGATCAAAAATCAGACTACTAAAAATCCTGAAGGAACAACAAAGCATGTATCCCATGTTGAAGCTACGTTAAATTGGCAGTTTGATAATGCTGTGACACAAAACAAAGTTCTAAAACAAATAGAGGCAAGCCAACAAACCTGTTGGGTCCATTGATCCCGATGTCCTGGATTTGAAGAAGGCCTAGCAAACAATGCATACACATGTGGTGATTGAACTTGTGTTCAAGTTTAATGATTGCAGGATGTCCTAGTAGCAATGATGGGACAGATAACCTAAGTGGCTAAGTCAGGTAAGTTCTTACCTAAGTGGTGGAAAGATAGAAAACTGTCTAAGTCCACAGGCATTGAGTGAAGATCATTCACTCAACGCCAGATGACTTATAGCGCTGAGTAAAGTCTATTCAATCAAAGCCATGAAGTGACAAGCTTAGAATGTGGCTAAGTCCACATGCATTGAGTGAAGTCAACTCACTCAACGCCATATAGCAAAAGGCTGTGAGTCAGGCAAATACAGTCAAAGCCTAAAGAAAAATGAGCTGAAAAGTGGCTAAGTCTATAGGAGTTGAGTGTAGCTCACTCACTCAATGCCTTAGCTTCACAATTATTGAATAGCCGAGTTCAGAGTTCGTCAACTAAGCCCTGGGTTCGACGATCTAAGGTTTCACTTATTCATCAAGCTGAACTCTAACTTCGTCGAACTTAATTAATACTTATTCATCGAGCTGAGGTCAGAGTATGTCTAACTGCGTTCTAAGTTCGTCGAACTCAAATTAATTTCTGAAACAGAAAATCTGGCTAAGTGAGAAAGTGTTGAGTGAGGCATGTTCACTCAACGCTCTCAACGCCTAAAATGCATAATGTTGTTAAGGCACAAGGCATTAAGTGAAGTATGTTGACTCAACACTCTCAACGCATTAATGCAGAAGAGGCTGCAAGAAAGGGTTAAGACAAAAAGCGTTGAGTGAGCTTTACTCACTCAACGCTATCAACGCCTAGATAGATAAAACTGTCTAAGTACTTTGGCGTTGAGTGAAGCTCATTCACTAAACGCCTATTCTACTGATGTTTGAATTTTGACTAAGTCTTTAGGTGTTGATGTCAGCAAGTCAAAAAGTCAACCATATTCAAATTATTAGCGGCAAAGCCACAGTACATGACAAAAGGCGCCGCAGATTTACTGTACGTCAGTTAGGAATTAAAGCAAGAATGCAACCAGCATTTATGGAGTGAGACTCACTGCTAAAAGAGTCGTTGAGTTACATTAAATAAAAGGAGAAGCTCTTCACAAATAGAGCAACTGTTACAGTAGTTCTTCCTAATCGCCATTGTTGTGGGTTTTACTGAAGAACAGAGAGCCCAAGACAAGCAAGCCTAGAGGCAGATCAAGTTAGCTGTTGATATCAACATCTTCAACAACAAGATTGCTGGTGCCATCTTCATCTGCACCGGCTAGCAAGCTCAGGGTGATTACCTGAGAAAGAGATAACAGCTAGGGCCGACCCTTGCTTCAGGTGCTTCACAGATCCAGCCAACAAATCCTAAAGAACATTCTCTTGGGGAGTTGTGAAGAAGGAGATAGAGCTGAGCAGTTGGCTTAGTTTAGAAAGGTGCAGAGAAGTTGATCTGCAAGTTGCTTCCAGCATAAGCCAAAGTATCTACATCATTGTTGCTTTGAAGAAGAGAGAGCTGAACCTTTAGTTCAGTTCAGAAAGGGGCAGAACAGTATTCTTCAAGTCACTTCCAGCTCAAGTGGATATACTTGTTGCTGTGAAGTAGTTGGGACTAAGGTGTACATACTCCAGAAAAGTAGACTCAGAAAAATATTCCTAGTGTCAAAGTTGGGCTGAGTCTAATTCAATCAAGGTAGATTGGCATAGAGGAATTCCTTTTGTGTCCAATCAAGAATCTCAATAACCCACTTCCATCTTGTAGGATCATTTATAGATCTAAGAGGTAGGGGCAAACTTGCTCTGAGGTATGTGATCAGTTGATCACTGAGTGGTAGGGCACTTGTGTCTGAGCTGTAGGAGAGTGAATCGCTCTGAGTTGTAGGAGCAAGTTTGCTTTGAGGTAGGGCTATCCTACATAGCCTGAGTGGTAGGGCTTAATTGTCTGAGGTAGGTGGTACTTGAATCACTGAGTGTAGGCCCTTGTGGCTAAGGTGTAAGTCTTGGAGGAGGCTGAGAGATCCTGAAGGATCTGAGGTGTAAGCTATTTGGAGCATTATTTTGGAGAAGTGTCTTGACTAACAGGAAGTTGGCAAGGTGGGAAGAGAGTGGATGTACCCAAAGATTAGAGAACCACTATAAATCTTTGTGTATTCCGTTGTGTTGATTTTCTTTGTGTAGGTAGCTCATCTTGAAAGCATAAATTAATCAACCAATAAAGCAACAAACTAAAAGAAAACAAAAGTTACTCACTAAGGACTAAAAAATCTATTCACCCCCTCCAGGTGATTTAGCTATCCTTGAAATAAAGACTTTCAAGTGGTATAAGAGGGTGGTTACTCAAAAAAGACCTAACAGTCTGAGTTGGCCTCCAAGGATAGCTAAAAGGTTAAACTTATGTGTTCAAAGATGAACTATAAGATGTGGAACTCTATGAAGCATCAAAACTGCAGAGAGAACAAGAATAACATTGGGCGGTTGGCTGCTCTTGGTGAAGAAAAAGTCCTTCCATATGCAAGAGCAAAGATCATGGCCCCTCTGTCACATTCAGAGAGTGACATAGAGGTGGATGAAGCTGAAGAAGGTGAACGCATACGCTATGGCCCGATATCTACAACAGAAGAAGAATCTTGCCAGGATCAGCCTGGTCAAAATAAGGTATATTTCTCATCTAGCTCATCCTCAGTGTTTGGATATGATTCCTGTACAGACTCTGATGTCTCCTCATCAAGTGATGATGAGGGTCCTTTGACAGATGATGATATCAACCAATTGATTGAGAATCATGTTGCACTTCTGAAATCTTTCAAGAAAAGCAAGTTGCTTATTAAGAAGCAAGCAGAGGAAATTGCCTCCCTACAGCTGACTGCTTCCCGGCAAGATGAGACTTCATCTTTGCTATATCTGAAGATGAGGGAAGTTGGTCATCTGAAGACCATGGTAGATATCCATATTGAGTCCATTAAATATAAGGACTCTATTATCAATGTTCTTGAAGAGAAACTTGAAGGGAAGAAGACGATAATGGCCAATTTCTCTAAGATAAATGCTATCAAGAGAAAATTTGAATCTGAGTGGATTTCTAAAGTTATCCAATCTCAGAGGAGAGGTCAAGATCCTATTGTGCCACATTCAATCTTTCATAAGGTAATCCTCCCTTCTAACAGATATGACCAGGACTGCATGTATGGTCACTGTAAGAATGAGAATCTTCCTTGTAAGACTACAAAAGTCCCTTACAATGGAAGAAGAAAGGACATGTGATTGAGTGCTCAGAAGGCTCCCCATGAAGAAGTGCAAAAAGCCCATCCAGGACCTTTTGTATTTAATGCACCAGTTCCATCACTCTTGAGCAAGGCAGTGGCCTTTTCTCAAAGTCTCCCTGCACACACTCTGACCAAGGATAAATCTGCCAGGAAGCAAGATTTGGAATCTTCTAAGGGGACCAACAACATGTCCTCTGCAAAGAGAACTGCTGCTGATAGACTTTGTGAAAAACCAAGCTATTCTCATGACAGACCTACTCTCCGTCAGACTGTGACTAAGAGAAATTTGAACAAGGAGGCTGCTCTTCCTTCTGTTTAGTCTGCAGTCAACCATGCTGCCAGACATGCTCAAAAGAGAAGATATAATATTCATAAGTGCTGATGTTGTGACAAAGTGAGGCACTTTGGCGTAGATTGTTGGCACAACCCTAGTGTTCTATGGGCAAGAAAAAGTCTTCCTGACAGGGCTCCTGTAGGTAGACATATGCATTTTCAAACTAACAAAAACCTAGGACCCAAGTCAGCTTGGGTTCCTAAGGTAAGGTAATTTCTGTCTTGCAGGATAGTCCAAGTGGCCATAACCATTTATGGTCCTTGGACAGAGATGTACTAGACCAAAGTCTTGGTACGCGGAATGACTCAACTTATCATCATGCACAAGATGTCAAAGACAAGTGCAATTATTAAGGGAGAGCTTGCAAAGGAAAGCCAGATGCACATCAAAGGCTAAAGATCAGAAGTAAAGTTGCTGGTATACTCATAGACTGTGAATTCAGTATGGGCTTCAAGTCTACTGGGCAGAGATGAGTAGAATTCACCTAGCTTTAATTCTACTATTTAATTGCTAAGCTTATTATGCATGTTAGAAATAAGGTAATTGAAACAAATGACTGATAAGATGTAAAAACATTAGTCTAAATAATTCTTCTCAATAAATATGTTAGTGGCTCTCATGTTCACTATGTCACAAGAAGTAACCAGTCTCAACATACCCAAAGACACATATTACATGTGCAATACTAGGTTAAATAAGTGTCAAAAAATTTGGTTTAATCAATTGAGCTTGGGGGCTAATACACTCTCAGTTGAAATTAATTTAAGAACATTGAAATTATGTCTAATTGCACCCCAATAGAACACATATAGGAATGTGTACTGCAGGACAATCTTACCCCTGCAAGATTAGGTCAAATCAGTTAGGGACTAGTTGCAATCTAATTACTAAAGAAAACAGATATTGAGCAAAATAAGATTACTCAACAAAAATTGTGGGGTGGGTCCCCCATGTAGGTCAAGGTCAAAGTAGGTCCAAGTCGTCAAGTGACGTGCCAAAGTTGAGGTATTTTAGTAATATCAGTGTGCGCATTCTTTTCGGTACACCATAATGATCGTTTTGACTGATGTTGACCTCCCATTAACCGAGTTGACTGGAATGAACTCCATTGACCTCGTATTGATCATACGAATCCAATGCAACTGATTGGGGTCAAATCCGATTTCATTGACTAATATTCGAAAATTGTGTGTCGCAGCGCACTACGAAACTCAAAACGTCCATATTCGCCGTTAGACTTTGGATTGCGCCGCAATGAGTTCCAATGTGTTCGCATCAACTATACGAATCCATAGGAATCGACAAAACTCAGATCAGAGTTCTCCAGCTTGATAATCAAAAATCTCGTTTTCGGGACGTTATATGAGAAACAGTCATATCCACCATATTACCTCAGAACTTAACGGAACGAGTTCCAACGCACTCGTATTGACTATACGAGGCCATAGGAACTGACGAAACTCAAATCGGAGTTCTCTAGCTCAATATCCAAAATTTTCATATTTGCGACGTTCTACGAGGAATAGTCATATCCACAATATGAACTCATAACTTAACAGAACGAGTTCCAACGCACTCGTATTGACTATACGAGGCCATATGAACTGACAGAACTCAAATCAGAGTTCTCTAGCTCAATATCCAAAATTCTCGTATTTGCGACGTTCTATGAGGAATGGTCATATCCACCATATAACCTCAGTTTGCAATGAAAAGAGTTTGGTTGCACCCGTACCAGTTATACGAGTCCAAAGCAACTAACAGAACTCAAATTGGAGCTCATTAGCTTGAAATCCCCAAAATAGGGTCATCTCCTACCCCTTATGAGTTTCGAGTAGAGGTTCGGGTCACTTTTATTAGGTCCAATAGGGTTCTAGTGACCCAATAAAAGTCGGGATGTTACATGCCCCCCTTTATTTTCGTGTGAGAACGAATTGTGGATTAGGGTGGGAAAGGCCATGTTTGTGGATTGATGTGCAAAGACGTGACTTTGTCTTTGTGGTCGGCTGGCTAGCCCGTGACGTGCAAGTCATGTATGGAGAGTGTCCCTACGAGACAAGTCCCCTTCTGAGAAACTGACGAGAACGTCAAGCTTTTGACAAGCCCGGGTGATGAAAGCCATTTGCGGGTGGGGTCAAGTAAGAGTTCTTAGCATCAGTTTGTTTGTGTAACAGAATCTTGACGTGAGAAGTCAGAGCTTGCAGACAATCCCGGTTTTTGAGACCCACGATCAGGTAGGGCCTAGGGAAGAGTTCTGTATGGCGGCTTGAATGCTGTTAGGGGAAAATGGAAGAACTTGTGTGATGTGATGTGATGATATGTGATGATGTGTTAGACGCATGCACATAGGGTGCCTTGGGTGAAACCCAGATTTGCATACATGTTGCATTGTAGACCCATTTTTATTAAATGCTCAACCTAGAAACATGTTTGATGTTTGTGACATCATAATTTGTTTCTTTACTCTCTCTCTATATACATTTTCATATGAAGTGTTGACCTGCAGTATGATGGAGTACCCCGGGGTCCGCTAGGGATAACCAGGAGGAGATCTGTTGGTTACACAGATGAGGTCAGCTTTTGCTGACCCACGTTACAACAAATTTTTACAGGGCAAGGATCTCAAGCGGGAGCAAGCTAGCCGGCTAAAAAGGCCTAACCCTCATGAAGTGGACTCTCTTTTATTCACTTATGATTTGTTGAATGCTTTGCTCCATGAACTGCAATCTGGCTTGCTTGCCGAGATAGCCTAGGAGTGCTAAAGCACGTTTCTCTGTTTGTTGTTGTTTCGGTTTTTGGACACTTGAATGTTGTAAGGCCTTAAGGCCGTTTCGAACTCCTATGATTGTGGATAACTTCTAGTGTTTGTGGGTTTTTGCTGTTTTGTGTTCTGAGTTTTGAGATGCGTTGTTCATTTATACCACATTATAATGCTAAAGTTGTGACATCTATATGTTATGAGGCCCCGGCCGGACCCATATTATATGGTCATTACATGGGAGGTGTTACAAATGTACATCCAACCATAAAAGATTGGTGGATTCCAGCAAGAGTTTGCAGGTTCTCGCTATTGTGTTCTTAGCATTGAGACATACGTAAGGTTTAATCCTAGTAGTATGCATACTTGTCTATGAGTGGAGGAACCCGCTCCACTGCTTCTATAGCTAAATGGTAGTACATGAGAGACTAACTATCTCCAAAAAGACAGGAAACAAAGGTCTGTGCGTACAAAGTCGAGTCATGTGGGTGAATTGCACTTGTATGAAACATGTCATAATGCATTACATATCATAGCATAGATATGCACTATAAGTCATTTATGATTGCAGATTCTCATCATATAAATTAGTATGTGCTTTTTTATATGTGACTTTAATTACTAGAAATCTCAACTTATAAGTTTATATGAGCATTCATATAAGTTAAGATACGTTTCTGTGATGATATTGTAGTTAGTTTACTTACTCACTTTACTCGTGCCACACTTTCCTTACTGCTTATTTTACTTACCTGCTTACTGCTAGCTCAATCCTCACATACTGTTTACAAACACATACTTGCTAGCTTAATACTCTATCACCTGCTCTTTTGATAATACTTTGTTGTCCTCCGTTTCTTCCTCATGCATGGCACCTATTGTGGAGCCCCAATTCAGACCCCACAGAATTTCTATATCTTTATCTGGTAGCCAAGCATTCGTTTTAGCATAAAGATGTAAGTACTTATGCATGAGTACAAATTAATCACATAAATTATAACTCATACTTTCAAGCGTTCTACAGCGAGCCTTTGTCGTTCTATCTCGATCAACCTAGCTTTTTGTTGCATACTAAGTGTCACTTTAGCGGCTGATTTTCCTTTGTCTTTATCACCAGGAATTTCATCTTGCTTATCACCAGACGTCATCCAAGTGGAGAAAGATTCAGCGTAAAGATGTCGGTCATAGCTCAAGTTCAACCCAGAATAACAGCAGATGACCTCTCCCTGCACATCAACTAAGGGAAAAGGGTTGCTAAGCAAGGGAAAGGTAAATCGATGCAGCCCTAATTAGAAACCAGCAGGCCAAGAGATTCAGGAGGCAGAAGAATGAGAGTATCGTACCAAAAAAACTGAATATCGGCTAATAAATTCCCAACAATCCACCGCCTCTTAACAAAATATATTAATATTTAAAAAATATCAGCCACCAACAAGAATATCCACCGCTTAAGCTTGATAATATTAATATTTCCCAATCCAATTAAACCGGGCAGCTACAGTCAATCTTGCCCACCCAAAGTTATATCAAAGCTACTAAAACCAACCAAATGAAGATTTACCCAGTCCAGTGCAAGAAATCCAACAACCAAATATTTCAACTAAATAAAATGAATCAAACCACCTCCACATAACAAAAACAAAATGAAACTTCAAACAAGACGACCGTCGTAAGAACATCGAAAATCTCGAACTTCAAAAATAAAAAGTGTGAGGTCGTCTCGTCACTGATTTAAAGTTTTTTCATCATCGGGAATTTTTTTTATGTTCATATACGTTTTTTGTTGTTGTTTTGTTTTGTACCGTTATAAATTCACGTCACCTTAAAAAATTTTCATGCACGAAAATTTAAAAAAAATATGACGGATAATTCAAAAGGCATTACCAAGTTACTATTTACAGTACTTTAAACATTGTTTGTAAGCAAAACATTGAAGATATATATTTATTCTTACACATACTATCATAAAACATATTATCAAAATCTCAAGACTCGTTTTCATTTCTTCTTTCCTTCCCACAGTTTGCATAAACTAAAAGCTCGAGCCCTAATACGACGTTTCTCTTGCGCTGCTTCCTCTGGTGCTGGCATAGAAACTAACGATTCCGTGCCAATCTGGTATAACTTCTGTTGTGGGGGCACTGGAGTTGCTCGTACACTACCCTCTTTCATTTGTAGAAATTTTGGACATTCATTGTGTCTATGTCCCGGTTGACAGCAATAAAAGCAAACACCTGTGAGACACTCACCCTGATGATTTCGTCCACATTTCAAACATTTCGTTATTGTCGGGACACTCTGCTACTTGCTGCAGGCGCAGCTTGCGATAATTTCTTTTTTTTTCATTGCGGCTCATTGATTATTTCCATTGTTTTCCTACCTGATCCTTCGCCTATCTTCCGTTTAAACATTTCACGTCGCCTTTGCGACTTTTCTAAATCAATTTCAACTATTCGAGCTCGTTCTACTAATTTTTCATAATTCTTAATTTCATGGGACACCGCGAAGGATCGAATTTCGTCATGAAGCGAGCAATGCATATAACCATAGCCATTTCATCACAGACGTTGGCTCGCACGGCCACACGTCCCGTGCACTCAGGGCACATTCTCGGTGAACCGGTCGATGTCACGTCAATTAAAGCCATTAACATTCCGGACTCACCACCGCCACTTAGACGGCCAAACCTATGAGCAAATTGTCTTCCTGGCCTGGGTCACGACAGTTTAAGCCATTGACCGCCGAAGACCCTCATCTATGCCAACGGCGAGTGCCACGTAACCTTAGGTCTCTCTAACCGAACGACATAAAGCGGGTACGGTTCCATCTAACCCGTGCTCACATCGCAACGACACTTTAAGCCATTTGCGCGGGTCAAACTTTCGCCGAGTCCTATTCTACCGCA
Source organism: Platanthera guangdongensis (assembly GCA_039583875.1). NCBI lineage: Eukaryota > Viridiplantae > Streptophyta > Magnoliopsida > Asparagales > Orchidaceae > Platanthera > Platanthera guangdongensis. The sequence goes on along the minus strand of CM077160.1, from coordinate 74,553,930 downwards.
AGTCACATAACCCCGTTATGTTCAAGTTGGCTCTCAGGCCACCAAGTTGGCAAGATCTCGTATCCGCCCAGTTTTCCGGGTGCACCTTTGGGTTAATCCCCAAGGCTCCCTGCTGCATTCTACCGCGTAGAAAACCCGAAAAACAAACCATAGCACGGAGTCTTCTCCAGCCTTATGCAATGCAACATCACCGATCCGGACTAACATGTCCGGGTAGGCTTCACACATCATGCCTACGTCCGTTCTCGCATACGGACTCTAAACAACGGGGACTTTACATATCTACCCGAAGGAACGCCTCCAACTCTCCGCAAACTCGCGAGAGCGGGCTTCCTATGCTAAGAAAGAGAGCTATTCATGCTCAAGATGAGGATCGTTACCCTTGAGTTCCTCTTTGGCGCCATCGAAAAGTAATCGGATAGAAATCACCGCACTTGCATTGCCTCCGTGGATCCGGAGTCGGCTTGCGATTCGGATCTCTGAAGCTCCTCCAATGGCGGATCTAGCTCTTCTTCTTCTTGCCTTAGCTCTCCTCTCTCCAAGGATTTAGAAAGAGAACAAGTGAGGAAAAGTGAGGTTTTCCAAGTCAACTCACGGGTATATCCTCTCAGGAACAACCCCCAGCCGTCGGATCTCAACCAAAGGAAACGAACGGCTTTGATTCGGGGCTGAAATGCCCAATATGGGCCGAACACGGCCTGGCACACGCCCGTGTCCAGGGCCGTGTGCCGCATTCGCCGTCAAAATCGAATCTCCTGGAACCTCACACGGGTATCGAACACGCCCGTGTTCGAGCTGACACGCCCGTGTTCCACCTGACACGGCCGTGTAGCCGGCCGTGTGCACCATGATTTTTCCCCCATTTTCAACCCGAGCACTGCACGGGTTCTAGGACACGCCCGTGTCCTTGCCCGTGTCACATTGACACGCCTGGACCCCAGGCCGTGTACACGGGACATTTCGTCGAGGGAAAAACGACGACTTGTTGACACGGCCTTGGACACGCCCGTGTCCTAGGCCGTGTTCCTTGTCTCGACGATCGTCGAGTGAATCTCGACGACTCCCCGGGACGATCGTCGACACGGGTCGACACGCCCTGCGACACGCCCGTGTCGCAGGCCGTGTGCCCATTCTCGACGAATCGTCGAGTATAACTCGACGACTTCACGGCTAAGTGTCGACACGGGTCGACACGCCCTTCGACACGCCCGTGTCGCAGGCCGTGTGCCCATTCTCGACGAATCGTCGAGTATAACTCGACGACTTCGCGGCTAAGTGTCGACACACGCTTGACACGCCCTGGGACACGCCCGTGTCCCAGGCCGTGTGCCTTCTGCCAGAACCCATACTGGACCAAAACGTCCCCCTTTGCTCCTTTGAGTTTCGGGGCGTTACAGACACGGCCTGGGACACGGGCGTGTCCTCGGGCGTGTCCTGCTCAGGTTGAGCAGCTTGTCGAGTGCTCGAGGAAATGCATTTGGGAAGTTTTAGGGAACACGCCATGTGACACGGGCGTGTCCGAGGGCATGTCCTCCTCGGGTTCGACGATTTCCACTCGAGTAAATGTGCTCGACGATCATCGAGTGACGTACACGTCCTGTGACACGGGCGTGTTACATGAGACACGGGCGTGCCATCTGGCGTGTCCTTCTCTGGATCAGCTTGGGTTCTATGTGTTGGTGGACACGAGTGTGTCTTGGGGTACATGGCATGTGACACGGGCGTGTCCCATGGCCATGTCCCGCTCGGGTTGAGTTGGTGGTGTGCTGCCTGAGGAACACGCCATGCCACATGGGCGTGTACTGTGTGACACAGGCATGTCAGCCATGTGACACGGGCGTGTCACATGCACGTGCACTATTCTGGATAAGGAGGTTCGTGTACCGCTTAGGGACACGTCCTGCGACACGGGCGTGTCACGAGCGTGTTAGCACAAAAATACAGATTTGAGGGCAAATTGTGGGCATTCATTTCCCTTATCTTGGATCCAAGGGTCCAGGCCCTTCCATGCTGTTATAAGGCCGAGAATGGAGGGATAATCTCATTCATTTGTAGCCATTTCTCCTTCTCAAAGAATTGGGGAGAAGAGAGCAAGGAAGGAAGGGGAGAAGGAAGCCGGCTGCCGGAGGATCTTCGGAGTTCCGCATCGAGATCCGAGTTTGGATTCGTGGAGGCAAAGCCGTGGCGGTGATTTCCATCCGGATAGTTCATGGCTCCAAATCGATCATCAAGGGTAAAGATCTCCTTCTTGGACAAGTGAAGTCCTTTCTTTATGCATATGCATGGAATCCTCCACCAAGAGGTGGACAGCATAAGTGATTCCAGGTTGAGTCTGCATTTAAAGCTGAAAATAGGTAGTACAGCGTAGACATGCTGTGTGATGCCCATCCGGATGGTTAGTCTGGATTGGTGATGGTTATGTGTGAACCGGAGAAGACTCCGTGTATTGTATGGATGCGTGTGAATTGTGAATGTAAGCTCCTTTTATTGTGAGCTCTGCGTGAGCTGTTTGTAATCTTTGATGCTTTGCGTAAGCTCCTTGTGGTGTGAGCGCTGTGAGCGCTATTTGCTCTGCGAGAGCGGAAAGCCGCGACTAATCAGGAGGGAAAGCCGACCCGCATCAAGTGGTGCGTTACTGACGGTTTGAGCACGGGAAAAGGCTGACCTGCCCCTAGTTGTTTTAGGAGATCGATTGGTGGCAAGGCTTGGGAGGACGCGAGGCAGACCCGGCTTGCTGCACCACAATGTTTGGTCGATCTTAATGCTCAAGTTTGCCGTGAGGTTATCACCTCTGAGTGGGATGGGCGGAATGTCGCCAGCATGCGTGTTGTTGGACTAGGACCGGCCAACCAACATGTTAAAAACCTCTTCTCGGTGGTGGTGCCAAGGAGTCCGACCCACCGTAATGTGCACTGTATGCATGGAACGTCTGGCGGAGGCTGGCGTTTGTCATACTGCTGTGCTACTTGTTGTGATAGATATATGTTATGATTGCAATGCATATAGGGAAGGAACCACTGCCCCGGGTAAGGGGTAGGGTCGTTATAATTGGTCAGCTAATGCTCACCATTGCATTGTTTACCGCTCTTGGGGTGGCTGCCTAATTGCAGGTGCTGACGGGTTGAATTGAATTGAGAGGAACGAAGCCCTTGCTGCTTAAAGGCCCTTGAAGGCCGTACGAAGAATTCTTGGATTTCATGTGTGGCCGGCCTGCGTGTCGATGTATGAAGTTATATATTTATAAAGAGCAACTTGTAAGGCCTTAAGACCATGAGCGTGTGTATTTGTATACATTCCTGGTGATATATATAAATGTATGGTTTATATATTTAGTGAACATTCACTGTGATGAGTTATTGCAACTTAAAATGCTGCGCTAGAATGATCTGAGTTAGAATGTGAGTAGAACATAATTTTGATATTAATACGTAATTCCGCCATTTGTCTGTGAAATATGGCGTGGGGCCCTGGCCGGACCCACCGTTATATTCCATATGAGGAATGGAGGCATTACAAAGTGGTATCAGAGCCAGGTTTGAGAGTTTTGGGAGGGAGAACATAATTGAACTCAAGAATGTCCACTAGGAATGTAATACATGCACGTGAGGAGCGTGAGCTTGTAGTCAATGTATGTTTGTTTTTATGGACTGGACGTAACTGGTGTTTTGTACATTGATAGGTTACGGGGAGTGGTGCTGGGCAGTCTGAGCCCCAATGATTTGATGAGAGTGCCTCACCAGCTGAGGCGCCTACACCTCCCTCGGCGGAGACCATACATGTGGTTATTGAGACAGTGCGCGCAGTGTTACAAGCACAACCAATTGGGCAGGCAAGTCTTGCAGGGGTGCCAGTACGGCTTGGTGCAAGGCAAGACCGTGTTGAAGCTGTCGTGGATGAGCAAGCAGCTGACGAGCAATTGAAGCGGTTTATGGAGTTTCCTCCACCTACATTTGGAGGAACGGGTTCCCCAACGCAGGCAGAAGATTGGCTCGCAAGAGTGAAGAGGATCTTGGCAGCAATCAGGACTGCAGAGGCGCAGAAGGTTGCCTTAGCCACTTTTTTGTTGGAAGGAGATGCAAGGCTTTGGCGGGATGAAGTGGAATTGCATTACTTGGCAGGTCGAGGATTAGAGGAGATGTCGATCGAAGAATTCTCACGATTATGTCTGGTCAAGTATTTTCCAATGTCACAGCGGATTGACATGGAGAATGAGTTCCAACGTCTGGTGCAGGGTGAGAGTAATGTTGATATATACCCGCTTGAGTTTACCAGGATGTGGCGCTATGCGGGGTATACCTTCGCTGAGGAAGCGCGAAAGACTAATGATTTTATGAGGGACTGCGTGATGAATTGAGGTTGGCACTCCCGAGTTCGGTGAACCAAGGCTTCCAAGTGTTAGTAGATACAGCCCGGGCACTGGAGAAGGATTTGAAACTGGTGCAGGATAAGAAACACTTGTCGGTGAAGAAGCCAGAATTCAAAGTCCCACAGTCGGAACAATCAGAGTTTAGGAGGCGAGACAAGAAAAGGTTCAGGCCTGCTGAACCAACTCCTTCGACTGTTTCTTCGGGAGCAACCTATGGGCAAGGACGTGTTGAGACACGTACATGCTTTCAATGTGGGAAACAAGGACATTTGGCCAACAATTGTTGGAGTGGCCCTCCAAGGAGTGAGAAAAAGACAGGTGCGTCTTATGAAGAAAAGGGTAAAGCAGGGGCCGAGTCATCTGCATCCCGAACACAACCTCGAGTGCATAATCTTGAATTGTAGGAGCCGCAAATCTCACTCGGTGAAGTACAAAAGCCTCGAGTGTTTAGTTTGGAAGTCCAAGAGGCTATAAAACGAATGATGCGAGATGTGCGGAAATAAGGGCACTTTGCTATTCTCGTGATGTAAGAAAGTAGGGGTTAAAGAGATAGCTGGATGGATGTATGTTAGTTTGTTATGTATGTATGTTATGCCTTGTTTTGTGCGATGCCATGGGGCGAGACAAGCTGCGGCCTCTGAGCTCTAACCCGGATCATTTTACTAAGGAACAACGTGGTTATGTTGATGTTTACAGCTTGTCGAGTGCTCGACGAAATGCACTCGGAAAGTTTGAGGGAACACGCCCTGTGACACGGGCGTGTCTGAGGGCGTGCCCTCCTCAGGTTCGACGATTACCACTTGTATACCACTTTGTAATGCCTCTATTCGTCCTATGGAATATAACGGTGGGTCTGGCCGGTCCCCACACCATATTTCACAAACAAACGGCGGAATTACGTATCAATATCAAAATCACATTCTACTCGCCTCCTAACTCAGAGTATTCTAGCACAGCATTTTAAGTTGCAAGAACTCATCAGCACAAATGTCCACTACATATATATAAACCATACATTTATATAGTGCCAGGAATGTATACAAACACACAACGCTCATGGCCTTAAGGCCTTACAGGTTACTCTTTACAAATATACAACTTCATACATCGGCACGCAGGCCGGCCAAACATGAAATCCAAGGATTCTTCGCACGGCCTTCAAGGGCCTTTAAGCAGCAAGGGCTTTATTCCGCTCAATTCAATTCAACCCGTCAACACCTGCAATTAAACATCCACCCAAGAGCGGTAAACAAAGCAACAGTCAGCATTAGATGACCAATTATAACGACCCTACCCCTGGGCAGTGTTTTCTTCCCTGTATACATTGCAATCACAATCTATATATCACAACAAGTGCTTTCACGCACCACATCACAAACGCCAGCCTCCGCCAGACGCTCCATGCACTCAGAGCACATTACGGTGTACCGGACTCCGTGGCACCACCACCGAGCAGAGGTTTTTAACATGTTGGTTGGCCGGTCATAGTTCACCAACACGCATGCTGACGACATTCAGCCCATCCCACTCAGAGGTGATAATCTCACAGCAAACTTGAGCATTAAGATCGACCCACCATTATGGTTCAGCAAGCCGGGTCTGCCTTGCGTCCTCCCAAGACTTGCCACCAATCAATCTCCCAAAACAACCAGGGGCAGGTTAGCCTTTTCCCATTGCTCAAACCGTCAGTAGCGCACCACATGACGCGGGTCGGCTTTCCCTCCTGATTAGCTGCAGCTTTCCGCTCTCTCAGAGCAACTAGCGCTCACATCGCTCACACCACAAGGAGATTACGTAAAGTATCCAAGATCAGCATATAACTCACGCAGAGCTCACAACAAAAGGAGCTTACATTCATAATTCATAGGCATCACATAATACACGGAGTATTCTCCGGTTCACAACATAAGCATCACCAATCTAGACTAACCGTCCGGATGACCTTCACACAACATACCTATGCCTCATCCAGAACAGGACACGGCCACGTGACACACCCGTGTCACATAGCTGACACGCCCGTGTCACATGACTAACACGCCCGTGTCTACCTCTCGAGACCCACTCGAGAACTACTCGAGACAACTACTCTAGTAGTTGGACATGACACGCCCATGTCATATGAATGACACGCCCGTGTCACACCCAAGCGCCTTACTCGAGACATTTAAGACCTACTAGAGACACCCACTTGAGTAGACATATAGCAGGACACAGCCATATGACACGCCCGTGTCACAGGCCATGTGCCCTCACTCTCGAGAATTCATCGAGCGCAGATACTCGAGTGAAATTCGTCGAACACGCCTCAGACACGCCCCTGGACATGCCCGTGTCATAGGGCGTGTTCCCTCTCAAAAACCTCTCCAGTGTATTTCGTCGAGCACTCGAGAGGCTGCTCAACCCGAGCACGACACGCCTTGGGACACAGCCGTGTCCCAGGCCGTGTCGCCCAACCTGAACCCAAATTGGGATTTGGGGTGTTACAACCCTCCCCTCCTTCAAAAAATTTTGTCCCAAAATTTTGCTCAACTGGAACCACCAACAGAACCACACATTGTTGCACCTTGCTAAAACGATCCGGGTTAGAGCTCAGAGGCCGCAGCTTGTCTCACCCCACGACATCGTACAAAATAAGTTAGTAACATGTCATACATATAGAACATACTCATACAACATATATTTACATCACAAAAGTAACACAGTTCATTCTTCAGTTTACTTCCATTTATCCACATCTCGCATAAGTCATTTTAGCACAACAGTATCACAAACGCCAGCCTCCGCCAGACGTTCTGTGCACACAAGGCACATTACGGTGGGTCGGACTCCTTGACACCACCACTAAGCAGATGTTTTTAACATGTTGGTTGACCGATCCTAGTCCACCAACACGCATTCTGGCGACACGGCCGGAGCCCCACGCACTTTACAAATATATAGCTATCTTGTAAGGAGGGGAGGGTTGTAACACCCCAAATCCCAATTTGGGTTCAGGTTGGGTGACACAGCCTGAGACACGAGCGTGTACTCAGGCGTGTCCTATTCGGGTTGAGCAGCTTGTCGAGTGCTCGACGAAATGCACTCGGGAAGTTTGAGGGAACACGCCATGTGACACGAGCATGTCCGAGGGCGTGTCCTCCTCGGGTTCGATGATTTCCACTAGAGTAAATGTGCTCGACGATCGTCGAGTGACGTACACGCCCTGTGATATGGGCGTGTCACATGGGACATGGGCGTGTCATCTGGCGTGTCCTTCTCTATATCAGCTCGGGTTTTGTGTGTTGGTGGACATGGGTGTGTCTTGGGGTACATGGCATGGGACACGGGTATGTCCCATGCCCGTGTCCCGCTCGGGTTGAGTTGGTGGTATGCTGCCTGAGGAACACGCCATGCCACACGGGCGTGTACTGTGTGACACGGGCGTGTTAGCCATATGACACGGGCGTGTCACATGGCCGTGCACTGTTCTGGATAAGGCGGTTCGTGCACCTCTTAGGGACACGGCCTGTGACACGGGCGTGTCAGCACAAAAATACAGATTTGAGGGCAAATCGTGGCCGTTCATTTCCCTTATCTTGGATCCAAGGGTCCGGGCCCTTCCCTGCTATTATAAGGCCGAGAATGAAGGGATAATCTCATTCATTTGTAGCCATTTCTCCTTCTCAAAGAATTGGGGAGAAGAGAGCAAGGAAGGAAGGGGAGAAGGAAGCCGGCTGCCGGAGGAGCTTCGGAGTTCCGCATCGAGATCTGTTGGGTATTGTATCCACAATTACCTGGATTTGAGGAAGCCACCTGTCAAGCTAAGATGAATTCACAATGTATTTGATGAAACATCTTAAGTTGTGCTTGCAGCTCTTCCACGCTAAGTGCACACCAATGTCAGGGTGCAGTAGGTCAATATACACGGGTCTGCAAGACGTAATCCCTCGTTGAGTAGATCAGTGTGTTGGCCTACGTGTACTCTCTCTATTGGAGTGCACTTACTTTCAAGTACAGGGCCATTCATATGCAAGAGAAGACAAGGAGCATGGATGGGTCAAGAAGCAGCTCCTGGGTGGAAGACAAAAATTCGTCCAAGGAAAATTCGACGAGAATCACCAAGTGATTCTCGCCGATTCGGAGAGAATCACTAGTGATTCTCGCCGAATCGACGAGAATCATTAGTGATTCTCGCCGACCCCTTCTGGCTACCTCAAAATGGTGCCAAGTAAGATTCGGCGATAATCACTAGTGATTCTCGCCGAACCAGTGGTTAAGCAGCTCATGAATACCAAGTGAAAATCGCTGAGAATTAATAAGTGATTAGGCGAGAATCACTAGCGATTCTCGACGAATCGTCGAGAATCACTTGGTGATTCTCGCCGATTCGTCGAGAATCACCTGCGATTCTCGCCGATTTTCACTTAGCGATTTCTCGGGATGCTGCTGGACCGGATTCTGCCGCTGGACTAGTTTGAACCGGATTTCGGGTTTCTACTTGTGGGACCCACAACGGTCATATTGTATGGGTCTTCAATGTATAAATACATGGGTATTTTTGAACAGTGATTGAGCGAAGAAAACCAGACATACGCGAGCACGGACAAACCCTAGATCCCCGCTTCCGCTCCGTCGCCGCCGCCACTGCTCGCGATAAGTCCGTCGCCGCTGCTGATCGCTTTTCTTCCCGATCTCCGGCGACAGAAGCTTAGCAAAGCTTTGAGTCTCACGTGTCTATCCAGTGATCTCTTGTCTCTCGATTTGTTGATCGGGAAAAACTTCCCCGTCCGAATCGATCGAGACGACAGATCCTCGTGTGACCGTTGGAAGACCAAGCTAGCTTCGCTACGAGTTTGGATCTCCAAGTTCAGCAGCCGCTCATCATCATAGCCGCCGATCCCGAAGCTAGCCGCCGCTCGTGTTGCCGCCGCCGGTTCCGGGGAGATCCTCTCCAAGAGAGACCAAGGTTGTAGACTCTTCGTTGACTTCACGAACACGTCGTCGAACGAAGAGGAACACCGTAGTCTCCAAACGAAGTTTGTATCTCGTGTACATTCTATATTTACTTTTGTTGTAAAGGAACTTTTGTTCCGTGTTGTAAGGGTTGAGTGCAACCCGTTTTGTGGGAGTGTTGACTCTCACGTGTGGAAGGGTTCCTTCCGATAGTGCAGGGATTGGATTTCAATCCTGTTGGAGAAGAGACCGAGTCGTCCCTTGTTGGGAGATAGGTCGAAGGGGGAAAGTGGATGTACCCAAGTCGGGGAACCACTATAAATTGCCTGTGTATTCTGTGTGCTGTGCTTTTTATTTTTATTGTGCAGGTACATTCGTAAATTCCGCAAAAGCGTTACTCGTCACCTATTCCCCCCCCCCCATAGGTGCACATAGCTGACACTAAGTGGACTTTCAAGTGGTATCAGAGCGAGGTTTCTCTTCAAAAAGGTTAACACCTTGAGTAGAATCCTGCCACCAGTGTCAGAAGCATGGATCTGGATTATGAGATACCGCCACTCAAACTCCCCGCATGCACAAAGGATTATTATCCCATCTGGAGAATGAGAGTGTCATTTCACCTTGATGCTCTCGATCCTCGAGCATCCTTCATCCTGGAAGAGGGTCCGTTTATTCCAATGAAGACCTCCGACTCTGGGATCCAAGTGCCCATGGGCATTGCTGAGATGTCAGAGACGGAACTATCACTATTTCACTTGGACGAGAGGATTCGTCAAATTATCATGGATATCTGGTCTGGAGCCTCTCGCTCTAGATTGGAAAAATGTAGAACGGCTAAATCTCTGTGGATGATGATCTCAGAGCTGATGGGGGGGTCAGAGAAAGCTGGAATATGCTGTCAATCAGAGGATGAAGCGTATGTGGGGGTCCTCACTTCTGAAGATGAAGGCAAGGATCCCTCGGACTGCATCAGAGCTCCAGTGTCCGTGTCAGAGACTGAAGAGGACAGTGAGGAAAGCAGCTCTGATGTGGATGAAACAATAGTCACTGGATCTAATGACAATAACACAGAAGAACAGGTAACTTCTTCATCCTGCCCCGTATCTCTTGAAATTTCTGAAGACAGGAACTGCCCTCCTTCAGAAAATTCTGATTCCCTGAAGAGAGCCCTTCAGGAAAGCAACCTACTTGCTGAGGAGCAAGCTCGAGAGATTGCTCGACTGAAGATCTTGTTGGTTCTCCAATTGGCGTCCAACAAGGTCAAGGACTCTAAGATCTCAGCTCTAGAGAGTAGTCTAGATAATGAGAAACGTATAGTATCAAACTTTTCCAAAGTTGATGCTATAAAGAGAAAGCAAGAAACCGGGTGGATCTCCCGGATTATCCAGGCATGGAGAAATGGGGAAACGGTATTCCGACCCCCCACTCCAGGCAGGAAGGCAACTCATCATGCCTTCAGGTATGACCACAGGAATAGTCGTGGTCACTGCAAGGGTGATCTGTCCCCATGTGGAAACGTCCATAGTGCAAGGGCCGTCATGGCCACCCATGAGGAAATACCTAAGGCTCATTCTGAGCCCTTTGTATTCACTGCCACTGCCTCAACACAGTGTGGATCTGCATGTCCCAGCTCACAGAAGACTTCTCACCACTCGAGGACACGGGATAGAGAGGATAGAAGCCATGATGTCAGGTTCCATGGGGCCTCTGTAAGGGAGATGCCTGAAAGAATGGCACCACCTTCCCGGCCTCATAACGCTCACAACATGCATTCTTTCCACCCTTCCACGTATCACGATGGAAGAGGAATTTTTGTGACAAGATCATGTCCTATCCCGTTTAGACCTAGGACCGTTACTACATCAGTCACTAGATCAGGTCGGAAACGGCGATACAACATTCACCCATGTTGGTGCTGCGGCAAAGTGGGGCACTTTGCCATCGACTATTGGCACAACCCCTCTGTGCCCACGGCAAGGGCTTATCCACATTCTCGGGACAGAGGTTGTCTTCCAGACAGGTTTTCTGAAGGAAGGCAGTTGCGTGCTTATTCTAACAGGAACCTAGGACCCAATATGATTTGGGTTCCTAAGGTAAAGTAATTCTTTCTTGCAGGGTAGTCTAGGTTCCCGTGAATATGATGGGAACTAGACAGTAGGTGGCTCAAGACTATATTGGAACAAGCGTCTGAAATAACAGATGTGATATCTACTTGAGCATACTCACATTGAGTTTCTAAAATGTTCTACCTGTGTGACTTAAACGATGACTCTCAAAATCCCAGGTACTCATGATCAGTTCCAAGACTTGAGTCGTTTTCAATTGACAATTACCTATATATATATATCCTTATATACAGATACATCTTTGTATATTAGTGTATGTATGCACATCTAAGGATAGGTTAACACGATACATGCAAACCTTTATACATCAATAAAAAGTTAACGAAGATATGTCATTGTGAATCTCGACAACTCACAATTGACATCAAGAAGTGTTTGGAGAAGCCTCGCTCAAATCCAAATAGATTGTCTTTACAATAAATATATATTTATCGTTCTTATTTTGACTTGACATCAGAAGAATTCAAAAATGTTGCAATGCTTCCTATCGTGAAAATTCCCAGTAGAGAAACCTTTCAATTTCGGATTAGACAAATCCCGCCGACCCATTCTATACTCGGAATCCTGGTATCATTTTTTTTACTTAGTAAAGAAAACCCTTCAATTTTATTTTTATACTTAAGAATCCCGCCGAAAGGGCTCGCCGACCCTTCGCCTTCCTCAAGAGTCCCGCCGAAGGAGCAAGCTACACGAGTCCCGCCGACTTTCGCAGAATCCACGCCAGGATCCGCAACACCAAAGTTCCCGCAAGGAAGCTCTTCGCAGAATCGCAAGGTTTCTTCCGTCGGACCCGCAGGAAGCTCGTCGCACCGCCTACGCCAAATCCCGTCGAATCACGCCGACTCTTCCCATTCTCACCGACTCGCGGAAGCACGCCAAACCTCGCCGACTCTCCTCCGCTGGACACTCGCCGAGGGGCAACTAACCGCCGCAAGGGAAACTCACCGGAGGACAACTCGCTGACTCCTGCTGGAAATCTCGCCAAATCCGTCTCCATCAAAGGTCTCCCGCAAGAATCCCGCCGAAGCTTTCACCGACGAACTCTTCAAGTTTCGATTCTTCTCCACTCGAACTAACTCACCGTCTACATCGCTAGGTATCCCCTCACCCGTACTTGGACGCTCTCACTAGTGACACTTTCTTTTTGAATGTTCATTAACGCTTAGAGTAGGGATTCTCTCTCTAGATCTGCAATGGCCCCAAGGACAACTGCTGGGTTGGTCACTGGTTGCGAGCTTGTTCGGACTGGGTTCTCTCACGCCTCGGACGAATTCCGCAACATCGTTCTGATGTTGGAAGAGGCTGGGCTAACATTCGTCCTGGAGCACCCTTGCAAAATCCTGGACAAAGAGGTGCTGGAGTTCTTCGCTACCGCAAGACTCCGAAATGGCGACTCCGTAATCAAAAGCAAGGTGGCTGGGGCAAAGGTCAAGCTGTCTGCCAGCAAGCTGACTCGCTACCTGCAGCTTTCTAGCTCGGAGCATGAGGACTATCTGGAGGACGAGGACAAAACCAGAACTCTCTTATTCTGCGGTCTCCCACGGGGAACTCGGTCAATAAAGATAAAAGAGATGAATGAAGAAGGGAAGCTCCTGTCTGACATTATTGGAAAGGTGCTCATCTGCAAGCCAGGCTCTCATGACCATATCTCAGTGGATATGTTCAAGATCCTGATAGCTGTCGTCTGCCGCAAGAGATTTAACTGGGGGGAGTTGCAGTTCGAGAAGATCAAGGACACCTTGGGCTCTCCAAGTTTTGGCCGCATCTTAAGTCTATATCTAAACCAGCTAAATGGAGACAAATTCGACATGAGTAAAGGTGTCCCTCTCCACTACCTGAAGAAGATGGACTCAAGTGTGTTTGATCGATGGGAGAGGCGTATTGGGCAGACTGCAGTGGAAGAACAACAGGGAGTATCTCCAGCAGTCAACCCTAGTGAAGTTCCTGATACCCTGTCTGCAGGAATCGAGGGAGAGCCTCTACCCTCGCATACTGATGTAGTATCTGACATCTCCCAGGTGGCCAGAGATGCTGTGGCAGATCTACACGAAGAAAGTGAACCTGAGCTGGAGCATGGGGAGGCCCCGAACCGAAACGAGCAAGGAGCCGAAGCTACTGGAATGGAGACTGCTGACAACGAGTTGGAAGATGCTGCTGACATAGATGATTTCTTGAATGATGACGTAGAGGAAGATGGGAATGAGGGACACGAAGTATTGGAGGCTCCGGATCTTTTTGAACCTCCATCTGACAAGCATGCACCAGTGGAGGGGGAGTCAGATAAATCTACCAAGGCCTCCAGCATTCCTCCATTAGAGATTGTGATTATGTCCAGCTCTATAGATGCGTCTGCTGAAGAGCAAGGCCAAGAAGTGCCTCCGGCTCTTCCATTACGAGATGAGCTAGCCACTCACACAGTAAATGTCATTCAGGGAATTGTGAATGAACTCAAAGACTCCTTTGCTAATGCTCAGAATAAACTGCTGAAAAGGATTAAGACTTCTGAAAATCTGATGCTCAAGAATATGGTGGAGATCAATCATAAACTTGACGTGATGGACAAGAAATTTGAAGAAAAGTATACTGCGGCTGGTGAAGCTGTCACACTCCTTATGGCCGGATTGAAAAAGAACACTGATACTCTTGCTGTCGTAAATCAGAATGCACATGTTGTCACCAACAACATTCAAAAGTTTGACGGTAATATGGTCACTCTTAACGCCAATCAGCAGGCCTTGGTCTCTGAATTCTCCAAGACCACGAAGTATATTGATGACTCCCTACATTCCTATGCCAACTTCATAGCTGTAGAAGCCAAAAAGGGGGAGAAAGAGTATCTAGCTAAGATGGCTGAGCTCCGAGAAGTCATGATCCTAAACTTCGAACAGTCAAACAGGTACGTCTATGACAACTGCCGGTGGATGCTCCACCAGGCGTTAGGCATCCCCTTGGATGAAAATCCTGCAGATATTCATCCTCCTGAGACATCTATGGCCGCTGAGGGAGTAAGTGCTGCTGAGGGAATAAGTGCAAGTGCTGCAGATGTTCCCATAAGTGAAGCTGATGCTAGGGCTCTCTCCAAAGCTAAACTGAGGAGCATGTTTGATCAAGAGGCCCTAGCAAAAGCCAAGGCCAAGAGAAAATCTCAGGAAGGGACCTCCAAGGAGACACCAGCTGAAAAGAGGATCAGAATGAGTGAGGAGGACGTACGAAACGAAAAATGGAGTCCAGTTTCAAGGAACATCATCTTAGACACCTTCTGGCTGCAAGAAAGAGGAGAGATCAATCGAAACGAAGTATATTGCCAGTATGAGTGGGAAACGCACAAAACGTTTGAAGCGAAACGCAAGAAGTACTTGGCTCAAAATCTTAAGGGGGACTTAGCTAAGGAAAAAAAGTCAATAACTTATAGCTTGTCACTTTGTCTTAAGAACATTTAATGATTATTGTTATCATATGAACAATTCTGAGATTATATGTGTATATATATATATTGGCTTACATATTTGAATTTGTGAATGACTCAAGTCCTGATCTGGTTGCATATATTCTCTTGTGCTGCATGTTTAATTTCTGAATGATATGTTTATTATTTGATAGGTGTTATTCATCTTAGCTAGTAGGGTTTTGGCTTCGTCAAATAGGGGGAGATTGTTGGGTATTGTATCCACAATTACCTGGATTTGAGGAAGCCACCTGTCAAGCTAAGATGAATTCACAATGTATTTGATGAAACATCTTAAGTTGTGCTTGCAGCTCTTCCACGCTAAGTGCACACCAATGTCAGGGTGCAGTAGGTCAATATACACGGGTCTGCAAGACGTAATCCCTCGTTGAGCAGATCAGTGTGTTGGCCTACGTGTACTCTCTCTATTGGAGTGCACTTACTTTCAAGTACAGGGCCGTTCATATGCAAGAGAAGACAAGGAGCATGGATGGGTCAAGGAGCAGCTCCTGGGTGGAAGACGAAAATTCGTCCAAGGAAAATTCGACGAGAATCACCAAGTGATTCTCGCCGATTCGGCGAGAATCACTAGTGATTCTCGCCGAATCGACGAGAATCATTAGTGATTCTCGCCGACCCCTTCTGGCTACCTCAAAACGGTGCCAAGTAAGATTCGGCGAGAATCACTAGTGATTCTCGCCGAACCAGTGGTTAAGCAGCTCATGAATACCAAGTGAAAATCGCTGAGAATCAATAAGTGATTCGGCGAGAATCACTAGCGATTCTCGACGAATCGTCGAGAATCACTTGGTGATTCTCGCCGATTCGTCGAGAATCACTTGGTGATTCTCGCCGATTCGTCGAGAATCACCTGCGATTCTCGCCGATTTTCACTTAGCGATTTCTCGGGATGCTGCTGGACCGGATTCTGCCGCTGGACTAGTTTGAACCGGATTTCGGGTTTCTACTTGTGGGACCCACAACGGTCATATTGTATGGGTCTTCAATGTATAAATACATGGGTATTTTTGAACAGTGATTGAGCGAAGAAAACCAGACATACGCGAGCACGGACAAACCCTAGATCCCCGCTTCCGCTCCGTCGCCGCCGCCACTGCTCGCGATAAGTCCGTCGCCGCTGCTGATCGCTTTTCTTCCCGATCTCCGGCGACAGAAGCTTAGCAAAGCTTTGAGTCTCACGTGTCTATCCAGAGATCTCTTGTCTCTCGATTTGTTGATCGGGAAAAACTTCCCCGTCCGAATCGATCGAGACGACAGATCCTCGTGTGACCGTTGGAAGACCAACCTAGCTTCGCTACGAAGTTTGGATCTCCAAGTTCAGCAGCCGCTCATCATCATAGCCGCCGATCCCGAAGCTAGCCGCCGCTCGTGTTGCCACCGCCGGTTCCGGGGAGATCCTCTCCAAGAGAGACCAAGGTTGTAGACTCTTCGTTGACTTCACGAACACGTCGTCGAACGAAGAGGAACACCGTAGTCTCCAAACGAAGTTTGTATCTCGTGTACATTCTATATTTACTTTTGTTGTAAAGGAACTTTTGTTCCGTGTTGTAAGGGTTGAGTGCAACCCGTTTTGTGGGAGTGTTGACTCTCACGTGTGGAAGGGTTCCTTCCGATAGTGCAGGGATTGGATTTCAATCCTGTTGGAGAAGAGACCGAGTCGTCCCTTGTTGGGAGATAGGTCGAAGGGGGAAAGTGGATGTACCCAAGTCGGGGAACCACTATAAATTGCCTGTGTATTCTGTGTGCTGTGCTTTTTATTTTTATTGTGCAGGTACATTCGTAAATTCTGCAAAAGCATTACTCGTCACCTATTCCCCCCCCCATAGATGCACATAGCTGACACTAAGTGGACTTTCAAGATCCAAGTTCGGATTCGTGGAGGCAAAGCCGTGGCAGTGATTTCCATCCGGCTAGTTCATGGATCCAAATCGATCGTCAAGGGTAACAATCTCCTTCTTGGACAAGTGAAGTCCTTTCTTTACGCATATGCATGGAATCCTCTACCAAGAGGTGGACAACGTAAGTGATTCCAGGTTAAGTCTGCATTTAAAGCTTGAAATAGGTAGTACGGCGTAGGCATACTGTATGATGCCCATCCAGGTTGAGTCTGCATATTGTATGGATGCATGTGAATTATGAATGTAAGCTCTTTTTATTGTGAGCTCTGTGTGAGCTGTTTGCTAATCTTGGATTCTTTGCACACGCTCCTTTTGGTGTGAGCGCTGTGAACGCTATTTTCTCTGCGAGAGCGGAAAGTTGCAGTTAATCAGGAGGGAAAGCCGACTCGCGTCAATTGGTGCTCTACTAACGGTTTGAGCACGGGAAAAGGCTGACCTGCCTCTGGTTGTTTTAGGAGATCGATTGGTGGCAAGGCTTGGGAGGACGCAAGGCAGACCCGACTTGCTGCACCATAGTGGTGGGTCGATCTTAATGCTCAAGTTTGCTGTGAGGTTAGCACATCTGAGTGGGATGGGCTGAATGTCGCCAGCATGCGTGTTGGTGGACTAGGACCGGCCAACCAACATGTTAAAAACCTCTGCTCGGTGGTGGTGCCAAGGAGTCCGGCCCACCGTAATGTGCCCTGTGTGTACGGAATGTCTGGCGGAGGCCGGCATTTGTGATATTGCTGTGCTACTTGTTGTGATAGATAGATGTTATGATTGCAATGTATACAAGGAAGGAACCACTGCCCCGGGTAAGGGGTAGGGTCGTTATAATTTGTCAGCTAATGCTGACCGTTACTTTGTGTACCACTCTTGGGGTGGATGTCTAATTGCAGGTGCTGACGGGTTGAATTGAATTGAGCGGAATGAAGCCCTTGCTACTTAACGGCCCTTGAAGGTCGTGCGAAGAATTCTTGGATTTCATGTGTGGCGGCCTGCGTGCCGATGTATGAAGCTATATATTTGTAAAGAGCAACTTTTAAGGCCTTAAGGCCATGAGCGTGTGTATTTGTATACATTCCTGGTAATATATATAAATGTATGGTTTATATATTTAGTGGACATTCACTGTGATGAGTTCTTGCAACTTAAAATGCTGCGCTAGAATGCTCTGAGTTAGGATGCGAGTAGAACGTGAGTTTGATATTCATACGTAATTCCGCCATTTGTCTGTGAAATATGGCGCGAGTCCCCGGCCGGATCCACCGTTATATTCTATATGACGAATGAAGGCGTTATATGCAGAATCTGATTCGGCGAGTATCCGCAGAAATCCGACGAATCGGCGAGATTCCCGTCCATTATTCGCCGAATTTTCCTTTGGAAAATTTTATGCTTTTCAGATGTAGTTCCAGAGAGATTTTTCGCTTGCTTGCACTTCTTCAAGAGTCAATTTTCAGCATATCTAGTTCCGTTT
The DNA here is from genome assembly GCA_039583875.1 of Platanthera guangdongensis. Taxonomy (NCBI): domain Eukaryota; kingdom Viridiplantae; phylum Streptophyta; class Magnoliopsida; order Asparagales; family Orchidaceae; genus Platanthera; species Platanthera guangdongensis. Next base: position 74,535,677 of record CM077160.1, on the reverse strand, counting down.
TGAAAAACAAGGACTTGGCCTCATCCAATGACTTCGTGAAAATATCTACGACCTGCTTGTCCGTCGGGACATAGCTGAGGGATATGTCCTTATTCCCCACATGCTCCCGGATTAAGTGATAGCGCACCTCGATGTGCTTTGTCTGGCTGTGGGAGACTGGTTTGTTTGCGATCTCTATTGCGCTGGAAGAGTCGCAAAACATTGGAATATCTTTGAACTTCAAGTTATAGTCTTCTAGTTGATTTCAGATCCATAGAAGCTGTGCGCAACAACTACCCGCAAAGATATACTTTGACTCGGCAGTAGAACTTACCACACAATTCTGCTTCTTACTGCTCCATGAGACAAGCCGTCTTCCAAGGAATTGACATGCCCCGGAAGTGCTTTTTTATCATCCCTGCTTCCTGAAAAATTGGCATCTGAAAAAACAATTAACCCGACATCATTATTTCTCTAGTACCATAAGCCAAGATTGGGTGTACCCTTAAGGTATCTTAAAATTTTCTTCACAATAATGTAATAAGATTCCTTAGTGTTCACCTGATATCTAGCGTAGACACATGTCAAAAACATTATATTTGGTCTACTGGAAGTCAGGTAGAGCCAGGATCCAATTATGCTTCTGTACTTGGTTTCATCAAAAGGTTTCCCTTTCTCAGCCTTGTCTAGAGACACAGTTGAACCCATTGGAGACCTCATAGAGGTTGCATTCTCCATTTCGAATTTCCTAAGAATCTCCTTGGTGAACTTCGTCGGAGAGATGAAAAATCTATCTTCAGATTTCTTCACATGAAGTCTTAAGAAATACTTCAGCTTGCCCATACTGCTCATTTCAAACTTCTCTTGTATAAGTTTGGAAAACTTTTTGCAAAGGTTGTCTTCCATACAGCCAAATATAATATCATCGACATAGATTTGCACTGGCAGAATCTTGTGTTTTACTTCCCTAAGAAATAGTGTCTTGTATATCTTTCACCTTGGGAACTTGTTCTCAAGAATAAAGCTAGACAACGTCTCATACCAAACTCTTGGAGCTTGTTTTAGGCCATATAGGGCTTTATTTAATGAATAAACATAATCAGGTAAATTGGAAATAACAAAACCCAGGTGTTGCGCTACATATACTTCCTCTTTCAGATTCTCATTGAGGAATGCTGACTTCACGTCCATTTGATAGATGGTGAAGCCTTTAAGGGCAACATACGTAAGAAACAACTTGATCGCCTCGAGCCTAGCCACTGAAGCAAAGGTCTAGTCGAAGTCGATCCCTTCTTCTTGTCGATATCCTTGTGCTACAAGTATGCGCTTATTCTTAATGATTACTCCGTGTTCATCCAGCTTGTTTCTAAAAATCCACTTGGTGTCGATCACGTTCTATCCCTTGGGCCTAGGTACCAACTCCCAGACTTTGCATCGATCAAACTGATTGAGCTCCTCTTACATTGCTAGTATCCAAGAAGCATCCTTGTTTGCCTCTTCGAACTTGTACGGTTCAACATGAGACAAAAAACTAAGATGCATAATTTCATTAGCAGTACCTCTTCTGGTTCTCACACCATTGCCTGGCTCTCCGATTATCTGATCAGCTGGGTGATCTTTTAGTTGTCTGAATTCTAGATTTCTAACTCTTCCACTAGTAGGCTCTGCATTATTTGGTGCATCCTTTGGAGTCTGAAGCAATTCTTCCTCTAGTTGTTCTTCATCCACCAAGACTAGATTAACGATCTTGACCGAGCGTGGATCTTCTTCCTTGACAGCTTCATCCAAGCTTAGTTACTTGAACCTGGTACCTGTATTTGCACTAATAACACTAGGCAAGTTACTTTGGAGCATGTTTGTCTCATCAAATACAATATTTATTAACTCTTCTACCACCAGAGTTTTCTTATTGAAAATCTTATATGCCTTACAATTTCTACTATATCATATGAAAATACCTTCAAAACACTTTTCACTAAACTTAGTGCAGTAATACTTCCCATTATTAAGTACGAAGCATTTACTTCCAAAGATTCTAAAATAAGACACAGTCGGTTTTTTGCCCTTCAATAGCTCATAGGGGGTCTTATGATAGCTTTTGTTGATAAGTGCTCTGTTTTGCACGTGACAGCTGTGTTGACTACTTCAGCCCAAAAGTACTCCATAAGTGAAACATCATTCAACATAGTTGTACATGCTTCAATTAGGGTTCTATTCCTTATCTATGCAACTCCATTTTGATGTGGAGTACACGGGGAGGAAAACTCATGAAAGACACCTTGACTTTCACAAAATTTTGTCATGGAACCAGACTCAAACTCTGCTCCATGATCACTTCTGATTTTGACCACTGAGCAGTTCAGTTTGTTCTGAATTTGCCAGACAAAATTAGTGAAAGAATCAAATGTGTCTGACTTGTGTTTCAGAAAGAACGCCAAAGTAAAATACGAGTAGTCATCAACAATTACTAACGTATAGACCTTACCTCCCTTGTTATGAATAGGCATATGATCGAATAAGTCCATATGAAGCAAGTATAAGCTTCTTGAAGAATCCTTTTCAGTAATGCCCTTGAAGGTAGCCCTTGTCCGCTTACCCATTTGACAAGAGTGACATGAACTCTCTTTAAGACACTTAATGCTGGGGGCATCAAGCACTAAGTTGTGAGAAAATATTATATTTATTGTTTTGAATTTTATATGTGCTAATCTCTTGTGTCATTGGTCATAGAGAGGCGCACTACTTTTAGCCATAAAACACACTAGGGTAGAATTGTCTAAGCAAAGAAAATTCAAACGAAAAATATTTCTGCTCCGAGTACCTGTTAAGACTGTCTCCAAATTTGCAGATAATTTTATGAATTACTTGTCCTTGCAGAACTCAATAATGTAGCCTTTATCACATAGTTGACTTATGCTTATAAGATTATGGTGTAATCATTCAACATAAGCTACGTCTGTGAAAGAGAATTTGTCATTGGAAATCATACCATAGCCTTTTGTTGTTCCCCTGTTTGACCCTCCAAAGATCACTTTTGATTAGTCTTTGACTGGGGTATACTCAAGTAAAAGGCTTCTTGTCCCGATCATGTGCCGAGAGCATCCACTGTCCAAATACCAGATCAGATTTTTGTTAGCCTTTGGACATTCTTGCAAAAGCAATTCACTTTAACTTAGGAACCCAAATGTATTTGGGTCCTTGGTTCCTGGTCAGCTTAACACCACTAGGAACATTAACCTTGTGAGTGGTCGGTCTCGCATTGCTAACTCATGGGGTTACAAAATTAGCAGGGTTATACTAACAATCTGTAACGCCTCCATTCGTCACATGGAATATAACGGTGGGTCCGACCAGGGCCCCACGCCATATTTCACAGACAAACGGTGAAATTACGTGTGGAAACAAAGTCTCATTCAACTGTATCTTAACTCAAAGCATTCTAGCGCAGTATTTTATGTTAGATGAACTCAGCACTGCGAATGTCCACTAATATATAAACTCCACATGTATATAGATTACAGGAATGTATACAACACCCACACACTCACGACCTTAAGGCCTTACAAGTTACTCTTTACAAATTTATGGCTTCGTACATCGGCACGCAGGCCGGCCACACATGAAATCCAAACATTCCTCGCACAGCCTTCAAGGGCCTTTACACATCAAGCCTTCATTCCACTCAGTTCAATTCAATCCACCAGCATCTGTAAATAGACATCCACCCCAAGAGCGGTAAACAAAGTAACGGTCAGCATTAGCTGACCAATTATAAAGACCCTACCCCTTACCCGGGGAAGTGGTTCCTTCCCTGTATGCATTGCCAACTATCCTATATACCAATCACAAACAAGTGCTCTTAGGCACAACAATCTCACAAACGCCGGTTTCCACCAGACGCTCCGTGCACTCAGGGCACCTTACGGTGTACCGGTCTACGAGGCAACACCACCGATTAGAGAATTATTAACTTGTTGGCTGGCCGGTCCTAGTCACCCCAACCCGCAGACTGGGAGCATTCCGCCCAAACCACTCAGAGGTGATAATCTCACGACAAACTTGAGAAATTAGATCGACCCACCAATGTGGTGCAGGAAGTAGGGTCTGCCACACGTCCTCCCAAACATTGCCACTAATCGACCTCCCACAACCAGGGGCAGGTTATCCTTTCCCGTGCTCAATCCGTTAGTAGCGCACCACTAGACGCGGGTCGGCCTTCCCTCCTGATTAGCCACAGCTTTTCTCTCTCCCAAAGCAATTAGTGCTCACAGCGCTCACACCACAAGAAGCTTACGCAAAGCATCCAAGATCCATCCACCCATACATCCATACAAAACATCCATACTTACAAAGCATACATAGTTATCAAATACACGGAGTATTCTCCGGTTTACCCATAATCATCACTAATCCAGACTAATCGTCCAGATGAGCTTCACACAGCATGCCTATGCCGTACTCCACACTTCCGGCTTTAGATGCAGACTCAACCATGGAATCACTTACGATATCCACCTCTTGGTGGAGGATTGCATGCATATGCATAAAGAAAGGACTTCGATGTCCAAGAAGGAGGTCGTTACCCTCGAAGATCGCTTTGGAGCCATGAACTCGCCGGATGGAAATCACCATCTCGGCGTTGCCTTCGCAAATCGAAACTCGGATCTTGATTCCGCACTCCGCAGCTCCTCCAGCAGCTGGTTTCCTCTTCCTCCTTTCCTCTCCTTGCCCCCCTCTCTCTTTGAGAATGCGAAGAAGGAATGAAATGATGAATGATTCCTCATTTCTCGGCCTTTTTTCCACAGGGAAGGGGCCTGGACCCTTGGATCCCGGATAAGGAAAATGAATGGCTCTGATTTGCCCAAAAAAAGGCTGAACACGGCCTGACACGCCCTGTGACACGCCCGTGTCATGCCCTGTGACACGCCCGTGTCACAGGCCGTGTCCCTTAAGCGACACACAACCGACTCAAATCCAACCAGTACACGGCCGTGTGACACGCCCGTGTCACAAGTTACATGCCCGTGTTATGGCCGACACGCCTGTGGCTAGCTGCTGTGTACTATACACAGCACAATATCAACTCACCCGAGCGTGACACGGCTAGTGACACGCCCGTGTCACAGGCCATGTACCCCAGGACACACCCGTATCCACCAACAAACTCATCCCTGGCTGAAACCAGCAAAGTACACGCCCTGTGACACGCCCATGTCACAGGCCATGTATTTCCTTTGCTTGCCGCTCGACGGTCGTCGAGCGCAGTTTGTCGACAAGAGGGGGACACGCCCTCTGACATGCCCATGTCACACGGTACACGCCCGTGTGACATGGCGTGTTCTTCATCGACCGAATTTCGTCGACCACGCGACCAACTGCTCAACCCAAGCAGGACACGCCCTGGGACATGCCCGTGTCCCAAGCCGTGTCACCCAATCTTTACCCAAATTGGGCTTTGGCGTATTACACAATCTGTGCTAAAATGACCAATTTTGTCGCAGCACCAATAGTCAAACCTGTTGTACCTTCTCTTGTACTCTTGCTTTACCTTTCGGAGACGAGGTCTAGCAGGGGCAACATTCTTTGAGGTGGAGGCCTCCTGGTTACAGCATACACAGGAGCTCCCCATCTCCTTAGCCTTAGGTACAACATTTTTGCCTTTTCCTGTCTTCTTAATATTGTGTCCATGGACATATGGACCATAAATCTTCATCTAAATTTCTTCAAATGGTGCTTTGAAAACACTAACATCGTAGTCATGGGGACAGGTCCATCCCTGTTATCTGTTCTTGGTCTCCACATATGTAGGCCTGACATGATGACCATAGGATAACTCTAGGTCAAACTTGTTCGTCAGGAAGATTACCTTCCTAAACGAGGGCTGACCCATGGGTGCCTTCACCTTTTCTTTGGTACTGGATTTCTTGGCAGCCTTACCCTTTCCGGCTACGTGTCCAAGACCACCACCCTCCTTTGAACCTGAGAACTCATTAATGAGAGGGAGAATAGTCTTCGGCTTGGAGAAACTCTCAATGAGTTTTCTATCCACCGCGAGCTTTTCTTCCAGCTTATCAAGATATTTTTCTATCAGACTCAATATCTCAGCGGGGCCCTTGAGTTCCTCTTTCAAGGAGTGAACTTCATCTCTGAGAGGAAGTAATTTTTCAATTTCTTCCTTCAGATTAGTTTCCAATGCCTTGAGGGAGGCAATCTCTTTTAACTGCTTCCGGACTACTGAAAGAGAGGGTTAGACCTGATATACTGTAGAGGGGGGTGGGGGGGGGGGTGAATAGAGTATCTTTAAAACTTTTTGTTGTTTATAAAATTTTCAGAGTAGAGCAAATAATAGATACTAATATTTACTGTAAGTAAAAGAGCAATCCAAGATAAAATAATTTAACACAGCCACAACAAAACTAAACTAACATAGCCGCAACAAGAGCAAGAAGAAAGAGGGCAACCAGACAACATAAGAACTTTTATAGTAGTTCCCCAACCTGGGTACATCCACTCTTCTACCACCCTGATAGGAATCCACTAGTAGGTTTTGATCAGGTGACTGCCACCAATGAGCTTTTGATCAGGTGCCCAAAAACCAACTCAAGTATTTTGATCAGGTGACTTACAACCAAGGAATAACTTTTGAATGGAGTTAAACAACCCTTTGTACATAGAGGGGGTGAGAGATTTATGGTGTCTTCTCTTTCTCAAAACAACTGAAAAGACAAGTGGATCTTGATGTTGTCAAAGCTCCCCCTGAGATATTGAATTGTTCAGGAAGATTGGAGGTTTGCTTCAGGGTATAGGTCTTTTGTCTTCAGCCTTGATTTGAGAAGATCCAGGAACCTCTTGACTGATAGAAGTTTGTTGTCCTTGAAGAATCCTGGAGTGAAGGTTGAAGAAGACTCTTGATTTGGAATGGATGTTCTTCTTCTTCTTTAGTAATGTTAAGAAGAAAACAAGATTGTTTTCTGTACAGAGAAGAATTAGAATGTAGTTGCTGTTGATCTTCTCTGTATGCCTTGTGTTATTTCTCTGGTCTCCACTTCTTATTCACTTCTCTGTGGAGAAGAAAAGAAAAATCTATTTTATATGATCAGTCGAATTTTTTCTCTGAATTTTGAATTCCTGTGCATTAATTGCTGACGGCCTGGAGAATGAAATATGAGTGGATATAATATCTGCATTAATGGATTTCCCCAACTATCTTATTGAAAAGAGATAAGTAATAATCCTGATGAATACCATAATCAATGCTGCTTCTAACGGTTATATTCAGAGAATATTAAGCATTGATTATTCAGGAATTACTGCAATAGAATAAGGATAAACGAAGGAAAAATCCAAGTCTGGATCTGCACAGAATTCGTCAAGCAAAGAACAAATTTCGTCGACCTGAGTCCAGAGTTCGTCGACCTGAGAACAACTAACTGCTTTTTGATAAAACTTGCCAATTCTGTGCTCTAAGTTCGTCGAGCTGATAATAAAACTTCATCGACTGGAGTTCAGAGAAAGGATTCTGGACTTAGAATGTTGAAGTTCCAGAAATCGTGGACCTGAGCTAGAATATCGTCGAGCTCAACTTAGAGAACTGTCTCTGAGTTTGTCGAGCGGAGCACGACTTTCGTCGAGCTGAGTTTGACGAACGTCGAACTCACTTTTCTGAAACTTGATTTTTTTCTAAGTCTGGAGTCTTCTACAGTCTTTTGTTGGCTTGTCCATGCAATGTTAACTCTAAGGACATAGCATAAACTCTAGGACACATACATGACCCTGGCTATACATGGTGGGTCAATTATCCTAGTTAGTGAACCTAGCCAAAATCAAACTAGGGATCCAACAATCTCCCCCTATTTGGGTGAGGTCACTAATGCAAATGAAAATAAAACAACATTCACAAAGCAAAAGAAGGAATACATCTGGCAGAAAGATTAAAACATACAGCAGATATATATACACTGTAGCTTTGTGTCGGTTTATGAATAAAAAGTTTGAGACACAGAAATAGAGCAACAAATTCTCATTTCTTTTTCTTCATTATCTCCTTTTGCTTATCCTCCTTTTTCTTGTCAGCAGGCTGAGTGAATTTGATCTCTCTGTTGGGATTTGCTGCTTGCGTTTTGGTCATGGTCATATCGGCAGCTCCAATGATGTTGAGAGATGTAGCCCCTGGCACAACAACATCTGGATGTAACTACATATAATCATCTACATTAAATAACTTATTTGATTTTGCATACCTATTTAATTCTTCTTTCCTGTATTTGACATTGTTGAGTACTGTGAGAGATCCTTTCCTTCAGCTTTAGCCTTGTTTATCATAGATAATCAAACCAGTTCTTGAAATCTGACCATTCTAGTAGTTGTAGCTGTTTTAGGATCCTCAAATGGAACAGGAGGAGATTCAGGCTTCTTTGGACTGTCAGCTTTCTGGGATTCTGGAGCTTGATGTAGATGTTGCTGAGGTTGTTGATGTTGATGTTGTTGATGTTGCCTGCTTCAGGAGTACCTGTGCTGACTGCTTCCAGAATGAGAAGAGGATCTACCCTGTTGTCTCTGATAGGTTTGAAATTGGGTAGATCTCTGAGAAGAAGTGCCTGAAGCACTAGCAGTTGGTGGAGGAGGCGGAGGAGGGTCTTTCCTATATCTTTGAGAAGGTGGAGGAGGAGAGTATCTCCTGCTTTTCTTTCTGTCCTTCTATTGATTTTTGGAAAGCCACATCCAAGCTGGCATGCCCTTATAAGGAGTAATTTTTTGAAGAATGTAGTATGGGGTATCATGGATGGGATTAGGTTTAGGAGCAGCTGCTGGAGGGGCTTTCCTTTTCTTAGAGATTTTATTTTTCTTTGCAGAAGGACTGTCATTTGAATTATCTTCATCATCATCTGAAAATCCCTGAGGATTATCATATAATGCATTAATTTCCTTTAGGGCTTCTGCAGATATCAACAACTTTTCAGCTTGAGGAGGAGCTGGAGCTGGAGTTGGAGGACTATGTATATCCGTGCTTTTAGCAACTGATTTATTTTCTTCTTCAATATCTGCCATGATCAACTCATCTAGATCTGGAATGGGGCTGTCATCCATTATATATGTTGTTGCAGAGGCAACCTCTGGAGAATGAATATCTTTGGGAGTAGATGTAGTTGGAGTCTCTGAAACTGCAAAACTATCCTTGAGTTGCTTAGCAACTGAGGGACTGATAGGTGCAGTGTAGGGAACAATAGGCAAAGATGGCTTTATGCAGACAGAAGGAAGGTAGTTCAGATGAACTGTATCAAAAGAATTTAACAAACTCAAAATATCTACTGTGGGATTGATAATGTAATCAACAATAGTGTTTATTTCATCTATAACTGTCTCATCCATATCCATATCATATTCAATAAAATCAATCAAATCATCAGGAATAGCTGTGTCTGTTGCTGCTTCTGCTACTACTTATGTTGTTGCTTCTGCTGGAGCTACTTCTTCATGGAGTATCTGTTGGAACACCCTATTACTAATTTGGGCAGGATCACTATGTCTTTAGGAAACCTGTTTTGACCTCCTGTATAGATCTAAAGGTCAACTAGAATTGAGTGTAAGGGTTAGTACTTAGGTTTGAAAGCTGCCCTCAAGACCAAGGATTTTCAGGTTGAAGAATAAGTCATATCGTCGAGCTCAGTACGACGAATCATCGATCTCCAATCGACGATCGTCTAGCTCAACTTCGATGGATCGTCGAACTCCATTCGACGATCGCTGAGCTCAACTTCAACAAATCGTCGAACTCCATTCGACGATCTTCGAGCTCAGTTCGACGATCTTGACTCAGTATTGATTCTCTATCTCTGAGCTCAGTTCGACAATAGTTGAGCTCAGATCGACGATCTCTGTTGCTGTCTAAGTCCAAATCACTGAGCTCAGTTCGACGATAGCAGAGCTCAGTTCGACGATTTTCTGAAGAATTTAATGTTTCTCAAGATTCAAATTCAGAACAGTTAAGGAGTTATTCAGCAATTAATTCAGAATATTTTCTAGCCGTTTTCATTTATTCTGGACCAAGTTTCAAGGGATTATCAAGGAATGTTTCTTTGGACTTTCCCCCAGAAGACATTTGCAATTAAGGATGCAATTAATGACAAGCTAACGACCATTCTTGACAGATGATGATTTTATATTCAGAACCAGAGAATAAAATACAAGATTTTTTGAATCTCTTATAGTGACAGCGCAGATAAGCAGAACAAGAAGAAGAAGAACAATTCATTCTCTGCTACAATATTCTCTGGAACAACATCTTTCTCAACATAAACTGTTCACAAGAGAAAGAGCAAAAAGAATTCACTCAAGAACACACACCAAAGGAGATCAACAAATCTGAAATCTTCAGATCCCCTTTGATTCAAGTGTTCAAAGCCAACATAATTCAAAGACTCCAGACACCTAACATTTCAGCTGTTGCTGAAATTATCATTTGCTGGAGATCAACTTCTGAAGGCCTATCACCCTACAGCAAAGCTTCATTTCCTGAACATCTCAAGAACTCAGGGGAGCTTTGACAACATCAAATCCACATAGTCTTCTCAGCTGCTCTGAGAAAGAGAAGAATTTCATAACTCTCTCATCGCCATCTCTGTAAAGGGTTTTTCAAACTCCCTTCAAAAGTTTGTGCTTGGTTTTTGAGCACCTTGTCAAAAGATCATTGGTGGCAAGACACCTGATCAAAAAATCTGATTTGGTTTTTGAGCACCTTATCAAAAGCTTATTGGTGCCCAGGACACCTGATCAACTCATCCTGCAGTGGATTCCTACCTAGGGTGGTAGAAGAGTGGATGTACCCAAGTTTAGGGGAACAACTATAGCTCCTTGTGTCCTCTGGCTTGCTTGTCTTTATTTTTGTTTCTGGCTATGATTGATCTGTGATTAGTTTAGATCTGTGATTAATTTCTATTGTAGGTTATTTTGTGATTAGATTTAATAGTTGCTTCCCTGTTCACTCAGATTACAACAATTGTTGTAAAAAGTTTTCAAGCACCATATAATCTATTCACCCCCCCCTCTAGAGTATATCAGATCTAGCTGCACTTTCAATTGGTATCAGAGGCAGGTTGGTTAAACATACCACACCTTGGTGGTTGCACAGGCTAACACCTGAACCTAAAGATTCCTAGTTAGATCTGTTTTCTTTTGAGTTTATTATTAGTTTTTTTTTTCACCAATCATGGCCCAAAACAAAGATTATGCTAGCACCAGACCTTCAGTGTGCAATCTATCTAAGTTTGCACTTTGGAAAACAAGGATTAGATTATACATGAATTCTATTGACGAAGATATTTTTAATTCTGTTTTGACAGTCTATGCAAGACCTCCAGAGAACTCAAGTACAAATGCTATTCCACCTCCATCAGGAACTGATGCTGATATCAAGAAGTGGAAGGTAGCTGATGCAAAGGCTATGAATATCTTCGCCCAGACCATGTCTGATGACATCTTTCAAAAGGTGGCTGAATGTAATTCAGCAAAGGAAATCTGGGATAAACTCTCTGAAATAGTCTCAGGTTCAGCTGATGAAAGAAAGGACAAGAGATCCCACCTCATATCTCAATATGAGAATTTCAAGAAGGGAGAAGCTAAATCAGTTGGAGATATGTACAATAGACTTAGTCTGATAGTCAGTGAACTCAGGACTTTGGATAAGGAGATATCACTGACTGAACTTAATGACAAAATTTTAATGTGCTTTCCAAGCACTTGGGATTCAAGAATCTAGCCAATCAAGGATGCCAGAAGTTTGAATGAGATCACCACAGAAGCTCTTTTGGGCAAGCTCAAATCTTATGAGCTGCTAATCAAAAATAGAGAAGAAGAGCAGAAGGCTGCTTCACCAGGCACAAGAAAAGAGAAGACAATAGCCTTCAAAGCAACTGAAGATCAGCCTGAAGACAAAGTCACAGGCAATGATGAACTGCTCAGTATATTGGCCAAAAGATTCTACAAGATGGCCAGAAAGGACTTCAGAAAGAGATCATACAAGGAGCATGATAAGCCAAGGTATGATAAGTCAAATAATAAGGAAATTGTCTGCTTTGGTTGCAGGAAACCAGGGCACATTGTACCTGACTGTCTAGAGAACAAAAACAAGGACAGAAGGGACAAGAAAGAAAGAAGAAGAGAAAAAGACTTCAAGAAAAGTAACAATGGCAAACCCTCCACAAGCAAGAATAAACACACAAGGAAGGGGTTTGTTGCTGAATCCTGGAGTGAGACTGAAGAGGAGTCAGAAGCCTCATCCAGCTCTAGTGATGATGAAGATGATGCAGAAGAGAAGGAGTTCTGCATGATGACAATCAATGCCTCACAACATAATTCAGATGAAGAAGAGTCAGAGTCAGACTCAGAGACTCAACCTGAAGAAGATCAGGTAATTAATTCTTTTGATTTCGATTTAGAAGACTTTAAATCTGAGTTTAAAGCATTGTGTTTAGACCTCCTAAAATTTGAGAAGGAAATTATCTCTCTCAGAAATCATTTATCTGAACATAATACCTTAAAGTCAGAAAACCTCAAACTCTCTCAGGAGTTGGAGTGCTGTAGGGAGCAGATAGCTTCACTGAAAGGTGAGCTATCTGAGGCCAAGAAGCTTGAAGAATCCCTTAATGGGAGAAGTATCAAGCTGATGGACATCACAAGCACAGTGAACTCCAGATTTAATAGTACACTGGGCTTGGGTGCTTCATCCAGCCAACCTATAGTTCTAACAACCCCAATCAAGTTCATTTCTGATAAAGGGAAGGGAGTTGTAGAGGTAGTTAGGAAAAATTCTGATCTGCCCAAGAAAACTAAGTTCCAGCAGAAATCATCGAACGGAGCTCGACGATCGCCGAACAAAGATCGACGATCTCAGGCAAAATCGTCGAACTCAGGTCGACGATCTCAAATTACTAAACTCTGCCATAGTCGACCGTCGAACAGAGCTCGACGATCTGACCCAAGATCCTCGAACGCAGCTCCACGATCGTCGAACAGAGATCAGAGCTCTGGAAATTCCTTCAAGGGCAAATCAAAATCTAATCCTAGGGGTTCTTCATCCCAAATCTTTAACCCTTATACTGAATGGATAATACCTCCAAGGAGATATCATCCTGAAGGTTATAAGAGTCAACCTGGGATGTCTTTTATTTCTGAGTTTAAAGGTTATCAACCTAGGCCCAAGGTAAACTGGGTCAAAAACAAAAGAATTATTTTATGTGCAGGTGAACACCTATCCAACATCAAACCAGCAATGGTACTTGGATAGTGGGTGCTCTAAGCACATGACAGGAAATAAGGATAACCTCACATCCTTTAAAGCCAAGCTTGGACCCAAAGTTATTTTTGGTGATTCAAACTTTGGACAAACTAAAGGATATGGTGCAGTCCAGATTGGATCAGTAACATTCAAGAAGGTAGCTTATGTGGAAGGACTGAAGCACAATTTGATAAGCATCAGTCAGCTATGTGATGAAGGCTACCAGGTGACTTTCAGCAAAGCTTTATGCAAGATCAAGTCAGAGGACAACACAACTGTGCTGACAAGTAAAAGGAAAGGTAATACCTATCTAGTAGATTTTCTTTCAACAGATGTAGATATTTGCCTATTCAATTCTGTTTGTACACCTAATATTTTATGGCATAAGAGACTAGGACACTTAAACCTTAGAACTATTGCTAGGCTATCCAAGGACAACCTTGTTAGAGGACTACCTTCTGGCCCCTAGAAGAAGAAAGGACTCTGCAGGGCCTGTCAATTAGGGAAGCAAAATAAAAATAGTTTTAAGTCACTTAATAAGAGTGATTCACCTAGGATCTTGTATCTGTTACACATGGATCTTTTTGGACCCATTACAGTACAAAGCCTAGGAGGGAAATCTTACACTTTAGTAGTTGTAGATGACTTCTCTAGATTCACATGAGTGTTCTTTCTGAGGAAGAAGTCTGATAACTTTAAATGTTTGACATAGTTTCTCAAATGTATACAGATTGAGTTCAATACCCACATTGCCCTGATCAGAAGTGATCATGGGACAGAGTTTGATTCTCTTCTTATGCAAGAGTTCTGTCAGAGTGAAGGGATCAGGTACACTTTCTCAGCTCCTAGAACTCCTCAATAAAATGGGGTAGCTGAAAGGAAAAATAGAACCATTATTGAATCTGCCACTACATTGTTGTTAGATGCTCACCTCCCTCTATCCTCTTGGGAAGAGGCAGTGAACACCTCCAACTATGTGTTGAATAGAAGTTTGATACATAAACTAAAGGGAAAGTCTCCCTATGAATTACTCAAATGGAAGAAACCTAAAGTTGATTATTTTAGTGTTTTTGGCTGCATTTGTTATATACACAATAATGACAAGAGATATTTAGCAAAATTTCAAGCTAAAGCTGATGAAGGAGTGTTTCTGGGATACTCCATGATCAGTAAGGCTTATAGGGTTTATAATAAATCATCTCTAAAAATTGAGGAATCTGTTCATATATCATTTGATGAATCTAACATGTCTTTCAAGGAGAACACTTCTACCATAGAACCTTTGCAGGAACATTCTCTTGTTGAAGACTTGAACAAGTTACAGGTTACTCAAAAAGAGGAAAGCAGTGAAGATGAAGAAAGCATTCAACATGTTGAAGAAAAACAACTTGAAGAGCCAGTTGTTGTACCACAAGAGGAAACAACAACACAGGTTGGTGAACAATCAACACCCCCTATTGATTTAGTAACATCAAGAGACCATCCAATTTACCAAATAATTGGAGACATCTCAGCTGGTGTGCAAACCAGAAATCAGGTCAACCAAAACCTGTTGCACACTTGCTTCCTATCTCAAATTGAACCTCAGTCCATTCAAGATGCAGAGCAAGATCCACACTGGATCATTGCAATACAAGAAGAGTTGCATCAATTTGAAAGGAACAAAGTTTGGGAACTAGTGCCAAAGCCTAAGGATCACTCCATTGTTGGAACAAAGTGGGTGTTCAGAAACAAATTGGATGATCAAGGAGTAATAGTAAGGAACAATGCAAGGCTAGTTGCTCAAGGATATTCTCAAGAAGAAGGCATAGACTATGACCAGACTTTTGCACCAGTTGCAAGATTGGAAGCCATCAGAATTTTCTTAGCCTATGCAGCACATAAAGGCTTCAAGGTATATCAGATGGATGTCAAAAGTGCATTTCTCAATGGAGACATCAAAGAAGAAGTCTATGTTAGACAACCTTCAGGTTTTATCTCTCCAACTTATCCTGATTATGTTTTTAGGTTGAACAAAGCATTATATGGTCTCAAGCAAGCTCCTAGAGCATGGTATGAGACCCTAGCATGCTTCCTTCTGGAAAATGGATTTATAAGGGGTAGAGTAGACCAAACTTGTTTCATTAGAACCCATAAGTCCCATACCCTACTAGTACAGATTTATGTAGATGATATTATTTTTGGTTCTACTGATTCACCATTGTACAGAAGATTTTCCAACCTAATGCATTCTAAATTTGAAATGAGTAGCATGGGTGAGCTATCCTTCTTTCTAGGATTGCAAGTCAAACAACATGCTGAAGGCATCTTTATTTCTCAAACCAAGTATGCAAATGAATTGGTTAAGAAATTTGGTATATCTGAAGCATCTTGCATGAAAACACCTATGCCTACTAATGCTGTATTGGATGTTGATGAACATGGGAAACCTGTTGATCAGACAACATATAGAGCAATGATTGGCTCTTTACTGTACCTTACAGCTAGTAGACCAGATATAATGTTTGCTACATGTATATGTGCTAGGTTCCAAGTAAGCCCTAGAGAGTCACACCTAACATTAGTAAAGAGGATTCTTATGTATGTTAAAAGTTGTCCAAATCTAGGTCTCTGGTATCTAAAAGACTCAGCATTTGACTTAACTGGATTTTCTGATGCTGATTATGCTGGATGCAGAATTGACAGGAAAAGCACCAATGGAACTTGTCAGTTCCTTGGTGACAGACTTGTCTCTTGGTTTTGTAAGAAACAAACATCTGTGTCAACTTCAACTGCTGAAGCTGAATATATGGCTGCAGGCAGTTGTTGTTCACAAATCTTGTGGATTCAAAACCAACTCATAGACTATGGCAACAACATAGAGAAGTCAAAAATCTTTTGTGATAACACCAGTGCTATTTCTATAGCTCAAAATCCAGTCCTCCATAATAGGACAAAACACATAGAAATTAAGCATCACTTCTTAAGTGATAATGTTGAGAAGAATAAAATTGAACTTCAATATATCCCAACTGATTTACAAAAGGGAGATATTTTCACCAAACCCTTGGATGAAAAGAAACACACCTTCTTCTTAAATCAGTTAGGAATGCTAGATGGAGGAAGTCTAAAATAATATCCAAGATTTTAAAAGTTTAAAAAGTGACCAAGACAAGACAAACATCTTGATTTTTCTTAGTGTCAAGAGTGTCTTTCTGGT
The DNA here is from genome assembly GCA_039583875.1 of Platanthera guangdongensis. Lineage (NCBI taxonomy): Eukaryota > Viridiplantae > Streptophyta > Magnoliopsida > Asparagales > Orchidaceae > Platanthera > Platanthera guangdongensis. The sequence continues at coordinate 74,519,226 of CM077160.1, read as the reverse complement.
CTCTGAACTGCGCTCGACGATTTTCCCCCAGATCGTCGAACGAAGATCGACGATTTCTGAAATCGTCGACCTGAGTTCAGCGTTTCTCAAATAGTCTGAACTATCTCTTCCGGTCAACGATCGTCGAACGGCGCTCGACGATTTTGTTCTCTGAACGATCGTCGAACAGAGCTCGACGCTCTCCAATATCGTCGAACGGAGATCGACGATATTGAAGACCTTTCAGATTCCTTTAGTAGCCCCGATCGTCGAACTGAGTTCAACGATCTTTCCTTTTATGCGTCGAACCCTAATATAAAATTCATTTTTCGCTGTCGTTCTCCTTTTGCACTTTCGATTTCTCTGCAAAAACTCTCTTTCCCTCCAAACATCTCTACACTTGGTCGTTTTGTTTGTTGATTTTTGCAGGTAACAATGGCAGTCTCTGTTGTTGTTCTCGCCGCAATGAAATTTAATGCCGGATTTGATATTGACATGGAATCCTTCAGCACCACTGACCAAGTTTTCCAGGATATTTTGGAACTCTTCAAAGAGCAGAAACTTGCTACCATCATGACCACCAGGATCAAACTTGCTGCTGATGAGATTAAGGAGTGGGTCTACACTGCCCACAACCAGGATCAAAACACAATAGTTGGATCAATTTCTGGCACCCAGGTACCCTTGACTCCAACCATTCTGACAGAAGTTTTTGAGCTAAGTTCTGGTAGAGATTCTGCTGATCTGTTTGGAGAGGAATTTGCTGATCTGCTTGCAAGAATGGGTCACTCTGAGGCTAACCCTAGCAAGTTGCTGAAGAAGAACCTAGCTGTGGAGGACAGGTTCTTGACTGATGTAGTTGGGAAGGTTTTGTTGGCCAAGCACTCAGCACATGATACTATTTCTAGGTATCAGCTGTGCTTAATGGGAGCCATTGTGGACAAGAAGCAATTGAACTTGGGAGAGGTCTTCTTTGACCTTATTAAAAAGAAAATCAATAAGAATTTTGTGAATTTTGGGAGGATCCTAGGGCTATTCCTTCAGAACAGATACCCTACTCTGCTTGTATCATCTGAGATACATATTAATGCTTCTAAGAGATTGTCCTGTGCCCTATTTGGTAAATGGCACAGGCAGATCATCAAGCCCAGCAGGCCTTCTGCAAGCACACCTTCAGGCACCAGGACTGTAATAGTCACTTCCCCTCAGGTCTCTGCCCCTGTAGATGACTTGCCTGCTGCTGCCTCTCCTCCTCCTCATATTCCATCTCCTCCAGTTCCATCCACCATCCAAACTCCATCCACAATCATCATCTCCAGCCCTTCTCCAACATCTATACCATCTCCAATTCCAACTCTACCAACAACAGAAGAAATATTCCATCCATTATATTCCTACCCTCAACCAGACATTGCCACATCATCCACCATTCCAGCCTTCAATCTTCTTGATGATTCCTTCATGGATGACTCACCCTCCTCTCCTCTTGAGCTTCCCTCCTCATCAACTTCTTACCAACAACTTCTGCAAGAAATTATTGATCAACCCACCTTCACACCCTCTATCTCCATTCCACTGTCTTCCATCTCCACTATACCCTCTCCTCAACCATCACTCATACCATCCACTAGATCTCCACCACCATCACCAATTGCTCATCCATCCCTCTCTACCTCTGCTCCAGTCACTGCTGAGCAAGTAGATCTTCCAGCCCTGGCTGACAAGATATATGAACTGATAGCTCCCAGGCTATCTCTTCTATTGGAGACCTCCTTGGCTCCATTACTTCAGTCAGTGGCAGCTCTTTCTGCCAGGCTATCCTCCTTATTTCCTCAGGCAATCCCTTCATCAGTGTGCCTTGATCCAGCCTTATCTGAATCCAGGCAGGGGGAGATGCCTTATGAAGTCAGCTTGCCTGCTGTTTCTTCATTTGTTGCTGTTGCTGCTGCTACTATTGTTCCTCAAGCTCCAGTTCCACCTCCAGTTGTAGTCTTTTCAATAGACCTCAGGTCCCTACTTTCAGTGTTTGATTCAATGTATTTCAGTTGTCTTCCAGAGAAAGTTTGTCTTCCAGAGAGAGTTGCTGTCCAGCCCCTAGAGGATCTCTCCATGGCCCTTATGCCCTTCTCATGTTGTGATACCAACATTATAACTTCTTTTGTCAATTCAGTATATGCTGTTGCTACTCCTGCTGAGTATATTGTTGATATTTCTGTTGCTGCTACAAATGTTGTTCCAGTTTTTGATGATATACATATGACAGAGGCATATATATTTGAGCCTGCTGCTATTGCTGATGATATTGATGCTACTGAACCTCTTATATCTGAAACTGATGTTGCTGATATTATTGTATCTGAAAGTGTGTTATCTGAAACTGCTGCTGCCCCAACTGCTACTATTATTACTGCTGATAATACTACTGCTGTTACATCTTCTAAGAGTGCTGCTCCAGAAATTTTTGTGTCTGTTGCTACTACTACTGCTACAACTTCTGTTGTTATAAGTGCTGTATCTACTGCTGTCACCACTACTGTTTCATCTGCTCCAACTCAACTTCAGAAAGAATTGATGAAAAGGATTGATGCTCTTTATGATGAGCAAAGTTCTGAGTGTGATGAATTCAGGACTGATTCTGATGACTCCTCTGCCACTATTGCCAGGAAGAGAAAGACAAGGAGCAAAGCCATGAAAAGAGTGCCTCCAGCCAAAGTAAAGGACACTAATGACATACCATATTACATTCTTCATGACTGCCCTATAACTGAGCATTGGATGCAATACTCCAAGAACCAACTTAAAGCCATGCAGAAGAAGAGGAAGTATGAGAAAGGATCTTCCCAGTTTCATCATTCTCATCCTCCTCCACCACCTCCTCCTGATGCAGGTGCAGGTGGAAGCTCAGCTGCTCAACCTCATGCCAAAAGCCAAACCCCCTATCAGCCTCATGCAAGATTTTATCATAGGGGAAGCCAGTACAGGGGTTCTCAATCTAGAAGAGGAAGTTACAGAGGAAACCAGAGGGAATTCCAAGTTTATTCAAAAGGTTATTCAAGGCAACATCCTTACTCCAGGGAAGGACAAACCTCATCAGACACAACATCAGGTCCTTTTACCTACAAGTTAAAGGAAGTAGTCTCCTCCAAAGCTCCTCAGGATAATCCATCCAACAGATATGAGCCATCAGTGCCCTTTTAGGATCCTGAAAACAACCCTAATGCTTAGACTGCAGGATGAAAGAGCTAGCTGCCCTGGATCAAATTAAGAAAGCTAAAGAGTAAGGTAGAGATTCTTCCAACATCACTACATTGTCTGAGCAAAGAAAGAAATAATTAGAAAGATATGGCTCAAGCAAATTCTTTGACTCTGATAGATATATGGAGCTGCATCCTGAAGCTGTGGTTCCTAGGCCCAAACAACAAACCTCTTTAGGTGCAGCAGATGACAGAAGGTCAAAGAAAGAAGCTCTAAATCCTAATAGAGAAATCAAACTTATAAAGTGCAAGGAGAAAGAATAACTATGTAAGGTGACAATCATTCTGAATTCTGAATTTTGTCTGGGATGATATATATCTGTGGTTCTGCAATGTCCTGCTTATTTCTTTTCTGTTTTATTGCTTTGTATGTTGTTATTTAATTTTTCCAAGTTCTGTAAATAGTAATCCTAACCCAAATAGGGGGAGATTGTTGGAACACCCTATTACTAATTTGGGTCAGTATCACTATGTCTTTAGGAAACCTGTTTTGACCTCCTGTATAGATCTAAAGGTTAACTAGAATTGAGTCTAAGGATTAGTACTTAGGTTTGAAAGCTGCCCTCAAGACCAAGGATTTTCAGGTTGAAGACTAAGTCATATCGTCGAGCTCAGTACTACGAATCGTCGAACTCCAATCGACGATCGTCTAGCTCAACTTCGATGGATCGTCGAACTCCATTCGACGATCGCTGAGCTCAACTTCAACAAATCGTCGAACTCCATTCGACGATCTTCGAGCTCAGTTCGACGATCTTAACTCAGTATTGATTCTCTATCTCTGAGCTCAGTTCGACGATAGTTGAGCTCAGAACGACGATCTCTGTTGCTGTCTAAGTCCAAATCGCTGAGCTCAGTTCGACGATAGCAGAGCTCAGTTCGACGATTTTCTAAAGAATTCAATGTTTCTCAAGATTCAAATTCAGAACAGTTAAGGAGTTATTCAGCAATTAATTCAGAATATTTTCTAGCCGTTTTCATTTATTCTGCACCAAGTTTCAAGGGATTATCAAGGAATGTTTCTTTGGACTTTCCCCCAGAAGACATTTGCAATTAATGATGCAATTAATGACAGGCTAATGGCTATTCTTGACAGAGGATGATTTTCTATTCAGAACCAGAGAATAAAATACAAGATTTTTTGAATCTCTTATAGTGACAGCACAGATAAGCAGAACAAGAAGAAGAAGAACAATTCATTCTCTGCTACAATATTCTCTGGAACAACATCTTTCTCAACATAAACTGTTCACAAGAGAAAGAGCAAAAAGAATTCACTCAAGAACACACACCAAAGGAGATCAACAAATCTGAAATCTTCAGATCCCCTTTGATTCCAGTGTTCAAGGCCAATATAATTCAAAGACTCCAGACACCTAACATTTCAGCTGTTGCAGAAATTATCATTTGCTGGAGATCAACTTCTGAAGGTCTATCACCCTACAACAAAGCTTCATTTCCTGAACATCTCAAGAACTCAGGGGGAGCTTTGACAACATCAAATCCACATAGTCTTCTCAGCTGCTCTGAGAAAGAGAAGACTTCCATAACTCTCTCATCTCCATCTCTGTAAAGGGTTTTTCAAACTCCCTTCAAAAGTTTGTGCTTGGTTTTTGAGCACCTTGTCAAAAGCTCATTGGTGGAAAGACACCTGATCAAAAAATCTGATTTGGTTTTTGAGCACCTTATCAAAAGCTCATTGGTGCGCAGGACACCTGATCAACTCATCCTGCAGTGGATTCCTACCTAGGGTGGTAGAAGAGTGGATGTACCCAAGTTTAGGGGAACCACTATAGCTCCTTGTGTCCTCTGCCTTGGTTGTCTTTATTTTTGTTTCTGGCTGTGATTGATCTGTGATTAGTTTAGATCTGTGATTAATTTCTGTTATTGGTTATTTTGTGATTAAATTTAATAGTTGCTTCCCTGTTCACTCATATTACAACAATTGTTGTAAAAAGTTTTCAAGCACCATATACTCTATTCACCCCCCTCTAGAGTATATCAGATCTAGCTGCACTTTCAGTATCTCCCCCTGCCTGGTTTCAGAAGGCACTGGAGCCAGACCCCTGACTGAAGGAGGGACAGAGAGGGCAGAGAGTTGGGAAGCAAGGGAAGAGATGTAAGAAGCAAGAGGTGAAATAGCCTCTGCTATGAGGTTTTTGATGAGTGGAGTGAGAATTGCCAGAAGATGTGGAATGGAAGGAGAGTCCAATTGCATGAACTCAGAATGTGTCTGAGTGGATACAGAAGTATGGATGGAAGATGATTGTGGAGGGGAAGGTAGAGAATCTGGCATGTGCTCATCTGCAGGTGATGGAGTATGAAGGGGGGATGACAGTAGAGCAAAAGAAGGGGGTGAGAGGAGGTTGGAAATGGGTATGTTGTCTAGATGTGTTGGTAGAGGAGTTGAGGGTGGGGTACCCGGGTGTGATGGAGTTGGTGTACTATGTTGTGACGGAGTTGGTGTACCATGGTGTGATGGAGTTGTTGTACCATGGTGTGATGGAGTTGGTGTATGAGAGTGAATATGAGTTTGTGGATGATGCACTGGAGATGATGGAGGTGTAGGAGTATGGACTATGATATGAACTAGTGAAGAGAGATGAATTGGGGAGGCTGGAGGAGGTGGAGGTGGAGGTGGAACATCTTTAGCAGGGTGGGGAGTGGCTGGAACAACCCTTGTACTCTCAGAAGGTCTGGAGGAAGAGGAGGGAGCCTTGGATGGCTTGGTGATATTCCTCTCCCACCTGTGAAAGAGGGCACAAGTAATCCTCTTGGAGGTATTAATGAATATGGTCGGTGTGACCAGGGATTCAGCAGCCTTGGCCTGAAAGAAGATGCCCAGAATCCTTCCAAAACACACTTCTTTCTTGGTGTTTTTCTTCCTGATCATCTCAAACAGGATCCTAGCCTAGTTCACAGGCTTCTTATTTACAACAGCACACATCACAAGGAATTGATGCCTAGTGATGTAGTCGTGGGCTGTGTGTTTTCCCATCAGTACCTTGCTAACGACATCTGCTAGAAACTTGTATTCAGCAGACAAATGTTTCTTTAGCAGTTTGTTGGGTGTGGTTCCAAAATAATCCATCTTATTCAACATCTCCTCAAATTCATCACTATCAATCTCTAAAACTTCTTCACCATTAGCTAATCCGAAAATATTTGTTAAGACGGCGGGGGTAAGAGATATTTCATTACCTGATACGGTTCCCGTCATGGTATTATCATCTGGGGACGAGGAGGTGTAAACCCATTCTCTTATTTCTGTTCCAGCTATCTTTATTCTTGTGGTCATCAGATACTCCAGCTGTTGATCTTCAAATAATTTCAGAATTTCAAGGAAGATGGGATCAGAATGTTGGAACGACTCGAAGTCGATGTCAAAACCCATATCAAATTTCATGGAAGAGAGAGCGCTTGTTGGGATCGCCATGAATGCACATGCAAGAGAAAAACAGAGATCAAGTGTAAAGGAAACTGAAAGTGCGGGATGGAGGTTGAAGAAAAACCTAGATATAAGGTTTATTTTTCAGAATATGAATTGACAAACTCCGTTCAGCGAGAAATTAAAAATTCTTCGAGCTGAGGTCGACGAAATATTTGATGGTCAAAAGAATTCGTCGATCTCTGTCAGAAGATGTGAAAACATTTTGTCGAGCTTCGTTCGACGAAAGTTTTCTGAAGCAAATTCGACGATCTTCGTTCGACAAAAATAGCTTCACTCACAGTGAGTTCGTCGAACTCCGTTTGACGATTTATCTAAAACTTTTCTATGTTCGTTAATCTCCGTTCGACGATCTTTGAAAAATTCGTCGACCATAGACATAAATCAAATTAAGTCTTCTCCATTTATCATACCAAGCTGATTTATGAAGAACATATGATTCCTCTCATCCAAAGGTTTGGTGAAGATGTCTGCCCTTTGTAAATCAGTGTAGATATAGATAAGATTAATTTTATTTTTGTTTACACACTCTCTTATGAAATGATGCCTAATGTCTATATGCTTGGTTCTAATGTGATGGACTGGATTTTGTGCTATGGATATAGCACTTGTGTTGTCACATAATAGAGTTGAATTATTTAAGTTGAACCCATACTCCAGGAGTTGGTTCTGAATCCACAGCATCTGGGAACAGCAACTGCCAACAGCTATATATTCTGCTTCTGCAGTTGATGTAGACACATATGACTGCTTCTTGCTAAACCATGAGACTAATCTCATACCAAGGAACTGGCATGTTCCTGAGGTATGTTTTTTATCTACTCTGCATCCAATAAAGTCAGCATCTGAGTTTCTAGTTAACTCAAACTCTAACTCAGTAGGATACCAGAGTCCTAGAGTAGGACAACTCTTTATATACCTTAAAATTCTTTCTAAGAAAACTAGATGAGATTCTTTAGGGTTCACTTGGAACCTAACACAAAGACATGCAACAAACATTATGTTAGGTCTGCTTGTTGTAAGATCTAATAGGGATCCAACAATGCCCCTATATAATTTTTGATCAACAGGTTTCCCATGTTCATCAGACTCTTTTACAACATTAGTGGCCATGGGTGTTTTCTTTGCTGAGGCATCAGCCATCCAAAACTTTTTGAGAATCTCCTTAGCATACTTAGCCTGGGATATGAAGATGCCATCAGGTAGCTACTTCACTTGGAGACCAAGAAAGTAGGAGAGCTCACCCATGCTACTCATTTCAAACTTTGAATGCATGAGGTCAGAGGACCTTTTGCATAGTTTGGAATCTGTAGACCCAAATATAATATCATCTACATAAATTTGTACTAACAATATTTGATCCTTATAATGCCTAGTGAATAATGTCCTATCTACAATGCCTCTAGTAAATTTATGCTCTATCAAGAAGCTAGCTAAGGTCTCATACAAAGCTCTTGGAGCTTGCTTTAAACCATAAAGAGCTTTATGCAATCTAAAGACATATGAATGATAAGTTGGAGAGATGAAACCTGGAGGTTATTCAACATAAATCTCTTCTTTAAGTTCTCCATTCAGAAAGACACTCTTGACATCTATTTGATAGACTTTAAACTTCTTGTAGGAATCATATGCAAGAAAAATCTTGATTGCTTCTAGTCTTGCAACATGAGCAAAAGTTTGATCATAGTCAATGCCTTCTTCTTGCCTATAGCTTTGAGCAACAAGCCTAGCCGTGTTTCTCACAATTACACTACGGGCATCAAGTTTGTTTCTTAATACCCACTTGGTTCCAATTACTGGATAGCCTTTGGGCCTTGGAACCAAGTCCCAAACTCTCCATCTCTCAAATTGATTGAGCTCCACTTGCATTGCAATAATCCAGTGGGGATCTTGCTCTGCATCATTTATGGATTGAGGCTCAACTTGAGAGATGAAACAAGCATGCATCACATCTTGGTTGAGTTGATGCCTTATCTGTACACCTACTGACATGTCCCCAATCACTTGAGATCTAGGGTGATCCCTTAGTGTGACAAGGTCAGTGGGTGGAGTTGGTTCAGCAATAACATTTAGAGTTAATTCCTCTTGTGGAATAATGTCTGCTGTTGAAGGAAGTTCCACTTCCAAAGATTCGTCTTCACTGTCTTCATCAACTTGTGGAGGAGGATATGATATGACCTCTTGTGTAGAGTTTAATTCATTCAATTTCTCACACAAGTGAGGTACCTTCAAAAGATCTGAGGTAGAAGAATCCTTCTCTTTATAATACATGTTAGATTCATCAAAAGAAATATGTATAAATTCTTCCATTTTTAGGGATGATTTATTGAAAACCCTATAAGTCTTGCTAACTTGAGAATATCCAAGAAAAATTCCCTCTGTAGCTTTAGCTTCAAATTTTCTAATGTGTTTCTTATTATTGTTATGAATGAAACATCTACAACCAAAAATTCTAAAGTAATCAATTTTAAGTTTTTTCCCTTTGAGTAATTCATAGGGGGTCTTACCCTTAAGTTTGTGTATAAAACTTCTATTCAGCACATAGTTTGCTGTGTTCACAGCCTCTACCCAAAAGGATAGGGGCACGTGTGCATCTGTAAGTAATGTTCCTGCAGATTCAATGAGGGTTCTGTTTTTTTCCTTTCTGCTACCCCATTTTGTTGAGGAGTTCTAGAAGCAGAGAAAAAATGCCTGATACCTTCCTCCTCACAGAATATTTGCATGGGAAGAGATTCAAACGCAGTACCATGATCACTTCTGATCAATGCAACTGGAGTAGAATACTTAATCCTTACGCTCTTAAGAAAGTCTGTAAGGACTTTAAAGTTATCTGACTTGTTTCTCAAGAAGAACACCCAAGAGAATCTAGAGAAGTCATCTACAATAACTAGAGTGTAAGACTTCCCTCCTAAGCTTTGTACAACAACGGGTCCAAAAAGATCCATATGTAGCAAGTACAAAATCTTAGGTAAGTCACTCTTATTAATTGACTTAAAGCTATTTTTAGTTTGCTTGCCTTCTTGACAAGCCTTTCATAGGATTTTCTTCTTGTAGTGGCTAGAGGGCAATCCTCTAACAAGATTATCCCTAGATAGCTGCACCAAGGTTAGAAACTGCAATAAGATAGGGCTAGATGTACATCAAGACACGCCAGGTTTTCCCTGACTTCTCTTCAGATGTCAAAAGGGGGGAGAGAAAGAAGGAACTAATCAAGTGGCATATCAAGTGGCTTCAAAGATTTATCAAGTGTGGCATCATCAACTATGACATCTGAAGTTGATCAAGTGGTATCAAAGGCAGGGGAGAAAGAAATTCTCCCATGCAGCATTCAAGTGGTATCACACAACTTGTAGAAAAACAGGGGGAGTAGGTGATGCTCACCAAACATGCAAGAAATGTGGTAACCTTCCTAGTTCTATTCTGTTATAATAGTATATTTTATTACTGCATATGTTGTGTGTGTCATTGACTAAGAATTGTGAACAATTTGAATAAGGGTTTTGACTTCTTAAAATAGGGGGAGATTGTTGTGTCCATTGATCTAAATGGTCCAGATTTATAAGAAGTCAAATAAGTCAATGACACACACTAGTTGTATTTAATGTGTGTTTGAATTTATGCATGCAGGTCAGTCCCTATTCACTGATTGGACAGGTCGACACCAAGCAAGCTGATGATCTGGCAGAAATTACACTAAGTCCACAGGCATTAAGTGAAGTATGCTCACTCAACACCAGCTACCTTAAGAAAGAAAGCTGGACAAAAAATTACACTAAGTCTACATGAATTGTGTGGAGCAAGCTCACTAAATGCCAGCTGCATAAAGAAATAAAACTGTACAAAAAAAATACAACTAAGTCCATAGGCATTGAGTGGAGCAAGCTCACTCAATGCCTGAAGTCAAGGGAAGATGTTGGCAGGAAACTAAGTCCACAGGCATTGAGTGAAACTAGTTCACTCAATGCCATGAGCCAAAGAGCTTTGAGTCAGGTGGGCACAGTCAAAGCCTATGCATCAACAAGTAGAATAATCAACTAAGTCCACAGGCATTGAGTGATGTCAAGTCACTCAATGTCATACTACTCATTCGTTGAGTAAAGCTCATTTTGTCAAAGCCATAGAGTTTCTTCCAAAGAAAAAGATTCTAAGACCGGAAGAGTTGAGTGAAGCCAGTTCACTCAACGACATACTGATTCTGTCAAAGCTATAGGAGATAGACATGAAAATCTCTTTAAGTACAAAAGATTGAGTGAAGCCAGTTCACTCAACGCCAAATGACAGAAAGCGTTGAGACAAGCTTCAACAGTCAATGCTAGAAGGAAGGACAGAATTTGACAAAGTCTTAAAGCATTGAGTGAAGCCAGTTCACTCAATGCCAAGATCAAAAAGATTTGAGTCAAGCTAATGCAATCAATATAAGAGAAAATAGAGAAATCGGGTAAGTCCAGAAGCATTGAGTGAAGCCAGTTCACTCAACGCTAGATTTTAGAAGCAAAGGTAGAAAGCGTTGAGTGAGGCCATCTCACTCAACGCCGTCAGATAGAAGGAGATTTGGCTAAGTATAAAAGCATTGAGTGAGGCCAGCTCACTCATTGCCTTCAGACAGAAGGAGATTGTCTAAGTATAAAGGCATTGAGTGAAGTTTACTCACTCAACGCTCTCAACGACAAGCACACAGAAAGGGATGAGGATTACGATAAGGCGAAAGGAGTTGATTGAAGCTTTCTCACTCAATGCTCTCAACGTCTGTATGAACTGGAGAAATGTCTTTGTCCATAATCGTTGAGTGAAGCTCATTCACTCAACGCTCTCAACGCCTGGATGAACTGAAAAAATGACTAAGTCCAGAATCGTTGAGTGATGGCCATTCACTCAACGCTCTCAACACCTAGAGTAATTCTGTGAATTTGGCTAAGTCCAGAATGGCTGACGTCAGGATGTGTCGGCAAAAGTCAACAAAGTCAACACAGTTCAAATTCATTGCGGGAAAGATGGGGTATGCTATTGATGGTGTCGGCGGCCAGCTTTTCTCGTATTCTGCAAATGGAAGGTGGTAAACAAGCAATTAAGGCTGGGCCCATAGCGCAAAGAGCCGTTGATCGACGATCTATAAAAAGGGAAAGATTAATTGAGTTGATAAAAAGATATTAGTGTTTTCTAATTTAGCATTGCGGCAGAACATTATCTTCTTCCTCGCCATTGCTGCTCAGCATGAAGGTCTTGTTCAGTTCAGTCAACCTGAAAGCAAAAAGAGATAGTTGTTGCGATTTTCATCTATGACAGTAAGGCCAGGGCTGATTCCTGAAATAGAAGAGGTAGAGGTTTCTGCAAGCTAAATCAAGAACAAGTCGCAATTCATCTAAAGACATCTGTTAACTTGTTCCCGTGAAGAAGAGGTTAGGGGAGATTCATTTTCTGTCGAGGAAGATCGACACAGTGAAATTACTCTGGCTTCTGATTGTTTCAAATCACTGCTATTTTTTGTAGGATCCAATCTTAGATTTGAGTGTAAGATTCCCGAGTTAATCCGAGTGTAGGCCTGTATTATAAAGGCTGAGATAATATCTGTTGTTGATCTGAGTGTAAGATTCTTGTGTGAATCTATAACGCCCAAAAACTCAAAGGAGAGACGGGTAGCGTTGCAGACCAAGTTTGGAACTTGGTAGGGGTTACATGGCCTGGGAAACAGGTGTGTCCCAGGGCGTGTCGTGCTCGGGTCGATGATCTGGCCGAGAGGTCGACGAATTTTGGAGTCGACGATCGTCGAGCAGCGAACACGGCCTGAGACACGGGCGTGTCCCAGGCCGTGTCCTTCACAGGATGAAGCCGGGCCATGGCGGGGTGATATATGAGGTCAGCACACGGGCCATATCGGGTAGACATGGGCGTATCAAAATACGACACAGGCATGTCGGGTACCCGTGTCCCTTTCGGGTGTTTTCGGTCTTGTGTCGATGGAGTGACACGACACACTACACGACCGTATACTGTATGACACGGGCGCGTCATGTTTGACACAGGCGTGTCGGGTGCCCGTGTTATTTTCGGGACGCGTCGGCTTCGACGGCGAATGGGGAACACGACCCTGGACACGGGCATGTCATAGGCCGTGTTCGACCCAGATTTTGGATTTCAAGTCCGGATCGTGGCCGTCCATTTCCTTATTTTGGGATCCGACGGCTGGGGGTTGTTCCTGTTGGATTATTCCCGGGAATAGGGTTTCAAAGCCCTCATTTCTCTTACTCAATCTCTTTCTAAATTTCTAGAGAGAGGGGAGAGCAAGGAAGAAGAAGGAGGCTAGATCCGATCACCGGCGGAGCTTCGAAGCTCCAAATCGCAAGCCGACTTCGGATCTACGGAGGCGAGGAGATTGCGGTGCTTTTCATCCGTATACATTTCCATGGCGCCAAGGAAAAATGCTAGGGTAACAATTCTCATCCTAGGATATGTGAAGTCCTCTTTTCTTTGCATAGGAAGCCCGCTCCCGTGAGTTTGCTGTGAGTTTGAGGCGTTCCTTCAGGTAGACATGAATAGTCCCCGTTGTGTACATGTAGAGTCCGTAATCGAGAATAGGACATATGCATGATGTGTGAAGGCTACCCGAACAAGTTGGTCTGGATAAGTGATGTTGCATTGCATGAATGGATGGAGAAGAATCCATGCGATTGTTTGTTTTTCGGGTTTTCTACGCGGTGGATTGCAACAGGGAGCCTTGGGGACTAACCCCAAGGTGCACCTGGAAAACTGGGCAGATGCATGATTCTGCCAACATGGTGGCCTGAGAGCCAACTTGCATATAACCGGGTTATGTGAAGAATATGATCGAATCGGTACTCGGGGAAGCTTGACCCACGCAGATGGCATAAGTTGACGTTGCGGTGTGAGCAACGGGTTAGGCGGAACCGTACCCGCTCTATGTGGTTCGGTTAGAGAGACCTAAGGTACATGGTACTCGCCGTTGGCATAGATAGAGGGTCTTAGGCAGTGGCCAGAAAGACCAAATGCTCATGAGATATTTGTTGGAGTTACCATTGTGATCTGGAAGTGATCAAGCATGTAATCTCACTGCCAACGCGATATGAGCCTGCAGGGTCGCACATAAGAGATGTGGAGAAGTTGGATGACTGACTGTGTTGGTAAAGGTTACCAATCACCGACCTGAATAGGGTTATGGGCAAAGTGTTGCCTTATAGGATCATCGGTTTGGGCAAATGTTGCCTTGAAGGGCTGGTTGGGATTGTCGTCCGAGGGTCGATGACATTAGTCTTGAATCGTCTTCTGATTCCCGCCGATCGGCGAGAATCGTCTCTCTGATTCTCGCCGATCGACGAGAATCGTCGAGAATCAATTGTTGATTCTCGACGATCGACTACTTCGACAATTGTCGTCGACCGCGGCTCGACGATCGTCGAGTATCGTTGTGTATCGTCGAGCGCGGCTTGACGATCGGCGAGAATCGTCGAGTATTGTACTCTGATTCTCGCTGATCCTGTATGATACTCGTCGACTGATTCTCGCCGAACCTGCTCAGTGATTCTCGCCGATTGTCGCCGATTCTCACCGATTGATACTCGCCGATTCTGAACCCTATTTTCAGGTGGTCTGCGGATAGCGATTTTCCTGGGTTTATTTATCCCTTTGGTATAAATAGGACACTTAGGGTTTTCGGGAACTCTCTCTCGCGATTTTCTCCTGTAGCGAATCGAACCCGACGGAAGAGTTCCGCTCATTCGCTCCGCCGATCCCGATTCCCGCCGCCGGAAGAGTTCCGCCGCCGTGTTCGCTCCGTCGACCTCCTTTTCTCCGGCGACTGTCGCTGGTGCTGCTCTTCCTGGCGCGGACCTAGCAGTCCGTGGAATAGCAGAGGTGTGGTCTTCTCCATCCCGATCTTTCCGTGTGACGGAAAGACCGGTGTTCTCCCGCTCGTGTGGACTTCTGCAGAAACGTGGACATTATTCCACGTAGAACTCGCCACCAGCAGAAATCAAAGTTTGGAGCATCTCCGTTGAGTTGTGACTCAACGCCACCGAGGTAATTTTTGCCTAGTTTTTACTAACTTCTTAATTCAACGTTCATGGCCCGATCCACATCTCTTTGGGTTTTTCTTGATGTTTAATTTTCCGCTGCGTGCACAAGCGTTGTACCATCCTCATAGAGAAACCCAACAGTGGTATCAGAGGGAGGTTTCGGCCATGATCGTTGTTTTGGAAGTTTGTTATTCCAGTGCGTGTAAACCTAGGGATTTAGAAGTGTTCTAAATGTCTAGATTTAGTCTTGGTACCTCGCCAAGAACGATTGGAATTTCGGTGGATTTCTAAGTGTTAGAAATTGTGATCTCCTTAGCAGTAACCATCCCTCGATTTTGTTTTGGATTTTGAATCCAACAAAGAGAGATGAGCTTGTCTACTGCTTTAAGTTGAGCTGTCTTTGCCTTTGTCCAATGCATGTAAACCTGAGGATTTGGAAATTTCCGGATGTTTAGATTTAGCCCTTCCTTCTATCAAATGTTGATGGTGTCAGGATGTGCACATAAGGGATGCATGTGGTTTTAGAAGAATTGTTTTTCTTTGGATGTGCACGTCGATCAAATGTTGATCATGGTTAATTGTTAACCTATATTTGAAATCCCTTCATCAAATATTAAGTGTTCGGATGCCTTCCGATGGATGACACTCTTCCTGCCTCGATCGATGAAGTGTGGGCTTGCAAAAGCAAGGTGCATTAATCTATCTTGGTAAGGGTGCGAGCGGATAATTGTGATATCCCACTGTCGACATCGGGTCCAGCTTAACTAGGTGACCTCAAAGGTTGAGTGCCTAGAGGCATAGGGTTGACATGCACCATATGATGGATGCTGTACAACTGGGGCTCGCGAGAGAGACGGTCCAGCGGGCGAAGGGATGACTGGCGAGATGATAGGATGCCCGCCTACAGGAGGCGAGAGGGAGCAACCTCTGGAGTGGGGCGAGACCTTCTAGTGGGCGGGGTCACCCAAGAAGGCGAGATAGCTCACATGCCGGAAAGGCGGCGAGACGAGCATGGTTTCCGTCTCGCCCGGCAGCACCTCCCCCACTCGCCGAAGGAGACTAACAGCTCTACTAATTCTAAACCACAAGGGAGATTTTACCTTTGGGCCCCAGATGGTTTTACTCTTTTACCCCTGGAGGCCTGCGTATAGCTCTCCAGAACAGCGGAGTTGGGCTATTAGCAGACCCGGTCCAGGGTGTTTTGGTCATTTTGAGACGGCTTG
This sequence comes from Platanthera guangdongensis, assembly GCA_039583875.1. Taxonomy (NCBI): domain Eukaryota; kingdom Viridiplantae; phylum Streptophyta; class Magnoliopsida; order Asparagales; family Orchidaceae; genus Platanthera; species Platanthera guangdongensis. The sequence goes on along the minus strand of CM077160.1, from coordinate 74,503,295 downwards.
GAAATGATATTTGCAGAGCAGATTCAGAAACCTATAAATAGACCGATAAGGTGCCTGAGAAAAGGTTGTTGTTGAACCTTCCCACTTTTTCCCTCTCAGGCACCTAGCTCAACACTGGCTAGGGAGGGGAAGACTAACAGTTCTTCCGGGTAAGAGGTGGGACCTCCAAGTTGAGTCCCTTTGGTCTGTTTCCAGGTCACTGACTCTCGTCAGGGCGGTAGCGCAAGGAGAGTACGTGTGGGTTGCATTCTGCTTCGAACTCTAGGAGGGACCGGAAAGCCGGTTCCAACATTTTTGGTGCGGTGAGCGTGGAGCGCAGCCCTCAGAGAAGAACCTTGAGCAACCAACATGGCGGGAGATCATGGAGAAGGAGAAGGAGGGGAGTCAGATAATCAGGGGGGATATGTAGGGAGAACGGAGTTCCTGGCTTCGATCAAGGGGATTATGGATCTATTGCAAGGGATCTCGCGGCAGGGAGACTGTTCAACTCCACTGCCCACAGTGCCAGCTCTCGCGACTCAGGAGGAACTCGTCTCGGCGCGAGTCGGAGAAGACGCCCCGGGGAGAAGGCCGGGAAAGGAGGTGATGCTGGAAGGGACCGGGAGGGACATGGCGGGAAGGGAGCTGTTCCCAAGTCCGGCGAGTACCATCGCGCCAGGGGAGGTCGTCGCGCGAGTAGGGGTGGCGAGATCGGCGGCGCGAGGGTCCCCCTTTTGCGAGCTAGTCCTGTCTGCTCCGGTCCCGGAGGGCTTCAGGGAGCCCGAGATGAATTACTATGTAGGGAAGGACGATCCCCTCCATCATCTGCAGTGGTTCGAAGACGCTGTCTCAATCAGGCCCATGACGGATGCGTTTAAGTGTCGCCTCTTCGCGATCACTCTGAAAGACAAAGCTAGGGACTGGTTCCATCAACTCCCGGCAGGCTCGATATATTGTTTCGAGGACTTGAGTAGAAGTTTCCAACTTCGATTCTCCACATCTAAGAAGAGGAAGAAGAACCCGGAATCGATCTTTTTGATCAAGCAGAAGGCGGATGAATCCCTGGCCCAGTACGTGGATAGGTTCCAAGAGGAGATTCTGGATATACAGGAGGTACCGGGCTTCGCCCTCCAGATGGCTTTCACAGTGGGACTGCGGGAAGGATTCTTCAAGATGAGCCTCACCCGGAAGGCTCCGCTCTCCTTTGAGGGCTTGATGGAGAAGGCGGCCAAGGAAATAGCGATGGAGGCGGCGAACCCAGCTTTTGCGAAAAAGTTGGCGAGGCTGACCGAGATAGAGTCGAGGGAGACAGGGGGGAGGCAGCAGGAAGCGAGGAGAAGAGACGAGCCGAGGGCGCCGGCGTATCCAGAGCTGGGATGGAGGCAGCAGGGGGGGACGGCCCCCGGGCAAGGAAGAGGACTTCCCCAAGGGGGAAGAAATCAACAAGGAGGACCAGGAAGGTTCAATCAGATGGGGTGGGGGTATGGTCATAGACCGCCCCTACCTCCTCCGCAGCAGGCCATGGCCATCGGCCGAGGTAGAGGAAGGGGCCGGGCAAGAGGAAGAGGAGCAGGAGCAGGGAGAAGGAGGGACCCTCAGGAAGGGAGACCGGAGGGGGGGGGGGGTGGCGTTGCCTTACTGTGACTTCCACGAGGAGGAAGGTCACGCAACGGCTACCTGCCCGGATTTCTTGGAGTTAAGGAGGACTCGAGGAGCTGGGGAACAGCCAAGGCCAGTGCGGATAGAGGAAGTAACGATTACAGGGGAAGAGGATCGGTGTGTGGATCGTGCGGATGAAGGGGACCGCGGGCTGGTTGGGGTGATCAATGGGGGAGTGGGGATAGAGGCGGCCCGAAAGGCGAGCCTTCACACTATGTACCGCCGAAGTGTCGCCTCGACGTCACAATCCCCTCCTCCCGATGAGAAGATCACGTTTTCAAGAAAAGACATGCCCGACCATGAGGACCCCTTTTGTGACGCGTTAGTGATACGGACCGCCATCGAGAACTTCACGGTGTCGCGGATCCTGGTCGACAATGGAAGCTCGGTGAACGTGATTTTTAAGAAGGCATTCAATGCAATGAGGGTAGAGGCACGGAGGGTACTGGCAGCGGATGGACCATTGTTTGGATTCTCAGGAGAAAGGAAAGAGGTTGAGGGGGGTGTAGGACTTCAAGTAACTCTGGGAGGACTATCCCGAAACTGCCATTTTGTCATAGTGGACGCCCCAAGTAGCTACAACGCTATCTTTGGGCGCCCCTTGATCAGCGCTTTCAGATGCGTTCCGTCGTCGTTTCACCAATGCTTGAAGCTGAATTCTGGAGGTACTCAAATCAGGGTACGAGGAGATCCGAAGGCAGCAAGGGAATGCTACGTGACGGCGGTAAACACAATCTCCTGGCAGGGGGACGCAGAGGAGCTGGAAAAGAGGATGGAGCGATTGCAACAAGAGCAGGGAGGCGAAGAAGAGCGAGGAGAGGAAGGTGCTGGAGGAGAGGGAGAAGCAGTAGCGGTTGGAGGCATTGCGGGGGAGCCAGCGATGGCGGGAGAGAAGTTCTGGGAGACGGGGGTGACAGAGGAAAGGGTGGAGGAAGGTGCTGGAGGAGAGGGAGAAGTAGTAGTGGTTGGAGGCATTGCGGAGGAGCAAGGAATGGCGGGAGAAGAGTTCGGGGAGACGGAGATGGAAGAAGAAAGGGAGAGGGGAAGAGCTAGAGGTGAGGGAGGAGTGGCAGGGAGCAAGGGTATGCAGAAGGAGCTAGAGATGGCCGGAGCAGAGGGAGGAGAGACGGGAGCGGCAGGGGAAGTGGGGCAAAGAGAAGAGGAAGGGAGAAAGGAGAAGAGGAAGACGGAAGAGGTGGGCGGATCACCCGGAGAGGGGACCCGTCCAGAAAAGAGAAGAGCCTCCTGGCAGGAAAAAGAGGGCGCGAGCAGGTGGGAGGCGGAGCAGCCAGGGGAAGAGGGAATGGTGGCCAACGTAGAAGACAAAGCCCAGCAGCAGGGTAAGCAGGCAGAACAGGAAGAAGAGGAGGAACCATCCAGGCTGAAAGCTGCGGTGGAGGTCCTGGAGGTAGAAATACGCACCAAGGAAGGCCGAGTAGAAAGGATAAAGATCAGTGGCGAGCTCAACCCAGAGGACCGGGAGAAGGTCAGGACCTGCGTACAAGACAATATTGACGTCTTCGCGTGGAGCGCCGCGGACATGCCGGGGGTCGATGCAGACGTCGCCTGTCACCGCCTCAATCTGGACCCCAACACCCGCCCCATACAACAAAAGAAGAGGGCCATCGCCTCGAAGATGGCCGGACCTATTAGAGAGGAAGTGGAAAAATTGCTTAAGGCGGGGTTTGTGTCCGCCTGTAAGTATCCGGGGTGGGTGAGTAATGTTGTAATGGTCCAAAAAGGGGAGGGTAAGTGGAGGATGTGCGTAGATTTTTCTCTTTTAAATAAAGCATGCCCTAAGGATTGTTATCCGCTGCCCCGAATCGACGCGCTGGTTGACTCAGCCGTCGGTTTCCCTTTTATGAGTTTCTTGGACGCGTTTTCTGGGTACCATCAAATACGCATGCATCCTCCGGACGTTAAGGACGTCACCTTCGTCACGGAGGATGGGTGCTTCTGCTTTAACATGATGCCCTTCGGTTTGAAAAATGCGGGCGCAACCTATCAAAGGATGATGGATCGAATTTTCCGAGAACAGAAAGGAAGGAACCTCGAGGTTTACGTAGACGACTTGATGATCAAAAGCAAGGACCTCGGGGCTCATGTCCTAGATCTGGAGGAAACCTTTAAAACCTTGAGGAAGTATAAAATGAGGCTTAACCCCCTGAAGTGCGTTTTCGGCGCTAGCAGAGGGAGATTCCTGGGGCATCTACTCACTCCATCTGGGGTGGAGCCCAACCCCGAAAAAGTAAGAGCGATCCTAGAACTGGAGTCGCCTCGGAATGCGAAGGAAGTCCAGCGTCTCACAGGAAAGTTGGCCGGGCTGAGCAGGTTCCTTTCTCGGGCGGGGGAGAGATGCTCACCCTTCTTTCGAACGCTGCGAGGGGGTAAGGGTTTCGAATGGACCGCGGAGTGCGAGACGGCCTTTCAGTCCATAAAGCAGCAGCTTACCCAGACACCTTTACTCCAGGGACCAAGGGAAGCCGAAGACCTGTTCCTATATTTGGGGGTAGGGATGGAGGCGGTAAGCTCGGTTCTTGTACGTGAAGAAGGAAAGAAACAATTCCCAATTTATTACGTGAGCAGGGTCCTGAAGAAGGCGGAACTCGGGTACCCCATCCTGGAAAAATTAGCATTTGCCCTCATCGTCTCGGCCCGAAAGCTCAGACCGTATTTCCAGGCACATTCCATCCGAGTGGTGACTGACCACCCTCTCCGTAACATCTTGAGTGGGGTAGAGCATTCAGGGAGGCTGGCAAAATGGTCAATAGAGCTCAGCGAATTTGACCTCGTCTTCGTTCCACGGCTCGCCATCAAGGCGCAGGCGGTGGCCGATTTCTTAGCAGACTATGTAGTCGAGGTCCGAGAAGCGGAGACGCCCCCTCGAGCAGCTTGGAAAATGTTAGTGGACGGAGCGTCAGGAAGAAACTCTTTTGGGGGAGGAGTGGTCTTGACCAGTCCGGAGGGGACTCGTATTGAGCAAGCCTTGAAGATTCATTTCGCAGTCACCAACAACCAGGCGGAATATGAGGCGGTCATTGCAGGGCTGAAGTTAGCCCGGGAGCTGGGCATACAGGACATTGAGGCCTCGACGGACTCCATGGTGGTGGCAGGTCAGATCAAAGGGGAGTTCGAGGCAAGGGAGCCAGCCCTCCAGCTGTATTTAGGAAAGGTCAAGGACATCATAGGACAGTTCCGAAGTTTCTCAATTCAACACGTCCCGAGAGTGGAGAGCACCCAGGCCGACCAACTCGCCAAGCACGGCCCTTGGGCCGGGGGAACAGTAACGGAGCTCTTCAGGCCGTCCATAAAGGAAGGACAACTTATGGAAGTGTGCCAGCAAAGGTCGTGGATGGACCCCTTTATCACCTTTTTGGCATCAGGACAGTTACCTGCGACGGAGCACGACAAGAAGCGCACCAGATACAAGTCGGCATACTACCTATTGAAGGATGGAGTTTTATATCGCAAGACCTTGACAGGATTGCTAGCCAGGTGTGTGTCGGAGGAAGAGGCTCCCAGGGTTCTGCAAGAGATCCACTCCGGGGAATGTGGAAGTCACTCGGGGAGCCGAACTTTAGAAGGAAGGGTGCTGAGGCAGGGGTACTTTTGGCCTACCCTTAGGAGAGATGCGGAGGAATTTTCCAAAAAGTGCCAAAAGTGCCAGGAGTTCGCCCCTCTTCAGCTCCTCCCGGCCCAGAGGTTGCGAACCATCACAACTCCCTGGCCATTCGCTATATGGGGCCTAGATCTGGTTGGCCCCTTTCCCCAAGCAAGTGGCCAAAGGAAGTTCCTAATAGTCATGGTGGATTACTTTTCAAAGTGGCTGGAGGTGAAAGCATTGGCTAAGGTAACCTCGCAGGTGGTCAAGAACTTCGTTTGGGGGGAGATCGTCTGCCGGCATGGGTTGCCCCTAGCCATTGTGACGGATAATGGACCCCAGTTTGCAAGCAGGGAGTTCGTGGATTTCTGCATTCGTTTGGGGATAGATCTCCGCTTTGCCTCTGTTCACCATCCGCGGAGTAACGGACAGGTCGAAGCGGCTAATAAGGTTATTGTCAATCTATTGAAGAAAAAGGTGGAGAATTTGAGAGGAAGCTGGGTCGAGCAACTGCCTTCAGTACTATGGGCCTTGAGGACCACACCAAACACAGCCACTGGAGAGACCCCGTTTAAGCTCTCTCATGGCTCAGAGGCCGTCATACCAGTCGAGTTTGAGGTCACATCACCAAGAGTAGCGGCAGCAAGGGAAGGAACCGAAGGATGGAGAGCGGAGAACGAAGAAGAACAAAGACTTTCGTTGGATCTCGTGGAGGAGCTCCGGGATTTAGCCATGGTCCGACAGGAGGAGGTCAAGCGCCGGATGGCGAGATACTTCGACAAGCACGTAAGGGTAAAACAGTTTGCGAAAGGAGATTTGGTCCTAAAGAAGGTTGACGCAGCGGGTAGAGGAGCCTCTGTAGGAAAACTGAACCCCAATTGGGAAGGTCCTTTTGTAATAAAAGAAGTCTTAAAGACAGGAGGGTACCACCTCCAGGATGTGGACGGGGTATCTCTCGAGCGAGCCCGGAGTGGTGATGATTTGAAGAGATTTTATCCATAGCATCCTATTCCATTGCACCTTTTATTTTTATTTTTACTAATGTGTAATGCCTACCATCCTGATGTGCTTTCTTGATGCGATAAAAGTGCGGGTGACCTTTGTGAGGCACCAGAGGCGAGATGATTTTTAGAAACAACCCCGAGCAGGCCCGCTGACCAGGCTCCCATCTAGCTGGCAGGGCTGTAGGCTCACTCGGTGGTTGGTGGTGTTTTGGAGAGGAGACCCCGAGCAGACCCGCTGACCAGGCTCCCATCTAGCTGGCAGGGCTGTAGGCTCACTCGGTGGTTGGTGGTGTTTTGGAGAGGAGACCCCGAGCAGACCCGCTGACCAGGCTCCCATCTAGCTGGCAGGGCTGTAGGCTCACTCGGTGGTTGGTGGTGTTTTGGAGAGGAGACCCCGAGCAGACCCGCTGACCAGGCTCCCATCTAGCTGGCAGGGCTGTAGGCTCACTCGGTGGTTGGTGGTGTTTTGGAGAGGAGACCCCGAGCAGGCCCGCTGACCAGGCTCCCATCTAGCTGGCAGGGCTGTAGGCTCACTCGGTGGTTGGTGGTGTTTTGGAGAGGAGACCCCGAGCAGACCCGCTGACCAGGCTCCCATCTAGCTGGCAGGGCTGTAGGCTCACTCGGTGGTTGGTGGTGTTTTGGAGAGGAGACCCCGAGCAGACCCGCTGACCAGGCTCCCATCTAGCTGGCAGGGCTGTAGGCTCACTCGGTGGTTGGTGGTGTTTTGGAGAGGAGACCCCGAGCAGACCCGCTGACCAGGCTCCCATCTAGCTGGCAGGGCTGTAGGCTCACTCGGTGGTTGGTGGTGTTTTGGAGAGGAGACCCCGAGCAGACCCGCTGACCAGGCTCCCATCTAGCTGGCAGGGCTGTAGGCTCACTCGGTGGTTGGTGGTGTTTTGGAGAGGAGACCCCGAGCAGACCCGCTGACCAGGCTCCCATCTAGCTGGCAGGGCTGTAGGCTCACTCGGTGGTTGGTGGTGTTTTGGAGAGGAGACCCCGAGCAGACCCGCTGACCAGGCTCCCATCTAGCTGGCAGGGCTGTAGGCTCACTCGGTGGTTGGTGGTGTTTTGGAGAGGAGACCCCGAGCAGACCCGCTGACCAGGCTCCCATCTAGCTGGCAGGGCTGTAGGCTCACTCGGTGGTTGGTGGTGTTTTGGAGAGGAGACCCCGAGCAGACCCGCTGACCAGGCTCCCATCTAGCTGGCAGGGCTGTAGGCTCACTCGGTGGTTGGTGGTGTTTTGGAGAGGAGACCCCGAGCAGACCCGCTGACCAGGCTCCCATCTAGCTGGCAGGGCTGTAGGCTCACTCGGTGGTTGGTGGTGTTTTGGAGAGGAGACCCCGAGCAGACCCGCTGACCAGGCTCCCATCTAGCTGGCAGGGCTGTAGGCTCACTCGGTGGTTGGTGGTGTTTTGGAGAGGAGACCCCGAGCAGACCCGCTGACCAGGCTCCCATCTAGCTGGCAGGGCTGTAGGCTCACTCGGTGGTTGGTGGTGTTTTGGAGAGGAGACCCCGAGCAGACCCGCTGACCAGGCTCCCATCTAGCTGGCAGGGCTGTAGGCTCACTCGGTGGTTGGTGGTGTTTTGGAGAGGAGACCCCGAGCAGACCCGCTGACCAGGCTCCCATCTAGCTGGCAGGGCTGTAGGCTCACTCGGTGGTTGGTGGTGTTTTGGAGAGGAGACCCCGAGCAGACCCGCTGACCAGGCTCCCATCTAGCTGGCAGGGCTGTAGGCTCACTCGGTGGTTGGTGGTGTTTTGGAGAGGAGACCCCGAGCAGACCCGCTGACCAGGCTCCCATCTAGCTGGCAGGGCTGTAGGCTCACTCGGTGGTTGGTGGTGTTTTGGAGAGGAGACCCCGAGCAGACCCGCTGACCAGGCTCCCATCTAGCTGGCAGGGCTGTAGGCTCACTCGGTGGTTGGTGGTGTTTTGGAGAGGAGACCCCGAGCAGACCCGCTGACCAGGCTCCCATCTAGCTGGCAGGGCTGTAGGCTCACTCGGTGGTTGGTGGTGTTTTGGAGAGGAGACCCCGAGCAGACCCGCTGACCAGGCTCCCATCTAGCTGGCAGGGCTGTAGGCTCACTCGGTGGTTGGTGGTGTTTTGGAGAGGAGACCCCGAGCAGACCCGCTGACCAGGCTCCCATCTAGCTGGCAGGGCTGTAGGCTCACTCGGTGGTTGGTGGTGTTTTGGAGAAGAGACCCCGAGCAGACCCGCTGACCAGGCTCCCATCTAGCTGGCAGGGCTGTAGGCTCACTCGGTGGTTGGTGGTGTTTTTGAGAGGAGACCCCGAGCAGACCCGCTGACCAGGCTCCCATCTAGCTGGCAGGGCTGTAGGCTCACTCGGTGGTTGGTGGAGTTTTGGAGAGGGGACCCCGAGCAGACCCGCTGACCAGGCTCCCATCTAGCTGGCAGGGCTGTAGGCTCACTCGGAGGTTGGTGGTGTTTTGGAGAGGAGACCCCGAGCAGACCAGCTGGCCAGGCTCCCATCTAGCTGGCAAGGCTGTAGGCTCACTCGGTGGTTGGTGGTGTCTTGGAGAGGAGACCCCGAGCAGACCCGCTGACCAGGCTCCCACCTAGCTGGCAGGGCAGTAGGCTCACTCGGTGGTTGAGGGTGTTTCGGGAGGACAGTACTCACTTGAGGGGACAAGTCTGAGGGTAAGAATTCGCGTGGAGAAAAAACCATGACTCGGCAAGAGAGGGATAGTCCCTGAGACAGAGGGTGACCAGGAATGGGGCCAGGGAAGAAAATCCCTGGCCGGCACTCGCCATAGGGGGTCTCGCCACGGGAGGGAGGGTTTTCCCCGTCCCAGGATCAAGAGAGCTGACGTGGCCGAAACCGGCTGGCGAGACGACTGGACCCAGAAATTTTGTGGCGAGATGATCTCGCAGTGCAGCGCCGGCGGAGGTTATCAAGACAGGTAAAAAGCAATACAGGATGCCTCGCGCGTGTTTTTAAGCGAAATGGAAGGTAATAACAATAGTAATTAAACGGTGTCCCAAAAAATAGCCCTACCCTTTGGACTAGAAGCTAAGCGAGAGGATGGAAAATCAAACTAGCAGTTAAAATAAAGTAACTTCTAAATGACTATTGCGCAGCACCCCAAAAGGGGAAACGGCCATCAGCATATAAAGAGTTTTTAAACAAAAATTAGTGAGGCAGAGACACCTCGCTCTCCCTTTAAGAAAGGAAACAAGGACCATAAATGTTAAACAAAAAGATGAGGGCGAGAAGAAAATGTTGAGAGGGATGGTGCACTACTCATTGTCAGAGGAGGCGCTACCGTCCGACTCGTCGAACAAACGCGGGACCAGGTCGCGGACGGTCACCGCCTCCGCGTCGGCGCGCACCACCCCCAGCTCCTTCATCATCTTAAGGACGACCTCCGCTGTCTTGATGTTCGAGTCCCGGCAGATGGCCTCCACCTCATCCACATAATATCGGGAAGAATCGGGAAACGGATCCGTGGGGGGCGCCGCGCGGCTCTGAAGGCGAAGGTTCTCGGCTTTCAGCTTCTCGATCTCTCCCTCCAGCTCCTCGATGCACGAGCGCATCCTATTCGCCGTCTCGGCATCCTGCGAGAGGAGGGGAGAAGTGAGAGAGCCATTAGGGGCAAGGGCTAGGCGGGCGAGGCAAGGATAAGGAAACTTACCACGCCACCCTGGCTCTGTGCAAGGAGTTTGTCAGCAACATTCAACCGCTTCTCCAAGTCAATAGACTTCTCTCGCTCCGCGGCGAGACCGGTCTCCGCCTCTTTCCATTTCCTGTTATTAAAGACCAGACGGCGCGAGACGCGGTGCGCGAGCTCCAGGGAGCGAAATTGCGAGTGGACGCTTCTCAGAATGAGGTCCCGCGAGGCCTCGTTGTCAGCGGGTTCGGAGCCAAGACCGCCATAAAGCCCGAAGCCTAGCGAAAAGGCGTGGCCGGTGGGACGGTCCTGTTCCTTCCAGGAAGGGAGAAGGGTGGACACCGACACTCGGTTAGAATCCTGCTCCCATTTTATAACCGGCTCGCCGGCGTCATCCTCCATCACGGGCCCCATGTTGTAGTTGGGGTGCGAGGCGGGAGCCGGGCGACTCGATGAGCCAGGAGAAGGCGGAGGAGGCTGAGCACGACCGTGGGGGGCTGGTTCTGCAGAAATCGTCTCGCGGGTTGGCGAGACGGGCTGACGAGGAGGCGAGGGAGACGATAAGGTGATAGGTGAAAGAGACCCCTCGAGCTCTTCTCTTCTCTTGGCCGGCTTTTCCTTCTCGAAGGACACAGTCTTTTTCTTCTTCTTGGGGCTGAGGCGGGAGGTACCCTCGCCTGCAGGCCTCTTCTTGGCGACAGGGGTTAGCGTATCTTTCGCAGCCTCCGCCGCCATATTCGCTAAAGCGAGAGCTCGATTGCTCTGGTAGGGGGGATTGACGGGAACGGTCCTTTCTCCTAGAAATGGTAACAGTGAGCGGGAGAAAAAATTTTTACAGGGACAGAAGGGAATAGAGGTTTACCTTCGCCCGGAAAGACGGCAGGTAGCGAGTCCAGGTCTCGCCGCAGGTATTGAACTTCAAAATTCTTTCCCACGAAAAAGTCACAGAGTTCCTTCTCGGCGCCCCCCACCTTGGGGGTATCGTAATAGCACTCGGCAGGGGATACCGGTGCGAGGGGGATGCCTCCTAGATCCCCGCGTATGAAGACAAACTGTGTCAACCAATGATGGTTCTTGTTCGGGGTTTCGCATACTTTGAGGCCTTGACCTGTGAAGTAAGAAATGCCGTCGTCCTTGGCGTGGTAGACAAACAGCTTGCGGAAGGCGGTTAGACTGAACTCGACGCGCTCTCGCCGCAGGTAGCAAGCGAAGGCGACCAGCATGGAGATAGCATTGGGGTTGAACTGGGCCGGGACGACCCCAAAATACTTCAGCACCAACTTAACCTCTGGCCAGAGGGGGAGCCTCAGTCCCGCCTCAAAGTGCGAGATCGGGAAAGCCAGCTCATTGGGATAGAAGGTGTTGATGCACTCGCCCACCTTAGGCGGGCGAGACGGGTAGCAATCGGAGAGGTACTCGCGAGCAAAACGGGCGTGGTCTTCCTCCGGCAGTCGGCCAAGAGGGAAGTCGTGGTCGACGAAACGTTTCCCACAACGGCTGCGGCCCTCGCCCTCTTCGATCTTCTTCTTCCCCATGACTGGCGAGAAAGCGGGAAAAGCAGAAAGGGATGGCCCAGAAAGAGAGGCGCGAGACGATGAACGAGGAACGGGAGCCGGGGTCAGAAGAACAGCTTAGAGTAGTGAGGGGGAACGGTGGTGGTTGAAGATATTTATAAGGGATAGAGAAAAGGGCGGGAAAGTAAGGCGGCGGGACATGAGGGGACGTCCCGACGCCTCGTTCCCTCCCCCTCTCTCTCTCTCTCTCTCTTAATTTCATTTCCCCTCTCACTCTCTCTCTAGAACTCAAGAGACGGAGGCGCCGCAGGCGCCCTTTCGAGGCAAGCCATCATTGCAGGGTTAATAGAATAATAAAATAAAATAATATCTAATGAAAAGACTGCAATAATGAAAAGACGGCACGATACGACCATTGCGTGACCCAGAGCCAAAAAATGAAACCGTCCCGCGGAAGGGGGCGTCTCGTCCGAATAAGTTTGTACAACATAGCAGTAATAAAACAACGACATTAGCAAAAAACGAGGTCCGGGAAGGCGAGACGGGCTGAGACTGCCTAGTTCCGCACCCACCGCCAGCGGCCATCCTTACCTCCCGCGCATGGCGGGCGACCAGGGAGGTGAAAGGCGCGAGCGGCGATCACGCCGCGGCGCGCGAGACGGAGATGTTCATCCGTCTCGTTCAGTATAGCCTGGGGGTCAGTCCCGTCCAGCACCCCGTCCGCCTCCACCATCGTGGAAAGACGGTGATGATCTGCTTCCATCAACTCCATGCGCCGGTAGGAGGCTTGCTTCTCGAGCTCCATCTCGCGGATTATGTGGGTGTATTTGCGGAACATCCGGGCAGTCCTCCGTTTCAACTCCAGAGGGTCCATGGGATCACCCAGGTAGTCCTCGATCTCGCTTGGATGAGGAAGGGGCGAGAGGGGGGGAGACCCGGGAGCTTCCTCAGTATCAGAATCAAAGTGGATGCCTGCGAAAATAGTGAAAGGTTACAAACAAGGGAGAACCCGCGCAAGCCGAGCAGAAGAAGGCAAATCAACCAAAAGGCGAGAAGGAAAACGGAAAAAGATCTTACTTGGGATTCGAGGATTCCCCACCACTCGCGAGAGATTTTCTCTCCGCGAGAGAGGTGGGGAGGCCACCTTGGGCGAGTCCGTGCGCTGAGGGACTTGACTTACATTGTCATGAGGATCGGCAGGCACCGGCGAATCGGCAGGACTTCCCTGCGAAAGCATAATCAGACAGGCGAGACAGGGGAGAGGAAAAATAACGTAATCACCTGTCTCTCCCCTGAGGAAGAGAACGGGGCGTCTATCGGAGCGGCCGAAGAGGTTGCGCCTGCCGAGAGAGGAGCGCAGACGGCTTTCTCTTTCTTGGTGCGAGAGGACGGAGAGGCTGCGGGGGGAGTACGTCCCAGATCTGGGAAAAGGGCATCTGTGCCGGCTTTGTTCTGCCTTCGCACAATCGCAAGACGCTCACGAAAACTTTGACTATGAGACATTCCAGAAGAAAGGACGAAGGCAAAAAGAGTTCCCAAATGAAGGCTTCCTCCTCATATTTATAGACAATACGGGGAAGGAGGGGCCCACCCAAGATTCCCACAAAGGAACCTTAGCATCGCGAGCCACGGTTGGACTTATCTTTCCGAGGTTAGGACAACCTCGAAAAGAGCGGGGATTGTGTACAACCTGGGGCTCGCGAGAGAGACAGTCCAGCGGGCGAAGGGATGACTGGCGAGATGATAGGATGCCCGCCTACAGGAGGCGAGAGGGAGCAACCTCTGGAGTGGGGCGAGACCTTCTAGTGGGCGGGGTCACCCAAGAAGGCGAGATAGCTCACATGCCGGAAAGGCGGCGAGACGAGCATGGTTTCCGTCTCGCCCGGCAGCACCTCCCCCACTCGCCGAAGGAGACTAACAGCTCTACCAATTCTAAACCACAAGGGAGATTTTACCTTTGGGCCCCAGATGGTTTTACTCTTTTACCCCTGGAGGCCTGCGTATAGCTCTCCAGAACAGCGGAGTTGGGCTATTAGCAGACCCGGTCCAGGGTGTTTTGGTCATTTTGAGACGGCTTGGAAATGATATTTGCAGAGCAGATTCAGAAACCTATAAATAGACCGATAAGGTGCCTGAGAAAAGGTTGTTGTTGAACCTTCCCACTTTTTCCCTCTCAGGCACCTAGCTCAACACTGGCTAGGGAGGGGAAGACTAACAGTTCTTCCGGGTAAGAGGTGGGACCTCCAAGTTGAGTCCCTTCGGTCTGTTTCCAGGTCGCTGACTCTCGTCAGGGCGGTAGCGCAAGGAGAGTACGTGTGGGTTGCATTCTGCTTCGAACTCTAGGAGGGACCGGAAAGCCGGTTCCAACAGATGCGAATAAGGAGTTATTCACCAACCATACAAGAATTGCATGAAGATGCAATTGGCAAGCGTTGCCTACCTAAATAACCGCATCGTGAGAGGAATGCCAAAGCGGACTCATAGTGTTGGTGAAATACAGATCTTGTCCACTAAGAGAGTAGCTCGCATGAACTCTCCGAATTGTTAGTGAGGGCTATCATTTCGAATAAAATAGTGGGAGTATTTTAATTGAAGTCCTAATTAGAATAAATTGTAATTGAAATTTAGGTACTGATTTTATTCTGCATAAATTCTTGTAGAATTCCATGGCAAGCGTTGCGCACTCCACGTTGTCTCTGAGAGCCATCCTTGAGAAGGATAAGCTCAGTGGGACAAATTACATGGACTGGTATAGGAACCTGAGAATTGTTCTCAGGCAAGAGCGAAAGCTCTATGTCTTAGAAGAAGAAGCCCCCGAGGTGCCGACCGGGAACTCTTCCCGTGCTGAGAAAGATACTTATAAGAAGTATACTGACTATGCTTTGGATGTCGAGTGCCTTATGCTTGCCACCATGAACTCTGAGCTTCAGAAGCAACATGAGAACATGGGGTGCAAGGAGATTGACGAGCATCTCAAGAAAATGTTTCAAGGGCAGGCTCGTCAAGAGAGGTTCGACATCACGAAAGTGTTGTTTCAGTGCAAGATGGGAGTTCGAGACTCAGTAGGGACTCACGTACTCAAGATGATTGGGTATATAGAGAACCTTGAAAGGCTGGGTTTTCCTCTTGGTCAAGAGTTGGCCACGGATCTGATCCTGCAATCGTTGTCGGACAGTTATGAGCAGTTCGTCTTGAACTACAACATGAACGAGATAGACAAGACACTGCCCGAACTCCTAGGCATGTTGAGAACTGCCGAAATCAATATGAAGAAGGTCAAGCCTGCCAGCCCCATACTGATGGTGCATAAGGGCAAGGGCAAAGCCAAGGGCTCCAAGAAGACGAAGGTAGGACCTAAGTCATATCTTGAGCCCAAGTCTTCAGCACTGATGAAAAAGAAGAGCACGGTGAAGGATGGGAAATGCCACCACTGTGGCAAGGCTGGTCATTGGCGGAGGAACTGTCCTTCGTATATTGAGGGTCTGCAGAAATTGAGGGGAGGTATGACTTCCGCTTCTAATATCTACGTTATAGAGATAAACCTTTCTGCTCCTTCATCTTGGGTATTGGATACCGGATGTGGTTCTCACATTTGTACAAATGTGTAGGAACTGGGAAGGAGAAGATTGCTGAGTAAAGGGGAGGTGGACCTCCGCGTCGGCAATGGAGCAAGAGTTGCTGCTGTAGCCGTAGGAGTTTACCGTCTTTCTTTGCCCAGTGGGCTTGTAATAGAACTAGATAACTGTTATTTTGTTCCGGCGATAACTAGAAACATTATATCTATTTCATGTTTGGACATGATTGGATTTTCTTTTATAATTAAGAACAATTGTTGTTCTATATTTAAGAATGATGTTTGTTATGCTGTAGCCCAATTGTTTAATGGTCTTTATGTTTTGAACTTGGACCATCTGATCTGTAATGTAGAAAACAATAAAAGACTAAGAACAAATGATTCGAACCCTACTTTTCTCTGGCATTGTCGTTTGGGCCATATCAACGAGAAGCGCATATCCAAGCTCCATAGAGATGGACTTTTAGACTCATTTGATTATGAATCATTTGAGCGATGTGAATCTTGTTTGTTAGGCAAGATGACTAAAGCTCCTTTCACTGGTCATACTGAGAGTGCTGAGGATCTCTTGGGTGTTGTACATAGTGATGTATGCGGACCCATGAGTTCCATGGCTAGAGGAGGGTATTTCTACTTTGTTACATTTACTGATGATTTCAGTAGATACGAATATGTGTATCTTATGAAGTGCAAATCCGAGACCTTTGAAAAGTTCAAAGAGTTCAAGAATGAAGTAGAAAACCAGTTGGGTAAAAGGGTTAAAGCACTCTGATCTGATCGAGGTGGCGAATACCTGATGAGTTCCGTGATCATCTGAAAGAGTGTGGTATTGTATCACAGCTCACTCCACCTAGAACACCACAACATAATGGTGTGTCTGAGAGGAGAAATCGTACTCTGTTAGACATGGTACGTTCGATGATGAGTCATGCAGACTTGCCTGTTTCCTTTTGGGGTTTTGCTTTAGAGACTGCTGCAATGACATTGAATCACGCTCCAACGAAAACGGTTCTGAAGACACCATATGAGATATGGACTGGGAAGCGTCCTAGTATGTCGTTCATTAAAATTTGGGGCTGTGAGGCATACGTGAGACGTCAAATGCCTGACAAGCTGGAACCCAAATCGGATAAATGTTATCTGGTGGGATATCCTAAGGAAACGAAAGGGTATTACTTTTACCTACCGTCCGAGGGCAAAGTGTTTGTCACAAGGACTGGTGTCTTCTTGGAGAAAGAGTTCTTATCAAGAAAGACTGAAAAGGTAGAGCTTGAAGAAGTTCAAGAACCACATGTAGTGAATGAACCGGAATTGGATTCTGAGTCAGGACTACAAGATGTTGTAGCTAGAGAACCTGCTCAGGGAACACAAGTCCTACGTAGATCTGGTAGACCGAGGTTTGAGCCTGAGAGATATGGATTTCTCGTGTCTCAAATAGGTAATGTGTTGCTCATGGATCATGATGATGAACCAGCAACCTACCAAGAGGCTATGAATGGACCGGACTCCGACAAATGGCTTGAGGCTATGAAATCCGAAATGGACTCCATGTATGCAAACTAAGTTTGGAACTTGGTGGAACCACCTGAAGGGGTACGACCCATAGGGTGCAAGTGGGTCTTCAAGAAGAAGACCGACATGGATGGGAATGTACAGACATTCAAAGGGCGACTAGTGGCTAAGGGTTTCAAGCAAATTCATGGTATTGAATATGATGAGACCTTTTCCCCTGTTGCCATGGTAAAGTCCATTAGGATATTGCTTGCTATTGCTGCGTATTATGACTACGAGATCTGGCAGATGGATGTCAAAACGGCTTTCCTTAATGGAAACCTCCTTGAGGAAGTGTATATGACACAACCCGAGGGTTTTGTATCCCCAGATGAAGCCACTAAAATATGCAAGCTGAATAAGTCCATTTATGGACTGAAACAGGCCTCTCGAAGTTGGAATCTTCGTTTTGATGAGAAAATCAAAGAGTTTGGTTTCATCAAGAATGAAGATGAGCCTTGTGTTTACAAGCGAATCAGTGGGAGTATTGTTGTCTTCCTGATATTGTATGTAGATGACATACTGTTGATTGGGAATGACATTCCTACCCTGAAAGTTGTTAAGAACAACCTAGGGAACTGCTTTTCAATGAAGGATTTGGGTGAAGCGACTTATATACTCGGTATTAAGATCTATAGAGATAGATCTTAGAAGTTGCTGGGTTTGACCCAGAGTACGTACATCGAAAAGGTGTTGAAGCGGTTCAACATGCTTGAGTCCAAGAAAGGATTTTTGCCCATGTCTCATGGTGTGAATCTCTCTAAGGACCAGTGTCCAAAGTCTTGTGAAGATAAGGACCGCATGAAGTTGATTCCATATGCTTCGGCAATTGGATCAATTATGTACGCGATGTTATGTACTCGACCCGATGTCTCCTTTGCTTTGAGCATGACTAGCAGGTATCAGTCAGACCCCGGTGAGTGTCACTGGATTGCAGTCAAGAATATCCTGAAGTACTTGAGAAGGACTAAGGACGTGTTCTTGGTGTATGGTGGAGAGGAAGAGCTCGTTGTAAGTGGTTACACGGATGCTAGCTTCCAAACTGATCGAGACGACTCCAAGTCTCAGTCAAGTTTTGTGTTTTGCCTGAATGGAGGAGCTGTGAGCTGGAAGAGTTCCAAGCAAGAGACAGTTGCTGATTCTACAACAGAGGCCGAGTATATCGCAGCAGCTAATGCGGCGAAGGAGGCTGTATGGATTAGGAAATTCATCGGCGAGCTTGATGTAGTTCCTAGCATTGTTGGTCCCGTAGTTCTCTACTGTGATAACAATGGTGCAATTGCACAATATAAGGAACCTAGATCTCATCAGCGCTCCAAGCACATACTCCGGCGTTTTCATCTTATTCGTGAGATTGTCGAACGAGGAGATGTAAACATTTGCAGAGTGCCGACTGAGAAAAATATTGCGGATCCGCTGACAAAGCCTCTCGCGCAGAGAAAGCATGATGGTCATACTAGATCGATGGGTATACGATACCTAAATGATCAACTCTAGCGAGAATCTTGTGGGTTGCATGTAATCTTGTATTTTGTTGGCTGTTTGTTCATATGATGAACTTTGTACCTAGTTTTTCTTTTATAATTAATGGCAAATTCTTTTATTATGAATTTTTCTATATATGATAGTTAAATGTTAACATAATAGATACCCTTAGAATGTTCGCTTCCATGGGACATCAAGTACGTGACTTGAATGTGAGAGCCCATGATTTATTTGAAGCTTCATTCTTAAAGGTCCCTGGTCGAGTATCATCATAGAAGCTAAGGGTGATGATGGTACATGAAGACTAGCACGTGTGTTGACTGATGACTGGTTCTCGCAGGTCATGATATTGTGATATCAAGTCATCACGTGGGTACTTGTTAGTGAACAAGTTTTACTGGACAGACCCAACCTGAGACTACTCTATGGATTATCATCCAATCGTGTCACGAGTAGGTCTCAATGGACAATGGTGTTGTGATCCTTTGACCTAAAGTCACAGCATTCATCAAGTGAGGAAGAGCGTGCTTTGATGCCATCTAAAGTCTTCCTTGAGAAAGGTTGATGATAAGGGTGGTTGTTGGGCATGTTACGAATCATTTGGGTGTTTGTGTGTGAGCAGATATGAGATTTGTCCTCCTGTATGACAGGAGTTGCATCCATGGGCCCCTTGATGGAACTGGACTGAGAAATGCATGGCCATGATTGGTTGAGTCAATATGTGATATTGGACTCACCATTCTCTGGAAGTCCGTCCTAGATCAAGAAACTAGGATTGAGCTATTACGAGGGTGACACGGTCCATGCCTCTAGTTCTTTCCGGATATAAGGGACAAAGGGTCAAAGACAACGCTGATACATTGGTCATAAAGGCTTATGAGTTATAAACTCTTATTGCTTGGGGAGCAATGATGCATTGCTAGATGCCACTCATTATTTGTGAGGTTTTTGCTTTGATACTTTCGAGATCAAGTGGGAGTCTGTTGGAGTTACCATTGTGATCTGGAAGTGATCAAGCATGTAATCTCACTGCCAACGCGATATGAGCCTGCAGGGTCGCACATAAGAGATGTGGAGAAGTTGGATGACTGGCTGTGTTAGTAAAGGTTACCAATCACCGACCTGAATAGGGTTATGGGCAAAGTGTTGCCTTATAGGATCATCGGTTTGGACAAATGTTGCCTTGAAGGGCTGGTTGGGATTGTCGTCCGAGGGTCGATGACATTAGTCGTGAATCGTCTTCTGATTCCCGCCGATCGGCGAGAATCGTCTCTCTGATTCTCGCCGATCGACGAGAATCGTCGAGAATCAATTGTTGATTCTCGACGATCGACTACTTCGACAATTGTCGTCGACCGCGGCTCGACAATCGTCGAGTATCGTTATGTATCGTCGAGCGCGGCTCGACGATCGGCGAGAATCGTCGAGTATTATACTCTGATTCTCGCCGATCCTGTATGATACTCGTCGACTGATTCTCGCCGAACCTGCTCAGTGATTGTCGCCGATTGTCGCCGATTCTCACCGATTGATACTCGCCGATTCTGAACCCTATTTTCGGGTGGTCTGCGGATAGCGATTTTCCTGGGTTTATTTATCCCTTTGGTATAAATAGGACACTTAGGGTTTTCGGGAACTCTCTCTCGCGATTTTCTCCTGTAGCGAATCGAACCCGACGGAAGAGTTCCGCTCATTCGCTCCGCCGATCCCGATTCCCGCCGCCGGAAGAGTTCCGCCGCCGTGTTCGCTCCGTCGACCTCCTTTTCTCCGGCGACTGTCGCTGGTGCTGCTCTTCCTGGCGCGGACCTAGCAGTCCGTGGAATAGCAGAGGTGCGGTCTTCTCCATCCCGATCTTTCCGTGTGACGGAAAGATCGGTGTTCTCCCGCTCGTGTGGACTTCTGCAAAAACGTGGACATTATTCCACGTAGAACTCGCCACCAGCAGAAATCAAAGTTTGGAGCATCTCCGTTGAGTTGTGACTCAACGCCACCGAGGTAATTTTTGCCTAGTTTTTACTAACTTCTTAATTCAACGTTCATGGCCCGATCCACATCTCTTTGGGTTTTTCTTGATGTTTAATTTTCCGCTGCGTGCACAAGCGTTGTGCCATCCTCATAGAGAAACCCAACAATATTGCCATCCAAGGGGCGGTGGTGAGTCAGCGGACTTTGACCGTGTTCACTGAGAATGTGCCCTGAGAGCATGGGGTTTGTGGCCGTGCGTGCCCACGCCTGTGATGAAGTGTTTATTCACTTTACTGCTTGGTTATGCTAACAAAGTGCAGGGAAAGGAGCATCGCTGCCCCGAGTTTGGGAGCGGGATCGTTATAATTTGGTCAGCATAGCTGACTGTTGCTTTGTTTGCCACCGTTGCGGTGGATTGTTGCTTGCAGGTGCTGCGGAGCCGAGCGGTAAATAGCGGGCAAAAGCTCAAGTTTTTGAGTCGGCCCTCGAAGGCCTAATTTGAGTGTTTCCTTTTTATTCTCATGTATGACTGGCCTGCGTGCCGAGATTTGGAAGAAACTTATATTTGAACAAACTATTGTAAGGCCATAAGGCCATTGTACTTGTGTATTTGTACGTTCATTCCTATTGGGTTTTGTAGTGGACATTCTGGCTGGGTTCTATATTTGTAACTATTAAATTGCTTCCGTTAGAATGCACTCTGCGTAGGACGTTGATTCTTAGTTTGATGGTTTCCATTGAGTAACCACCCGGTCTGTCTGTGGTATATGGCGTCAGGCCCCGGCCAAACCTACTGCTATATGCTATGTGACGGATTGGGGGTGTTACAATTTGATATCAGACTACTGGTTTCGGTCAGGCTTAAATGAAATCGTGGACGAATTCCTTTAAGGGGAGGTGAGCACATGTGCGTGCGTCATCATTATAACATCAAAAGAACCCATGAATATCCACTTAGGAATGAAAATACACGTGTTTGAGGAACCTGCGTGTTCCTATAATTGCTTTTTGCAATTTTGCATGGTCGCTTAACGGTGTTGTGTACAACTATAGGTGACCAGAAGTGGTGCGGGGCCTTTAGAACGCCCGGTTTCTGAGGCTAGTAGTGCACCAAATGATGCTCCTACAACACCTCCCTCGGCTGAAACCATACGATTGGTTGCCGAAGCAGTATTTGCCATGATCAATGCACAGCCTGCAAGACAAATGCAGCAGCCCACTCCTACGATGGAGCAGGTACCGCTTCAAAGGGATGAACCAACAAGGGTGGAGCAGGTAGTGGTGGAACCTTTGGTGTCGAGGAGAGCAACTGAAAGACAGCTCAAACATGTTATGAGCTTTAATCCTCCTGTGTTCTCGGGGTTGGGAACCCCATCTCAAGCTGAAGACTGGCTCTCCCAAGTGAAGAGAGTCCTGACAGCTGCTGAAATGGAGGAGTGGCAGATGACCACTATAGCTACATTCCTGTTGGATGGGGATGCGAGGCTGTGGTGGGAAGGTTTAGAGCTGTATCACTTGAGAGGAAGGTAACTCATGGACATCTCGATGGAAGACTTTTTGAGATTGTTCTTGGCAAGTTACCTCCCTTCGGCGCAGAGGATAACATTGGAGAATGAGTTCCTGAAATTGTCACAAGGAGAGAGTAGCGTAACTGAGTATCTCCACGAGTTTACTCGGTTGGGTCAGTACGCAAGCTCTACGTTCGCGGATGAGGAGCGCAAGACGAACCGTTTCTACGAAGGTTTGAGAGATGACTTTAGGCTACTACTCTCGGGGCCTATGACACAGGGCTTCTTGACCCTGGTCAACACGGCCCGGTCTTTGGAGAAGGACTTGAAGAATGTGCAAGCGAAGAAAAACTTTGGTGATAAGAAGACTGAGTTCAAGGTGCCGGCTAACTAAAGGTCTGGGTACCGTAAGTTCCATAATAAGGCTAGGACTTCGGGTCCGACCCCTTATTCCGGTGCTTTTGGGGCGACTACGGGTCGAACCCCGGGCGCATGCTTTACTTGTGGAAAGCCGGGGCACTTTGCCCGTGACTGCTGGATCGGACGTCCGAAGTCCGAGAGAAAGCCGGGAGCAACATATGAAGAGAAGGGCAAGGCGGTGGAGTCAACCGCGTCCCATTATGCTCCGGCTCAACCTAGAGTTTATAATCTTGGCCATTAGGAGGCCGTTAAGCAAGCGGATGTTGTGACAGATTCGATTTAAATTTATAGCAATTTAATTTTTAAATACTTGTTATGCGCGTGTTACCTTACCACTGCTTGTTTAGGATTTATTTTGATTTGTGAGAATCCGGCAAGAACACTCTTTGATACGGCAGCTTCGCACTCCTTTTTGTCCGAAGGATTCATATCTTGCATTGGAGTACCTTCTTCGATGGCGAAGGACAAACTGGATGTGCTGTTGCTGAATGGGTGTTCGATGCACGCGGATAGAATCTATGGCGTTAAGATTCATATTGGGAGTCAAGAGTTCGATTTGCAAGCGTCGTTACTACCGCTGGTGGATTTCGACGTGATATTTGGAATGGACTAGCTCTTGGAGCAGCATGCTTATATTGATTGCGGTCACAAGAAAATCAAGTTGGGGACAGGTCGTGAGACGACCTTTACGGGCTTGAAATGGTCGGGCAAGACTTTGATGTCTTCTCTTCAGGTGGTGAAGGCAGTTCATGCTAGAGCAGAGCTATTTTTAATGCTAGTGGAGGTTGCAAAGCCTAAGCCTACGTTGGACCGTATTTCAGTAGTATCCGAGTACCCTGATGTGTTCCCTGGTGATCTTCCTGGAGCCCCACCTCAACGGGAGATAGATTTCACTATCGAGCTAGTGCCAGGTGCGAAACCTGTGTCACGCTCTCTGTATCGGCTAGCGCCTAAGGAAATGGCGGAGCTGAAGGTTCAATTGTAAGAATTGTTGGAGCAGGGGTTTGTGCATCCAAGTTCTTCGCCTTGGAGCGCACCAGTACTTTTTGTTAAGAAGAAGGATAGAAGCTTGAGACTTTGTATCAAGTACCAAGAACTGAACAAGCTAACGGAGAAGAACAAGTACCCGATCCCAAGGATTGATGATCTATTTGATCAATTAGTCGGGTCGACGGTGTACTCAAAATTGGATCTCATGTCCGGTTATTATCAACTGAGGATAAGTGAGAGTGATATCCCTAAGACAGCTTTTAGTATGATATACAGACATTACGAGTTTACGGTCATGCCATTTGGGCTGATGAATGCGCCGTCGGTGTTCATGGATTTGATGAATAGGACTTTCAGGGAGTACCTAGACCACTTTGTGATCGTCTTCATCGACGATATTTTGGTGTACTCGCAGAGTGAGAGGATCACTTTAAGCATCTGCATTTGGTGCTGGAGACGCTGAGGAGGAATCAATTGTACTCTAAGTTCTCCAAATGCGAGTTTTGGTTGTCCTCAATAACGTTCCTTGGTCACATAGTCAGTGGAGAGGGAATTACGGTGGATCCGGCGAAGTTTATTGCGATACGAGAGTGGCCCGTGCTGTCTACGGTAGCGGAAGTCTGGAGTTTTCTGGGGCTTGCCGGCTATTACAGGCGCTTCGTGGAGAACTTCTCGCGGATAGCCTTACCCCTCACGACTTTGACGAGGAAAGAGCAGAAGTTCGTTTGGACGCCGGAGTGCTCACGAGCTTTTGAGGAGTTAAAGTGTCGGTTGACCACGGAGCCGGTTCTGAGTTCGCCGAGTGGGACCGAAGGCTTTGAAATCTACAGTGATGCTTCTAGCAGTGGCTTGGGTTGTGTACTACTACAGCATGGAAGTGTGATAGCGTATAGCTTGGGACAGCTGAAAGTGCACGAGAGGAATTATCCGGTCCATGACTTGGAGTTAGCGGCCGTGATTTTTGCCTTGAAGCTGTGGAGGCACTACTTGTATGGTGTGAAGGTCGATATCTATACCGACCACAAGAGCTTGCAATACTTGTTGGATCAAAAAGATCTAAACATGCGACAGAGGAGATGGATGGAGTTCCTGGGGTACTACACATTCAAAATTCACTATGTGCCTGGGAAAGGCAATGCGGTTGCAGACGCATTGAGTCGCAGGGCCCTAGATCAAGCCAATTGGCTGTCGGTCCATGACGAGCGGTTGGTTTGGGAGTTGGAGGCATTGGAGATCTCTTGTGTAGACAAGAAATCAAGTGCAGAAGCGCTATTGAACTGGATGGAAGTTCAGTGTGACCTGGCTGATCGGATTCAACAGGCTTTGGATTTGGATTGCCGCATGAAGAAACTCATGATAGAGGCTTTGGATGAGTCAAATTCCCAATTTGTTGTTGAGGATGGATTGCTCTCTTCTTCCTCCTCCACTCTCCTTCACAAAACCCTAACAACCACTTCTCAAATGAGAAAATGAGGGCAAACAACCTGTCAGCCCTATAAAAGGACTCTGGAGGGGGAGTCTTGGGCCTTGGGATCAAAACCTACAAGAAATCGGACGGCTAAAAAGCCAAACGACGGATCTGCTTCTGACTGCTATCGTCGGGCGTTAACGTTAACGTCGGGCGATAGCTTCCCGAGTCAAAGGCAGAAAAATAATGTCGCGCTAACACCAGCGATAAGGCTAACGCCGCGAGGTAGCATTTTTCTCGAGAACTCGACATTTTCTCGAAAGCTCAACGTTCGACGAACTGGTCCCTTCATTCGACGTTCAACGAAACAGGGCTATCGTCGGGCAATAGCTACTATCGTCGGGTGGTAATCTTCCATCACTCGAAGAATGGATCTCTTGTTTGGCGCTTGATGAAACAGGGCTATCATCGAGCGGTACCTAGCTAACGTTGCGCACTAGCATTCAACGCACCCAACGCTTGGCCACTCAACGCTCTCAGAGCCCTGCCACTCAACACTAAAGTACCGCTGGGCGATAACTTATATCGTCGGGCGATAGCTTCCAGAGACTCAAGATCCGAAAACTGGGTTGTTACAACTGCTCCCCCCTTAAAAGAATTTCGTCCTCGAAATTAAGCATGTACTTAAACAAAAGCATACCTAAAGTA
This sequence comes from Platanthera guangdongensis, assembly GCA_039583875.1. Taxonomy (NCBI): domain Eukaryota; kingdom Viridiplantae; phylum Streptophyta; class Magnoliopsida; order Asparagales; family Orchidaceae; genus Platanthera; species Platanthera guangdongensis. Next base: position 74,478,303 of record CM077160.1, on the reverse strand, counting down.
AAGAGTTCCGAGAAGTCCTCCTGCATTGCTTGCCCATGCCCCCAAGAGAACTCGTCACGCCAGCAGTTGTCCCATCGCACCTTCACGAGCTTAACTTCTTTGTTCCGCAACTGTCGAATCTCTGAATCCTCTACGCCAACTGGGTGGACTTTCGTCCCCAAGTCCACTTCTACTGGCACCATCATCGGTTTGATCACAACACTAACCTCCACCAAGGCTTTCCGCAAGACAGAGACATGGAAGACATTATATAATCCGCTCAGGTCCGCAGATAACGCTAACGATAAGCTGCTTCTCCAACATGTTCTATAATCTCGAATGGTCCCAAAAACCACTGACTCAACTTCTTGAGTCGGCGAGACCGTGAAACGCCTTTGAATGGCTTGATCTTGAGATAGACCTAGTCTCCTACCGCAAACTCCACTTTCCTATGGCAAGTATCAAAATACTTTGTTTGTTGGTCCTGGGCAACCTTCATGCACTCCTGAATGGTTTGCACCAACTCGCATGCATCAACCACCACTTCTTTTCACAAACGTTTGGTGTCTCCCGCCTCTATCCAAGACATTGGCGTTCGACACTGCCTTCCATGTAAAGCTTCGTATGGCGCCATCTTTATACTTGCTTGGTAACTGTTGTTATAAGCGAACTCTATCATGAAGAGGTGATCTTCCCACTTCTTCCCAAAGTCAAGAGGACACATTCTTAGCATATCCTTCATTATACTGTTTGTTCTTTCTATTTGTCCATCAGTTTGAGAATGGAACGTTATACTGAACTTAAGCTTCATGCCCAGACTTTTCTAAACCAATCTACAGTCTTTGGAAGTGAAACATCCATCGCGATCACTAACTATACTCTTATGAATCCCATGTAGTCGCACAATGTTGCGAACATATAACTCTAAAAACTTCTCCATACTGTCCTCTTTCCGATTTGGGATGAAGTGAGACACTTTGGTCAAGTGAACCACGATCACCCAAATCGCATCATTACTCTGCTGCGATCGAGGTAAGCCATGCACAAAATTCATGGAGATGTCATCAAACTTCCATTCGGGGATCGGAAGAGGCTTCAGGGACCCGTCCGTCTTCTGACACTCGGCCTTCACTTAGGTGCAAGTTTGGCACTGACTCACGTACAAAGCTATATCACGCTTCAAACCAGGCCACCAAAAGGATTTCTTCATATCCAAGTACATCTTTGTACTTCCTAGGTGAATGGATTATTTCGTAAAATGAGCCTCAAACATTAACATCTCATGGAGCTTGCTGAACTACGGTATACATATCCTTTTGCCCTTCCTCAAGACCCCATCAATCATCTTACAGGCGCTACCCTCGCCCTTTTGAGCTTCCATCATGAATAGCTGAAACTCTTCATCCAAACTAGTCGCTTCTCGAATACGATTGGATAAGTCATTTTGCAACTTGATCCAGTTCAATCGAGACATGCTTGACTCGCCTCTTTCTATGCACTCAATGCCAAAGGACTCATAGTCCCGCATCAACCGCTCATCATGAGCTTCGATCCAACTCCCTTGACCAGAGTATTTCCTGCTCAAGGCATCCGCCGCCACGTTAGCTTGCCTGGCATATACTGAATCGCCACTTCGTAGTCTTGATGAGTCCAAATTTTACACTGATATTTGCACTTATCTGGGCCAGTTTTATCATCTTAGCACTGCACTTGAGAGATATTAATGCTTATATTTGTTTACGTGCTTATTTCATGATTAAGTGCACTGTAGGCCCGTTTCTGTGTGCTTTATTTGTTTCTGTGTTTTTGTTATTCTTTAGTCGTGTCTTGAGAATATGGTCTACACCTTTTGTGGCCTTTCTACCTCTTCTGCTGGTGCATGGGTCGTGTGCGTGCTTTGGAATCGCTTGGGAGACCCCGACGTTATAGGAACACTGCGTACGACCACTGGACTTACTACGCACGACCACTGGTCGTGCTCCACTGATCTTGCGCATTACATTCTCATTTTTCCTAGTTCTGCCCAGGTAATCGCATGAGCACTGGCTATAGTGCGCACGACCACAGGTCGTGCGCCACTGCTCATGCGCGTTTACCCCTTGCTTTTCTGCAAATTTGTCCTAGTCAATAGCACAATCAGTGGATTCAGTGGGCACGACCACCGGTCGTGCGCCACTGATCGTGCGCATATATGTTGATGTTTCTATCCAGGTTGCAGGTCTAATTGAAAATGGCGCATGATCATCGACCTACAGTGCGCACGACCACTGGTCGTGCGCCACTGATCGTGCGCTATGCTTCTGCTGCCTCCGTATTTAAGGGCCTACTCCGCGATTTAGGTCAATGCCCGTCATTTTCTGCGACTGGGGAGTGCACGGGAAGCACCATTTTACTTCTCCAGCTGCTCCATCACCTTCACCTTCATCGGGAGTCCATAGCCGGCTATTCCGAAGCTTTTCAAACTCTCTGGCGAAGCTCCCGACCATTGACGACTTCAACTCCAAGCATTCCACCGGAGTTGGTGAAGAAGACAACCTAGAGAACAGACTCTAAGGCCTTCGAGGTGACAGGTCATTGGTACCGGAAGCCTCCTCATACTGAGCCCGGAAGCAGATTGATAACTCGCTATTCCGGCCACGACCTGCGGTGGATATTCACACTCTATTGGTTTACCCCTCTTCCCCTTCCTCTGTTGTATGGGATGACATATATTGTAATGAAGTACATATTTTATTCTATATCTAATGGGATGTTTGTAGTTTTCTTATGCTTGTGAGTAGTGTTTGTGAATGCACCTCGCCCACTCCACATCCACTTCATACCCGTGTCTCACCCGATTGCACTCCGCACAAGAACACTTACATCCAGTAGCTTTCCATCCACTCGCCCAACCGAAGTTCGGCATTGCGGCCGATACACTCACCTCACCTTGCGAAGCAGGGCCTTCGACCCGCATAGCTTTTATTAGTTTATTAGATCAAACAACCACAATCTCTCAAGTCCCCTTATTACTTTTTTCTTTGTATAACCCTCATAACAATATTTTCTGAACTGTTGCCGCTCTATGCTAATTGCATTCCTCAAGAGACCGACCATCGGGGATTTATTCCCAAACTTTATTACTTGTGCGACCGATGCGCTTGTCGATTTACACGCATCAAGTTTTTGGCGTCGTTTCCGGGGAACACAGTCATGTGAGTTTCTAGAGAGCGAGACGTGAGATTGCTTTCCTTTTCCTTTGTAAATCGCTTTTGGTTTGTTCTATTTCTGTTTTGCCTGCCTTTTTTTGTTTGTTTAGGCAATTATAGTAATATATTGTTGTATTTAGTAATTTGCACAATTTATTTTGAATCTGTTATTTTGACACCATGTGGGGATATTCGTATGTCCAATGTCGTTGGTGTGGGAAACCTTCCCACGCTAGTCATGAATGCCCTACGAGAGATATTGAGCATAAGCCTCAGCGCACAATGCATGAGATGCTGTATTCGTACAGCCCTTCAAACACTGTGCCCCGAGCTTATGGTCAATCGTCCTCGCCACATACACCGTTCTCTTATTCCTCTCTAGCCCTACAAGGACCGCAGAGTAATGGGAGAAAGTGTTTGTATTGTCGTACAACAGATCATGTCCTGAAGTATTGTGCCGAGTACCTCCGTGTTAGGGAAGAGGATGATGAGCCGGACATCCGGATCATCTCGACTCATATCCTTGGTGGCACACCTTCATCATCTAGTTATGTGTCCTTGTCACCTTCATTTGTTGAAGGGAATGATGTGGACACAACCATTAGATGTGTGGCTGATCTAGGCTTCGACGTGGCCGAGCCCATCTCTCCTGTGCATACATCTCCAAGCGTGGAGCCGATTCTTTATGTGGAACCTGCGCTTGACTTTTATCCAAGCAAAGTTCTTCCGCCTTTTGTGCATTCTACTTCAGTCATCTCTGACGACATTTTCGACGATGCAACACAAGTTGAGGCTTGTGATACATGGATTGTTTCCACTCCCATGGCGGAGGACAACCTTCCTGGTGTCGAGGATTCTCCCTCGATACCAAAGGAGGAAGTCCAAGTCTTGGTGGAGGCCTCTATGGATCCGGCCAAGCCTTGTAGAATTTTCGACATTGTTGACAATATTTTTCTACCTCAGCCTTTGGGTGGTGAAACCGGGATCACTCTCCAGATTATTTCTTTATTTTCTTCGTCTCTTTTATATCTTGACCCACCACCCCTTCCTTATCTGAGCCTATGCAGGTTGAATCTCCACGGGTAAGTTGGGTTGACGTTGAGCCTTGCGCTCAGGATGTCGACGAGTGCATCCTCCTGTGTGAGGAGGTTCCTACCTCCTTCACAGTGGAAGCCCCTGCCGTCACCTTCGCCCCTAGCGAACTTGTGGTGGACGAAACCTTGCTAGGCAAGGATTTGTTTTGTGGTGAGAAGAGTGAGGACCAACGCTCCTTCTCTTCCTACTTCCTATTTCCTCTACTTGTGTTGGGCAGGTATTACTATTTAGGTAGAGGGGTAACTTTTTTATCAACGTATCGGTACCCGTTATCGCAACGGATAATGGAATAGTTACCTGTGCATTTTTCTTTTCATAGGCCCATTAGCTAGTACCTTTTCGTAGCCGAATAAGTCATGCTGGGATGACAATAACCCCAGTACTTATCTTTCATTTTTTTGTATTTGATTTTCTTGTCTATTTAGTTGTAGTATTTCTTTTTATTTTGTATATTTTTGTTTTGTTTTTGCAGAGCTCACCCCTGCAGGTATTCTTGACAACTTCGTGTTGGCGGGGTTGTGATTCTTCGTATGGCAGGTCTGCTTTAGGTTTCCACGCGTCTTCTGGTATGCTCACTGGATGAGCATTGGGTAACCTCTTCCCTTAGCTCTTTATGATTTTAATTTCTCTATCATATGCTGTGTAGTTTAGTTTAAGTCTGGGGGAGAGCCAGTTTTGTTACCTTTTGCACGTGCACATCTCATGTGCATACTGTGTAACGCCCCTGCTTTTTTCGGCATTATTGTCTCCCCTGGTTGGCATCTTTGTGACGTAAGGGCGTTACTCTAGCGTTCAGTTGGTGGCGCGTCGTCGTTAGTGCGCTTTCACGTCTCGTCGATTCAGTCGGCCGAATTCTTGAATCTTTGGCAGAAACAGAAATTTTCACATTTGGAAAGCTTAATTGATTGTCTTTTTCTGTCTTGCTCGTCCAGTTCGTCGAACCAACCTTGCTATGTCGATTTTATCTTATTTTATCCTCTGGGTTTGAGCTTGACGATGGTTAGTTTTTCTAGGCGTTGTGTGGAGGTTGACAGTCGTCGAGCTCCACGCTTGCCGTGCTGGCTCGACGAGTCGTCGAGAGGGGCCGTCTGGTGTCGACACTTTGTGTCGACACCGCCGGCTGTCGGTGTCGACACTGCTGTGTCGACACTGCCGGCCGGTGTCGACACAGTGTGTCGACACCGCTGGCTGTCGGTGTCGACACTGCTGTGTCGACACTGTCGGCCGGTGTCGACACAGTGTGTCGACACCGCTGGCTGTCGGTGTCGACACTGTTGTGTCGACACTGCCGGCCGGTGTCGACACAGTGTGTCGACACCGCTGGCTGTCAGTGTCGACACTGCCGGCCGGTGTCGACACAGTGTGTCGACACTGCTGGCTGTCGAGTGTCGACACTGCCGGACGGTGTCGACACAGGTGTGTCGACACCGCTGGCTGGCGGGTGTCAACACTGCTGTGTCGACACTGCCGGCTGGTGTCGACACAGGCGTGTCGACACCGCTGTTCTGTGGTGCGTCGGCACCACCAGTCCGGTGTAGTTGAACCCGGTCCTTGCAGCTGTTGAGTATTTATACCCTGTTTCTCCTTATCTTTAGCCGACCTAGGTTTCTCCTGCTTTCCGTCCCAGAGCGGCGTGCGCGGAGAAGTTTGCCGTCCGTGCCTCTCCCGGCGATCACCGACGGAGCTCCAGTGCTCGGTTTTTCCCGCCGATCGTGGATCTGGAAGGCTCTCGTCGAGAGCTATGCCCTCGGGGTAATTTCTTCCCCGTTCTTCGAGTTTTTCTTGCTAGGGTTTTCGACCCTAACTGTTTCTCCAGTCATCTTTCGTCCAGATTTCGGCTCCTATCGCGACGCGTGGAGATTTGGAGAGTTTTTTCCGGTAAACCGAGGCAAGTAGTGTTCTTGCTTTCCCCTTGTTCTTAATTCTAAATTCCTACATTCCTTTTTGTTTCTACACTTGTTGAGCTTATCATATTTCGACGGTAGAGATACTTGTTCTGAACTCCTAACTTGTTTTCCCCTCTATTTCTGGAATTTGTGACTTGATGTCCCTTAAGTTTTAAATCTCAAAATCTTGCTGTTCTTTGAAACGCCCTCATGCAGCCCACTTGGTCGGCTATCCCTGGAGTTTATGGTGATGAATGAGCATAAATGAACACTGCTTGTATAATTATGTAACTAAGGAAATTCAGATGAACTATGCGCGTTGGGGTCCTCCCTCGGCATAGCGTTTTATATTCAGATGAACTATGCGCGTTGGGGTCCTCCCTCGGCATAGTGTTTTATATTCAGATGAACTATGCGCGTTGGGGTCCTCCCTCGGCATAGTATTTTATACTCGGATAGGCTGTGCGCGTTGGGGTTCCTCCCTCGGCATGGTAATTGCTAATGAAAGATTAGACTTCGGTTGCTATTGCGTGCTCCTTTTATTTTGTATATATAATGCTTAGCATATCTTGCTCGGCTAGTTTTACTGTTGCTCATTTTTACCCTGTTGACCGTTTTGTTGCAGTCACCTTTTCTTTCATTCTCCTCTACTTAGAGGTTTGTGTAGCCTGCTTTTACTCTTGCTCTACTTGTGACTTGCTTCTGAGGTGTTCTCCTTTTGAATGCCTCAGGATCAGAGCTGTAGCTGGTTTAGCTGACAGACTTGGGCTTCTGGTGCTGCTGGTTCCTGTGGCTGTTTGTTTCCACCTCCGAGTTTGAGGTAGTTGCATTGTTTAGACTTGGCTGTTTTTCTTCTTTCTATGGGTTCGTGTCAGTTGTTGACGCCCATAGACTTTAGCTTTTCTGTGTTAGACTGCTTGCTGCTCTCACTACTATTACTTTTTACCTGGTGGTTCTTGCTCTTATGGGAAGGATTTATGCTAGGGTGCATTCCAGTTATTTTAAACCCTAAAATGTTACTATATGTACTCATGCATTTCATATTTGTAAAACTAAAGCACTATTTTTCCTTTTAGCGTAAAGACTACCTTTTTATGTATACTATATTCACCTTAGAGTCGTGCATACCATGGGTCGTCCCCCGGGGACACCTATGCTCGTTTAGGGTGTCAACTTAATTAAACCAAAGTATTTTCCGCTGCGTATAAATATACTGTGATCTGTGGACTAGCTGATCTACCGTCCCGAGGGATACGGCCTTTTCAACATAACTGTTTTTCTACCATAATTAATCAATGTTTTCCTTAAAAACAAAGGTCTGGAGTTTTGCCTGAGCGCGTGCAGTTATCTCCTGCACGACGTGGCATCACGACACGTGTTTTCTCCTGCTCTGATACGATTTTATCGTTGATAAAATGCGTGTTGTGACAGTTGGTATCAGAGCCAGGTTTTGCAAGAGGGTTGGTTGGTTGACCAAACCAGTCGAACAACTTTCCCTTAAGCAAAACCCTAGTTGTATCATTGCATTGCATACACACACCAATATGTCATCAGTAGATTTTGATGGAAGCACGAACACTACACTCATAGCATGATAAGAAGTATACGCGGCATATTATGTAGTATGGGATGCATAATATGTGTTTGTATATGGATCCACCATAGGTGGCAACATGTGACGGTTATGTAGTATGGGATGCATAACGATCATCACATGGATGCCCATTAGCGCGTTTTCTTTCTTCGTTGTATACAATATTATGTAGTATGGGATGCATAATATTGAATGTATACGCCGCTCATAGCATGGACTAAGGCCTTATTGTAGTAAGCATAGCACTGCATACATAGCATATCATTGCATAAGCACACGTGCCAAGTTAAAGATCTGCATGATGACATATGTACACTCATACCTTGGGATGAAATTTATACATTCATGCATTCATATTATAGGCACAAGCTAGAAGCATAACATCATTTTATGATTTCCCAGAGCAAGGTAACAGTAGGAGCAAGTATCAGTTCTTTTTCGACCTGATCTGAGTTTGTCCGTTCCGGATCTGAACTGTGTCAGGGTATGCTAGTTTCTAGCTTCAGTGTCCTAAGCTAGGTCCCTTATAAGCCTTTTTAATCGTATAGGTCATTGTGAATCCGAAATAGTGTGTTTTAGGGAATGCTTTCCCAGTTTGTGGTGTCTTAGGCAAGGTCTGACTAGATCTCCGTTTGTTTTGTAGAATGCCGCCTAAGCGCGTTGCGACGAGGTCGACCCCCCAGTCAGAGGGCGAGTCTTCAGGTGCCCAGAGCGAAGCGGTGATCGAAGCGCTGAGGCTAAGTAATGAGACCCTGGCAAAGAAAGATGGTGGACATGCAGTCCCAGATGCAATCGATGTTGGCTGTCATCTCTGGGCAGCAGTCCAGAGCACAGGGTCTTGCTGTGGATTAAGCGATTCCTATCCCCCCTGTTGCTCTAGTTCCCCCAGTTGCGTTGCCGCCTGAGATGAATTTCATTTCTCACTTCCAGCGTTTAGGACCCCCATCTTATGACGGTAGGGCAGACTTCATGGCATTGGATGACTGGATTATTGCCATGGAAGAAATGTTTTCCTACTCTGGCGTTTCTCCCAATCAAAAGGTGATGATTGCGGCTTATCAACTCAAGGGCCTTGCGAAGAGTTGGTGGATCAGAGAAAAAGAGAACCTTTCGGAGGGGTGCTCGTGGGAATCATTCAGGAGTTTGTTACTAAAGAAGTTCCTACCATCGATCGAGCGAGACCGCCTCATGAATAGTTTCCTACACCTGAAGCAGCGGCAACTCACGGTTGGTGAGTACGAAGTCGAGTTTGGCAAGCTCAGTCGTTTCGCCCCAGACCTGATAGCATCTGAAGAAGGCAGAGTGAAGCGTTTTTTGGGTGGTCTGAGGTATGATATCCAGCAGTTGGTTAGTGCCTAGAAGTCGGAGACCTTTGCCGAAGTAGTTGAAGCTGCCTTAAAGGTTGAGGCGATAGAAAATGCGAAGAATCGGGGATCGCTTGCAAAGAAGGACAAGAGGAAATCTGACGATGGAGGAAGTGCGAGGGCACCTGGCCCTGCAGTGAAGAAGGACAGAAGAGAGGTGTGTAGCTTCTGTGGTAAGCCGGGGCACTCTCTCGATAGGTGTTTTAAGAGATTGGATGCGCAGAAGCTGTCTCAGGTGCATGCGATCCAAGATGCTCCCAAAGGGGGTCCTGTCTGTTCTTATTGTCAGAGGAGTGGACATGATGTGGCCCGTTGTCGCAAGAAGGCTGGATCTTGTTATCTCTGTGGCCAAAGAGGACACATGAGGGCTAATTGCCCGCAGAGCCAGCCTGCGCTGCATGCAGTCCCGTTGCAGACCTTACCGCCGCCCCCGCCTCTCGCGGACAAAGGAAAAGGAAAGTTGAATGTGTTGACCAAGGAGGAGGCCCAATTATCGACTCAGGTGATCGCAGGTTAGTCTCTAACTCGGCTAGTTATTCCTTTTAGTGGATATATGGTTTCTGCATATTAGTTTCTCGCGCTGTGTGTTTAGGTGAATTTAAGGTGAAGAATAAGTGGGCGCGCGTTTTGTTCGATTCGGGTGCTACTCATTCTTTTGTGGCAAGAAGTTTTGTGGACCGTCATCGTTGGGCTCTCGACCAGTTAGACACCTCCATAGATGTCAAATTTCCTTCAGTAGAGTTGGTGAGGTCAAGCCAGGGTATCCAAAAGTGCCCCATCTCCCTAGGCGGGTTTCTGGCGATTGCGGATCTGAAGGTGCTAGATCTGGTGGACTTTGACGTAATTTTGGGCATGGACTGGTTGTCCAGCTATGATGCTGTCATTCAGTGCAAGCTCAAGCACTTGGATTTCAAGGGTAGCAATGGCCAGCCCATGAGTGTGTATGGTTTGCCGCGTCTGGAGTCTCCGATCATTTCTGCGGTGCGTGCTCGTATATTTCTAGAGTCTGGCTGTGATTCTTTTCTTGTCTCTGTTTCTGTTCTGGGAGCTGCACCGGTTGAGCCTCGGGTAGAGGACGTTTCTGTGGTGTGCGAGTTTCCGGATGTTTTTCCAGATAGCCTTCCTAGACTTCCTCCTGAGAGAGAGATGGAGTTTGTTATAGACCTCGAGCCAGGCACTCGCCCTATTGCCAAAGCACCGTACCGCATGGCGCCGCGTGAGTTAGAGGAGCTTCGTACTCAGCTGGATGAGTTATTGCAATGCGGTTTTATTAGACCCAGTTCTTCCCCCTGCGGTGCACCAGTGCTCTTCGTGAAGAAAAAGGACGGGACGATGAGACTATGCATTGATTATCGAGAGCTAAACAAGGTAACAATTAAGAACAGAAATCTGTTGCCTAGGATCGATGATTTGTTCGATCAGTTGCGGGGTAGCTCTGTGTTCTCGAAGATTGACCACCGTTCAGGTTACCATCAGTTGATGATCCGGGAGTCAGACATTCCGCGTACTGCTTTTCGTTCTCGTTATGGTCACTTTGAATTTCTGGTGATGTCTTTTGGATTGACGAATGCACCGTCAGCTTTTATGGACATGATGAACAGGGTGTTCAAGGATTTTCTGGATAAGTTCGTGGTGGTGTTCATTGACGACGTCCTACTATATTCTAGAGATGCAGATGAGCACGCCTTGCACAAGCTGTATGCGAAGTTTAGCAAGTGTGAGTTCTGGATATCTCATGTGTCTTTCCTAGGACACATTGTAAGTAAGGAAGGTATCTCAGTGGATTCTGCAAAGATAGCTGCGGTTTTGGACTGGAAGAGACATGCATCGCCTAAAGAGATAAGGAGCTTCTTAGGGTTGGCAGGTTACTACAGAAGATTTGTGGAAGGGTTCTCTGTCCTCTCTGCGTCGTTGACCAGGCTTACACAAAAGAGCGTAGCTTTTGTTTGGCGCGATGCCTGTGAGGGAGCTTTTCAAGAGCTCAAGAGGCGTTTGTGTTCTGCTCCAGTGTTGGCATTGCCAGTGGAAGGAGTGGAGTATGCTATTTTTGTGGACGCCTCGCGAGTTGGACTCGGTTGCGTGCTGATGCAGGACGGCAAGGTGATTGCGTATGGATCAAGACAATTGAAGGTGCATGAAAAGAATTACCCTACACACGATCTAGAATTTGCTGCCGTTATTTAAGCCTTGAAATTGTGGAGACATCTTCTATATGGGGTGTCATGCAAAATTTATTCGGATCACAAAAGTTTGAAATATGTCTTTACTCAGAAGGAACTGAATTTGCGCCAGCGCCGATGGTTAGAGTATGTTGCGGACTACGAAGTGGACATCCTTTATCATCCCGGCAAGGCTAATGTTGTAGCAGATGCGCTGAGCCGGAAGCCCGCACACATCTTTAACCTCTCAGTGCAATCCCTTGTCGAAGAGTTCTTGCTCATGGACATAGCCATAGGGAATAGCGCTTTGCCGAGTAGCCTAGAGGTGGATGAGCCTTCGTGGATTACCCTCACTAAGCTTCATCAGAAGGAAGATCCTGACTTGCAGCACCTCCGCAGTAGGACTGAGAGAAGGTAATTACCCGACTTTACAATTGACGACGTGGGTACCTTAAAGTACCGTGGCAAATACTGTATTCCTGCTGTTGGGGACATCCGATCAAAAATATGCAGTGAAGCGCATGGTTCCAGTGTTGCATATCATCCGGGCTCCACGAAAATATACAGAGATTTGAAGCAGATTGTTTGGTGGTCAGGCATGAAGAATGACATCGCAAGATTTGTGTCTGAATATCATACCTGTCAACGTGTAAAAGCTGATCACAGAAGGCCGGGTGGTAAGTTAACTCCCTTAGATGTACCGAGTTGGAAATGGGAGAGTGTATCAATGGATTTCATAACCGGTTTGCCCAGATCTCCCCGAGGGCATGATGCAGTGTGGGTCATCGTGGACAGGCTAACTAAGTGTGCCCATTTTGTGCCTTTCAAGATTAGTTATTCCATGGAAAAGATAGCTGAGCTTTATCTGAACGAAGTTATCAGACTTCATGGTGTACCGACGAGTATTGTGTCCGACCGAGACTCCCGATTCATGTCTCGATTCTGGCAAAGCTTACATGGAGCTCTAGGTACTGACCTTAGATATTTTACTGCCTATCATCCGCAGACAAATGGTCAGACGGAGAGAGTGAACCAGATCTTGGAGGATATGCTTAGATGCTATATCCTGGACCATGGCGGAGCTTGGGATAAACGCCTCGGATTAATGGAGTTTGCATACAATAATAGTTATCAGGAAAGTTTGCAGATGGCGCCCTTTGAAGCTCTTTATGGAAGGCGTTGTCGAACTCCTCTGTTTTGGACAGAAGTGGGCGAGAAGCCGTTGCTCGGACCAGAAGTGCTGGAGGATATGAGTACTTCAGTAAGGCACATTCGTGAAAAGCTGAGGTTAGCTCAGGAGCGATACGAGAAGTATGCAAACCAGCGCAGAGTTGACCTGGAGTTTGCGGTTGGGGACATGGTGTTTTTGAAGGTCTCCCCGATGCCGGGTGTTAAAAGATTTGGAAGAAACCATAAGCTAGATCCCAGGTATGTGGGGCCATTTCAGATTTTGGAGCGCATTGGAGTTTCTGCCTATAGACTAGAGTTGCCTGATTCTTTCCCTGGTGTTCACGACGTGTTCCACGTGAGCCAGTTGCGAAAGTGTGTCTGCAGTGAGCGGCATGTCCTTGTATCGGTACCCCGGTTGCAGCCTAATCTCTCGTATGTTGAAGAACCGGTTCGTATTCTGGAGACGCAAGACCGTGTGCTAAGAAAGAAAACAATTCCAATGGTTAAGGTTCTCTGGCGAAATCAGGATGCAAGAGGTGCAACTTGGGAATTGGAATCCGCGATGAGAGAATCTCATCCTCAGCTGTTCTCTTAATCTCTCTGGTTAGTATTCTAGTTTCAAGAATTCTTCTATCTTGTCTCGTTCTCTGTCCTGTTATTTTCCGTTTGTGTTTCAAGTTTCGGGACGAAACTTCCCTTTTGGAGGGGTGACTGTAACACCCTTGCTTTTTTCGGCATTATTGTCTCCCCTGGTTGGCATCTTTGTGACATAAGGGCGTTACTCTAGCGTTCAGTTGGTGGTGCCTCGCCGTTAGTGCGCTTTCACGTCTCGTCGATTCAGTCGGCCGAATTCTTGAATCTTTGGCAGAAACGGAAATTTTCACATTTGGAAAGCTTAATTGATTGTCTTTTTCTGTCTTGCTCGTCCAGTTCGTCGAACCAACCTTGCTATGTCGATTTTATCTTATTTTATCCTCTGGGTTCGAGCTTGACGATGGTTAGTTTTTCTGGGCGTTGTGTGGAGGTTGACGGTCGTCGAGCTCCACGCTTGTCGTGCTGGCTCGACGAGTCGTCGAGAGGGGCCGTCTGGTGTCGACACTTTGTGTCGAAACCTCCGGCTGTCGGTGTCGACACTGCCGGCCGGTGTCGACACAGTGTGTCGACACCACTGGCTGTCGGTGTCGACACTTCTGTGTCGACACTGCCGGCTGGTCTCAACACAGTGTGTCAACACCGCTGGCTGTCGGTGTCGACACTGCTGTGTCGACACTGCCGGCCGGTGTCGACACCGCTCGCTGTCGAGTGTCGACACTGCGGTGTCGACACTTCCGGCCGGTGTCGACACAGGTGTGTCGACACCGCTCGCTGGCGGGTGTCGACACTGCTGTGTCGACACTGCCGGCTGGTGTCGACACAGGCGTGTCGATACCGCTGTTCTGTGGTGCGTCGGCACCACCGGTCCGGTGTAGTTGAACCCGGTCCTTGCAGCTGTTGAGTATTTATACCCTGTTTCTCCTTATCTTTAGCCGACCTAGGTTTCTCCTGCTTTCCGTCCCAGAGTGGCGTGGGCGGAGAAGTTTGCCGTCCGTGCCTCTCCCGGCGATCACCGACGGAGCTCCGGTGCTCGGTTTTTCCCGCCGATCGTGGATCTGGAAGGCTCTCGTCGAGAGCTACGCCCTCGGGGTAATTTCTTCCCCGTTCTTCGAGTTTTTCTTGCTAGGGTTTTCAGCCCTAACCGTTTCTTCAGTCATCTTTCGTCTAGATTTCGGCTCCTATCGCGATGCGTGGAGATTTGGAGAGTTTTTTCCGGTAAACCGAGGCAAGTAGTGTTCTTGCTTTCCCCTTGTTCTTAATTCTAAATTCCTACATTCCTTTTTGTTTCTACACTTGTTGAGCTTATCATATTTCGACGGTAGAGATACTTGTTCTGAACTCCTAACTTGTTTTCCCCTCTATTTCTGGAATTTGTGACTTGATGTCCCTTAAGTTTTAAATCTCAAAATCTTGTTGTTCTTTGAAACGCCCTCGTGCAGCCCACTTGGTCGGCTATCCCTGGAGTTTATGGTGATGAATGAGCGTAAATGAACACTGCTTGTATAATTATGTAACTAAGGAAATTCAGATGAACTATGCGCGTTGGGGTCCTCCCTCGGCATAGCGTTTTATATTCAGATGAACTATGCGCGTTGGGGTCCTCCCTCGGCATAGTGTTTTATATTCAGATGAACTATGCGCGTTGGGGTCCTCCCTCGGCATAGTATTTTATACTCGGATAGGCTGTGCGTGTTGGGGTTCCTCCCTCGGCATGGTAATTGCTAATGAAATATTGGACTTCGGTTGATGTTGCTTGCTCCTTTTCTTTTGTATATATATAATGCTTACCATATCTTGCTCGGCTAGTTTTACTTTTGCTCATTTTTACCCTATTGATTGTTTTGTTGTAGTCACCTTTTCTTTCATTCTCCTCTACTTAGAGGTTTGTGTAGCTTGCTTTTACTCTTGCTCTACTTGTGACTTGCTTCTGAGGTGTTCTCCTTTTGAATGCCTCAGGATCAGAGCTGTAGCTGGTTTAGCTGACAGACTTGGGCTTCTGGTGCTGCTGGTTCCTGTGGCTGTTTGTTTCCACCTCCGAGTTTGAGGTAGTTGCATTGTTTAGACTTGGATGTTTTTCTTCTTTCTATGGGTTCGTGTCAGTTGTTGACGCCCATAGACTTTAGCTTTTCTGTGTTAGACTGCTTGCTGCTCTCACTACTGTTACTTTTTACCTGGTGGTTCTTGCTCTTCTGGGAAGGATTTATGCTAGGGTGCATTCCAGTTATTTTAAACCCTAAAATGTTACTATATGTACTCATGCATTTCATATTTGTAAAACTAAAGCACTATTTTTCCTTTTAGCGTAAAGACTACCTTTTTATGTATACTATATTCACCTTAGAGTCGTGCATACCATGGGTCGTCGCCCGGGGACACCTATGCTCGTTTAGGGTGTCAACTTAATTGAACCAAAGTATTTTCCGCTGCGTATAAATATACTGTGATCTGTGGACTAGCTGATCTACCGTACCGAGGGATACGGCCTTTTCAACATAACTGTTTTTCTACCATAATTAATCAACGTTTTCCTTAAAAACAAAGGTCTGGAGTTTTGCCTGAGCGCGTGCAGTTATCTCCTGCACGACGTGGCATCACGGCACGTGTTTTCTCCTGCTCTGATACGATTTTATCGTTGAGAAAATGCAGGTTGTGACATACTGGAAGCTTTTATAGTTTTATTTTGATTAGTTCATTGCACTACACACCAGTGCACCCACTTGAGCGTGTGCTTAGCTGTTTGTGTACCGCGAGTTAAACTCATTTCTTCGTTAGATTTGGGAAAATTATTGTGCTGGCGTAGGATTGTGAGACAGAGCAAAATGTTGACCTTGTTGTGTTGATAGTCAACTGCTCTCGTGTCGTGTAGAAATTCGAGCAGATTTAATTTTTCTGTATTCTTATGGTTTTATACTTTTCTATTTGCGTAAAGATCTTTTTATTCTACTCAAAAGTTAGTGAATCTGGTGTGAATCAAACGGTAGTATAGGAATGTGTGTAGCCGTCGCTAGACTCGTTTTGCTCGAGTCGGGAGGAAGGATCATCTTTCTCGGTGGCTAAGAACTTACCCCAAGCTACTCTCGAAGCATGGGTATTTGGTTAGTCTAGCATAAGCATGATGTAGGCCATCATTTTGGCCCGGTTGAGCTTTGTACCGTTCCTAACGTCATATCCTCGCTAGCCCGTTGTGCCTACCCATTCTTTTGATTCAACTCCACCTTTATTTCACCAAAGCCTCAAAGTCGATCCTAGTCGCACTCCCAAGTAGAGCTTTAGAGTTTTACATTTTTCATGTTAGGGTGTTGATGTGGTGCTGTTACATGTGAATATATGGATGTGCTCCAAAGCTTATATTCGCTGAAATTGTTAAAAGAAAAGTAATTTGAAAAAGAAAAAGAAAGTTTAAAAAAATGATGTTAATTGTGAAAAAGTGAAAAGTAAAAGTAAAATTGAAAATCCTATTTGAGATGTGAGTATTTTTGGAGTAGGTGGTGCACACACCCATATGTTAAAAGTTAAGTCTGGGGGTGTGGTGTACCCACATATATTTTTGTTAGCTGATGGATTCTTTCTTTGATAGCTCATTTTGGTTAGGTGCATAGCCTTTCTTTTTATCATTGTTTACCTCACCGTAACCCAAGTCCCGTGATTATCCTAAAGTCCTACAGATTTGCGCTTGAGTCTAACTAGTGTCGTGGAGAGAGTGTGAACGGGCAAGCGTATGGTCCCCGACATTGGTGGATTCCTTTGGAGGTGATCCTGAGCCCCGATCTTTGGCAAAGCTCACCTTAGTGGCCTGCCTACTTTCTTCCTATTCGTGACCGGTTGATTCACCGTGATCCTATTTTTGAGTAGTAATAAAATTTTGATACGCATTGTGAAAAATATAAACTATTTTGCATACTTAGAAATTTTCTCTATTGTATTTTTACGCACGCGAGAATGCGACTTCGCATGGTACTTTGTTTTTCAATTTCTTTGTTAGCTAGTAATTTTCCCTATCTGCTTAGATTTTGTTTGCTCGGGAGGCGCAAACAGTTAAGTCTGGGGGTGTGATGAGTCCGATTTATATAGGATTTTTGGGACTCATCTGGGCTAGTTTTCACGCGTTTGCACTTCACTTTTAGTTCTTTATCATTCATATTTCATCTTGTCTATATTTCCATAGGAAGTACACACTTTGGCCCGTGGTTGTGTATTTTTGTACTTTTATTGTTTGTTCTCCTTTTTGTGATTGCCTAGAATGTCTGCACATATCAGTGCTGGGTTTAGGGGTCGTGTGCGTGTTCCGGGGATGTTTTGAAGCAGGAATACTAGGCACGATCATCGGATATAGTGCGCACGACCACCGGTCGTGCGCCGATGATCATGCGCAATGTACCCTGATTTCCAAAATCTGCCTGGGGTAATCGCACGACCACTGGATATAGTGCGCATGACCACCGGTCGTGCGCCACTGATCGTGTGCATTAATTCCTCTTTTCTTGGAGTCCTGTCTGGGGTAATCGCACGACCATTGAACTTAGTGCGCACGACCAGTGCTCGTGCGCCACTACTCGTGCGCGTTATCCCAATTCTTCTTCCTAATCTTCCATACCAGTGCGCACGATCACTGGACATAGTGCGCACGACCACTGGTCGTGCGCCCGTAATCGTGTGCATTGTTCAATTCTGCTTTGTATAAACATCGCAGGTCTCGCCCTAATTCGGAATCTTTGGATCGCTCGATATTTCTCCGTCATTTTCGTCTCTGAGGAAGGGTTCCGCCGTTCCCCTTCATATTCCATTGTAGGGAGGTGCTTCGGGCAAGCTTTCACCGCCAAATCCAAGCTGGAGCTTCCTCTCAGCCTCCTCCTTCATCTTTGAGCTTCAAGAAGTGCTTGACCTAGCTTTCTCCATCAAGGTAGGAGAAATTTTGCCATCCTCCACCGGATCGTGACACTAAGAAGATGGGACATTGGAAGGTGGTGACAGCCCTTCTCTACCCCAGACGAAGTTGAGGACCGAGCCTGGACGCAGATTGACAACCCGACGATTCCAACCGTGAATCCTCAGCAAGACTTCGGATCCGGTCGATTTCACACACTCTTTTCTTGTTTGGTTGTTGAATCTGTAGTTGAACTCTTCTTTAGGATGAAGTATGTTTAGTTTGCAAAATGTTTTTATGCAATCATGTCTATGTGATTTCGTATTTTCGTTATTTGCTTGAGGTGTGTCATATTCCATCCACCACCATACACCCTTGCTGCACTAGCAATTGCTAGTGGTGTGCGTAGCAAAGAGGTTCTTTCGACCCTCATTCTGACATTCTCATCACCTCATCTGCAAGCCTAATCGCCCATCCGCCTAGTGATTAAGTGCATAGCAGCCCGACTAGTCTTCCATCCCGCCTGGCGAAGTATCGCATAGCGGAGTTGCATAGGAGTAGTTGATAGTGTTTTATTTTCTTTGTCCGCAATATCAAAACCCCCATCGTTACCGCCGACCTAAAGACTTCAATCTCAAGTCCTACTCGAAATTAACTCCACCTTATTGTGTTCATTGACAGATCGATACTTGGGAAAACTTGCTCATTTTATATTACTTGTGCGACCGGTTCACTGTCGTGATCTTTATCATCAAGTCTCCAAGGAACTCGACCCATCTACGCTACCGCATATTCAAGTCCTTTTGGTCTAGAAGATACTTCAGACTTTTGTGGTCCGTGAAGATCTCCACCTTCGCACCATACACATAGTGCTACCACAACTTCAATGCAAAAATTACCGCCGCCAACTCCAAGTCATGGACGGGGTAATTCCTATCGTGAGGCATCTACTACCTAGACCCAAAAGCTATAATAGTGCCATGTTGCACCAACACGCAACCCAACCCACATACTGATGTGTCACTGAAAATTTGAAATCCTTCAGTCCCTTTAGGTAGACTTAGGATTGGAGGTGTCATCAGCCTTTCCTTTAGGGTGTCAAACTCCTGACTGTACTCTTGAGTCCACACAAACTTTTGGTCCTTACGAGTTAGAGAAGTGAGGGGTGTAGCTATCCGCGAAAAGTTTTCCACAAACCTTCTATAGTACCCGGCAAGTCCATGGAAACTTCGAACTTCCGCCACGGTTCTCAAAACTGGCCAATCTCTGATGACCTCCACTTTTGCAGGATCCACTGCCACCCCATCACCACTAATCACATAGCCCAAAAATGTCACCTTCTCTAACCAGAACTCGCACTTTGAGAACCTTGCATAAAGCTGGTTCTCTCTTAACACTTGCAGCACTATTCTCAAATGTGTTGTATGCTCCGCCTCCGATTTGGAGTATACCAAAATATCATCGATAAAGACGACAACAAAAGAGTCCAAGTATTCATGAAATACTCGGTTCATCAAATCCATGAATATTTATGGTGCGTTCTTCAACCCGAACGGCATCACCGAGAACTCGAAATGACCATACCTCATTCTAAAAGCTGTCTTGGGTATGTCATCGTCCCAAATTCGCAACTGATAGTATCCTAACTTCAAGTCCAACTTAGAATACACCACTGACCCCACCAACTTGTTGAACAGGTCATCTATCCAAGGAATCAGATACTTATCCTTGATAGTCAGTTTATTCAACTCTCGGTAGTCTATGCACAACTGCATACTACCGTCTTTCATCTTCACAAACAACACTGGCGCGCTCCATGGTGAAGAACTAGGTAAAATATACCCCTGTCCTAACAGTTCCTGCAACTGCACTTTGAATTAGGCCAACTCTTTTGGTGTCATCCTAAAAGGAGGACGTGACACCGGCCTATCATCTGGCACCAACTCAATCGAGAAATCAATCTCCCGTCAAGGAGGTGCTCTAGAAAGCTCCTTGAGAAACACATCCTCGAACTCTGCCACAACTGGCACGTCTCCAAATGACAACGTGTTAAGACGAACTTCCAACAATGCTACAAGAGCTACTCCTCCCTGGTTAACTGCCCACACCAACTGCATGTCGAAATCAAGGAGCAGGCCACTCCACTAAGACCCTCAAACGTAACTTCTTCCTGCCCTTCACTTCTCAGGGTCACCACCTTAGATAGGCATTCAATACTGGCTCGCTGCTCTGCAAGCCAGTCCATACCCAATATTAAATCGAACTTAACCAACGGTAGAACCGGCGCTACCAACATGAAGTGAACTCTGTCTAGACTCCAACAAATGCGCCCCTTCGCCCTGGTAGTCATGGATGACCCATTGGGCATGCGTACCTTCATCTCTATGTCCGCCGAGAATGGCTCAACTCTAATCCTCCAGATAAAACTTTCCGCAAGTAAGGAGTGTGACGCTCCCATATCAAACAATACCCAAGCGGGGTACCCAGAAACTAACACAGCATAAAATATAGGCAACATACATAAACAATCTTGAAAGTCTAAAGTGAAAGATTAACTCAAGCTTTCATACCTGTCACCACATTGGGTTGGTGGATCGCTTACTGTTGCCCAAGGTTATATGCCCTTGGCTGCACGAGTTGGAAATGAGAAGAGCTAGACTCTGCGATCTTTCCTTTCTCCACTACGCTGGGCCCGGAGCGCACCGACTGTTGTTGTCTCGGCTCCTGCTCAACGCCAACCTCAGTACAGGAACGAGTTATGTGGCCCGATTTGCCACACTTGTAGCACAATCGTGGTCCCCTGAAGCAAGACCCCCCCCCAACGTCGTACTCTCCTTCTCCCATTTCTTGTAGGTATGAGACTTCTTCTTCCACTTACTCCTGTCAGTCCTTCCTTGAGATTGAGAAGAATTTCCTTCTCCCTGCTTGGCCTCAAAACTCTTTCAACATTGGGTTCATTCCAAATCTCTCTCCAATGTTCTATCAGCCTCAACCAGTTCATTGAAACTAGCATTCTTCATAGATATGAGGGGTTATCTCAGATTCTCCCTCAGCCCATAGTAGAAGAGGTTGTACCTCTCCACATTGTCAGCCATGGTCGTTCTATTATAATGACCCAATCGAGTAAACTCCTAAACATACTCATCCACTGTCTTGTTCCACTACAACAAGTGCAAAAATTGCCTCTGAAGGGCTAACCTCGTCGACGCAGGAATGTACTTTTTCAAGAAAGCCTTCCCGAACTAGGTGGCACAACTAGACACAAGGACGCTCATAGTCTTGCGATACTCCTAGGTGTATAACTTCATTACGTGATATAATTATGACATTCGACCACGAATCTTTACCTTGGACACTAACTGGCTCTGATACCAAATTGTAACACCTTCCCTGTAATGACCGTATAATATGGGTCTGGCCGGGGCCCCACAACATACAGACTCCACAGCTTCAGCATTATAAGATGATATATATACTACCCAAACTCAAAACTCAGACATCAACAACAGAAACATACAATCAATACTAGAAGTTATCCACCAAACCAAGAGTATCAAATAGCATTAGGGCCTTAAACATCATAAGTCCAAGACTTAAGCAACATTAAGCAATAGTAATGTGCACATGCACTCCTAAGCTATCTCGGCATGCAAGCCGGATTACATTTCATGGAGCATATCATTCCATCAGAATACATGTAAATAATAGAAAGTTTGCTTCATGCGGCTTGTGCCTTTTTGGCCGGCGAGCTTGCCACTCCTTGCGATTCTTGCCCTGTAAAAATTGGTTGTAACGTGAGTTAGCAAAGACTGACCTCAACTGTGTAACCGACACATCTTCTCCAAGCCGTCCCTAGCGGACTCCGGGGCACTCCATCACCCTGCAGGTCAGCACTTCGTATGCAACAATACAAATACATTTAAAGCTATAAAATAGGTTTGGATGTCTCATACAACAAACAAATTTCTAAGTTGAGAAAGTAATATAAAGGGGCCTACAATACAGCATGAATGCAATCCTGGGTTTCACCCAAGGCACCCTAAAGCGTATGCTTCTAACACCTCGTCACATTGGGTACTTCCAATTTCCCCATCGGCGTTCAAGCCGCAAACACAAGGGTACTCTGAATTCCCCATCGGCGTTTAAGACACAATCACAAGGGTACTTTCAATTTCGCCCTAATAGAATACAAGCTGCCACATGGAACGTTCGCCAAGGCCCCACCCGTTCGCGATGACCTAGGCCCAGCTCTAATATCGGGACCAAGTCCACCAAAGAAGACCCGGCGAGACCCAACTGGGATCATCCGGGCTTGACTGTAAGCTCTGACGTCTCACGTCAGATTCCATCTGTTGGATCCCTAGTTTGATTTGGGCTAGGCTCACTAATTAGGATCATTGACCCAACATGTATAGCCAGGGTCATGTCTGTGTCCTAGAGTTTAGGCTAAGTCCTTAGTTTCAAACACACATGGACCAGCCAACAGAAGACTGTAGAAGACTCAGACTTAGAAGAAAATCAAGTTCAGGAAAGTCAGTTCGACGTTCGTCAAACTCAGCTCGACGAAAGTCGTACTCTACTCGACAAACTCAGAGTAAATTCTCTGTGTTGAGCTCGACGATATTCGAGCTCAAGTCGATGAATTCTAGGTGATCAACTTCAACACATTAAGTCCAGGATCCTTTCTTTGAACTCAGGTCGACGAAGTTTTATTATCAGCTCGACGAACTTAGAGCATAGAAATGGGAAGTTCTTCACAAAAAGAAGTTAGATGATCTCACGTCGATAAACTTAGTTCTCAGGTTGACGAACAAGGATTCCCAGGTCGACGAACAAGATTTCTCAGCTCGAAGAAATTTGTACTCAGGTCGACGAAATCTGTTCTCTGCTCGACGATTGTTGTGCAGTTCCAGACTTGGAATTTTCCCTTCTTTTTGTCCTCGTTCTACTGCAGTAATTCCTGAATAATCAATGTTTATATTCTCTGGAAATAGCCGTTAGTGGCAGCATTGATTATGGTATTCATCAGGATTATTACTTGTCATTTTTAATAGGATAGTTGGGGAAATCCATTAATACAATATTATCTCCAGCCGGATTTTCATTCTCCAGGCAGTCAGCATTCAATGCAGACAATTCAAATTCAAAAGAGAAATTAGATAGAGATATATAAAAGATATTCTTCTCTTTCAGTCTACAATAGATAACAGGAATAGCAGAACACAAAGAGAACAAGACAGGCACCAAAAATTATTCAAGAAAGGCTCTGACTGTCTTCATCAAGTGTTCTTCCTCCACCAAGCTAAAAAGAGACAATCAACTTGAAAGTCCACCTAGTGTCAACTATGTGCACCTATGGGGGGGGGAATAGGTGACGTGTAGCACTTTTGCGGAATTTACGAATGTACATGCACAATAAAAATAAAAAGCACAGCACACAGAATACACAGGCAATTTATAGTGGTTCCCCGACTTGGGTACATCCACTTTCCCCCTTCGACCTATCTCCCAACAAGGGACGACTCGGTCTCTTCTACAACAGGATTGAAATCCAATCCCTGCACTATCGGAAGGAACCCTTCCACACGTGAGAGTCAACACTCACACAAAACGGGTTGCACCCAACCCTTACAACACGGAACAAAAGTTCCTTTACAACAAAAGTAAATATAGAATGTACACGAGATACAAACTTCGTTTGGAGACTACGGTGTTCCTCTTCGTTCGACGACGTGTTTGTGAAGTCAACGAAGAGTCTACAACCTTGGTCTCTCTTGGAGAGGATCTCCCCGGAACCGGCGGCGGCAACACGAGCGGCGGCTAGCTTCGGGATCGGCGGCTATGATGATGAGCGGCTGCTGAAAATAGAGATCCAATCTTCGTAGCGAAGCAAGCTAGGTCTACCAACGGTCACACGAGGATCGGTCGTCTCGATCGATTCGGATGGGAAGTTTTTCCCGATCAACAAATCGAGAGACAAGGGATCTCTGGATAGACGCGTGAGACTCAAGCTTTGCTAAGCTTCTGTTGCCGGAGATCGGGAAGAAACACGACCAACAGCGGCGACCACTTGACGTGAGCGGCGGCGGCGGAGCGGAGCGGTTTCGCGATTTTAGGGTTTGCTCTGCTCGGCTTCTTTTTCTGTTGTTCTTTACTGTTCAAAAATACCCGTGTATTTATACATTGAAGACCCATACAATATGACCGTTGTGGGTCCCACAAGTAGAAACCCGAAATCCGGTTCAAACTAGTCCAACGGCAGAATCCGGTCCAGCAGCATCCAGAGAAAACGCCAAGTAAAATTCGTCGAGAATCATTGGTGATTCTTGACGAATCAGCGAGAATCAGTTAACGATTCTCGACGATTCGTCGAGAATCACTGGTGATTCTCGACGGATCACTTGTTGATTCTCAACGATTTTCCCTTGGTATTAATGACCTGCTCAGCGACGGGTTCGGCGAGAATCATTAGTGATTCTCGCCGAATCTCACTTGGCACCATTGTAAGGTAGTCGGAAGGAGTCGGCGAGAATCACTAATGATTCTCGACGATTCGGCGAGAATCACTTGGTGATTCTCGTCGACTTTCACTTAGACGAATTTTCGTCATTCCACTCAAGAGCTGCTCCTTGACCCATCCTTGCTCCTTGTCTTCTCTTGCATAAACATGGCCCTGTACTTGAAAGTAAGTGCACTCCAATAGAGAGAGTACACGTAGGCCAACACACTGATCTGCTCAACGAGGGATTACGTCGTGCAGACCCGTGTATATTGACCTACTGCACCCTGACATTGGTGTGCACTTAGCGTGGAAGAGCTGCAAGCACAACTTAAGATGTTTCATCAAATACATTGTGAATTCATCTTAGCTTGACAGGTGGCTTCCTCAAATCCAGGTGATTGTGGATACAATACCCAACAATCTCCCCCTATTTGACGAAGCCAAAACCCTACTAGCTAAGATGAATAACACCTATCAAATAATAAATATAGCATTCAGAAATTAAACATGCAGCACAAGCGAATATATGCAACCAGATCAGGACTTGAGTCATTCACAAATTCAAATACGAATGTATATATATATATAATCTCAGAATTGTTCATATCATAACAATAATCATTAAATGTTTGTAGGAGAGAATGACAAGCTACAAGTTGTTGACTATCTTTCCTTAGCTAAGTCATCCTTGAGTTTCTGCGCCAAAAACTTCTTCCTTTGTCTCTCCATGTAATCCTTAGGCTTAGGGTAATATCTGGGAGGAGGAACTTTATCTGCATCCGTGTTGTTTCTGAAGAATATGTTCCTTTTGGCTTCATACGTCTTATGCCTCTCCCATTCATACTGGCTGTAAACTTCGTTCCGATTGAGTTCTCCCTGATCTTGTAGCCAGAAGGTGTCCAAGATGATGTTCTTTGAAACTGGACTCCACTTTTCATTTCGAACTTCCTCCTCACTCATTCGAGTTCTCTTTTCAGCCTGTGTCTCCTTGGAGGTCCCTTCTTGAGCTTTTCTCTTTCCCCTGGCTTTTGCTAAAGCCTCTTGGTCAAACATGCTCCTCAGTTTAGCTTTGGAGAGAGCCCTAGCATCAGCTTCATTTGTGGGAACATCTGCAGCACTTGTACTTAAATCCTCAGCAGCACTTACTTCCTCAGCGGCCATAGAGGTCTTAGGAGCCTGAATATCTGTAGGATGTTCAGGCAAGGCGATGCGTAACGCCTG
The DNA here is from genome assembly GCA_039583875.1 of Platanthera guangdongensis. Taxonomy (NCBI): domain Eukaryota; kingdom Viridiplantae; phylum Streptophyta; class Magnoliopsida; order Asparagales; family Orchidaceae; genus Platanthera; species Platanthera guangdongensis. The sequence continues at coordinate 74,452,687 of CM077160.1, read as the reverse complement.
GTGGAGCATCCACCAGTTGCTGTCATAGACGTATTTGTTTGACAGCTCGAAGTTTTTGATCATAACTTCTCGGAGCTCAGCCATCTTAGCTATGTATTCCTTCTCCCCCTTTTTGGCTTCTACAGCTATGAAGTTGGCATAGGAATGTAGGGAGTCATCAATATGCTTCGTGGTCTTGGAGAATTCAGAGACCAAGGCCTGCTGATTGGCGTTGAGAGTGACCATATTACCGTCAAACTTTTGAATGTTGTTGGCGACAACATGTGCATTCGGATTTACGACAGCAAGAGTACCAGTGTTCTTTTTCAATCCGGCCATAAGGAGTGTGACAGCTTCGCCGGCCGCGGTATACTTTTCTTCAAATTTCTTGTCCATCACGTCAAGTTTATGATTGAGCTCCACCATATTCTTGAGCATCAGATTTTCAGAAGTCTTAATCCTTTTCAGCAGTTTATTCTGAGCGTTAGCAAAGGAGTCTTTGAGTTCATTCACAATTCCCTGAATGACATTTACTGTGTGAGTGGCTAGCTCATCTCGTAATGGAAGAGCCGGAGGCACTTGTGGACCTTGCCCTTCAGCAGACGCATCTGTAGAGCTGGATACAAGCACAGTCTCTAATGGAGGAATGCTGGCGGCCTCTGTAGATTTGTCTGACTCCACCTCCACTGGTGCAGTAATGTTTTCAGGAACGATTTCAGGTGCATGCTTGTCAGATGGAGGTTCAATGAGATCCGGAGCCTCCAACGCTTCATGTCCCTCATGCCCGTCATCCTCTTCGTCATCATCCATGAACTCATCTTCATCAGCAGCCTCTTCCAATTCTTTGTCAGCAGTCTCCAGTACAGTGTCACTTTCTGCTTGAATTTCGGCCACAGCATCCCTGGCCACCTGGGAGATTGCAGATACTACATCAGTATGAGGGGGTAGAGGCTCCCCCTCGATTCCTGCAGTCAAGGTATCAGGAATTTCACCAGGGGTGACTGCTGGAGATACTCCCTGTTGCTCTTCCACTGTAGTCTGCCCAATACGCCTCTCCCATCGATCAAACACACTTGTGTCCATCTTCTTCAAGTAGTGGAGAGGGACACCTTTGCTCATGTCAAACTTGTCTCCATTTAGCTGGTTTAGATATAGACTTATGATGCGGCCAAAACTCGGAGTGCCCAAGGTGTCCTTGATCTTCTCGAACAACAACTCCCCCCAGTTGAACCTTTTACGGCAGACGACAGCTATCAGGATCTTGAACATATCCGCTGAGATATGGTCGTGAGAGCCCGGCTTGCAGATGAGCACCTTTCCAATAATGTCAGACAGGAGCTTCCCTTCTTCATTCATATCCTTTCTCTTTATTGACCGAATTCCTCGTGGGAGACTGCAGAATAAGAGAGTTCTGTTTTTGTCATCGTCCTCCAGATAGTCCTCATGCTCCGAGCTAGAAAGCTGCAGAAAGCGGGTCAGCTTGCTGGCAGACATCTTGACCTTTGCCCCAGCCACCTTGCTTTTGATTAGGGAGTCGCCATTTTGGAGTCTTGCGGTAGCGAAGAACTCCAGCACCTCTTTGTCCAGGATTTTGCAAGGGTGCTCCAGGACGAATGTTAGCCCAGCCTCTTCCAGCATCAGAATGATGTTGCGGAATTCGTCCGAGGCGTGAGAGAACCCAGTCAGAACAAGCTCGCAACCGGTGACCAACCCAGCAGTTGTCCTTGGAGCCATTGCAGATCTAGAGAGAGAAGCCCTACTCTAAGCTATAAGGATCAATCAAAAGGAATGCCTCACAAGTGATAACGTCCAAGTATGGGTGAGGAAGAGGTTACCTAAAGGTTTAGACGGAAATGTGTTGGTGGGCTTCCTGCGAGAGATCTTCCTTGAGCGTCCTTAGGGAAGACCTTCGGTGTAGGCCTTGCAGGAAACAGCGAGGACGGTGCGGGATCCGACGAGTACCTTGCGAGAAGATGATCGAGCTTCCTGCGGGTTTCGGCGAGTCGGCGGATAAGGGAAGATTCGGCGGAAGAGCTCTTGCGAGACGATGATTCGACAAGTTTCCTGCGGGTTTGTGAGAGGGCGGTGCGGGATCCGACGAGAACTTTGCGCGATTCCTACAGGAGACACCTTGCGGGAACTTTGAGAGATTCGACGAGCTTCCTTGCGGGATCCGATGAAAGAAACCTTGCGATTTGGCGTAATTTCTGCGAGAGTCGGCGGGAGACACGTTGAGGGATCGTGTAGCTTGCTCCTTCGGCGGGATCCGTAAAGAAGTTGAAAGGTCGGCGAGATTCCAAGTCTATAAAAAGTCGGCGGGATTTGTCTAAGTCGAAATTGAAAGATTTCTTGACTAGGAATTTTCACGTTAAGAAGTATTGCAACATTTTCGAATTCGTCTGATGTCAAGTCAATAAAAAGACGATAAATACAGATATATTTTAAAGCCAATCTATTTGGGTTTGAACGAGGCTTTTCCAAAAACTTTTTGATGTCAATTGTGAGTTGTCGAGATTCACAATGACATTGCTTTGATAACTCTTTATTGATGTAAAAAGGTTTGCATGTATCGAGTAAACCCATCCTTGGATGTGCATACATACACGTATATACAAAGATGTATCTATATATAAAGATATATATACATATATATGTAATTGTCAATTGAAAACGACTCAAGTCTTGGAACGGATCATGAGTACCTGAGATTTTGAGAGTCATCGTTTTAGTCCCACAGGTAGAACATATCAGAGGCTCAATGTGAGTATGCTCAAATAGATATCACATCTGTTATTGCAGATGCTTGTTCCAATTTAGTCTTGAGCCACCAACTGTCTAGTTTCCTTCATATTTACGGGAACCTAGACTACCCTGCAAGAAAGAATTACCTTACCTTAGGAACCCAAATCATATTGGGTCATAGGTTCCTATTAGCATAAGCACGCAACTGCCGTCCTTCAGAAAACCTGTCAGGAAGACTACCTCTGTCCCGTGAATGTGGGTAAGCACTTGTCGTTGGCACAGAGGGGTTGTGCCAACAGTCGATGGCAAAGTGTCCCACTTTGCTACAGCACCAACAAGGGTGAATGTTGTATCGCCGTTTCCGACCCGATCTAGTGACTGAGGTAGTCACGGTCCTAGGTCTAAACGGGATAGAGCATGATCTCCTCACAAAATTTCCTCTTCCATCGTGACACGTGGAAGGGTGGAAGGAATGCATGTTGTGAGCGTCATGAGGCCGGGAAGGTGGTGCCCTCCTTTCAGGCATCCCCCTTTCAGAGGCCCCATGAAAACTTACACCATGACTTCTAACCTCCCTATCCTGTGTCCTCGGGTGGTGAGAAATGTTCTATGAGCTAGGACATGCAGATTCGCACCGAGTTGAGGCAGTGGCAGTGAATACAAAGGGCTCAGAAGGAGCCTTAGGTATTCTCTCATGGGTGGCCACGACGGCCCTTGCACTACGGGTGTCTCCACATGGGGACAGATCACCCTTGCGTGACCACGACTATTCCTGTGGTCATACCTGAAGGCATGATGAGTTGCCTTCCTGCTTGGAGTGGGGGGTCGGAATACCGTTTCCCCATTTCTCCACGAATTAATAATCCGGGAGATCCACCCGTTTTCTTGCTTTCTCTTTATAGCATCAACCTTGGAAAAGTTTGATACTATTCTTTTCTCATTTTCTAGACTACTCTCTAGAGCTGAGATCTTAGAGTCCTTGACCTTGTTGGACGCCAATTGGAGAACCAACAAGATCTTCAGTCGAGCAATCTCTTGAGCTCGCTCCTCAGCAAGTAGGTTGCTTTCCTGAAGGGCTCTCTTCAGGGAATCAGAATTTTCTGGTGGAGATCAGTTTTTGTCTTCAGAAGGTTCAAAAGATATGGGGCAGGATGAAGATGTTACCTGCTCATCTGTGTTATTGTCATTAAAGCCAGTGACCATTGTTTCATCCTCATCAGAGCTGCTTTCCTCACTGGCCTCGTCAGTCTCTGACACGGACACTGGAGCTCTGATGCTGTCCGAGTGATGCTTGCCTTCATCTTCAGAGGTGAGGACCCCCACATAGGCTTCCTCCTCAGGTTGACAGCATATTCCAGCTTTCTCTGACTCCCCCATCCACTCTGATATCATCACCCACATGGATTTAGCCGTCCTACATTTTGCTAATCTAGAGCGAGAAGCTCCAGACCAGATATCCAAGATAATTTGACGAATCCTCTCGTCCAAGTTAAATAGGGACAGTTCTGTCTCTGACATCTCAGCAATGCACATAGGCACTTGGATCTCAGAGTCGGAGGTCTTCATGGGAATGAACGGACCCTCTTCTAGGATGAAGGATGCTCGAGGATCGATTGCATCAAGGTGAAATGACACTCTCATCCTCCAGATGGGATAATAATCCTTTGTGCATGCGAGGAGTTTGAGTGGCGGTATCTCATAATCCAGCTCCATGCCTCTGACACTGGTGGCAGGATTCTACTCAAGGTGTTAACCTTTTTGATGAGTAACCTCGCTTTGATACCACTTGAAAGTCCACCTAGTGTCAACTATGTGCACCTATGGGGGGGGGGGGGAATAGGTGACGTGTAGCGCTTTTGCGGAATTTACGAATGTACCTGCACAATAAAAATAAAAAGCACAGCACACAGAATACACAGGCAATTTATAGTGGTTCCCCGACTTGGGTACATCCACTTTCCCCCTTCGACCTATCTCCCAACAAGGGACGACTCGGTCTCTTCTCCAACAGGATTGAAATCCAATCCCTGCACTATCGGAAGGAACCCTTCCACACGTGAGAGTCAACACTCCCACAAAACGGGTTGCACACAACCCTTACAACACGGAACAAAAGTTCCTTTACAACAAAAGTAAATATAGAATGTACACGAGATACAAACTTCGTTTGGAGACTACGGTGTTCCTCTTCGTTCGACGATGTGTTCGTGAAGTCAACGAAGAGTCTACAACCTTGGTCTCTCTTGGAGAGGATCTCCCCGAAACCGGCGGCGGCAACACGAGCGGCGGCTAGCTTCGGGATCGGCGACTATGATGATGAGCGGTTGCTGAAAATAGAGATCCAATCTTCATAGCGAAGCAAGCTAGGTCTACCAACGGTCACACGAGGATCGGTCGTCTCGATCGATTCGGATGGGAAGTTTTTCCCGATCAACAAATCGAGAGACAAGGGATCTCTGGATAGACGCGTGAGACTCAAGCTTTGCTAAGCTTCTGTTGCCGGAGATCGGGAAGAAACACGACCAACAGCGGCGACCACTTGACGCGAGCGGCGGCGGCGGAGCGGAGCGGTTTCGTGATTTTAGGGTTTGCTCTGCTCGGCTTCTTTTTCTGTTGTTCTTTACTATTCAAAAATACCCGTGTATTTATACATTGAAGACCCATACAATATGACCGTTGTGGGTCCCACAAGTAGAAACCTGAAATCCGATTCAAACTAGTCCAACGGCAGAATCCGGTCCAGCAGCATCCAGAGAAAATGCCAAGTAAAATTCGTCGAGAATCATTGGTGATTCTCGGCGAATCGGCGAGAATCAGTTAACGATTCTCGACGATACGTCGAGAATCACTGGTGATTCTCGACGGATCACTTGTTGATTCTCAACGATTTTCCCTTGGTATTAATGACCTGCTCAGCGACGGGTTCGGCAAGAATCATTAGTGATTCTCGCCGAATCTCACTTGGCACCATTGTAAGGTAGCCGGAAGGAGTCGGCGAGAATCACTAATGATTCTCGACGATTCGGCGAGAATCACTAGTGATTCTCGCCGAATCGGCGAGAATCACTTGGTGATTCTCGTCGACTTTCACTTAGACGAATTTTCGTCATTCCACTCAAGAGCTGCTCCTTGACCCATCCTTGCTCCTTGTCTTCTCTTGCATAAACATGGCCCTGTACTTGAAAGTAAGTGCACTCCAATAGAGAGAGTACACGTAGGCCAACACACTGATCTGCTCAACGAGGGATTACGTCGTGCAGACCTGTGTATATTGACCTACTACACCCTGACATTGGTGTGCACTTAGCGTGGAAGAGCTGCAAGCACAACTTAAGATGTTTCATCAAATACATTGTGAATTCATCTTAGCTTGACAGGTGGCTTCCTCAAATCCAGGTGATTGTGGATACAATACCCAACACAACTTCTATCTGTCTTCAGCTTTTTGGAGATCTTTTCAAGAAGACCTACTCACCCTGCAAAGCTTCCATTCTTCCTGAACAAATCTTCATCTCAAGGGGAGCTTTGACATTATCAATGATCCACAAATCTTCTATGTTGCTATGAGAAAAGAGAAGACAACATCTTATTTATTTGTTGCACCCCACTGTACACAGGCTTATAGCTCCCTTCAAAATTTAACCACTTGGTTGCAAGTCTCCTGATCAAAAGACTTGACTTGGTTTTTAGGCACCTGATCAAAAGCCTGAAAGTTTTTCAGATCTACCTGAAGCAGAACTTGTGGTGACAGGAACCTGAACAAAAACCTGATTGGTGACAGGGTACCTGGTCAAAAAAACCTGAGTGGAGTCATACATGGGTGGTAGAAGAGTGGATGTACCTAAGTTTTAAGGGAACCACTATAAAATTCTTGTATTATCTGTGATGTTATCTAAATTTTTCTGTGTGCTGTTTGTTGTGTAGTTTAGCTTTTATTTCTGCACATTCTGATTACACTTATAAGTATCACTATCTTTAACTCTGAAATAAAAATCTGATAAGATTTTAAAACACTCTATTCACCCCCCTCCCCCACACACTCTAGAGTTAAACAGTATAACCTCACTGGTGGTATCAGTGCATACCACCACTTTTAATTGGTATCAGAGCGAGATTGTCTTTGGTTTCACAGATTCACGTCTGAACCAAGATCCTTGTTAGATTGTTTCTCTCCTCTCCAATTTTTCTATTTTTATAGCAATGGAACAAAATAAAGAATATGCTAGCACCAGACCTCCAGTCTGCAACTTAAACAAATTTGCAATCTGGAAGGCAAGAATCAAGATATACATGAACTCTATTTATGAGGATACCTTCAACTCTATTTTCACATTTCCTCCTCAACGATCAGCATCCACATCTACAGCAACTTCTAGCACTCATGTTGTTCCACCACCTGAGTGGACTAATGCTCAGAAGAAAGCCAAAGTTGTTGGTGCTAAAGCCCTGAACATATTGGCACAGACCATGTCAGATGATATCTTTCAAAAGGTGGCTGAGTGCACCTCTGCAAAAGAAATTTGGGACCCTCTAAACCAGATGGTGGCAGGCTCTGCAGACGAAAGAAATGATAGAAGATCCCTCCTAATATCTCAATATGAGAACTTCAAGAAGGAGGAATCTGAAACAGTAGCTGAGATGTATAGTAGGCTAAATGTTATCATCAATGAACTGAAAACCCTGGATAAAGATATCTCATTGACTGAGATCAATGACAATATCCTGATGTGCTTCCCCAACACTTGGGATTCCAGGATCTGGCCAATCAAAGAAGCCAGAAGTATGAATGAGATATCCACTGAGTCTCTCTTGTGAAAGCTCAAATCCTATGAGCAATTGACCAAAACTAGAGAGGCTGCTGAACTGAAGGCCTCAACCTCTTCAAGGAAGGAGCACAATATTACTTTCAAAGCAATAAAAGAACCTGAAACCCTTCCAGCTAATGAAGAGTTGATGAGCTTGTTGGCCAAAAGATTCTACAAGCTGGCCAAGAAAGATTTCAGGAGAAGGCCATCCAAAAATGATGACAAACTTAAGTATGACAGAACTCCTGCCAAGGAGATTGTCTGCTTTGGATGCAGAAAGCCTGGGCACATCCTTCCTGAATGCCCAGAAGCTCAGAAAAGAGACAGGAGAAAAGAGAAAGAGAACAAGAAGAAGTCAAGCAAACACTCCTCAAGCAAATACAAAAGGAAGGAAAAGGTTTCATTACTGAAACCTAGAGTGATACTGATGAAGAGACATCATCTTCCAGCTCTAGTGAAGATGAAGAAAAAGCCATAGCAAGAGAGGTTTGCCTTATGGCAATTAATGTCTCATGCAGTAGACCTGATGCTGAAGATCAAGTAGAAGGTCATTCTGAAGAATCATAAGAGGAATCTGAGGCATATGAGGATCAGGTAATCTCATCTTTTGACTTTAATTCTATTGATTTTAAAATTGAATTCAAATCTTTATGTAATGATTTAATTAAATCTAAAAAAGAAATTAAAATGCTAAGAGATAGGCAATCTGAGTTTGATAATTTATTTGTTGAAAACAATAAGCTTAAGGATGATCTAGCTTTAGCTAATGAAAAAATTATTTCTTTAAAAACAGAGTTATGTGAGGCTAAGCAACATGAGGAATCTCAAAATTGGAGAAGCCTTAAGCTGATGGACATCAAAAGAACAGTCAATGCCAGACTAAATGGCAAGCTGGGCTTGGGTGCTTCATCAAGCTTACCCCATACTTAAGAAGAATATATTATCAACCCCCATAAAATTTGTTTCATCTAATGGTAAAGAGGTAATAAGCAATAAACAACCCATAGAAGAATTACCTAACACAAAAAATCAAAAGAACAGAAACAAGAAAAATCTATGTAAAACAAAGTTCAACAGATTTTGTCGAACTCAGATCGACGAAATGGGGCTAGTTCGTCGAACTCCGATCGACGATCTATGAACTCAAATATTAGGAACAATAATTCTTCTTACTACGATCGACAAACTGTGTATGGTTCGTCAAACAGAGATCGATGAACTTGGGGCACAAAAAATGAATATATTCATTCTCTGAGCAGAGATCGACAATCTCATCCCACTTTGTCGAACTCCGTTCGACGAACTTTCAAATTTTCGTCGAACCCAGTCAGACTTAACAAAAATCATAATTTTAACAGAAACTTTCATCAATCTTGTAAATCTTTTAATCCACTTGCTGATTGGGAAATTCCACCTAGGAGGTAGCATCCCTTAGGTTATAAGTCCCAACCTAGATTTTCAGTTATATCAAGTTTTTCTTATCAGAAAAATAAAGGACCTAAGGTAATCTGGGTCAAGAACAAATAATTATTTTCTTTGCAGGTAAAGAGCTGTCCAGCTTTAAATCAACTATGGTATCTGGACAGTGGATGCTCAAAGCATATGACTGGCAGCAAGGATAACTTAAATAACTACAAGTCCAAGCTGGGACCAAAAGTGATCTTTGGTGACTCAAATTGTGGTCAGTCTGAAGGCTTTGGAGAAGTTAAGATTGGAGTAATCACTTTCAAAAAGGTGACTTTTGTAAGTGGACTACAACATAACCTCATCTCCATAAGTCAACTATGTGATGAAGGTTATCAGGTACATTTTAACTCAAGTTCTTGTATTATTTCTACTAAAGAAAATCAAACTATTTTAATTAAAAATAGACAAGGTAACATATATGTAGTTGATTTTCATTCTGCAACTTCAGATATTTGTTTACTTAATCTTGTTAGCAATCAAAATGATTTATGGCATAAAAGATTAGGATATGTCAACATGAAAAACATTGCTAGGTTATCTAAAGACAACCTTGTTAGAGGTTTGTCTTCTAGTCCCTACAAGAAGGAAGGCCTCTGCAGGGCTTGTCAATTAGGCAAGCAAACTAGATCTAGCTTTAAATCAGTTAATAAAAATGATTCACCTAAGATTTTGTACTTGCTACACATGGACCTTTTTGGCCCAATTACTATACAAAGCCTAGGAGGGAAATCTTATACTATAGTTATTGTAGATGACTTCTCAAGATTCACTTGGGTGTTCTTCCTGAGATCTAAGTCAGATACATTCAAGGTTCTTATATATTTTCTCGGGACCATACAGATTGAGTACTCTACTCTAGTTGCATTGATCATAAGTGATCATGGTACTGAGTTTGAGTCTCTTTTTATGCATGATTTCTGTGAGAAGGAAGGTATCAGGCATTGCTTCTCAACTCCTAGAACTCCTCAACAAAATGGGATAGCTGAAAGGAATAATAGAACCTTAATTGAAGCTGCAGGCACATTACTTGCAGATGCTTACATGCCCCTATCCTTTTGGGCAGAGGCTGTGAGCACAGCAAACTATGTACTGAATAGAAGTTTAATACATAACCTTAAGAATAAGACTCTCTATGAATTGCTTAAAGGGAAGAAACCTAAAATCACATATTTTAAAATATTTGGTTGTATATGCTATATTCATAATAATGACAAGAAATATATTAGAAAGTTTGAAGCTAAGGCTGCAGAGGGAATTTTTCTAGGATATTCCTAAGTCAGCAAAGCTTATAAGGTGTTTAATAAATCTACTTTAAAAATTGAGGAATCTGTTCATGTGACTTTTGATGAAGCTAACATATCTTATAAGGAGAAATAAATTTCTACCAATAGCACTTTGGAGGTACCTCACTTGTGTGAGAGATTGGATGATCTAAGCCTCACCCAAGAGGTTCCAATACATCCTTCTCCACAAGTTGCTGAAGAAAGTGAAGATTAAGACAATCAGATCAGTGGAGAGCCAACAACAGCCAATATAATTCCACAAGAGGAATTAATTCCCCAATCTGTTTCCCAACCAGCTCCTCCCACTAATTTTGTCGCACTTAGAGATCTCGCTAGATCTCAAGTGATTGAGGACATTTCAGCTGGTGTGCAAACAAGGCATTAACTTCACCCTGACTTGATGTTTACTTATTTTCTCTCTCAACTTGAGCCCCAATCCATTAAATATGCAGAACAAGATCTCCACTGGATCATTGTAATGCAAGAGGAGCTCAATCAATTTGAGAGATATAGAGTTTGGGAATTGGTTCCTAGACCCAAAGACTATCCAGTCATTGGAACCAAATGAGTGTTCATAAACAAATTGGATGCAGAAGGCAACATTATAAGGAACAAGGCAAGGCTAGTAGCTAAAGGCTATAGGCAACAGGAAGGCATTGATTATGATCAAACATTTGCTCCTGTTGTAAGACTTGAGGCTATAATAATCTTCCTTGCTTATGCTGCATTCAAGTAGTTCAAAGTCTATCAAATGGATGTCAAGAGTGCCTTTTTGAATGAAGAACTTAAAGAAGAGGTTTATGTTGAACAACCTCTAGGTTTTATCTATCCAACTCATCCCTCTCATATCTTTAGATTGCATAAAGCTCTCTATAGTTTAAAGCAAGCTCCAAGAGCTTGGTATGAGACCTTAACTAGCTTCTTATTAGAGCATAAATTTTCTAGACGCATTGTAGATAGGACTCTTTTCATTAAGCATCATAAAGATAAAATTTTATTAGTACAAATTTATGTAGATGATATTATCTTTCGCTCAACTGATCCCAAATTATGCAAAAGGTTCTCTAACCTTATGCATTCAAAGTTTGAGATGAGTAGTATGGGTGAACTTTCATATTTCCTTGGTCTCCAAGTGAAACAATCATGTGATGGTATCTTCATCTCCCAATCTAAATATGCTAAGGAGCTTATCAAAAGATTTGGGATGTGTGATGCCTCAGCAATGAAGACACCTATGGCTGTAAATATTGTGATAGATTCTGATGAGCATGGAAAACATGTTGATCAGAAGTTGTAAAGGGCCATTGTTGGGGCCCTCTTATATCTCACAGCAAGTAGGCCAGACATAATGTTTGCTACATACATTTGTGCTAGGTTCCAAGTGAACCCTAAAGAATATCATTATATTTTACTAAGAAGAATTTTGAGATATATAAAAGGTTGCCCAAATCTAGGACTTCTATGTCCATCAGAGTCAGAATTTGATTTAACTGGATTTTTTGATGTTGACTATGCTGGATGTAGAGTGGACAGAAAAAGCATCACAGGAACATGCCAGTTTCATTGTGATAGGCTAGTATCCTGGTTCTGTAAAAAGCAAACATTTGTGTCCACATCAACTGCAGAAGCAGAATATATAGCTGCTGGCAGTTGTTGCTCACAAGTCTTGTGGATACAAAACCAACTACTGGATTATGGATACAATTTAAATAATTCAACTATATGTTGTGACAGTACTAGTGTTATATCCATAGCACAAAATCCAGTGCATCATAGTAGGACCAAGCATATAAAAATAAGGCATCATTTTATTAGAAATTGTGTAGACAAAAAGAAAATTAATCTTGTCTTCATTTCCACTAATTTACAAAAGGCAGACATCTACACCAAGCCATTGGATGAGAAGAAACATCTATTTTTCTTAAATTAGTTAGGAATGATCAATGGAGATGAGTTAATTTAATTTGTGTCTATGGTCGACGATTTGTTGACAGTTCTTCGAATAGAGATCGACGATCTGTGAACTCCTCGTGAAGAGTTCGTCGAACGGAGTTCGACGATCACTTCTTAGTGAAACAGTTTTCATCGAACTGAGATCAATGATCCCTGCTTCAATGAATTTTTCGTCGAACGAAGATCAACGATTTATTCGCCTTCTTCAGAATGAGATCAACGTACTCATCTTCTATTAAAATACTTCATCGAACTCAGATCAAAGATCTTTTCCTTTTTCGTCGAACGAAGATTGGCGGTTCATATTCTGAAACCTTATATCTAGGTTTTCTTTGACCTCCGTCCCGCGCTTTCAGTTCCTTTGCACTTGATCTTTGTTTCTCTCTTGCAGGTGCATTCATGGTTATTCCAGCAAGTGCTCTCTCCACCATGAAATTCGATATGGGCTTCGATATAGATTTTGATTCCTTCCAACACTCTGATGCAATATTTGTGGAAAACCTGAAGTTGTTTGAAGATCAGAATTGGAAGAAGTTTATGACACAAAGAATCAAGATAGCGATGACTGAAATTAAAGAATGGGTCTTTTCCTCCTCCACAACAGAAGATAACATGACTGGAACTATTTCTGGTAACCAGATTTCTCTCTCTCCAACAATACTAACCAACATTTTCGGTCTATTAAATGGTGTTGATGACATAGAGATGGACTCTGAGCAGTATAATAATATGTTGATTAGAATGGGTCATTGTGGAGGTAACCCTAACAAACTACTGAAAAAGAACTTGTCTGCTGAATACAAGTTCTTAGCTGATGTTGTCGGAAAAGTGTTGTTAGGCAAGCATACAACACATGACTATATCACAAGGCACCAATTTTTGGTTATGGCTGCCTTGGTGGATAAGAAAGGAATTAACTAGGAAAAGTTACTGTTTGATCTGATTAAGAAGAATAACAACAAGAAAGAGGTCTGCGTTGGCCAGGTACTGGGGATATTCTGGAAGAAAAAGGCTTCTGGACATCTGTTTCCACACCAGCGTTCATAAATGCCTCAAATAGGCTAACCTCTGCCCTATTTGGCAGATGGGAGAGGAGGATCACAAAGCCATCCCAGGCTTCCTCGTCCTCCAGGCCTTTTGAGGGTAAAGGGCTGATACAGCCACTCCCCACACTAGTTCTGAAGAAGCTCCTCCACCACCTCCTTCTTCAACCATATACATTCCACCAATAACTCCTCCGTCTACCCAACCATCTTCTTCAGTTCCTCCTATACAACAACCAACCATCTCAATCCGTTCACCAACTCATGTGCCAACTCCTCCTCACTCTCCACTCCATATCACACCCCCTCAATCTCCTCTACTATCCCACCTCCAAAACATCAACCCTGACACATTTCTGTCATCCCTATTATTTAATCTACTCACCTCACCACCATCTACACCCACTTCACCTGTTCATAATATTCCCATTCCAACACCATCTCCTCCACCATCATATCCTCAGGATGATATCCTCCCTGATGTCACTCCCTCTGCTTCCCTCTCTGTATCCACTCAAACTCCACTTGAGTTTATGGATTCAATATCACCTTCTCTATCTACCATCCTGGATCACATTACTCCAGTGATCAGGACCCTTATAGTAGAGGCCATTACACATCTTGTTAATTATATTTCCTCCCATGTTGCTCTACTTGCTGCTTCCTCTTTCCGTCCATAAACTATGGGTCTGACTGTAACACCCCCTATCCATCGCATAGCATATAGCAGTAGGTCCGGTTGGGGCCCGATGTCATATACCACAGACAGACCGGAAGGTTATGCAATGGAAACCATCCTGCCAATAACCAATGTCCTACACAGAGTACATTCTAGCGGAAGCAATTTAAAAGTTGCAAAATATGAACCCCGCCAAAAAGCATGAATGTCCACTACAATAAACCCAACAGGAATGAACATACAAATACACAAGCACTTGGCCTTATGGCCTTACAATAGTTTACTTAGATATAAGTGTCTTCCAAACCTCGGCACGCAGGCCGATCATATATGAGAATAAAAGAAAACACTCAAAATTAGGCCTTCGAGGGCCGGCTCAGCAACAAGGGCTTTTGCCTGCTATTTGCCGCTCGGCTCCGCAGCACCTACAAGCAACAATCCACCAAGTGGTGGCAAACAAAAGCAACGATCAGCTATGTTGACCAAATTATAATGATCACGTCCCCTAACTCGGGGTGGCGATGCTCCTTCCATGCACTTTATTAGCATTGCCATATAATAGAGAAATTACACATCATCACAGGCGAGGCTCGCACGGCCACACACCCCGTGCTCGCAGGGCATAATCTCGGTGAACCCGGTCAAAGTTCGAGGTCTCACCACTGCCCCTTGGACGGCAAATTCTCGTGAGCATTACGGTCTTTCTGGCCTTTGCCTAAGACCCTCCATCTATGCCAACGGCGAGTACCAAGTACCTTAGGTCTCTCTAACCGAAAAACATAGAGCGGGTAAGCTTTCACTTAACCTGTTGCTCACACCGCAACATCAATTTAAGCCATATGCACGGTTCAAGCTTCCCCGAGTCCCAATTCGATCACACACTTTGCATAATCCAGTTATGTGCAAGTTGGCTCCCAGGCCACCATGTTGGCAGAATCACACATCCGCCCAGTTTTCCGGGTGCACCTCGGAGTTAGACCCCAAGGTTCCCTATTGCAATCTACCGCGTAGAAAACCCGAAAAACAATCAACTGCACGGAGTCTTATCCGGCAATTCATGCAATGCAACATCACCGATCCAGACCAACTTGTCCGGGTAGGCTTCACACATCATGCCTATGTCTGTTTCTCGATTACGGACTCTACATGCAAAATAACGGGGACTATTCATGTCTACCCGAAGGAACACCACACACTCACCACAAACTCACGAGAGTGGGCTTCATATGCAAATGGAAAAGAGGACTTCACATGTCCAAGATGAGAATCGTTACCCTAGCATTCCTCTTCGGCGCCATGAAGATCTATGTGGATGAAAAGCACCGCACTGTCCTCGCCTCCGTAGATTCGAACTCGGCTTGTGATTTGTGGCTCCGAAGCTCCACCGGCGGCCGGATCTCTCTTCCTTCTCCTTCCTTGCTCTCCCTTATCTCTAGAACTTTAAAAAGAGAAATCCCAAGAGAATGAGGGTTTCTAAAACATATTACAGGGTATAACCCAGCTAAAGCAGCCCTGAGCCATTGGATACCAAAATAAGGAAATGGACGACCACGATTCGCACTTAAAATCCAAAACCTGGGCCGAACACTGCTTGTGACACGCTCGTGTCCAAGACCGTGTACCCCATTTGACACCAAAAGTCCCGCATCCTGAAAAGTACACGGGCTCTCGACACGCCCGTGTTAGGATTGACATGCCTGTGTCATCCAGTACACGCCCGTGTACCCGGGCGTGTTCCTCCATCGACATGGGACCAACATCAACCCGAGAAGAACACGGGTACTCGACACGCCCATGTCGAATTTGACATGCCCGTGTCAGGTTGAACACGCCTGGGCTTCAGGCCGTGTTTCACCCCCGACACAACTCGGCTAACCACCCGAGTAGGACACGGCCTGGGACACGCCCGTGTCTCAGGCCGTGCTCGTTGTTCGACGATCGTCGACTGCAATTTCGTCGACCACACGGCCATCGTCGAACCCGAGCACGACACGCCCCTGGGACATGCCTGTGTCCCAGGCCGTGTGACCACTACCAAGTCCCAGACTTGGCTCAAAATGCCTCCCGTCACTCTTCTGAGTTTCGGGGCGTTGCAACTCTCTCCCTATAAAAAGAATTTCGTCCTGAAATTACATAAAGGAAAAGATACACAAAAACTTAAACGGTACTTGAATGGAATGACTCCGGGTACTCCTCAAGCATGGTCTTCTCTCGCTCCCACAAGAGCTCCTCCCAACCGCAGTTGTCCCAATGGACCTTGACCATCCTGATTTCCTTATTACGCAATCGCTTGACTCTGAGTCCTCAATGCGAATGGGCTTGACCTTTGTCGACAACTCATTATAGACCGGCACTTGATCGACCGCAATCACTTGCGAAGGCTCTTGCACTGCCTTCTGCAGCACTGATATGTGGAATACGTTGTGTACACCACTTAGCTATACTGATAGCCTCAATCGATAAGTTGTTTCACCTATCCGCTCCAGAACCTCAAATGGTCCAAGGAACCTCAGGCTTAGCTTCTTCAAGCGTCGTACTCGCGAGACACCCTTGAAC
Organism: Platanthera guangdongensis; assembly: GCA_039583875.1. Lineage (NCBI taxonomy): Eukaryota > Viridiplantae > Streptophyta > Magnoliopsida > Asparagales > Orchidaceae > Platanthera > Platanthera guangdongensis. Next base: position 74,436,180 of record CM077160.1, on the reverse strand, counting down.
GGCTTAATCTTCAAGTACACCCAGTTGCCGACAGCGAACTCCACATTCCCATGCTTGGCATTATAGTACTTAGCTTGCCGGTCCTAAGCGATTAGCAATCTTTATCGAATCGTTCAAACCAATGACATTTAATCTTCCACCTCTTGCCACTTGTACAACTTTGACTCATCCGTTTCCAACCAAAACAACGGCGTGCGACATCTTCTACCATAAAGGGCCTCGAAGGGCACCATTTGTATGCTCGCCTGGTAGCTATTATTATACGCAAATTCCATCAAGTGCATGTGATCTTCCCACTGCTTCCCGAAATCCAAAATGCGCATGCGAAGCATGTCTTCCATCGTCTTGTTGACCCTCTCGGTCTGACCATCCGTCTGCGGATGAAAGGCTGTGCTGAAACTCAGCTTTGTTCCCAACATCTGCTGCACCAGTCTCCAATCATTGGACGTGAACCACTCATCTCTGTCACTTACGATGTTGTGGGGCACACCATGAAGCCGCATAATATTATCCACATATAATTTTGCCAATTTCTCCACAGAATCATCCTTCCTATGCGGAATAAAGTGCGACACTTTTGTCAAACGATCTACGACCACCCAGATGGCGTCATTTTCCTTCTGCGACCTTGGTAAACCGTACACAAATTCCATTGTAATGTCATCGAACTTCCACTCCGGAATAGGTAAGGACTTCAAGAAATCTCCAGGCTTCTGGCATTCTGCCTTCATTAAGGCGCATGTTTGACACTTCTCCATGTATAGTGCCACATCCTTCTTAAGTCCTAGCCACCAGAACAATTTCTTCATATCACGGTACATCTTAGTGCTCCCCGGGTGAATTGAGTACTTGGTATGATGAGCCTCGTACAATAATTCCACCCGCAATTTTCCCATATTCGGGATGCACAAACGACTGTCCTTCCATAACAATCCATCTGCAACCTCAAATTGGGAATTTCACCCATCCAAAGCCTCAACCATGATTTGCTTCATATAGCCATCCAAATCAAGAGCCTGTCGAATCCGATCAGCCAAGTCACACTGAACTTCAGTCCAGTTCAATAGTGCTTCAACACTAGTCTGCTTATCTACACAAGAGATCTCCAACGCCTCCAACTCCCGAACCAAACGCTCGTCATGAACTGACAGCCAGTTGGATTGAGCTGGGGGCCTACGACTCAATGCATCTGTAATTTCATTGCCTTTCCCAGGCACATAATGGATCTTGAATGTGTAGTCCCCTAAGAACTCCATCCATCTACACTGTCTCATGTTCAGATCCTTCTGATCCAACAAGTATTTTAGGCTCTTATGGTTGGTATAGATATCGACCTTCACCCCATACAGGTAATGCCTCCACAGCTTTAGGGCAAATATTATGGCGACCAACTCCATGTCATGGACCGGATAATTCCTCTCATGCACTTTCAGCTATCGCGAGCCATACGCGCTCACACTTCCCTGTTGTAGTAGGACACAACCCAATCCACTGCCCGAAGCATCGTTGTTCATCTCAAAGCCTTCGGTCCCACTAGGTGAACTCAGCATAGGCGTCGTGGTCAACCGACTCTTCAACTCCTCAAATGCTGGTGCGCACTCCGGCGTCCAAACAAACTTCTGCTCTTTCCTCGTCAGAGTCATGAGGGGTAACGCTATCCGAGACAAGTTCTCCACGAAGCTCCTGTAATAGCCGGCAAGCCCAAAAAAACTCCGGAATTCCGCTACCGTAGACAGCACAGGCCACTCTCGTATAGCAACAATCTTCGTCGGATCCACCGCAATTCCCTCTCCACTGACTATGTGACCAAGGAACGCTACTGAGGACAACCAAAACTCGCATTTGGAGAACTTGGCGTACAGTTGATTCCTCCTCAGCGTCTCCAATACTAAATGCAAATGCTTAATGTGTTCCTCATCACTCTGCGAGTACACCAATATATCGTCGATGAAGACGATCACAATGTGGTCTACGTACACCCTGAAAGTCCTATTCATCAGATCCATGAACACTGACGGCACATTAGTCAGCCCAAACAGCATGACCGTAAACTCATAATGCTCGTATCTCATACTAAAAGTTGTCTTGGGGATATCGCTTTCCCTTATCCTCATCTAATAATACCCGGACTTAAGATCCAATTTCGAGTACACCGATGTCCCGACTAACTGATCGAGCATATCATCAATCCTCGGGATTGGGTACTTGTTCTTCTTCGTTATCTTGTTCGATTCTCGATAATCGATACAAAGTCTCAAGCTTACATCCTTCTTCTTAATAAAAAGGACCGGTGTGCTCCAAGGTGACGAACGCAGACGCACATAACTCTGGTCCAACAACTCTTGAAGTTGAACATTCAGCTCCGCCACCTCCTTAGGCGCTAGCCGATATGGAGAACTTGACATAGGTTTCACCCCCGGCACTAGCTCGATGGTTAAATCAATCTCCCGTTGAGGTGGGGCTCCATGAAGTTCGTCAGGGAACACATCAGGGTACTCGAATACCACTTAAATACTGTCTAATGTAGGCTTATGTAACGCCCCCACCTGTCATATGACATATAACGGTGGGTCCGGTCGGGGCCCCACGCCATATAGCACAGACAAGCAAAGGAATCACGTGTGGAAATCAAAATCTATACGTATCCTTAACTCATTCCATTCTAGCGCAGCATTTTTCTTGTTAGCATGAACTCAAACCAGAATGTCCACCAAATATAAATACCAGATTTATATATAACAACACCAGGAATGTATACAACTCACACACCCTGGCCTTATGGCCTTACAAGTTCCTCTTTCACATCAATGGTTTCGTACATCGGCACGCAGGCCGGCCACACATGAAATCCAACCACGAATCTTCACATAGCCTTCAAGGACTACGAACACCAGGCTAGCCAATCCACTTATTCTTTCCAAACCGCAGCACCTGTAATTCATCATCCAAACCAACACAGAAAACAAAGTAACGGTCAGCATTTGGCTGACCCATTATAACGACCCTACCCCCTACCCGGGGTAGTGGTTCCTTCCCTGTATACAGTGCTCATCAAGTATCATCAAACATCACCAAACCACATCATAGATAGATCATTCTCTTTATTCCACTAACAAACACATCCCATCACAAACGCTGGAGTCCACCAACGCTTCGTGCTCTCAGGGCACCTTCTTGGCGTACCGGAATCCACCGTCGTACACCGCTGTCTCTCGAGGTGTTAACTTGTTAGTTGACCGGCCCTAGTCCACCAATCTCGCAATCTGGCGACATCCCGCCCAAACCACACAGAGGTACACCCTCACAGCATCCAACAACCAGAGTAGGTCGACCCACAACATGTGGTGTAGCACGCCGGGTTTATCTACGCTCCCCAGGCAATGTCTACCCATCGACCCCCCTCCTAATCCGATCGACCCACACTATGTGGTGCAGCAACCCGGGTTTAACTGGGCTCCCCTAGCATTGCCACCCATCGATACCTTCCTAACTAGATCAACCCACACAGGTGGTGTAACAGTCGGGTTTATCACGAGCTCCCCAGGCATGTTACCAATTGATCATCTCATAACCAGGAGCTTTGCCAAAGCCTCCTCACATTCATCACATCCATACACCCATCACAACAGAAATCCGTTTTGCACATCATCAAAGCCACGGAGTCATCTCCGGTTTACCCATGAACATCACCAATCCAGACTACCGATCCAGATGGGCTTCACACAGCATGCCTATGCCGTACTCCATATTTCCGGCTCTAAATGCAGACTCACAAAGGAATCTCTTCCGCAAATCCACCTCTTGGTGGAGGATTCCAAGCACATGTATAAAGGAAGGACTTCGATGTCCAAGAAGGAGATCGTTACCCTTGAAGATTGCTTCGGCGCCATGAAGTAGCCGGATGGAAATCACCGCCTCGGCTCTACCTTCACGAATCCGCTCTCGGATCTTCGCTCCGCACTCCGCAGCTCCTACAGCAGCTGGAAGACTCCTCCCTTTCCCTCTTGCCTTGGCCTTTCTTCTCTCTCTTGGAATGAAGATGAAGAAGAAGAAGAAGAAGAAGATAAGAGAATTTATCTTCTAATTCTCGGCCTCCTAGACACCTGGACAAAGCCCAGCCCTTGGATCCAGGAAGAGGGAAACAAACGGCTCAGATCTGGCCAGAAAAGCTAAGACACGGCCTGACACGGCCTGACACGCCCTGTGACACGCCCGTGTCACAGGCCGTGTCCCTCTAAGCGGCAGACAACAGACTCAATCCAGCCAGTACACGCCCGTGTGACACGCCCGTGTGACACGCCCGTGTGACACGCCCGTGTCAAGGCCGTGTACCCGACACGCCCTCAGACATGCCCGTGTCTGTGGCCGTGTTCCTCAAGGAAAATAATCCCAATCCAACCCGAGACTTCACACGGCCTGGCACACGGCTTGGCACACGCCCGTGTTCCGGGCCGTGTGCACCAGGACACGCCCGTGTCCCGCAAACACGCCCTAGCTCGAAACGTCGAGTTGAGTTCGTCGAACATTGACACGCCCTGTGACACGCCTGTGTCACAGGCCGTGTCCTCACTCGACACTCGACTCTCGACGATCGTCGAGATAAATTCGTCGATCGTCGACACGGCCCCGACACGCCCTGCGACATGCCCGTGTCGCAGGCCGTGTCCGCTGTGTCGACTCCGAATTTCGTCGACTGCCCGACTCGACACTACCCAGGCCTGACACGCCCAGTGACACGCCCGTGTCCCAGGCCGTGTCACCCAAGCCTGAACCCGATTTTGCTCAAAAGGCTCCACTTGATTTCGGGGTGTTACAATCCTCCCCTCCTTCAAATAATTTCGTCCTCGAAATTGACGCCAAGCAGCCAAACCGTCACAACATCACAAAATCGTACACCCCAAGCCTCCGCACACACTAACAAACAGACAACACAAACAAACATTCCTAGCTTCCACTTGTGCACATTCAGCTACATAAACCTCAAAACAAAACAACATAAGGTCGTTCAACATCTCTCAATATAGGTTACATACAACTATATATATATAAACATCATGTACATACACCGCATCCATCAAGGTTTGATTCAGTCAAACATCTTCACCTCACACTTCACTTCCGCTCAGCCTCCAGATTTTGAAATTCATGATTAAGAGACAACTTAAACGCCCGAGGCTGAATTTCACCAACTGAGCTTTGCGGCTCTTGCACTTCCATCGCATGAAATCGAGATTGCGTCCGGGGTGCAGATGATTCGGCCACTGCTTTTCCCTTTTCTTCATAGGACGCACCCATCTTTTTCTCACTCCCTGGAGGGGCATTCTGAAAAAACCTTGCGATATGTCCTTGCTGCCCACAGTTATAGCAGATACGTGTATCCACACGTCCTGACCCATAAGTCGCCCCCGAAGAAGCAGTCGACGGAGCTGATTCCGCCGGCCTAAATCTTTTCTTCTCTTGTCGTCGAAACTTCGATTGCTCCAACTGCGACACTTTCAACTCTGGCTTCTCCGTTGCCCGTCTCTTATTCGCTTGTACTCGCTTCATATCCTTCTCCAAGGCACGAGATGTATCCACCAATGCTTGGAAGCCTTGGCTCATGGAACTCGAAAGTGCCAACCTCAATTCATCCCGTAAGCCTTCATAAAAATGATTTGTCTTTCGCGCTTCCTCCGCAAAGGTAGATCCCGCATATCTTTTAAACTCATGCAGGTAGTTATCAATATCTTGCTCACCCTGCACCAAGTGGAGAAACTCATTTTCCATCGCAATCCTCTGCGACATTGGCACATACTTGGCTAAAAATATTTGGGAGAATTCCTCCATCGAAATCTCCATTAAACCTCGACCTGCCAAGTGGTGCACTTCAATTTCATCCCACCACAATCTCGCATCTCCTTCCAACAGAAAAGTGGCCAACATCACTTTCTGTTCTTCGACCGTCCTAATTGCAGTTAAGATCCGTTTTACTCTTGCCAACCAATCTTCTGCCTGCGTTGGTGAGAGCGCTCCACCAAACGTCGGTGGGTGAAAGTGCATAAAACGTGACAATGCGTCGTCACTTGCTTGCGCTTCCACCACCTCGGCAGCATGCTCTTGCCTTCCACTAGGCCTTGCCTGTCCAGTAGGTTGTGCTTGTAACACTGCAAGCACTGTCTCCGTCATCACCCGTATGGCTTCTGCCGAGGGAGGCATAGGCGCTTCCACGGGTGCTGCACTCTCATCCGACCGCTGGGGCTCAGACGGCCCAGCTCCATCCCTCGCCACCTATCAATGGACAGAACACCATTAAATTCTTCCAAATCATACCGGTACTGGTACATTGACTACACACGCACGCACATCATGTGCATGACATACATTCCTAGTGGACATTCATGAGTTCAATTATGTTCTCTCCTCCCAAACAATCTCAACCTGGCTCTGATACCACTTTGTAACGCCCCCACCTGTCACATGACATATAATGGTGGGTCCGGCCGGGGCCCCACGCCATATAGCACAGACAAGCAAAGGAATCACGTGTGGAAATCAAAATCTATACGTATCCTTAACTCATTCCATTCTAGCGCAGCATTTTTCTTGTTAGCATGAACTCAAACCAGAATGTCCACCAAATATAAATACTAGATTTATATATAACAACACCAGGAATGTATACAACTCACACACCCTGGCCTTATGGCCTTACAAGTTGCTCTTTCACATCAATGGTTTCATACATCGGCACGCAGGCCGGCCACACATGAAATCCAACCACGAATCTTCACATAGCCTTCAAGGACTACGAACACCAGGCTAGCCAATCCACATATTCTTTACAAACCGCAGCACCTGCAATTCATCATCCAAACCAACACAGAAAACAAAGTAACGGTCAGCATTTGGCTGACCCATTATAACGACCCTACCCCCTACCCGGGATAGTGGTTCCTTCCCTGTATACAGTGCTCATCAAGTATCATCAAACATCACCAAACCACATCATAGATAGATCATTCTCTTTATTCCACTAACAAACACATCCCATCACAAACGCTGGAGTCCACCAACGCTTCGTGCTCTCAGGGCACCTTCTTGGCGTACCGGAATCCACCGTCGTACACCGCTGTCTCTCGAGGTGTTAACTTGTTAGTTGACCGGCCCTAGTCCACTAATCTCGCAAGCTGGCGACATCCCGCCCAAACCACACAGAGGTACACCCTCACAGCATCCAACAACCAGATTAGGTCGACCCACAACATGTGGTGTAGCACGCCAGGTTTATCTACGCTCCCCAGGCAATGTCTACCCATCGACCCCCCTCCTAATCCGATCGACCCACACTATGTGGTGCAGCAACCCGGGTTTAACTAGGCTCCCCTAGCATTGCCACCCATCGATCCCTTCCTAACTAGATCAACCCACACAGGTGGTGTAACAGTCGGGTTTATCACGAGCTCCCCAGGCATGTTACCAATTGATCATCTCATAACCAGGAGCTTTGCCAAAGCCTCCTCACATTCATCACATCCATACACCCATCACAACAGAAATCCGTTTTGCACATCATCAAAGCCACGGAGTCATCTCCGGTTTACCCATGAACATCACCAATCCAGACTACCGGTCCAGATGGGCTTCACACAGCATGCCTATGCCGTACTCCATATTTCCGGCTCTAAATGCAGACTCACAGAGGAATCTCTTCCGCAAATCCACCTCTTGGTGGAGGATTCCAAGCACATGTATAAAGGAAGGACTTCGATGTCCAAGAAGGAGATCGTTACCCTTGAAGATCGCTTCAGCGCCATGAAGTAGCCGGATGGAAATCACCGCCTCGGCTCTACCTTCACGAATCCGCTCTCGAATCTTCTCTCCGCACTCCGCAGCTCCTACAGCAGCTGGAAGACTCCTCCCTTTCCCTCTTGCCTTTGCCTTTCTTCTCTCTCTTGGAATGAAGATGAAGAAGAAGAAGAAGAAGATAAGAGAATTTATCTTCTAATTCTCGGCCTCCTAGACACCTGGATAAAGCCCAGCCCTTGGATCCAGGAAGAGGGAAACAAACGGCTCAGATCTGGCCAGAAAAGCTAAGACACGGCCTGACACGCCCTGTGACACGCCCGTGTCACAGGCCGTGTCCCTCTAAGCGGCAGACAACCGACTCAATCCAGCCAGTACATGCCCGTGTGACACGCCCGTGTCACGGCCGTGTACCCGACACGCCCACAGACACGCCCGTGTCTGTGGCCGTGTTCCTCAAGGAAAATAATCCCAATCCAACCCAAGACTTCACACGGCCTGGCACACGGCTTGGCACACGCCCGTGTTCCTGGCCGTGTGCACCAGGACACGCCCGTGTCCCGCAAACACGCCCTAGCTCGAAACGTCGAGTTGAGTTCGTCAAACATTGACACGCCCTGTGACACGCCCGTGTCACAGGCCGTGTCCTCACTCGACACTCGACTCTCGACGATCGTCGAGATAAATTCGTCGATCGTCGACACGGCCCCGACACGCCCTGCGACACGCCCGTGTCGCAGGCCGTGTCCGCTGTGTCGACTCCGAATTTCGTCGACTGCCCGACTCGACACTACCCAGGCCTGACACGCCCTGGGACACGCCCGTGTCCCAGGCCGTGTCACCCAAGCCTGAACCCGATTTTGCTCAAAAGGCTCCACTTGATTTCGGGGTGTTACAGCTTAGTCTTTGCAACCTCCACTAGCGTGAAGAATAGCTCTGCTCCAGTACTAACCGCCTTCACCACCTGAAGAGCAGACATCAAAGTCTTGCTTGAACCTTTCAAGCCCGTAAAAGTCATCTCACGACCTGTTCCCAACTTGACCTCCTTGCGACTGCAATCAATATAAGCTTGCTGCTTCGAGAGTCAGTCCATACCAAATATCATGTCAAACTCCACCAGTGGCAGTAATGATGCTTGCAAATCGAACTCCTGATTCTCAATACGAATCTTTACACCACAGACTCTATCCGCGTGCATCGAACACCCATTCGGCAACAACACATCCATTTTGTCCTTTGCCATCGAAGAAGGTACTATTATGCGTGATATAAATCCTTCGGACAAAAAGTAGTGTGAAGCTCCCGTATCGAAGAGTGCTCTCGCCGGATTATCACAAATCAAAACAAAGCCTATACAAGCAGTGGTAAGGTAACACGCGCAAGGTAACAAGTATTTAAAAATTAACTTGTTATAAATTTAAACCGTACCTGTCACCACATCCTCTTGCTTGATGGCCTCCTGCTGGCCAAGATTATAAACTCCAGGTTGAGTCAGAGCATAATGGGATGTGGTTGACTCCACCGCCTTGCCCTTCTCTTCATAAGTTGCTCCCGGCTTCCTCTCGGACTTAGGATGTCCGCTCCAGCAGTCCCGGGCAAAGTGTCTCGGCTTCCCACAAGTATAGCATGCGCCCGGGGTTCGGCTCGTAGTCGCCCCAGATGCACCAGAAGAAGGGGCTGGACCCGAAGTCCTAGCCATCTTATGGAACTTGCGGTAACAAGACTTTGAAGTAGTCAGCACTTTGAACTCCGTCTTCTTATCTCAAGAGTATCTCTTTTCTTGCACATTCCTCATATCCTTTTCCAATGACCAAGTCGTATTGACCAGGGTCAAGAAGCACTGCGTCATAGGCCCCGAGAGCAGTAGCCTTAGGTCATCCCTCAGACCTTCATAGAATCGGTTTGTCTTACACTCCTCATCCGCGAACATTGAGCTGGCGTACCGACCCAACCGTAAATATTTGTGGAGATACTCATCCACGCTACTCTCTCCTTGCGTCAACCTCTGGAATTCATTCTCCAATGCAATCCTCTAAGCCGAGGGAAGGTACTTTGCCAAGAATAGTCTCAAAAATTATTCCATAGAGACGTCCGTAAGTTGCCTTCCCCTCAAGTGATGTAACTCCAAACCATCCCACCACAGCCTTGCATCTCCGTCCAATAGGAACATAGCTATGGTGGTCATCTGCCACTCTTCCGTTTCAGAAGCTGTCAATACTCTCTTCACTCAGGAGAGCCAATCCTCGGCTTGGGATGGGGTTCCCGTCCCCGAGAACACCGGAGCATTGAATCCCATAACATGTTTGCGCTGCCTTTCAGTTGCTCTCCTAGGCACCAAAGGCTCCAACACTAGTTGCTCCACCCTCCTCGGTTCCGCTGCTTGAAGCGGCACCTGATCCACCGCAGGGGCAGCCCGCTGCAATTGCCTTATAGGTTGCGCATTGATCATAGCAAACACTGCTTTGGCCACCAATCGTATGGTTTCTGCCGAGGGAGGTGTTGCAGGCACATCATTCGGTGTGCAACTAGCCTCAAAAACCGGGCGTTCTAATGGCACTACACAACTTCTGGTCACCTATATTTGTACAAAACACTGTTAAGCAACCAAATAAAATTGCAAAAAGCAATTATAGGAACACGCAGGTTATTCAAACACGTGTATTTTTATTCCTAAGTGGACATTCATGGGTTCTTTTATGTTATAACGATGACACACACACTTGTGCCCACCACCCCTTAAAAGAATTCGTCCACGAATTCATTTAAGTTGACCGAAACCAGTAGTCTGATACCAAATTGTAACATCACCTATCCATCGCATAGCATATAACAGTAGGTCCGGTAGGGGCCCGACGCCATATACCACAGACAGACCGGAAGGTTACGCAATGGAAACCATCCTGCCAATAACCAACGTCCTACACAGAGTACATTCTAGCAGAAGCAATTTAAAAGTTGCAAAATAAGAACCCCGCCAAAAGGCATGAATGTCCACTACAATAAACCCAACAGGAATGAACATACAAATACACAAGTACTTGGTCTTATGGCCTTACAATAGTTTACTCAGATATAAGTGTCTTCCAAACCTCGGCACGCATGTCGGTCATACATGAGAATAAAAGAAAACACTCAAAATTAGGTCTTCGAGGGCCGGCTTAGCAACAAGGGCTTTTGCCCGCTGTTTGGCACTCGGCTCCGCATCACCTGCAAGCAACAATCCACCGAGCGGTGGAAAACAAAATCAACGGACAGCTATGCTGACCAAATTATAACGATCCCATCCCCAAACTATGGGCGACGATGCTCCTTCTCTGCACTTTATTAGCATTGCCATATAATAGAGAAATTACACATCATCACAGGCATAGGCTCGCACGGCCACATACCCCGTGCTCTCAGGGCACATTCTCGGTGAACCCGATCAAAGTCCGCGGTCTCACCACCGCCCCTTGGACGACAAATTCTCGTGAGCATTACGGTGTTTCTGGCCTTTGCCTAAGACCCTCCATCTATGCCAATGGCGAGTACCAAGTACCTTAGGTCTCTCTAACTGAACGACACAGAGCGGGTACGGTTTCAATTGACTCGTTGCTCACACTGCAACGTCAATTTAAGCCATATGTGCGGGTCAAGCTTCCCCGAGTCCCAATCCGATCACACACTTTACATAACCCAGTTATGTGCAAGTTGGCACCCAGGCCACCATGTTGGCAAAATCACGCATCCGCCCAATTTTTCGGGTGCACCTCGTAGTTAGTCCCCAAGGTTCCCTATTGCAATCTACTGCGTAGAAAACCCGAAAAACAATAAACTGCACGGAGTCTTCTCCGGCCATTCATGCAATGCAACACCACTGATCCAGACCAACTTGTCCGGGTAGGCTTCACACATCATGCCTATGTCCATTTCTCGATTACGGACTCTACATGTAAAACAACGGGGACTATTCATGTCTAACCGAAGGAACACCATACACTCACTGCAAACTCGCGATAGCGGGCTTCCTATGCAAAGGGAAAAGAGTACTTCACATGTCCAAGATGAGAATCGTTACCCTAGCATTCCTCTTCGGCGCCATGAAGATCTATGCAGATGAAAATCACCGCAATGTCCTCGCCTCCGTAGATCCGAACTTGGCTTGCGATTTAGGGCTCTGAAGCTCCAAAGTCGGTCGGATCTCTCTTCCTTCTCCTTCCTTGCTCTCCCCTCTCTCTAGAACTTTAGAAAGAGAAAGGCCAAGAGAAATGAGGGTTTCTAAACCCTATTCCCTAGTATAACCCAGCAAGAGAAGCCCTGAGACATTAGATCCCAAAATAAGGAAACGGACGGCCATGATTCGCACTTAAAATCCAAAACCTATGCCGAACACGGCTTGTGACATGCCCGTGTCCAAGGCCGTATGCCCCATTCAATGCCGAAAATGTCGCATCCCGAAAAGTACACGGGCTCTCGACACGCCCATGTCAGGATTGATATGCCCGTGTCAGGATTGACACGCCCGTATCATCCAGTACACGCCAGTGTACCCGGGCGTGTTCCTCCATCGACAAATGACCAACATCAACCCGAGAAGAACACGGGTAATCGACACGCCCGTGTCGAATTTGACACGCCCGTGTCAGGTTGAACACGCCTGGGCTCCAGGCCGTGTTTCACCCCCGACATAACTCGGCTAACCACCCGAGTAGGACACGGCCGGGGACACGCCCGTGTCTCAGGCTGTGTTTTCTGTTCGACGATCGTCAACTACAATTTCGTTGACCACACGGCCATTGTCGAACCCGAGCACGACACGCCCCTGGGACACGCCTATGTCCCAGGCCGTGTGACATCTACCAAGTCCCAGACTTTCCTCAAAATGCCTCTCATCGCTCTTCTGAGTTTCGAGGCATTACACAGACTCCTGCTCCTACTGAAGTCAAGTAGGGGGAGATGCTCAATGAAGATGCCCCTATAGCTTCAGCAACAGCAGTTGCAGAAATTACAGATTCGGATATAGATATTTATATGGTTCAAGTTATTGATACAGTTATAGAGGATACAGAAAAAATAACTGTTGGTGATTGCTTTGTCAATCCCACGGTGTATTTATTCAATTTGTTGAATTCTTTTGATTCGGTTTATTTCCGTTCTCTTCCATTTGTCTCCATAAAGCCAACCCTGGCTATTGTTCACTATACTTCACCTATCAGTCTCATAGTTACTAAGTAACTCAAGGACAGTTTTGTTATTTCAGAGACTCCAACAATATCTTCTTTCAAAGTTATGTCTTCTTCAGTGGTCATCTCTGCTCCAACATATATAATGGATGACAGTCCTCTTCCAGATTTGGATGAAATCATAATGGCAGATATAGAAGAAGAAAATTTGTTAATTACTAAAAATATAATAGTTGTTGAAGAGCAAAAGGCTCCAGAACCTCCAGCTCCAGCTCTATTACCTCAAGCTCAGCCTCATGCTGACAAGTTAGTTGACAAAAATCGTCTAAAGGCTCTAGATGATTTGTATGATAATACTCAGGGATCCTCCTTTGACAAAGGAGATGATGAAGACAATGATGATTATGATGATCGCCCCTCTGTTAAAAAGAAGAAAGTTTCAAAGAAAAGGAAAGCCCCTCCAGTTGCTGCCCCCAAGCCTAATCCAAATTATGACATTCCTTACTACATTCTCTGGAAAATTACTCCCTATCCTGGAATGCCAGCCTGGATATGGCTATCCAAGAATTAGCAGAAGGATAGAAAGAAAAGCAGAAGATATTCTCCTCCTCCTCAGAAGCATAGGAAAGGACCACCTCCTCCTCCTCCACCTGTTGTTGGTGCTTTAGGACTTACTTATCAGAGGTCTACCTCATATTCTCAAACATACCAAAGAGAACATAGTAGATCCTCATCCTCTCAAGGAAGCAGCCAGCAGAGGTATCCATACAGCAGGCATCAACATCATCAACAACAGCAACCTCAGCAACAACAACAGCAAGTCCCTAAACCAGTTAAAGCTGACAGTCCTAAGATGCTAGAGTCTTCTCCCATTCCATTTGAGGATCCTGATACAGCTACTACTGCTAGAATGGCAAGGTTCCAGGAATTGGTTAGATTATCACTGATAAATAAGGCTAAAGCTGAAGGAAACGATGCATCTCAGTACTCCACTATGTCCAAATACAGTAAAGAATAACTGAACAGGTATGCAAAGGCTAACAAATTCTTTAATGTAGATGCATATATGAATCTACACCTAGAGGCTGTTGTGCCTAGAGCCACATCCCTCAACATTATTGGAGCTGCTGATATGACTATGACCAAGAGTCAAGCTGCTAATCCTAACAGAGAGATCAAATTTACACAGCCAGCTGACAAAGAAAAGGAGGATAAGCAAAATGAGAAAATGAAGAAAAAGAAATGACTTATATTGTGTTTAGTTTTCTGTTGATCCAAAACCCTTTGTTTATTTACTATCACAAGGCTACATTGTAAATATCTGCTGCATGTTGTAAATTTTTCCTGCCAGATATATTTTTCTGCTTTGTGAATGTTTTTATTTCATTTTCTATTAGTGACCTCACCCAAATAGTGGGAGATTGTTAGATCCCTAGTTTGATTTGGGCTAGGTTCACTAACTAGGATCATTGACCCAATATATATAGCTAGGGTCATGTTTGTTTCCTAGAGTTTATGCTAAGTCCTTAGTTTCAACGACATATAGAGCAGCCAACAGAAGACTGCAGAACACTCAGACTTAGAAAAAAATCAAGTTTAGGAAAGTCAGTTCGACGTTCGTCGAATTCAGCTCGACGAAAGTTGTGCTTCGTATGATGAACTCAGAGTAAATTCTCTGAGTTGAGCTCGACGATATTTGAGCTTAGGTCGACGAATTCTGGGTGATCAACTTCAACACATTAAGTCCAAAATCCTTTCTTTGAACTCAGGTCGACGAAGTTTCATTATCAGCTCGACGAACTTAGAGCACAGAAATGGGAAGTTCTTCACAGAAAGCAGTTAGCTGATCTCAGGTCGACGAACTTAGTTCTCAGGTCGACGAACAAGGATTCCCGGGTCGACGAATAAGATTTCTCAGCTCGACGAACTTTAGACTCAGGTCGACGAAATCTTTTCTCTGCTCGACGATTGCTGTGCAGTTCCAGACTTGGAATTTTCCCTTCTTTTTTGTCCTTATTCTGTTGCAGTAATTCCTGAATAATCAATGCTTATATTCTCTAGAAATAGCCGTTAGGGGCAGCATTGATTATGGTATTCATCAGGATTATTACTTGTCATTTTTAATAGGATAGTTGGGGAAATGCATTAATGCAATATTCTCTCCAGCCGGATTTTCATTCTCTAGGCAGTCAGCATTCAATGCAGACAATTCAAATTCAAAATAGAAATTAGACAGAGATATATAAAAGATATTCTTCTCTTTCAGTCTATAATAGATAACAGGAATAGCATAACATAAAGAGAACAAGACAGGCGCCAGAAATTATTCAAGAAAAGGCCCTGACTGTCTTCATCAAGTGTTCTTCATCCAGCAAGCTAAAAAGAGACAATAAACTTCTATCTGTCTACAGCTTTCTGGAGATCTTTTCAAGAATACCTACTCACCCTGCAAAGCTTCCATTCTTCATGAACAAATCTTCATCTCAGGGGGAGCTTTGACACCATCAAGGATCCAAAAATCTTCTTTGTTGCTCTAAGAAAAGAGAAGACAAGATCTTGTTTATTTGTTTCACCCCACTGTACACAGGGTTATCACTCCTTTCAAAATTTAACCACTTGGTTGCAAGTCTCCTGATCAAAATACTTGACTTGGTTTTTCGGCACCTAATCAAAAGCCTGAAAGGTTTCCTGATCTACCTGAAGCAGATCTTGTGGTGACAGGCACCTGAACAAAAACCTGATTGGTGACAGGGCACCTGATCAAAAAAATCTGATTGGATTCCTACCAGGGTGGTAGAAGAGTGGATGTACCCAAGTTTTAGGGGAACCACTATAAAATTCTTGTGTCGTCTGTGATGCTATCTTAATTTTTCTGTGTGTTGTTTGCTGTGTAGTTTAGCTTTTATTTTTGCACATTCTGATTACACTTATAAGTATCACTATCTTTAACTCTGAAATAAAAATCTGATAAGATTTTAAAACACTCTATTCACCCCCCTATAGAGTTAAACAGTCTAACCTCACTGGTGGTATCAGTGCATACCACCAATTTCATCATCACACAAACAAAACGATGCTAAGAGCCCTTGCTAGAACCCACCCGTTCGCGACGCCCCAGGCCCGGCTCCAATATTCGGACCAAATCCATCGAAGGAGACCAAGCGGGACCCAGCTTGGATCATCCGAGCTTATCCAAAGCTTGGCGTTCTCTTCAGTTCCACAGAAGGGGACTTGTCTCGCCGAGACACAATCCACACTTGACTTTGCAACGTCATGGGCTAGCCAGCCGACCATAGAGACAAACCACACCTTAGCACATTACAATCTCATGCCTTTCACACACTATTCTAATACTTATACCATACCATCCTCGTGCCCCCCTGTGTACTCTAATTTCCACCCGGTACAGTTCCGTCCAAACGTACTCACACAAGAAAGGGGAAAAACATCATCATAGGTGTTATCTTGCCGCTAACGGATTTCTAAAAAATTCTTAAGGCTCGCAATGCAACATCACTGAGTCGGACAAACGGTCGCGACTACGGCTTCACCCACAATGCCTAATCTGCTAACGGAGCAGATCTCTAATGCAATATCATGCCAGGGATGGACACAATCGACCCGGTGGCTCCTCTTGAACCATGGCAACCCAAATCCCTCTCACTTGAGAGATTTGATGTTAAGAATGCTTGAAAAAAAACAAGAAATGCGTAGATGCCATGCACGCATCCTAAAACCGAGAGAAGAAGTGTCGTTACACTTCGACTCCTCTTCCTAGCCATGAAAACTTGCTTTCCACTAATGAAAACGAGCGCCCCAAATCCTCTCCATGGATCTGGCCTCGGAACAATGATCGAAGGTCTGAAACTCCATCAATGGTGGAAGAAAGCTCTCTTCTTCCTCCTCCACTCTCCTTATCAAAACTGTAACACCCACTTCTCAAATGAGAAAATGAGGGGAAACAACCGGTCAGCCCTATAAAAGGACTCTGGATCTCCCGCATCTGAAGACGTTTGAGGGGCCAATACCACCAGCTCCCTTGGCTCCTATCTCACCTTTTGTAGAGGTTGGTCCTCTGCCCTTCTTTCATCAGCAAAGCGACCCCTCCACTAATAATTCCTACCTCCTCGGCCCTGATCCTCAAATGGCCTCTTCCGGCCTCGAGCCGTGTGCCAGTCAGCCTCCATCCTCTTTGTCATCTCCATAATCCGAGGTATAGGCCCGTCGGATATAAACAGAAGAGCCTGTCTCAGATCCTCTCGAATGCCCTTATAGAACCTCTTGGTATACCCTCCATCATCCAGCTGATAAGAATCGGCAACCAGGCTAAGTGATTGAACTCCCGGTGGTACTCCTGCACAGTCCTATTTCCCTGCCTTAGCTGCAGGAACCTGTCTTCCAGCTCGTCTCTTACCGACTGTGGGATGAAGTGCTCCAAAATTGCAGCCATGAACTCCTCCCAAGGGATGTCAGCAACCTCTCGATATACAAACACTGTATATAGAAGTGTCTTCCACCACATCTTGGCATGAGACTCAAAGCAGGAGACCACCAGATGTACCCTCTCCTCCCACTGGCACCGTATCCTGGCCAGCATCTCGAACATGATATGAAGCCACTCTTCCGTCTATATGGCCGACTCTATCCCAATGTATGATGGGAGAAAGAGTCATCGGAAGATGCTCAACCAATTGGACCCGGGGTTCGGCTGCATAGCCGGAGCCTGCTGGGCCCTTAAAGCCTCTAGAATGGTTGTCAGAGTCTGCCCCATCTCTGACTATAGAAACAGAGTGAGAGCTGGTGGAGGTGGTGCAACATTCAGAGTTTCCTGAGCTCCGCCCTGTAGTGTAGGATGTGTCGGGGGCTGCATTACAAAGGCCAATTATAAGAAATTTGAGTCAAACCTAGTTAAAAGTGGACAATTACATGTGATCCCCCATATGGGCACAACACAGCTTTCGCTGCTTAGTTTGTCCTCAAACTAAACTCGAGCGGGGGTGATCCAGGGTTAGTGGAATTCTACTCTTTCGATCGAGGTTTCCCTCTGATACCAGTTTGTAAGACCCTATTTTTTTCCTTTTAAACAATTGGGTTCTTATGCCCAGAACCACCACTTTGCGGTGACACCAACACACCCGGGAAGGTCATCACTACAAAACGCTGATGCTGCCGGCCATACTGATCATAGAAGAGTAGAATAAATAAAAGAGTAAAGTAAACTTAAATGCTGGTCCACAGAAATGACATGAATATAAATAAATCTCCACGAAGGGAGAGTCCACAGTATTGATAAATTAAAGTAATAATAAAAATGGCTCCTGCCCAATACATCATGATCCTTGCTACAAGTCACTCATCGTGGAAGCAAATCTATAATAAGTACTAATGATCGGGACTCACTGTCCCTGCAGCGTGAACTCCTGTGCTAGACTGTCCCGTCTCCATGCACACCGACCTCTAGGGCTGCACCTACTGGTTTGGCTCCACGATCCCCTAAAATGATTTGGTCTATAATACCCCCTATCCATCACGTAGCATATAGCAGTAGGTCTGGTCGGGGCCCGACGCCATATACCACAGACGGACCGAAGGGTCACGTAATGGAACCATCCTTCCAAAAACCAACGCCCTACACAGAGCACATTCTAGCAGAAGCATTTTAAATGTTGCAAAAATTAAGAACCCAGCCACAGCACGAATGTCCACTAACATAAACCCAAATGGAATGAATGTACTAATACACAAGTACTTGACCTTATGGCCTTACAATAGTTTACTATAATAAATAGTGTCTGCCAAACCTCGGCACGCAGGCCGGTCATATATGAGAATAAAAGTAAACATTCATATATAGGCCTTCGAGGGCCGGCTCAGCAACAAGGGCTTTTGCAAGCTATTTGCCACTAGGCTCCGCAGCACCTGCAAGCAACAATCCACCGAAGCGGTGGCAAACAAAAGTGACGGTCAGCTAAAGCTGACCAAATTATAACGATCCCGCCCCTAAACTTTGGGCGGAGATGCTCCTTCCCAGCACTTTATTAGCATAGCAAAACAAGATAGTGAAAGTACAATTTAAGCACACTTCACCATAGGCATAGGCATACAAGGCCACACACCCCGTGCTCTCATGGCACTTATTCGGTGAACTCGGTCCACCACCGCCACTTGGATGGCAAACTCGTGAGAATTTGAGTGTTTCGGACAGAAGTCACGTCAATTGAAGACATTGACAGCCTAAGACATGCCCTCTATGCCATTGGTAGGCCTATAAAACCGAACCACATAGAGCGAGTACGGTTCCACTCAACCTGTTGCTCACCTCGCCACAGCTATTTAAGTCATCGGCGCGGGTCAAGCTTCCCCAAATTCCGAGTATCGAACACACAATATTACATAACCCAGTTATGTACAAGTTGGCTCCCAGGCCACCAAGAAGGCAAAACTACGTTTCTGCCCAATTTTCCGAGTGTACCTTGAGATTAGTCCCCAAGGCTGCCTGCTAAAATCTACCCTTAGAAAACCCAAAAAACAACCATCGGAGCGAAGTCTTCTCCGTCCATTCGTGCAATGCAACATCATTGATCCAGACCAACTTGTCCGGGTAGGCTTCACACACCATGCCTATGTCCATTCTTCGATTTCGGACTCTACATGCAAAACAACGGGGACTATTCATGCCTACCCGAAGGAACACCTCACACTCACCGCATACTCGCGAGAGCGTGCTTCCTATGCAAATGGAAAGAGGACTTCACATGTCCAAGATGAGAATCGTTACCCTTGCATTTCTCTTTAGCGCCATGAAGATCTACACGGATGAAAAGCACCGCAACGGCCTCACCTCCGTAGATCTGAACTCGGCTTGCGCATTGGGGCTCCGAAGCTCCACCGGCGGCCGGAACTCTCCTTCTCCATCCTCCTTTCTCTCCCCTCTCTCTAAAGCTTTAGAAAGAGAAAGTTTAGAGTAGAATGAGGGTTTCAAACCCTATTCCCGGATTTAACACTGTCAGGACCAGCCAGGGACCTTAGATCCCAAAAGAAGGAAACGGATGGCCACGATTCGCACTTAAAATCAATTTCCTGGGCCGAACACGGCTTGTGACACGCCCGTGTCCAAGGTTGTGTGCCTCAATCGACGCCTAAACCGTCGCATCTAGACCAGGACACGGGCTCTCGACACGCTCGTGTCACACTTGACACGCCCGTGTTAGACAGTACACGCCCGTATTGCGGGGCGTGTTCCTCCATCGACACATGACCAAAACCAACCCGAAGAGAACACGGGTATTCGACACGCTCGTGTCGAATTTGACACGCCTGTGGCAAACACGAACACGCCTGGGCTCCAGGCCGTGTTCCTCTCCCGACACAACTCGTCTATCAACCCGAGAAGGACATGGCCTAGGACACGCTCGTGACTCAGGCCGTGTTCGTTGTCTATAGTACATTTCGTCGACCACTCGAGACGATCGATGAACCCGAGCACGATACGGCCTTGGGACACGCCCGTGTCCCAGGCCGTGTGACCCCTACCAAGTGGCAAACTTGGCTCTAAACGCCGCCCGTCCCTCTTTTGAGTTTCGGGGCATTACAATTCTCTCCCTATAAAAAGATTTTCGTCCCGAAATTTGTTAATACGGTTTGCAGTCAATTTTATTAGGATATTTTCTGGGTTTTAAAGCAAATCATGTCTTGTAAAGTACTTGTTTTGATTCCCCTTTGTATATATTTTTGTCGCTAATGCATTTTTTCTGCTTTTTGCAGGTTTTCACGGCTTTCAGCCGAATTTTGCTGTGACACGCCCCAAGGTCACGCCCTACCAGGGCGTGTACCTAGGGCGTGTACCCAGAGGAATGAAGCAATTGGTCCGAAACTGTATTCTGTGGAAACTTAGTGTAAACGCCCTCGGTCACGCCCGTGTCACACCCGACACGGGCGTGTACTAGAGGCGTGTCCCCAGGTTCCGATGAATCGCCGCAGCGCGCTCGTTTTTCCCGCTCCACCGTCGCACCGAAAGTGTCACGCCCCAGGGTCACGCCTGACCCGGGCGTGACATATGGGCGTGTACTTCAGTAATTCCGCCCGTCACCTCCAGCATTCAATTTCAGCTCAACAAAGTCACGCCGCAAAGAACACGCCCCAGGTACACGCCCTACCAGGGCGTGACTTGTGGGCATGTACCTCAACTACTTCGTCAGAATTCAATTCCAGCCCGAAAAAGTCGCGCTGAATGTGTCACGCCCCAGGGTCACGCCCGACCAGGGCGTGACAGGGGGGCGTGACCCGACCCGAAAAATTCTATAAATAGAGCCCAACTATAAGGGTTCAGGGACACCTTTTGCTTTGAGAGGGGAGGTTCTGTCCTTTATATTTCTGAACTTTTTAAGCATGTCTTTTCATTTTTAGTTCGTAGCTCTAGCTTTATGCTTTCCCTGTATTAGTTCCTAGCTTCGTTCTGTAGTATAATGTTAATGATAGCATAGATTACCTTTCCATGCACTTGTAACCTCTAGTTTTCAAGCTGTAAGATCTCTGTTTCCGTTAATAAAAAGTGTCGTTTTCTTTTTTTTGTTTCTGCTCTGTTTTCATTATTCTTCTTCTACTCATCCCCCCTCTTCCACCTCACCATGATTAACTAATCCTCCATGTACTCGATCTTAATGATCCGAGGTTCGAGTGATTAGGTTATGATGCTTTGAATCTTACCTTTTCTTTTTAGGGTTTAGCTTTGAATTACTCTTGATTTATCACGGGTTGGAGGTATATCATCGATATATACTCTCCACCTTTGCTTTCATTCTGGGCTAGCCGAGAGGCCGAAAGTTTGAAATGAGCACTCAAGAGTAAAGGGAGTTTTTCGCACCCCTCGAGAGAGTCAGACGTTCAAATCTCCCGAATTGGAGTAAAATCCATTAGAGGGGTTCACCGCGTAAAGCGAGTTTTAGGCCTCCGATTTAGGCGAAAGTCGGTCGGACCTTCATAAACTCAGTTAGGCACGGCCTTCGAGAGAAGCGTGTCAATATTCATGGAACCTCCACGGTCAAGGACCTTTACCCTAATTAGCTTAGGTTTATTTATCGTATTTTTCTAACCACTCTTGCCGAGGTGATTTCTGATCGAGTGCATTTTCCCCTTCATCGTTATTAAGCTTGAGTTAATCGCTCTTTTAGCTCTCTTTAACTCTTCATGCAAGTAGCTCTCTTTCATTGCAAGTAGTTCTCTTCCTTTAGCACGTTTAGCTTTCTTCTAAAAAACTTAATTTTTCCGTCGATAAAATAATAGATTTCGTGTGAGTAAGCTTACTCAACTGTTCCCGGATTTCAATACGACACTTGTGTCCCCTAGCTGCATTTCGATAGGTATACTTGCCTTGATGAATTGTTAGTTTGGTTATTTTCTCCTTGTAGATATCTAAGAGACAATCAAGTTTTTGGCGCCGTTGCCGGGGAAGCAACGCTCGTTGATAAATTGAAAACGCGAATATATTAATTTTATCACTTCTCTTTCTCAGCCTCCTTCTTAAATTTTTTCCGCCTACTCACTTGAGTTAAATGGCTGGATTTTGTTAAGTGTGCGTATTTTTAATTTTTCTGCCTACTCACTTGAGTTAATTGGCTGGATTTATTTCAAGCAAGTGTGCGTATCTTTTATTTTTCCGCCTACTCACTTGAGTTAATTGGCAGGCTTTATTTCAGTAGAGTGTGTTTACTTTCTGTAGAGTGGGTGTGTTTTAATTTTCTGTCGAGTGCGTGAGTGTAGCTTTTCTTTTCCGCCTACTCGCTCAGAGTTAAATGGCTGGATTTTAATTACCGCCGACTTAATAGAAACCCACATCACAAATTTTTCTGCATCACCTAACTCTCTCGAAAAGGGCAAAGTGGCTCTAAATGCCACTATCTTGTCTAGTACCTTGCGAACCCTTCACCGGGTAGCCCTTGGGAAGTTCGGGAGTTAAAACATAAAAAATCTATTTCAAAAAAAAAATTCGAACTTCATTAGCTCTTTTATTTTCTAGTCTTTCTTCTCCTCTCTTCTTCTAGTGTATGACCCGCGGAAGTCCGTCGGTTACTTTGGACCTGGACCACGAAATTGAGCGTACTCTTCGGAGAAGATCGCGATTTCAAGTCCCTACTACCCAAGTGCTGGTTGAGGATTCCGAGTCATTTTCTACCTTAAGAATGGCAGAACCCAACGTGGAGGAAGTCGTGCAAAGGCCTATGTCCTATTATGCACGACCGAATCTCGAGGGTACAGAATCTAGTATAGTTCGCCCTACAATAGCAAATAATAATTTCGAACTGAAGCCTAGCATAATTCAAATGGTGCAGCAGTATGTGCAATTTGACGGGCTTCAAGATGAAGATCCGAACGCACACCTAGCCAGCTTTCTTGAGATTTGTGACACCTTCAAGATAAATGGTGTCACAAATGATGCTATTAGGCTAAGATTATTTCCTTTCTCTCTTAGAATTAAGGCTAAGCAGTGGTTGAACACCCTTCCTAAAAATAGCATAACTACTTGGACTCAATTAAATGAAAAATTTTTGGCCAAGTATTTTCCGCCTGCTAAAACTGCAAAAATTAGGAATGACATTTCTGCCTTTGGACAAATAGACTCTGAGACCCTTTACGAAACCTGGGAAAGATTTAAAGAATTATTAAGACGATGCCCACATCACGCTCTGCTTGTATGGTTGCAGGTGCAGACGTTCTATAATGGGCTAAATCAAAGCACGAAGTAAATGATAGACGCAACTTCTGGCGGTACTTTAAACCATAAGACCCCGAAAGCAGCTCTTGAGCTGTTTTAAGACATGGCCATGAACACTTACCAGTGGAATGTGCCTAGGTCCCGCCCAAACAAACCTGCAGGTCTCTTTGAAGTGGACAACGTCTCCCAACTCGCACTGCAAGTTGAAATATTAACCAAAAAAATTACGGAGATGACTGCTACCTCCGCCCCTCAGGTATGGGAATCTGCAACTCCTCCCGCTGAACATTTGGATTATGTAAATAATATGCCTAGAACTGCTTTTAATAATTTTTCAGCTGCGAATTATCATCCTCCTGGTTTTAATTTTCCGAATAGTTATAATCCTGCGTTAAGAAATCATCCGAATTTTTCGTGGAGCAATCCATCGAATGCTGTTCGCCCGCCGCCGCAAAGTAATTTTTCTGCACCACCACCACCTCCTCAAAGTTTTCCAAAACCTCCAAATTTGGAGGAAATGTTTTCAAAATACATGAATGCTAATGACGCTACGATTAGAACCTTAACCAGAAGTGTTAAAAACTTAGAAAACCAGGTAGGACAGCTCGCTAAAATGATTTCTGAGCGACCCGTAGGGTAACTTCCTTCCAATACCGAGCCCAACCCGAGAGAGCAAGCGAAAGCTATAACTCTTCGGAGTGGGAAGAAAGTTCCTGGTATGGTAAGTGAAGAACCCGAGGCAAGCTCCGCTCCCGTTTTAAAAAATTAAAGCTCCGTTCCCGTTTTAAAAATTCCACCCTCTGCCGAAGAAATTATCACCCATATCTTAGAAAAAGAACTCACTCCACCACCCACCTTTAAAAATAATCCATCCCCGCCATACCCTTCCGAACTTAATAAACAACGACAGGATGATCAATACACCCGTTTTTTGGAAATGTTTAAACAAATCCACGTAAATCTGCCTTTCCACGAAGCCATATCCCAGATGCCGAAGTACGCAAAATACCTTAAGGACCTCCTAACTAACAAGAAGAAGTTAGAGAACCTTTCGCATGTCACGTTAAATGTCGAATGCTCGGCGGTTTTGACAAACGGATTACCAAAGAAAATCAGTGACCCGGGTAGTTTCTCTATCCCGTGTGTCTTTGGTGATCTCTTTGTCAAACACGCTTTAGCCGACCTAGGTGCGAGTATTAATCTTATGCCCTTCTCGTTGTTTAAAAAGTTAGGAATTGGTAGTCTCAACCCCACACGCATGAGTATCCAGCTCGCCGACAGATCAGTCAAATACCTGTTAGGAATAGTGTAGGACGTCCTAATCAAAGTTGACAAGTTCATCTTCCCGGTGGACTTTGTCATTTTAGACATCGAAGAAGACGTCGAGGTTCCCCTGATCCTTGGCCGACCCTTCCTTACCACCTCCCGAGCTATCATTGATGTAAGCAATGGTAAGCTCTTCCTTCGAGTGGGCGACGATGAGGTAACTTTCTCTATCACCCCCTCGATGAAGAACACACTAGCTAATGATGACTCCTGTTTTTTTATGGATACCATAAGTGAAGAATCCTTCTCTCCCACCTCTGATTTTGAAAAAGAATTTTCCAATTTTTGTTCCTCTCCTCCTCTTCCAACTGAATCTCTACACCTAAGTGAAGAATCCTCCACCCGCCCCTCTGATTTTGAAAAAGAATTTTTTGATTTCTGTTCCTCTTCTACTTTTCCAACTGAATCGCTGCACGAAGCCGCCATGGCCGCTAGCAACACCCCTTTTAATTTTACGTATAAAAAAGTGTACGAGGACATAGTTTTTGAAAAAGAACAAATTTCCAAAACCCCGTATGATGACCCCCCCTACCTTGGAACTGAAAGAACTACCAGAGCACCTTCAATACGCTTTCTTAGAAAAGGACTCCAAGCTGCCTGTCATAGTTTCGGCCTACCTCACGGATGCACAAAAGGATAAACTTCTTTCAATTTTACAAAAGCATCGCCAAGCTATTGCTTGGCAGATATCTGATATTAAGGGCATAAGCCCATCTTTCTGCACTCATAAAATCTTAATGGAAGATAATTCACGTAACTCTATACAACCTCAGCGTCATATAAACCCAAACATGAAAGACGTAGTTAAGGGCGAGGTTATGAAATTGTTAGACGCAGGAATTATCTATCCTATATCCGACAGTAAGTGGGTTAGCCCAGTACAGGTAGTACCAAAGAAGGGAGGGATAACGGTCGTAAGTAATGAAAATAATGAATTAATCCCGACTCGGACGGTGACCGGATGGCGAATGTGTATAGATTACCGTAAGTTGAATGACGCCACCCGCAAGGATCACTTCCCCTTGCCGTTCATTGATCAAATTTTAGAACGACTTTCCGGACATTGCTTTTATTGTTTTCTCGATGGCCTCTCGGGGTATCTTCAAATCCCCATCTCCCCCGAGGATCAGGAGAAAACTACGTTTACTTATCCCTTCGGCACCTTCGCCTATCGAAGAATGCCGTTTGGATTGTGCAATGCGCCAGCTACATTCCAACGATGTATGCTCGCCATCGTTGACAAGTACGTA
The DNA here is from genome assembly GCA_039583875.1 of Platanthera guangdongensis. Classification (NCBI taxonomy): domain Eukaryota; kingdom Viridiplantae; phylum Streptophyta; class Magnoliopsida; order Asparagales; family Orchidaceae; genus Platanthera; species Platanthera guangdongensis. The sequence goes on along the minus strand of CM077160.1, from coordinate 74,409,949 downwards.
GAAAGCATTATGGAAGTTTTCATGGATGATTTCTCCGTGTTCGGGAATTCCTTCGATAGTTGCTTAGAGAACCTTGAAAAAGTCTTAGAGCGATGCGAAGAAACTAACCTCACCCTAAATTGGGAAAAATGTCATTTTATGGTGAGGGAAGGGTTTGTTTTGGGACATAAAATTTCTGAAAGGGGTATTGAAGTAGACGTTGCAAAAATAGAAGTTATCGAGAAGCTGCCGCCACCTACGAACATAAAAGCTATAAGAAGTTTCCTGGGTCATGCGGGTTTCTACCGCCGCTTCATAAAGGACTTTTCCAAAATCACCAAGCCCCTTACCCATCTCTTAGAAACAGAGGCCCCATTCATCTTTGATGACCTCTGTCTAGCTGCCTTCAATTTAATAAAAGAAAAATTAGTTAATGCCCCAATCATGATAGCTCCGGTGTGGGATCTTCCATTTGAGATAATGTGTGATGCGAGTAGTTATGCGGTGGGAGCCGTACTAGGTCAACGTATTTCCAAAAACTTCCACCCCATTTATTACGCTAGTAAAACACTCACATCTGCACAGGAAAATTACACCACAACCGAGAAGGAGCTCTTAGCTGTAGTATTCACATTTGACAAATTTCGCCCTTATATTACTCTTTCGAAAATTATTGTTTCTACGGACCACTCGGCCCTCAAATATCTTCTCTCTAAAACGGATGCCAAGCCTCGCTTGATTCGCTGGGTCTTACTCCTCCAGGAGTTTGACTTAGAGATCCGTGATAAGCGAGGTGTCGAGAACTTGGCCGCCGACCACCTTTCGCGCCTAGACAACCCATTTATAGAGCAATTAGACGAAAATTCTTTTCATTACTATTTCCCTGATGAGAAGCTGTTCATAATTAACACATCTACTTCTCCTTGGTTTGCCCGCATCGCCAACTATCTAGTGGCTCGTGTGCTCCCAAAAGAGTTCTCGTCTCAGCAAAAGAAGAAATTCTTTTCTGAGTTGAAGAACTACTTTTGGGAGGACCCGCATCTTTTTAAAGTCTGTGCAGACCAAGTGATCAGGAGGTGTGTTTACTTTGATGAAGGATTAGATATTATTAAACATTTGCATGAAGGACCGACAGGTGGGCACTATCAAGCTGCTCGCACCGCTCACAAAGTGTTAAGCGCGGGTTTTTACTGGCCCACCCTGTTTAAAGACGTGCATGCCTTTGTGAGTAGGTGTGATAGTTGCCAACGGTCGGGGAATATTTCGAATAAAAATGAAATGCCACAAAATTATTTCCTAGAGTGCGAAGTTTTCGACCTCTGGGGGATTGATTTTGTCGGCCCTTTTCCTTCTAGCTTCGGGAATAAGTACATTTTAGTTGCCATTGATTATGTTTAGCGTTGGGCGGAAGCCCAAGCTCTTCCTACGAATGACGCCCGAGTCGTAGTTAATTTCCTAAAAAAATTATTTTCTCGATTCGGTACGCCGCACGCTATCGTTAGTGATAGGGGTTCCCATTTCTGTAACGCGCAATTTTCAAAAATCCTAACTAAATATGGCGTTACTCATAAGCTTTCCACTGTCTATCACCCCCAAACTAACGGACAAGTCGAAGTAGTGAATAGATAAATAAAAAGAATTTTAGAAAAGATTGTTTCAACATCTAGAAAAGACTGGTCAGCCAAATTAGACGATGCTCTATGGGCCTACAGAACAGCGTACAAAACCGCCCTCGGATGTACGACATATCGGTTGGTTTATGGAAAATCGTGTCATTTACCCGTAGAGTTAGAACACCGTGCCTTTTGGGCCTTACGATTTTTAAACTTCGATCCCCACTCTGTCGGCGATTTTAGAAAATTTCAACTTAACGAACTCGACGAGTGGCGCTCTTGCGCATATGAAAATAACAGACTTTATAAAGAGCGGACAAAACGTTTGCACGATCGACATCTTAGGCACCCAAAAATCTTTAAGCCGGGCGACCAAGTTCTTCTTTATAATTCTCGTTTACGTTTATTCCCGGGTAAATTAAAATCACGTTGGTCAGGGCCTTTTACTGTTTTAGAAGTCTTTTCTTATGGTACTGTTTTAATTTCCAACCCTGATAAGGGTACTTTCAAAGTGAATGGTCAGCGTCTTAAACTGTATTTCTGCGATGATGTCAGTCTCAACCCTGTTAACTCTACCTTTCCGGTCCTGACATTTGATTAATCTGAACTTTATTTTTCTCATCAACTTTGAACTTTATTCGAACTTTATTTTTAAACAATATTTGGGACACTCTTATTTTGATGCGTCGAGCTCAAACGACGCTTTAAACAAAGGGCGCGCTTGGGAGGCAACCCAAGTTATCTTTTTCTGTTTTCTTTCTTTTACACTTTTTGCCCCGAATGGCTCCGGCAAGCTGAACCTTCTGCGATCGCCTGCTCCAACGGTTCTGCTTCCATGACAAAGTCCACCAGCCGACGTTTCCTGAAGATCCACAGCACAGGCATGGAGGAGCGGCATCACTCAGCTTGCCCTGCAAAATAAAACCGGGGAAGTACCTGTTTTTCAATTCTGTCTTTCCTTTCTGTACTTTAATTTTCTCTCGTTCTCCAACCTCCTTCTCCATTGAGGACAATGTAGATTTTAAGCTTGGGGGAAGACTTCCTCCTTCTTTTTGTTTTTTTTTGTAAATATCCAAATAAATCAAAAAAAAAACAATTCAAAAAAAAATTCAAAAAAAAAATTATATAGCTGCATTTTGGTATTTCAATAAGTACCCTATGTTTATGTTTTGTTTTTCTCAAACTTCTTTATAAACAACGTAGTTAATTATAATTTTTTTAATCATTCTTTTTAATCATATTTCACAAGTAAAATGTTGGTCATGCTGTGTTTCTAATTCACGGTAGCATGTTAAGGTAAAATATTTCTCTAGAACGTGCATTTCTATTATGGTTTTCCGTTCTTTATTTTCTTTACTTTCTCTAAAAATTTATCATCCACTATTTTCTTTTTCGTCTTTAGATAATTTTTGTAAGAACAAATTTTGAATAACGTAGTAGATATGAACGATCCAAGTCACATATTATTTTTATTTTCAAGATAATTTCATCAATCTTCTTTTATTATCTCGAACTTGCTTTTTGAAATTTATCGACTCTATGTTTTAAATAAATTTAAAAAAAAAGCGTGAAAATGATTTAGGCCATTTTTGTTTACGTTTGAGCTTTCCTGCCAACCTAAACTCTTTTACCACTAGTTAGCCGCTTTTGAGCCTTTTTTCCAAATTCATTTGATAACTCCACACAGCATTTCATTTTCCCCAAAGCCCAAATTTCTACCTATCTAATCACGCTAATTTTTTTGATAGGAAATTTTGTGTTATCTTTGGAGAAATTGTTGAAAAAAGTGTACTCAAAAGCAATGTATTGAAAAAAAAAGAGAAAAAAATGAATGAAAATAATAAACAAAAAAAAGGATAAATAATTATAAAGAAAAACAAAAAAATAAATTTATTTATACATATTTTGTTTAAAATAAATTTATTTTTTTTGAAACTCGTTGTTTTGGTTTAGTGTGATTTTTAAGCCTTCATGTTTATATTTGAATTCCACTCCTACTCATATTCCTAAACCAAACGTTTCGGTTCTATTAAGTCCTTTTGATTCACGCTCTTTTTTTAATTTTATTTAACAACTAAGAAACGAAGAAAAGTAAATCAGTTTTAGTTTTGGATTTAAACTTAGATTTTTGTTATTTAATTGATATAATTATAATGCGTTGCTTGGATCTAGTAATAACTCAATACGTTTTTTTCATTTCCATTGCCTTGCTTAAATCTATTTAAAGAATTTCGTCAAAATTCTGGATGATTTATTTTTATTAAGTAAAGTTTATAAAAGTTAAACCATACCTAAATAATTGTTTTAGATTTACGTTTTACATTCTCCCTGGCAAGAATTTTGCATAGTACTTGTGTGAGTATGATTAAAACTTTTTGAATTAGTCACTTTTATGATTAGCTAGTCTTTATATTTTTGCTTGGGGACAAGCAAAACTTAAGCTTGGGGGAATTTGATAATACGGTTTGCAGTCAATTTTATTAGGATATTTTCGGGGTTTTAAAGCAAATCATGTCTTGTAAAGTACTTGTTTTGATTCCCCTTTGTATATATTTTTGTCGCTAATGCATTTTTTCTGCTTTTTGCAGGTTTTCACGGCATTCAGCCGAATTTTGCTGTGACACGCCCCAAGGTCACGCCCTACCAGGGCGTGTACCTAGGGCGTGTACCCAGAGGAATGAAGCAATTGGTCTGAAACTGCATTCCGTGGAAACTTAGTGTACACGCCCTCGGTCACGCCCGTGTCACACCCGACACGGGCGTGTACTAGAGGCGTGTCCCCAGGTTCCGAGGAATCGCCGCAGCGCGCTCGTTTTTCCCGCTCCACCGTCGCACCGAAAGTGTCACGCCCCAGGGTCACGCCTGACCCGGGCGTGACATATGGGCGTGTACTTCAGCAATTCCGCCTGTCACCTCCAGCATTCAATTTCAGCTCAACAAAGTCACGCCGCAAAGAACACGCCCCAGGTACACGCCCTACCAGGGCGTGACTTGTGGGCGTGTACCTCAACTACTTCGTCAGAATTCAATTCCAGCCCAAAAAAGTCGCGTCGAATGTGCCACGCCCCAGGGTCACGCCCGACCAGGGCGTGACAGGGGGGCGTGACCCGACCCGAAAAATTCTATAAATAGAGCCCAACTCTAAGGGTTCAGGGACAACTTTTGCTTTGAGAGGGGAGGTTCTGTCCTTTATATTTCTGAACTTTTTAAGCATGTCTTTTCATTTTTAGTTCGTAGCTCTAGCTTTATGCTTTCCCTGTATTAGTTCCTAGCTTCGTTCTGTAGTATAATGTTAATGATAGCATAGCTTACCTTTCCATGCACTTGTAACCTCTAGTTTTCAAGTTGTAAGATCTCTGTTTCCGTTAATAAAAAGTGTTGTTTTCTTTTTTTTGTTTCTGCTCTGTTTTCATTATTCTTCTTCTACTCATCCCCCCTCTTCCACCTCACCATGATTAACTAATCCTCCATGTACTCGATCTTAATGATCCGAGGTTCGAGTGATTAGGTTATGATGCTTTGAATCTTACCTTTTCTTTTTAGGGTTTAGCTTTGAATTACTCTTTATTTATCACGGGTTGGAGGTATATCATCGATATATACTCTCCACCTTTGCTTTCATTCTGGGCTAGCCGAGAGGCCGAAAGTTTGAAATGAGCACTCAAGAGTAAAGGGAGTTGTTCGCACCCCTCGAGAGAGGCAGGCGTTCAAATCTCCTGGATTGGAGTAAAATCAATTAGAGGGGTTCACCGCATAAAGCGAGTTTTAGGCCTCCGATTTAGGCGAAAGTCGGTCGGACCTTCCTAAACTCAGTTAGGCACGGCCTTCGAGAGAAGCGTGTCAATATTCATGGAACCTCCACGGTCAAGGACCTTTACCCTAATTAGCTTAGGTTTATTTATCGTATTTTTCTAACCACTCTTGCCGAGGTGATTTCTGATCGAGTGCATTTTCCCCTTCATCGTTATTAAGCTTGAGTTAATCGCTCATTTAGCTCTCTTTAACTCTTCATGCAAGTATCTCTCTTTCATTGCAAGTAGTTCTCTTCCTTTAGCACGTTTAGCTTTCTTCTAAAAAACTTAATTTTTCCGTCGATAAAATAATAGATTTCGTGTGAGTAAGCTTACTCAACTGTTCCCGGATTTCAATACGACACTTGTGTCCCCTAGCTGCATTTCGATAGGTATACTTGCCTTGATGAATTGTTAGTTTGGTTATTTTCTCCTTGCAGATATCTAAGAGACAATCAAAATTACAGAAAGGAAAAGATATAAATAAAACTTAAACGGTACCTGAGTGAAATAACTCTGGGTACTCCTCAAGTATGGTCTGCTCTCGCTACCACAAGAGCTCCTCCCGACCGCAGTTGTCCTAATGGACCTTGACCTTCCTGATGTCCTTGTTACGCAGTCGCTTGACTTCCGAGTCCTCAATATGAACGTGTTGGAACACCCTATTACTGATTTGGGAAAGGATCACTATGTCCTTAGGAAAGTTGTTTTGACCTCCTTGTATAGTTTTTTAAGGTCAATTAGATTGAGTCTAAGGGTTAGAATTTAGGCTGGAAAGCTGCCTCCAAGACCCTCAGATCAGATATTCAAATTTAGGAGACTAAGTCATTTTCGTCGAGCTCAGGTCGACGAATCGTCGAACTCAGTTCGACTATCTCTGAGCTCAGTTAAACGAGTCGTCGAACGTCGTTCGACGATCTTCGAGCTCAGATCGATGTTTCTATCTCTAGCTGTTTTCCCAGTCTCTGAGCTCAGGTCGATGATAGTTGAGCTCAGATCGACGATTTCTGTTTCCAGTCTAGTTCTAGTCTCTAAGCTCAGGTCGACGGTAGTTGAGCTCAGGTCGGCGATTTTCTGGAGAGATCGACGATTCTCAAGATTCAAATTCAGACAGTTATGGAATTCTATCTTATTTATTCCCATCATTTATTTCAAGGATCTTGTAGCCGTTTCAATTAATCTGGAGCAAGTTTCAAGGGAGACTTAAAGGAATGTTTTCTAGGACTTTCCTCCAGAGACAAAATTCATTTAAGGAAGTCATTAATGAGTGGCTAACGGCTATCTTGGAGACAGAGAATCAATTCATTCTTTTCAGATCTAAGGAATAAAAGAGGATTTCATTCTGCTACTCCTAATAGTTACACACAGAAAGAGAACAGTCACAGACAGACACACAGACAGAATTCATTCAGAACAATCACCACTGAAGGAGATCAACATACAAAAAAGAAGATTTTCTAGATCTCTTTTGACTCAAGTGTTCAGAGGCTTCATCCATCAAGACTCCAGACACTACACATTTCAGCAACTGTTGGAATCATCCTTTGTTGGAGATCTCATCTACTGAAGGACTATCACCCTAGTGCAAAGCTTCTTTTCCTGAACAACTTCCAGATCTCAGGGGGAGCTCTGACAACATCATCCACTAGTCTTCTCTCTGATTTTTGACAGAGAAGAACATCTCACCTCTTTCTTTTTCTACTGTAAAAGTGTTTCTCAAAACTCCCATCAAAAGTTTTGTGTTGGTTTCTGAGACCTTGTCAAAACTTAGTGGTGGCAAGACACCTGATAAAAAAATATAGTTTCATTTTTGAGCACCTTACCAAAAGCACATTGGTGTCCAGAACACCTGATCAACTCATCCTACAGTGGATTCCTACCTAGGGTGGTAGAAGAGTGGATGTACCCAGATTGATTGGGGAACCACTATAGCTCCTTGTATCTTCTGGTTGCTATATTTTGTTTACTGTGTGCTGTGTTTTTATTTCTTGCTTTCATAATTTTTATTTACTGCAAGCACCTTACACATATATTTAAATTAAGTCTTCCACTGCAAAATAATTTTTAACATGAAAATTATTTTAATATACTCTATTCACCCCCCCCCCCTCTAGAGTTAAGGTAGATCTTATCCCCACTTTCAATTGGTATCAGAGGCAGGTTGGTTAAAATATCATATCTTAGTTGGTTGTTATTCAACTAAATCTTCATCAGATTAGTTGTTCCTACAGGCTAACACCTGAACCAAAAGATCTCTGATAAGATCAATCTTTTATAGAGGGTTTTTATTTTTATTATTTGTATTATATTTATCTTTATATAAAACCATGGCAAAGAACAAAGATTATGCTAGCACCAGACCTCCAGTGTGCAATCTATCTAAGTTTGCACTTTGGAAGGCAAGGATAAGATTGTACATGAATTCTATCGATGAAGATATCTTTAATTCTGTTTTGATAGTGTGTCCAAGACCCCCAGAAAATACAAGTACAAGTGTTGTTCCACCTCCTTCAGGAACAGATGCAGAAATCAAAAAATAGAAAGTTGCAGATGCCAAAGCAATGAACATTTTGGCACAAACCATGTCTGATGAAATATTTCAAAAAGTAGCTGAATGCAACTCAGCAAAAGAGATATGGGACAAACTATCTGAAATAGTGTCAGGATCTGCAGGTGAAAGGAAAGATAGAAGATCCCATCAAATAACTCAGTATGAGAACTTCAAGAAAGGAGAAACAGAGTCAGTTGCTGATATGTATACCAGACTCAGTCTTATAGTCAATGAACTGAAAACCTTGGACAAGGAGATCTCATTGACTGAACTCAATGACAAAATCCTAATGTGCTTCCCCAGCACTTGGGACTCAAGGATCTGGCCAATCAAGGATGCCAGAATCCTAAATGAGATCACCACTGAGGCTCTTTTGGGCAAGCTCAAGTCTTATGAGCTGCTCATCAAGAATAGAGAAGAAGAGCAGAAGGCTGCTTCACCAGCAATCAGAAAAGAGAAATCAATAGCATTCGAAGCTATTGAAGATCAGCCTGAAGACAAGGTCACAGGCAATGAAGAGCTGCTAAGCTTACTGGCCAAAAGGTTTTATAAAATGGCCAGGAAGGACTTCAGGAAACAGTCATTCAGAGGGCATGAAAAGTCAAGGTATGATAAGTCCAATAACAAAGAAATTATTTGTTTTTGATGCAGGAAACCAGGCCACATTGTGCCTGACTGTCCAGAAAATCAGATTAAGGACAAGAAGGACAGGAAAGAAAGGAGAAGATACAGAGACTTCAGGAAAAACAGCAAAGACAAAACCTCCTCCAACAAGAACAAACATACTAGGAAGGGGTTTGTAGCTGAAACATGGAGTGAAACAGAAGAAGAATCAGAAACTTCATCCAGCTCAAGTGATGATGAAGATAATGCTGAAGAAAAGGAGTTCTGCATGATGGCTATCAATGCCTCTCAACACAATACTGATGCAGAACAAGAGTCAGAGTCTAAATCAGAAACTCAATCTGAAGAGGATCAGGTAATAGACTCATTTGATTTTAATTCAGAGGACGTCAAATGTGAATTTAAGGCACTTTATTTAGATCTATTAAAATCTGAGAAAGAAATTATTTCTCTCAGAAATCAACTGTCTGAACAAAGCACCTTAAAATCAGATAACCTCAAACTCTCTGAGGAGTTGGAATGTTGTAGGGAGCAGATAGCCTCACTGAAAAGTGAATTATCAGAGGCCAAGAAGTTTGAAGAATCCCTTAATGGGAGAAGTATCAAACTAATGGACATCGCAAGCACGGTGAACTCAAGATTCAATAATACACTGGGCTTGGGTGCTTCATCCATCCAACCTATAGTATTAACAAACCCAATCAAGTTTATCTCAGATAAAGGTAAGGGAGTTGTATAGGTGGCTAGGAAGAATTCTGATTTACCTAAGAAAACAAAAGTTCAACAGAAAATGTCAAACGGAGCTCGACGATCGCCGAATGGAGCTCAACGATCTCAGGATGAATCGTCGAACTCAGGTTGACGATCTTTAAACCCTGAACTCTGGCATAGTCGATCTTCGAACGGAGCTCGACGATCTGACCCAAGATCATCGAACTCAGCTCAGAGATCGTCGAACAGAGCTCAGAGTTTTGAAAAATCTTTCAAAGGTAAATCAAACTTCAATCCTAGAGGTCCTACATCTCAGAGGTTTAACCCTTATACTGAATGGATAATACCTCCTAGGAGATATCATCATGAAGGCTATAAGAGTCAACCAGGTATGTCTTTTATTTCAGAATTTAAAGGTTATCAACCTAGGCCCAAGTTAAACTGGGTCAAAAATAGGTAAATTGTTTTATGTGCAGGTGAAGACCTATCCAACATCAAACCAGCAATGGTATCTGGATAGTGGGTGCTCAAAGCACATGACAGGAAACAAGGAGAATTTCACATCCTTCAAAGCCAAACTTGGACCCAAAGTAATATTTGGTGATTCAAACTTTGGACTAACAAAAGGATATGGTGCAGTCCAGATTGGCTCAGTCACATTCAAGAAAGTAGTTTATGTGGAAGGACTGAAGCACAACTTAATCAGCATCAGTCAACTGTATGATGAAGGCTACCAAGTGACTTTCAACAAATCCTCATGCAAAATCAAATCAGAGGACAACACAACTGTGTTGACAGGTAAAAGGAAAGGTAACATTTATCTTGTAGATTTTCTTTCAACTAAGGTAGATATATGCTTGTTCAATTCCATTTGTAGACCTAATGATCTATGGCATAAAAGATTAGGATATATAAACCTTAGAACCATTACTAGGCTATCCAAGGAAAACCTTATTAGAGGACTACCTTCTGGACCCTACAAGAAGGAAGGAATTTGAAGGGCTTGTCAATTAGGCAAGCAAACTAAAAATAGCTTCAAGTCACTTAATAAGAGTGATTCACCTAGGATTTTGTATCTGTTACACATGGATTTCTTTGGACCCATTATAGTACAAAGCTTAGGAGGGAAATCTTATACTTTAGTAGTTGTAGATGACTTCTCTAGATTCACATGGGTGTTATTTATGAGGAAGAAATCTGATAACTTTAAGTGTTTGACAGAGTTTCTCAAATGCATACAGAGTGAGTTCAATACTCACATTGCCCTGATCAGAAGTGATTATGGGACAGAGTTTGATTCTCTTCTTATGTAAGAGTTCTGTCAGAGTGAAGGGATCAGGCACAATTTCTCAGCTCCTAGAACTCCTCAACAAAATGGGGTAGCTAAAAGAAAATATAGAACCCTTATTGAATCTGCTACTATATTGTTGTCAGATGCTCACCTTCCTCTATTCTTTTGGACAGAGGCAGTGAACACCTCCAACTATGTGTTGAATAGAAGTTTGATACATAAGCTGAAGGGCAAGACTCCCTATGAATTACTCAAAGGGAAGAAACCTAAAGTAGATTATTTTAATATTTTTGGTTGCATTTGTTACATTCACAATAATGACAAGAAATACATAGCAAAATTTCAAGCTAAAGCTGATGAAGGAGTGTTTCTGGGATACTCCATGATTAGTAAAGCTTATAGGGTGTATAACAAATCTACTCTTAAAATTGAAGAATCTGTTCATGTATCCTTTGATGAATCTAACATGTCTTTTAAGGAGAAGAATGCTTCTATCATTGAATCTTTGCAGGTACACTCTCTTGCTGAAAATTTGGACAGGTTACATGTAACAACCCCATCCGTTCATATGATATATTCTAGAAGGTCCGGCCGGGGCCCCACAGGATATACCACAAAACAGTCGGTGAAGGTACAGGATGATACCAGAGTAGCGCATCGCACCTATCACATGCATTCTAGCGGAAGCCTAAACTACTTGAACTCCTCATGAATGTCCAAACATAAAACTCCACATTTTATATACATATAGGAATGTCTTACAATAAGAACAAGTGTTGGCCTTATGGCCTTACATAGCTTTCATACAGTGGCTACAACTATGGGCGCGCAGGCCGGCCACAACAAAAGAAAACACACATCTCAAACATAGCCTTCGAGGGCTAAACAGCAGCAGCAGCAACACCAGCAGGAGCATCAACCTCTATGCGTCCCGCTCGGCTCTCCAGCACCTGTGCAAGGGACAATCCACCCACCGGTGGCAAACAAAAGCAACGGTCAGCGTTCAGCTGACCAAATTATAACGACCCTACCCCTTCTCTCGGGGCAGCGGTATTTATCCCTGCAGGCATATCATATCACAAGTATGGCAATATATCAAAATGTGCTTTCACGCACACAAGCCATCACAACCGTTCGCCACCCGGCCCAACGGTCCGTGCACTCAGGGCACATTCTTGGTGTTCTGGCAACCTCTTGCCCACCACCGTATCAGGGTTATCACCCAACGGTAAATCTCTTGAGCATTTACTCCATGGCGTGCAGCCGGAGTTAGTCCTCGGACACCGGGATGGCCCGTAGCCCCCCATTGTGTCATGGTGCGCAGGCCGAAGACTCTTGCTATGCGCTCCAACAGACCGTACCTTTGGTCTCACATCGGACGGACATAGCGCAGGTCGGATCCTCCACCCCCCGTTGCTCAAATCGCCTTTCCTTCTCCGAGTACAGCGTACTCATGGCTATATCAAAGGCGCGGGTCGGTCTCACCAATCCTGTTCCTGGCATTTAAGCCTGGGCATAAGCCTTACACCCATTTTCTCACAACAACAGCGGGTCTTTCCTGGGCACACCAGTACTTCCTGTTACTCTCTTCACAGGTGGACACCGCACAAGCACAAATGTCAGGGGTCTTTCCTGGGCATGCCAGTACTTCCTGTGACTCGCTTCACAGGTGGACACCCTATGACATCAAGCATCACAAAAAGGGCCTTTCCTGGTCTCACCAGTACTACCTGTGCCTCATTCACAGGTTGGACCCAAAACCATCACAAGGCTATTTTCCTGGGCTACCACCCCAGTACTTCCTGCTACTCCTTTTCGCAGGTATAACCCGAGACTCCTTACACTACACGGTATCACGGAGTCTTCTCCGGTTCGTATGCAACATCACCAATCCAGACCAACCTGTCCAGATGGGCTTCACACAGCATGCCTATTCCGTACTCCATTTCCGGATCTATATGCACAACAAAAGGGGATTTCAAGAATCACCCAAATGACTCCCAAAAGCAGCCACCTCTTGGTGGGGGAATCAAAAGATATGCCAAAATAGAAGCCTTCACATGGCTAGGAAGAAAAGTCGTTACCCTTGACGATCGCTTCGGTGCCATGGCTTGAAAGCTAGCTTGCAAGACTCGCAAGATCGTCTCCTCCGCAACGCTGGCTTCGGATCTCTCGCCGGTAAACCGCAGCACCACCAACAGCAGCCCCCTTCCCTTCTTCCTCCTCCTTTCTCTCACTCTTTCTCTCTCTCTTGAAGAAAGATGAAGGCCAATTCAAAGTGAGGATTCTTTTCTGAATTCGGCCCTTAAGGAAAAAGAAGAAGAGCTTTCAGCCCTTGGATTCAGACTGAAGAAATGGACGGCCACGATTCTGCCAAAAGCACACATTTTGACCCGACACGGCCTCGAACACGGCCGTGTGCCTGGCCGTGTGCCTCAAGCGGTGGTCAACCGACTTATCCAAACCAGTGACACGCCCATGGGACACGCCCGTGTCATGGGCCGTGTCACCAACACGCCTTCAGACACGCCCGTGTCTGTGGCCGTGTACCTGGGTAAAAAATCCCAAATCATCCCGAGACTTCACACGGCCTGGGACACGCCCGTGTCCCCGGCCGTGTGCCCAGACACGGCACCCAGACACGCCCTGTCAAAATCATTCGGCGGGCTGAGCTCGTCGTTCCGATTTGACACGCCCTGTGACACGCCCGTGTCACAGGCCGTGTCACCTATCTCGACACTCGACACTCGACACTCGACGATCTCGACACTCGACGATCTCGACACTCGACACTCAACGACACGGCCATGGACACGCCCGTGTCCTAGGCCGTGTGCCTCCTCTCGACGATCGTCGAGCAAAAATCGTCGACACCTAAGTCGACTGTCGATACTGCCTTGACACGCCCTGCGACACGCCCGTGTCGCAGGCCGTGTCCACCTGACACGCCCTGGGACACGCCCGTGTCCCAGGCCGTGTCACCCAAATTTTCCCGTTTCAGAACTTTGGGTTGTTACAATCCTCCCCTCCTACAGGAAATTTCGTCCTCGAAATTTGGAGACAGGAAAGCAACAGAAACCAGCAAGAAAAAGGGTACAACATATAAAATTTAATGTTACAACTTTTTCGCTCCAATTTACACAAACAGCTCAGGGAACTCTTCTCGCATGGTCTGCTCACGCTCCCTTGTCAGTTCTTCACGGCCGCAGTTGTCCCACCGGACTTTTACCATATCGACCGTCTTGTTCCGCAACTGTTTCTCGGCTCGATCTTCGATCTGAATGGGTCTAACTCTCGTTGTTAGCCCATACTCCACCGGCACACGATCATCCGCGATCATTTGAGCTGGATCTTTCACGGCTTTCCGCAGTACCGAGATGTGAAAAACATCATGTAATCCACCCAAGTCCGCCGACAGAGCTAGCCGATAAGCCGCTTCGCCAATTCGCTCAACGACTTCAAAAGGACCTAAATATCTTGGACTCAACTTTTTCAATCGTCGAATCCTGGAGACACCTTTGAATGGCTTGATCTTCAAGTAGACCCAATCGCCAACCGCAAATTCGACATTCCGGTGCTTGGCGTTGTAGTACTTCGCTTGTCGATCTTGAGCAATCAGCAATCTCTCTCGAATAGTCCGAATGGTTGAGTTTGCTTCATCCACCTCATTTGGTTTAACAATCCGAGCTTCACCCGCTTCTACCCAAGCCAAGGGAGTACGACACTTCCTGCCATATAGAGCTTCATATGGTGCCATCCCAATGCTTGCTTGGTAGCTATTATTATATGCAAACTCGACCATATAGAGATGATCTTCCCATTTCTTTCCGAAATCAAGGGCGCACATTCGGAGCATGTCCTCCATTGTTCTGTTGGTACGTTCAGTTTGGCCATCCGTTTGGGGATGAAAGGCCGTACTGAAAGTCAATTTCGTGCCCAACAGTCGGTGAACTAGCCTCCAATCATTTGACGTAAACCGCCCATCTCGATCACTTACGATGCTCCGAGGAACACCGTGAAGCCGCACAATCTGGTCAACATATAACTTTGCCAAACTTTCAACTGAATCATCCCGCCTGTTCGGAAGGAAATGTGCTACTTTGGTTAGCTGGTCAACTATCACCCAAATGGAATCATTTCCTCGCTACGATCTTGGCAACCCATGCACAAAATCCATGGAAATATCATCAAATTTCCACACTGGGATCGGCAGTGACTTCAAATAACCGCCCGGCTTTTGGCATTCAGACTTCACCATCGCACATGTTTGGCATTTGGCCACATAAAGGGCAATATCTTTCTTGAGCCCTGGCCACCAAAAGAGCTTTTTCATATCGTTGAACATCTTTGTGCTCCCGGGGTGAATGGAATACTTCGTATAATGTGCTTCATACATCAGTTCTTCCCTCAGTTTCCCCACATTTGGGATGCACAATCGGCCTTCTTTTCGCAAAAGACCGTCAATCCAGGTGAACTTGCCTTCTGGCCCTTCAGTCACATAGCGCAAGAGATCTTCATCCAACTCCGTTGCCCGTCGAACTCGGTCCGCAAGGTCACATTGCACCTCGGTCCAGTTCAAACACGCAATGGCAGTGGAATTTTTGTCAACACAATAGATCTCCAATGCCTCCAACTCCTGGATCAGACGTTCATCATGCCTTTGTAACCAATTCGCTCTAGCCGGAACTCGCCGACTCAAGGCATCCGCGACAACATTTCCCTTCCCGGGTGTATAGTGAATCTCGAAAGTGTAGTCCCCAAGGAACTCCAACCACCTTCGTTGTCGCATGTTCAACTCTTTCTGTTCCAAAAGGTACTTGAGGCTCTTATGATCCGTATAGATCTCCACCTTCACGCCATAAAGGTAGTGTCGCCACAGCTTCAGTGCAAAAATCACCGCCGCTAGTTCCAAATCATGGACGGGATAATTTCGCTCGTGCACCTTCAGTTGGCGTGAGCCATAAGCAATAACTTTTCCATTCTGCAGAAGAACGCAGCCTAAGCCGCTCCCTGAGGCATCACTATAAATAACAAAACCATCGGTCCCACATGGCGAAGACAACACCGGCGCCGTGGTCAACCGAATCTTCAGCTCTTCAAAAGCTCGTGCACACTCTGGCGTCCAAACGAACTTCTGATCCTTCCGTGTCAGTGTGGTTAGCGGCAAAGCGATCCGCGAGAAGTTCTCCACAAATCTTCTATAGTAGCCCGCAAGTCCAAGGAAACTCCTGACTTCGGCCACGGAAGACAATATTGGCCATTCTTGTATGGCTCTTATCTTCGCTGGATCCACTGCAATGCCCGCTCCACTCACCACATGGCCCAAAAATGCTACTGACGATAGCCAAAACTCGCACTTCGAGAACTTGGCATAGAGCTGATTTTGCCTCAACGTGTTCAACACCAACCGCAAGTGAATCTCATGTTCAGCTTTCGACTTTGAGTACACCAGGATATCATCAATGAACACTATCACAAACAGATCCAGGTACTCACGGAAAATGCGGTGCATCAAATCCATAAACACAGAGGGCGCATTGCACAGTCCAAAGGGCATGACTGTGAACTCATAGTGCCCATAGCGTGTTCCAAATGCAGTTTTGGGAATATCACCTTCCCGAATCTTTAACTGGTAATAACCAGACTTCAGGTCCAACTTCGAATAGACAGTAGAACCTACCAGCTGATCAAATAACTCATCAATCCGGGGGATCGGATATTTATTCTTCTCGGTCAGCTTATTCAGTTCACGGTAGTCGATGCACAATCGCAATCCACCGTCTTTCTTCTTTACAAAAAGCACAGGCGCGCTCCAAGGTGACATACTTGGGCGTATATACCCTTGCTCTAGCATTTCTTGCAGTTGAATCTTCAATTCCGCCATCTCTTTTGGCGCGACGCGATATGGCGAGCGGGCCACAGGTTTCGCACCTGGCACCAACTCGATCGTGAAGTCAATCTCCCGCTGGGGTGGTAGCCCAGGGAGATTCGTGGGAAACACATCTGTAAATTCTGCCACAATCGGAACCTCGCACACACTGGCCTTAGGCTCAACAGCCTGAATTAGTGCAAAGTAACACTCCGCACCCTTCCGAACAGCCTTGACTACCTGGAGTGCAGACATCAATGTCCCGCCCACTCCTCGCATACCCGCGAACTTTGTCTCCTGTTCGGTATTCTGGCCCAACGTGATTTCTTTGGACTGACAATCAATCATAGCATGCTGTTCCGCAAGCCAATCCATCCCAAAAATCACATCGAATTCCGAAATTGGCAAAACAAATGCGGTTAAACAAAAATCCCGACTTCCTAGCTGAACCGCCACATCGCAAGCTTGATCCGCAAGCATCCAACAGCCATTCGGCAACACCACTCTGACCTTATCTGTCTTTGCACGACTGGGTATCCCAAGCCGCGTTATAAAATCACAAGACAGAAAAGAATGCGATGCACCTGTATCAAACAGTGCTC
This sequence comes from Platanthera guangdongensis, assembly GCA_039583875.1. NCBI lineage: Eukaryota > Viridiplantae > Streptophyta > Magnoliopsida > Asparagales > Orchidaceae > Platanthera > Platanthera guangdongensis. The sequence goes on along the minus strand of CM077160.1, from coordinate 74,392,918 downwards.
GCGCCAGCGTGTCCCGAATCATCACAAAACCTGTGACCACGTCACTCTGCTTGATGGCCTCCTGCAGGCCAAGATTGTAGACCCGGGGTTGCGCTTGCGAGGCAGAGGAATCCACCACCGCCTTTCCTTTCTCCGCATACGATGCTCCCGCCTTCTTTTCACTCTTCGGCGGCATCCGACAATCTCGCGCAATATGCCCCATGCGGCCACAATTGTAGCAGACCCGAGTATCTGGCTTGGAAGTAGCCCCTGACGTTGCTCCCGTTGCAACTGATGAAGGAGCTTGTCCACTCGGCTTGGACTTCTTACCCCATTTCTTCTTATAGAATGGTTTCCCAGATCGGGGCGCCTTCCACTCCGGTTGCGTCACAGTTGTAAGACCCCTCCTCCCCGGATCCCAAAACACGGCACGAAGGGGGAGTCTTATGCCCGGAACAGCCGCCTTGCGGTAGCATTAGCACACGGGCTAACCTGTACCACAAGACGCCTATCCCGCCGGCTACAACCATATCAATGTACATGCCAACCCAACCAAATAAGTAAACCAAACAGAAGTCAAATCCACATTAAGTTATATAAAGTCCAAATATATCAATAAAGAGAAGCTAAAACATGCTTCTACTATATATCAGAGTACAGCTAAACATTGCCCCAAACGGGCTACATCAGAGTAATCAAAACTAACATCAGTAACAGACGGTATCGACGGCACCGTCACATCAGGCCCTGTCGTCCTGGCCTGGCTGTCCTGCTGCGTAGTCTGCGGCTGCTCTACCTGTGGCGTGACCTCCTAAAAAGGAAGACGTAGCAACCGTTAGTCGAAACGACTAAGTGGTTTCACATCCGCTCCCCCGGCGACTCCTCGGCACCGGGCGGAGAAAAGGAACAAGAGTATAGTATATGTAACAAGTAAGCAAGTAAAGGAAGTACAAGCAGGTGGCATGGTACATGAGTATCAATGTATAACTAGCAGTTCTACAAAGCTATCAATATGTAAACTAACAATTCTACAAGAGCCATCAAGGTATAATAACAAGTGTAAGAAAGCTACAGCAGGAAAGTAACTTAACTTATAAGAATGCCCATACAAACTTATAAGTTAAGGATCGGGTTACATAAAGTAACTCATCGTATAAGAGTGCCCATACAAACTTATACGATGAGGATCTTGTTGTGCAATGATATGAAATGCTATGAATGCTATGCAATGACTCACCCATGCACTTGCTATGTCGACACAGACTGTAGTTCCCACTTTTCGAGCAGGTAGCTAACCTCTCAGGCATCAGCCGCCGTGGCCAGGCGGTGACAGTAGAACGGGCACTTCTACTACTAGGCGGGTATCACACTACTTCACCTAGGCCTCCATACGCCTCAACGCTAAGAACACAACAGCGGAGCCCATGCGTACTATGGCCCAGCGGGGTCTTGGGTAGATGTGCACCAAGAACACAGCCCGAACTGGCCTTGCGTGACCCGGAAGGGGCCTCGGAAGAAAGCACGAGGACACAGCCCAACCGTTCACATGGTCGGAGGGGCCTCGGGAAGTGAACACCGAGGACACAGCCCAAACCGACCAAGTCTAACTGCCAACTCCCGTCGGTGTGACGACTGGCGAGCCCGTAGACCTGCCACACTATCCTTAACCCGGGATTACGACACCGCGTGTCGACTCACACCACATGCAAACACCACATCAACATATCATGGAAGGGGCCTCGGAAGTAAACACGAGGACACAGCCCAACCATCCATCCACACCTATCTCAACACAACAAACGAGTGACGGTCAACACCGCACTTTCATTCTTCCACAATACTACCCGTAGGGAGACAACGCTCTAAGTATTGGTCCACTAGACTCATTTCATTAGTCAAACATATCCATGGCCATGGTCTATTCATCTATATGACTTCCCAAATGATGACAATGTAAAATAACGTAATGCGCATATAAGATCTATCACATCATCCTTTTTAGTAATATCATAACTTAAACATGAAGTGTACCATATTCAATCTTCCAATTCCTACCAGTTCAATTCTTTTAAACAAGTTTGTTTCACAATTTGGTAATATGAAATATGATTAATAAGATACTTCAATCACACAACAAATGATTAATCATAAGGGTTCATCCAAGGCAAGTATCTTGCATTAATAATTTCACCGAAACAAAATCCATTTTTCCATTAAGCCCAGAATTTAGGCGCAGGTTGAATCTGGTCAGCAACTTCGACCGGAGATTCCCGAGGCTACAGGAATCCGGTGAAGTCGTGTAACCCCTCGATGGAAAGGTATTTCCATGGACTACATCTTTCATATTCAGAGCTCAACCCAGATTTGACATTATCCTATTTGAAATCGGACTTGAAGTCCGCTGCGTACAGAACACAGTTTCTGCATGCAGGATTTATTAAACACCATTTTCGTTTGGATTTTCCCGTGGCTACAGACTTCGCTAGAAGTCGTGCAACCACTCGTTGGAAAGGTATTTTCAAGGGCTTCAACTTTCGTGTTTAGTCAAAAGCCCAGATCTGACCATAATACACTTAAAAATGGTCACGAAGTTCGCTGCGCGCAGAATACAGATTCTGCACGCATCTTAAGGCGGAATGAACGGCATCGGTTCATCTTCCTCCTCAAGGCGATCTTCCAAAAATCATTCCAGAAAACCTCCTCCCTTATTCACCCTCAAGAGGCCAAAACCCTTCACGAAACCATCCCTTATCATCCATTGAAAAAGGGGCGTGGTTGAAGAGATCTAAAACCTAAGACACAAGTCTTAGCATGACCTTTCCTAGAAAACTCCTCCTCACCATCAAGACTCTCTTGAGTCGATGTCTCGCCTAGGAAAATAACTATAGATCTAGCACCAAGGGAGAGGGTAGGAAACTCACGTTGGCTCCAGCGGTACCACCATTTCTCGCCATGGATCGCGTAGTTCTCCTCGGCGGCATCTTCTCTTTCACGGCGATGGCGGATCTCCTTCGGTAGGACTTGCTCCTGCAGTTTTCCCTCTCACAGGGGTTCTCACTGGAAATAGGGGATGAAAAGAGCATGAAAACGGCTAGGGTTTTCTGTCCCTTATATAAATAAAATATGACACGGGTAGGGACACGGCCGTGTCCGTACCCGTGTCCCGCTTCCGCGAAACGGCCGTGGCGGTTTCCATGTCGATTCAATGCTTGACACGGGTAGGGACACGCCCGTGTCCCAACCCGTGTTCACATGACACGGCCGTGTGCCTGGCCGTGTCATTGGCCGTGTACTTCTCGGGTTGCATCTCGACACTTCTCGTCGAGCTCAACTCGACGCACACGGGAAGGGACACGGCCGTGTCACTACCCGTGTCCCTTGGTGTCGACACAGCTCGACGATCTCGACACGGGTCGTCGAGCTCAACTCGACGCACACGGGTAGGCACACGGCCGTGTCCCTACCCGTGTCCCTAGGTGTCGACACAGCTCGACGATCTCGACACGGGTCGTCGAGCTCAACTCGACGCACACGGGTAGGCACACGGCCGTGTCCATACCCGTGTCCCTAGGTGTCGACACAGCTCGACGATCTCGACACGGGTCGTCGAGCTCAACTCGACGCACACGGGTAGGCACACGGCCGTGTCCCTACCCGTGTCACTTCCTTTTTACACTGATTCTCCACTTCTCCACATGTGCAGTCCAATTCCCTGCACTCTCAGGACTCAAGTCAACCCTCCTGACTCAAAACACACACACTAGGGGGCTAGAGCGATTCGGGACGTTACAAATCCTATAAACAAAATAAAAGATTTCGTCCCCGAAATCAGGCTTAGGTTGTGGGGAGAAGTGTATAACAGGAAATTTAACATATGCTTTTAAATAAAATTACCTTGAGCAAACAACTCCGGGTAGCGTTGCCGCATTAAATCCATTGGCTCCCAAGTGTACTCCTCCTTCCCATGATTCATCCATTGCACCTTCACTAAGGGAACACTTTTGCGGCGTAATGTTCTTGTCTCGCTGTCAACAATTCGTACCGGCTCTAGTCGCACAGTCCTATCTGATGCCACCGCACCATCAGTAGTGGGAATATACTGGTCGGGCCGCAACAGTGCTTTTCGAAGCGACGATACATGGAACACGTCGTGAAGATTTTCCAATTCCGGTGGTAACTCCAACCGATAGGCCAACGGGCCAATCCTTTCCAATATAGTATAAGGCCCAACATACCTCGGGCTGAGCTTTTTCACTCCACGCACCCGCGAAACTCCATGCATCGGCCGAATCTTAAGGAACACTTTTTCGCCCACTTGGAACTCCACCATCCGGTGCTTTTTATTGTAATACTTCGCCTGTCGACTTTGAGCCTCCAACATGCGATCCCGTATCAATCTGACCGCCGCATCAGTATCATCTATGTATCCGTTTCCCAATGCCTTCGGATCTTCATCTTGTACCCAAGACAAGGGAGTCCTGCACCTTCTTCCATAAAGGGCTTCATGGGGCGCCATGCCGATGCTCGCCTGATGGCTATTATTATAGGAGAATTCCACTAGTGGCAAGAGCCTTTCCCATGGCTCTCCTCTGTCCAACACACATAACCTCAATAAATCCTCCAGTGTTCTGATGGTCCGCTCTGACTGCCCGTCCGTCTGTGGATGAAATGCGGTACTAAAGGTTAGGCGTGAGCCCAAATACGCCTGTACCGCCTTCCACTCATTGGATGTAAACCGACCATCCCGATCTGAAACAATTGTCTTGGGCACGCCATGATACCGTACAAATTGCTCCACAAAAAGGCGTACCAAAGCATCCACGTGTGCTTCCTTCTTCATTGGAATGAACCGGGCCACCTTTGTCAGTCGATCCACAATAACCCATACTGAATCATTCCCGGAGCGGGAACGAGGTAACCCATGAACAAAGTCCATGGAGATATCCTCGAACTTCCATTCGGGGATGGGCAATGACTGCAACAAACCACCGGGACTCCTGCATTCAGCCTTCACTCTTTGGCAAGCTTCGCAATGTGTAACATAGTAGCGGACATCCTTCTTCATTCCCGGCCAACACATGGTCTTCCGCAGTCCGGCGTACATCTTAGCAATACCCGGATGCACTGAATATTGAGAGGAATGCGCCTCTCTCAATATATCTTCCCGAATTTTGCCGCCCTTGGGAATATAGAGTCGGCCACGAAAATAAATGAGGCCGTCTTTGAGTATGTACTCATCGGTGGTCCCATCTTCAATTGCCTTGATTGCCGGGGCCAAGGCCGCATCCATTCCTTGCTCTACCCGAATCCGGTCTCGGATATCACAAACTATGCTCATGTTGGCCAAATACTCCGCATACTCTGCCGAAGGATCCTTGTATACTAGAGTAATTTCCATCTCCTCGATCATCCGAGCCAACTCCATGCTCATCAGCCGAGACTCTGGGCTAGAGCCTGGCACTTTTCTACTCAAGGCATCGGCTACCGAGTTCGCTTTCCCGGGGTGGTAGTTCATGGTGAACTCGTAGTCGCATAGAAATTCCAACCACCGCCGTTGCCTCAGGTTCAACTCCTTCTGAGTGTGAACATACTTCAAGTTTTTGTGATCGGAAAAGATCTCACAGTGCACGCCATATAAATAATGCCTCCAGACTTTCAAAGCGAACACCACTGCTCCCAACTCCAAATCATGAACCGGGTAATTAATTTCATGTTTCTTTAACTGCCTTGAAGCATATGCGATCACGTGCCCATGCTGCATCAATACCGCTCCCATCCCTTGATATGAAGCGTCCGTGTAAACTTGAAATCCTTCCTTCCCCGACGGAAGTGCAAGGATGGGGGCGGAGGTAAGCCTATCCTTCAGCTCTTGAAATGCCGCTTCACATTGAGGTGTCCACTCAAATGGCACTCCCTTCTTCGTCAAGGAGGTAAGAGGAAGGGCAATCTTGGAGAATCCTTTCACGAACTTGCGGTAGTACCCAGCAAGTCCAAGAAAACTTCGTACATCAGCCGCCGACTTCAAGGGCGACCACTCCTTCACGGCTCGCACCTTCGCTGGATCCACCGCTAATCCTGCTCCACTGATCACATGCCCCAAGAAGGCTACCTCCTTAAGCCAGAATTCACACTTGCTAAACTTGGCATACAAGGCATGCTCCTTCAATTTCTTCAAAACCAAGGTCAGGTGCTCGACATGCTCCTCCTCCGTCTTTGAGTAGACCAAGATGTCGTCGATGAAAACAATGACGAAGATGTCCAAATACGGTTCAAACACCTTGTTCATCAAGCTCATGAAGGCCGAAGGGGCATTTGTGAGCCCAAACGGCATTACTGTGAACTCATACAAACCATATCTCGAACTGAAGGCCGTTTTCTGGATGTCCCCTTCTTGTATCCTCAACTGATAGTATCCGGAGCGCAAATCCAATTTAGAAAACCAATGTGCTCCCACTAGTTGATCGAACAACTCATCGATCCGCGGTAGTGGGTAAGTGTTCCGCACCGTCAATCGATTGAGTTCCCGATAATCTATGCACAATCGCAGTGTTCCATCCTTCTTCTTCACGAACAACACAGGGGCTCCCCATGGTGATGAACTGGGGCGAACGAACCCTGAATCCACCAGTTCCTGCAATTGAACTCTAAACTCCGCGAGTTCTTTCGGAGCCATTCTGTACGGAGCCTTGGATACAGGCTTGGCACCTGGTACTAGATTGATCTGGAAGTCAACCTCTCTATGCGGAGGTAATCCTGGTAGCTTCTCAGGAAATACCTCAGGAAAATCCCGCACTACCCGTACATCCTTTAATTCCAACGCTGCTTCCTTCAACTCGAACCAGATCATGAAGACCTCATCCCCCTTCATATGAGCCTTTACAGCCTGAATAGAAGATAATATCATACGTGGCGCGAAGCCAATACCTTGGAAGATGACGTCAGAGTCTCCATGCCTCAAATAGATCCGCTTCTCCGCGCAGTCGATCCTCGCGAAGTGCCAGTCCAGCCATGCCATGCCCAAAATGATGTCAAACTCCGGCATCCTCAGAACCGTGGCCGGCGTATCAAAGGCCTTCCCATCAATAAATAACTCCAACTCGCACTTGGCGGTCGCGATCATCTCCGAGCCGTCCGGAAGGCGTACACGTCGGGCTATACCCGTGAAGTACTGAACATCCCCCACGTCTTTTATGAAATCCTCGGACACAAAAGAGTGTGAGGCACCGGTATCGAATAGAGTGTAGGCCGGTTTCTCACTAACCATTACGCCTTAGTATCAAGATTGTGAATGCTCAAGCCAGATTCCTAGAAAAACTTAGGCAGACTAAGGACGAATGCTTAATTTCTTCCTCGTAGTCCTCGTCTTTGAGCTGGGTCCCGCTTCAATCACTCCTTCAGCGAGTCTCTTAACGCTTGTCTGAACACCCAAAAGACCCGCTCCCAACCACTTTACCATATCCATTATCTCCACCAAGCACAAATCTCCTATAAACAAAAGTGGTTGCCCTAGGGAATCTGCCATGTCTATTTTATCCGTTAGATTCAAAATCTGCTATAAACAAAAGTGCTTGCCCTAGGGGATCTCGCAAGACTTTATACCATAGTTTTACATACTTGGGGTCGTCCAAACTTGGAAGATCGACGTATAAAGGTATGTACCTAAGGTCAGGTTGGCTAATCGTAGGGTCAAAGTTGGACAAACTTAATGTGAATTACATATGGGCACACCACTGCTTCCGCTAAGTCAGTTTGTCCCCAAACTGACTAACCAAACGGGGGTGGCACCATTGTTGAATGACTTCTTAGTTGAGGATCGTGGCAAACTGATACCATTTGTAAGACCCCTCCTCCCCGGATCCCAAAACACGGCACGAAGGGGGAGTCTTATGCCCGGAACAGCCGCCTTGCGGTAGCATTAGCACACGGGCTAACCTGTACCACAAGACGCCTATCCCGCCGGCTACAACCATATCAATGTACATGCCAACCCAACCAAATAAGTAAACCAAACAGAAGTCAAATCCACATTAAGTTATATAAAGTCCAAATACATCAATAAAGAGAAGCTAAAACATGCTTCTACTATATATCAGAGTACAGCTAAACATTGCCCCAAACGGGCTACATCAGAGTAATCAAAACTAACATCAGTAACAGACGGTATCGACGGCACCGTCACATCAGGCCCTGTCGTCCTGGCCTGGCTGTCCTGCTGCGTAGTCTGCGGCTGCTCTACCTGTGGCGTGACCTCCTAAAAAGGAAGACGTAGCAACCGTTAGTCGAAACGACTAAGTGGTTTCACATCCGCTCCCCCGGCGACTCCTCGGCACCGGGCGGAGAAAAGGAACAAGAGTATAGTATATGTAACAAGTAAGCAAGTAAAGGAAGTACAAGCAGGTGGCATGGTACATGAGTATCAATGTATAACTAGCAGTTCTACAAAGCTATCAATATGTAAACTAACAATTCTACAAGAGCCATCAAGGTATAATAACAAGTGTAAGAAAGCTACAGCAGGAAAGTAACTTAACTTATAAGAATGCCCATACAAACTTATAAGTTAAGGATCGGGTTACATAAAGTAACTCATCGTATAAGAGTGCCCATACAAACTTATACGATGAGGATCTTGTTGTGCAATGATATGAAATGCTATGAATGCTATGCAATGACTCACCCATGCACTTGCTATGTCGACACAGACTGTAGTTCCCACTTTTCGAGCAGGTAGCTAACCTCTCAGGCATCAGCCGCCGTGGCCAGGCGGTGACAGTAGAACGGGCACTTCTACTACTAGGCGGGTATCACACTACTTCACCTAGGCCTCCATACGCCTCAACGCTAAGAACACAACAGCGGAGCCCATGCGTACTATGGCCCAGCGGGGTCTTGGGTAGATGTGCACCAAGAACACAGCCCGAACTGGCCTTGCGTGACCCGGAAGGGGCCTCGGAAGAAAGCACGAGGACACAGCCCAACCGTTCACATGGTCGGAGGGGCCTCGGGAAGTGAACACCGAGGACACAGCCCAAACCGACCAAGTCTAACTGCCAACTCCCGTCGGTGTGACGACTGGCGAGCCCGTAGACCTGCCACACTATCCTTAACCCGGGATTACGACACCGCGTGTCGACTCACACCACATGCAAACACCACATCAACATATCATGGAAGGGGCCTCGGAAGTAAACACGAGGACACAGCCCAACCATCCATCCACACCTATCTCAACACAACAAACGAGTGACGGTCAACACCGCACTTTCATTCTTCCACAATACTACCCGTAGGGAGACAACGCTCTAAGTATTGGTCCACTAGACTCATTTCATTAGTCAAACATATCCATGGCCATGGTCTATTCATCTATATGACTTCCCAAATGATGACAATGTAAAATAACGTAATGCGCATATAAGATCTATCACATCATCCTTTTTAGTAATATCATAACTTAAACATGAAGTGTACCATATTCAATCTTCCAATTCCTACCAGTTCAATTCTTTTAAACAAGTTTGTTTCACAATTTGGTAATATGAAATATGATTAATAAGATACTTCAATCACACAACAAATGATTAATCATAAGGGTTCATCCAAGGCAAGTATCTTGCATTAATAATTTCACCGAAACAAAATCCATTTTTCCATTAAGCCCAGAATTTAGGCGCAGGTTGAATCTGGTCAGCAACTTCGACCGGAGATTCCCGAGGCTACAGGAATCCGGTGAAGTCGTGTAACCCCTCGATGGAAAGGTATTTCCATGGACTACATCTTTCATATTCAGAGCTCAACCCAGATTTGACATTATCCTATTTGAAATCGGACTTGAAGTCCGCTGCGTACAGAACACAGTTTCTGCATGCAGGATTTATTAAACACCATTTTCGTTTGGATTTTCCCGTGGCTACAGACTTCGCTAGAAGTCGTGCAACCACTCGTTGGAAAGGTATTTTCAAGGGCTTCAACTTTCGTGTTTAGTCAAAAGCCCAGATCTGACCATAATACACTTAAAAATGGTCACGAAGTTCGCTGCGCGCAGAATACAGATTCTGCACGCATCTTAAGGCGGAATGAACGGCATCGGTTCATCTTCCTCCTCAAGGCGATCTTCCAAAAATCATTCCAGAAAACCTCCTCCCTTATTCACCCTCAAGAGGCCAAAACCCTTCACGAAACCATCCCTTATCATCCATTGAAAAAGGGGCGTGGTTGAAGAGATCTAAAACCTAAGACACAAGTCTTAGCATGACCTTTCCTAGAAAACTCCTCCTCACCATCAAGACTCTCTTGAGTCGATGTCTCGCCTAGGAAAATAACTATAGATCTAGCACCAAGGGAGAGGGTAGGAAACTCACGTTGGCTCCAGCGGTACCACCATTTCTCGCCATGGATCGCGTAGTTCTCCTCGGCGGCATCTTCTCTTTCACGGCGATGGCGGATCTCCTTCGGTAGGACTTGCTCCTGCAGTTTTCCCTCTCACAGGGGTTCTCACTGGAAATAGGGGATGAAAAGAGCATGAAAACGGCTAGGGTTTTCTGTCCCTTATATAAATAAAATATGACACGGGTAGGGACACGGCCGTGTCCGTACCCGTGTCCCGCTTCCGCGAAACGGCCGTGGCGGTTTCCATGTCGATTCAATGCTTGACACGGGTAGGGACACGCCCGTGTCCCAACCCGTGTTCACATGACACGGCCGTGTGCCTGGCCGTGTCATTGGCCGTGTACTTCTCGGGTTGCATCTCGACACTTCTCGTCGAGCTCAACTCGACGCACACGGGAAGGGACACGGCCGTGTCACTACCCGTGTCCCTTGGTGTCGACACAGCTCGACGATCTCGACACGGGTCGTCGAGCTCAACTCGACGCACACGGGTAGGCACACGGCCGTGTCCCTACCCGTGTCCCTAGGTGTCGACACAGCTCGACGATCTCGACACGGGTCGTCGAGCTCAACTCGACGCACACGGGTAGGCACACGGCCGTGTCCATACCCGTGTCCCTAGGTGTCGACACAGCTCGACGATCTCGACACGGGTCGTCGAGCTCAACTCGACGCACACGGGTAGGCACACGGCCGTGTCCCTACCCGTGTCACTTCCTTTTTACACTGATTCTCCACTTCTCCACATGTGCAGTCCAATTCCCTGCACTCTCAGGACTCAAGTCAACCCTCCTGACTCAAAACACACACACTAGGGGGCTAGAGCGATTCGGGACGTTACAACAGTCAAAGCTCTTTTTCCTTGCACCCTTTTCATATCCTTTTCCAACGCGGTTGCAGTGTCAACCAATGCTTGGAAACCTTGGTTCACAGAACTTGACACAAGGAACCTCAACTCGTCCCTCAGGCCTTCATAGAACCTATTGGTCTTCCGCTGCTCATCAGCAAATATCGAACCCGCATACCGCCCCAAGCGCGTAAATTCATGCAGGTACGCGTCAACACTGCCCTCACCTTGAGTCAACCATTGGAATTCATTTTCCATGGCTATCCGCTGAGCCACAGGAAGGTGCTTTGCTAGGAACAATCGAGAGAATTCATCCATGGAGACTTGAGCTAACGGACGACCCGCCAAATGATGTAACTCTATCTCATCCCACCACAAGCGAGCTTCTCCTTCAAGCAAGAATGTAGCTAAGGTAACCTTCTGACGCTCCGCCGTGCCAATCGCCGCCATAACTCTCTTGACGCGCGATAACCAATCCTCTGCCTGCGTCGGAGTACCCGCTCCCGAAAATGTAGGCGGATGGAAACTCATGAACCATGTTAGTTGCTTCTCAGCTGCTCGAGGAGCCACATCCACTACAGGTTCCGGCCTTGCCTCCACCTGTTCTGGCCTAACATCCACTTGTTCCTGCCTAAGTGGCTGGCCTTGGATCATGGTAAATAATGCCTCCGCAACTAACCGCACATGCTCGGCAGACGGTGGAGGTGTAGGCACCTCAGCTGGTGCCCTACGCTCATCAGAACGCTGGGGCTCAGACGGCCCAGCTCCACTTCGTGTCACCTAAAGGTGGACAAGACACATACATTAGCGGTCGTACCCAAGCAAACAACACAAAATAGGAACACGCAGGTTCCTCAAACATACAAAATGCATTCCTATCATGGACATTCAGGAGTTCATTCGTAGACTTTGGGTTGCACAAACACGTGCTCGCCACCCCACAAAAGAAGTCGACCACGACTTCGAGAGGGAAAGACCAAAACAACCGATACCAAAAATGTAACAACCCCATCCGTTCATATGATATATTCTAGAAGGTCCGGCCGGGGCCCCATAGGATATACCACAAAACAGTCGGTGAAGGTACAGGATGATACCAGAGTAGCGCATCGCACCTATCACATGCATTCTAGCGGAAGCCTAAACTACTTGAACTCCTCATGAATGTCCAAACATAAAACTCCACATTTTATATACATATAGGAATGTCTTACAATAAGAACAAGTGTTGGCCTTATGGCCTTACATAGCTTTCATACAGTGGCTACAACTATGGGCGCGCAGGCCGGCCACAACAAAAGAAAACACACATCTCAAACATAGCCTTCGAGGGCTAAACAGCAGCAGCAGCAACACCAGCAGGAGCATCAACCTCTATGCGTCCCGCTCGGCTCTCCAGCACCTGTGCAAGGGACAATCCACCCACCGGTGGCAAACAAAAGCAACGGTCAGCGTTCAGCTGACCAAATTATAACGACCCTACCCCTTCTCTCGGGGCAGCGGTATTTATCCCTGCAGGCATATCATATCACAAGTATGGCAATATATCAAAATGTGCTCAGGTCGACGATAGTTGAGCTCAGATCGACGATTTATGCTTCCAGTCTAGTTCCAGACTCTAAGCTCAGGTCGACGGTAGTTGAGCTCAGGTCGACGATTTTCTGGAGAGATCGACGATTCTCAAGATTCAAATTCAGACAGTTATGGAATTCTATCTTATTTATTCCTACCATTTATTTCAAGGATCTTGTAGCCATTTCAATTATCCTGGAGCAAGTTTCAAGGGAGATTTAAAGGAATGTTTTCTAGGACTTTCCTCCAGAGACAAAATTCATTTAAGGAAGTCATTAATGAGTGGCTAACTGATGAACTGTAAATATGCGTATTCTTATGCACATTAATTTAGTCATTTTCGTCATTTTTACTTATTTTTGTTCAATAAAATACTCCTATTCTTGTAAATTTTCTTCTAACTTGTTTTATTTGATTTTGCAGAAAAATTCCAAAATCTGCCAAAATTGGGCAGTACACGCCCGTGACACTTTGGTCACGCCCGTGACCGGGCCGTGACATTGCATTTCCCGTGAAATTACAAAATTTCTGAAGTTAAAGCTTGACAGGCCTGGCGACACGCCCGTGTCACCCGACACGGGGCGTGACCCAAGCCCGTGTCCTCTCCTCTCGACGAATTCCGCTCGACGATCGTCGAGTGTCGACACCAACAGTCACACCCAGTGTCACGCCCGTGACCGAGGGCGTGACCCAATTTCAGCTCAACGATTTCGACTCGACACTTTCCGCTCGACATTCGTCGAGTGTTGACCCCAACTGTCACGCCCATAGTCACACCCGTGACATGGGGCGTGACCTTTCCAGCTGGCCCGACAAGATGCTGCCGAGGACATTTGACGCAACCCGCGCCCGGTTCTACCTCCCCGTCACGCCCAGAGTCACGCCCGTGACCTAGGGCGTGACTGCTGCGAACTCAGCCCGAAGTCAACTTTGCTGTCCAATCGCCGGCCGCCTTCATGAATAGTACTGTCACGCCCCCCCTACACGCCCGTGACCGAGGGCGTGTACTTAGAAAATTTTTCCTATAAATAGCCCAGTTCTGTAAGGTCCAAGGGTTCAGATTTTTGGGCCAAGTTAGTGTCTTTTTGTGGGCTGCATCCGTGATTTTCAAAGCTATGTAAGGAGATTTCTCCCTTTTTTTATTTCATTTCTTGTTTTGTCTTAGCTTTAGCCCTTGTAATAGCTTGTAATAGTTCCTAAAAATCAATAAAATGTTAGTTTTTCTCTTCATATTTAGCTTTGGAATGAACACTTGTGCCCACTTTCCTTCTCATTTTTATCCTTGGTTTTATCTTTGTTCTTCATTTAGTTCTTCTTTTATGAAAAGTGTGTGTGTGTGTATGAGTGTAACATGCTTACTTTACATGTTTTTTTTACTTTTTTCATGCTTAGGGATGATAGGTTTTCCTCTTTACATGCCTTTAGTTTTTCTTTTTCTTCATGATAGGTTTCCTTCTCATTTTCTTGCTTAGGGATGATAGGTTTTCTCCTTTTTCACCTTGTCTTTTTCTTGAAAGTGATAGGATTTCATTCTTAAGAATTCATAAATGAGGTTTGAAAAGTGATATTGTTCCTCTTTTTTTTTTACTTAGTTTTTCTTTTAGGATTGTAAAACATCTTTTGTTCTTTTCATTCTCTCTTCACCTTTTTTTACTACTTTTATAAATTCTTAAGAATGAAAAAGTTTGAATTTTAATTTTTGAGCACTTTTGATTTTGACTTTATTTTGTAAAACTTTTTGCTCATTCTCTTTTTGTTTGTTCTTTTTATGTGTTTTGGGTAAGTTTTAGGAGTAGAAATCTTGTTATTTTAATTTTTAGGTAACTTTAATTTTTCTTTGTTATTAGTGTGTGTGAGTGTATGAGAATAAACTTTCTTTTGTTCTTCTTAAATTTTCATGTTGAGTGTGTGAGTGTAGGTGTATAATTTTTATGCTTTGTTCAAATTATGTAGAGTGTGTGAGTGTAGGTGTATAATTTTCATGCTTTGTTTTAATGCTTTCTTTTAATGCCTTGTTCAATTTTGTAGAGTGTGTGAGTGTAGGTGTTAGCTTTATTGCTTTCTTGAATTTCATATGGAGTGTGTGTGTTTGTGTGCATTTATTTCCGCCTACTCGTTAAGAGTTAAATGGCGCATTGTTTTTTCATTTTCAGTCCTACTCATTCGAGTAGGACTTGTAATTTTTCTTTCTTTATTTTTCCGCCTACTCACTTGAGTTAAATGGCCGGACTTTATAGCCCTGTAATCGCATTTATTTTCTCCTACTCATTTGAGTAGGACTCGCTTTCATTTCAGTCCTACTCGTTTGAGTAGGACTTGCAATTTTCAGCCTTTATTTACCTCCCTCACTCGTTTGAGTGGGACTCGCAAATTATGAATATGCAAATTTCTTTTATGTGTAACTTAGTTTCTTTTTAATTTATAATTTGGAGTGTGTGTGAGTTCTTATTTTAGTTAACTTTTTAGCTTTCTAAATTTTGTTATTTTTCTTGTGTCCCTTTCTTATAAACGTTCAGTGTTTAATTTCGAACTCGCGCCTCACTAAATTATAAGCCGTCCCCATACCGATGTGTGGCTAATCGCTATTAGCCTCGGCATCGAAGAGCATTGGGACATTTAAAATGATTTATAATAATTGAAGCTCTTTATTTTCATTTTAATTTAAGCACTTAGGGTTTACCCCGGGTTTACGACGCGTAGGACCACATATCGATGTGTGGGCCCTATTTCCGTAGTCCATATGCTAGCTAGCCGAGAGGCCGTGCATATGGACCGATCACCCCTGGGTAAATAGAGTTGCGTGCATCCCCTCGAGAGAGGACTAGCGTAATTCTACCGGATTGGGTTCCCCACCCAATAGCGGGGTTCTTAGCGTAAAGCGGGCGTTAAGAGGAATCCTTCGTCGGACTAACGTTCGGTCGAATAGTCTTAACGTTTAGGTGAGCGATATCCCTATAGCTAGGTGAGCTCACATTTGTGGAACCTCCACGGCCAAGTTGCCTTATTATTAATTTGAAAACTAAGTCTTTTTATTATTAAAAATTGTTTTAGTCTTAATCCGATTCGATGCCGAGCGTTAACCCTTCATCGAATATTTTCTAAATCGTTTTTTTTCGCTCCTTTGCTTTTCCGTCTTTTATTAAGTAAAAAAATCCACCTTTCTTTCAGTAAAATAATAGTCCTCCCGGAGGAGTAAGAATAGTCAACGCGACCCCGAGAACAATATGACCTCGGTATTCCCCCGAATATCGAGTACTACTTGCGATAGGTGCACTTGCCTACCCGAGCGAGCCCGCGGCGATTGACTCACCAAACCAACCACAGTAAGAGTCTGTTCGCGGGCGCATCAAGTCTGTTCGCGGGCTTTATTCGAAGAGATGGCTATGAACGCCTATCAATGGAACGTCCCGCGGGGACGGCCAAAGCCGGCGGCTGGTCTTTTTGAAGTGGATGCCACTGCTCTCTTGACCCTTCAAGTTGAAAGGTTAACAAAGCAGGTGGCGGAGATGTCTGCTGCCTCCTCCACTCCGCCTTGTTTTATTCCCCCTAATGTCTGCGTAGCTGAAGAGTTCGTGGACTTCATGGGAAATTCGGGTCGTCCTCCTTTCAACCCCAACAACAACCCTTATAGTAATAACTATAATCCGGGTTGGAGGAATCACCCCAACTTCTCGTGGAGCAACCCGAATAATGCTCAGCGTCCCCCTATTTCTTATGCGCCCGGATTTCTTCCTCCCCCTCCTCTTCCGAAACCCTCCCCGATGGAGGAAAATTTTTCGAAGTATATTGCGTCCAACGAGTCAAATATCCGGAACATCACCGGATCGCTAAAAACACTCGAACAACAGGTTGGACAGCTGGCGAGGATGATGTCCGAGCGCGCGCTCGGGGCACTACCGGGAAACACGGAGCCCAATCCGCGGGAGAACGCCAACGCTATAACCCTCCGTAGCGGAAAGGAGGTGGTCGATCCAAAACGGACCGACCCTCAGGTACATATTTCACCTCCGACCCCTCTTCCCCTTTCTTCGCTTACGCCGCCTTTACCTATTATAAAAGAAAAAATTATTTTAAACAAGGCTCTTCCGTATCCGCATAAATTATATAACGAGCGTAAGGACGCGCAATATGAAAAATTTATTTTATTATTAAAACAAATTCACATTAATGTTCCTTTTTGCGAGGCTATCTCGCAAATGCCCAAATATGCGAAATTTTTAAAAGAACTACTTTCTAATAAACGCAAATTAGAGGATATTTCGCATGTATCTCTCAACGCTGTCTGCTCGGCGGCCCTTACTAATAAATTGCCCGCAAAACAAAACGACCCGGGACGGTTTTCCATCCCGTGCCTTTTTGGCGATATATTAGTAAAGTACGCCTTAGCTGATTTAGGGGCTAGCATTAATCTGATGCCGTTCTCGCTCTTTTCGCGTTTAGGTTTGGGTACTCCTAGTCCTACGAATATGCGCATCCAATTAGCGGATCGCTCGGTTAAGTTCCCTATCGAGGTAGTGGAGGACGTCCTTGTCCGAGTCGACAAGTTTACCTTCCCGGTAGACTTCGTCATCTTAGATATCGAGGAGGACGCCGAGGTACCAATAATACTCAGTCGCCCTTTTCTCGCCACCTCCCGCGTACTAATAGATGTTAGTAATGGTAGCCTTCTCCTCCGAGTAGGCGATGACCAAGTTACTTTCTCTATTAATCCCTCGATGGACAATTTGTCATCGAGCGATGATTTCTGCTATTCTTTAGATACCTTTTTCGGAGATTGTTCTTCTCCCATTTTCGAGTCCGTATTTTTAAATGACGATATTTATGCGCTCGAAAATTTTAACTGCGATGAGGATACGTCTATAGACTTGCCTTTCGAACCAATTGGTAAGAAAGACATAGGAATTAAAACCTCCCTAGAAGAACCGCCCATCCTAGACCTCAAACCCTTACCCGCCTCGCTCAAGTACGCTTTTTTGGGAAAAGGTGATACGCTCCCCATTATCATTTCTTCGGACTTGAGTGATTCGGAGACTTCCGATTTATTGGAAGTTTTATTTAAACATCGCCACGCAATTGCGTGGCAAATCTCTGACCTAAAGGGGATTAGCCCCTCCTTTTGCACCCATAAGATTTTTCTTAACGATAATTGCCGCAAAACGATTCAGCCGCAGCGTCGTCTTAACCCAAACATGAAAGACGTCGTTAAAGCCGAAATCATTAAGTTATTCGATGCGGGAATTATCTACCCTATTTCGGACAGTGCATGGGTTAGTCCCGTGCATGTCGTGCCCAAGAAGGGCGGTCTTACTGTAGTGGCGAATGAGCATAACGAGCTTGTCCCAACTCGTACTGTTACGGGTTGGCGAGTGTGCATCGATTATAGAAAACTTAATGACGCCACCCGCAAGGACCATTTTCCTCTGCCATTTCTAGACCAGATTTTAGAGCGTTTATCCGGTCATCCGTATTATTGTTTTCTTGATGGTTTATCGGGGTTTTTCCAAATCCCCATTTCCTCCGATGATCAAGAGAAAACAACTTTTACTTGCCTGTTTGGCACCTTCGCATATCGAAGAATGCCATTTGGACTCTGCAACGCGCCAGCTACATTCCAAAGATGTATGCTAGCGATCTTTGGCGAGCTAGTAGAAGACATTATGGAAGTCTTTATGGATGACTTTTCTGTTTTCGGACGCTCTTTTCCCGATTGCCTTAATAATTTAGATCGTGTCCTTCAACGGTGCGAGGACACAAGCCTTGTTTTAAATTGGGAAAAATGCAACTTTATGGTTCGAGAAGGTTTGGTCCTCGGCCATATGATTTCGTCTAAGGGGATAGAGGTGGATAAGGCCAAGATAGAAATTATAGAAAAACTTCCGCATCCAACAAACGTAAAATCTATTAGGAGTTTCTTAGGCCATGCGGGCTTTTATCGACGCTTTATTCAAGACTTTTCAAAAATAACAAAGCCGCTAACTCACCTCTTGGAAAAGGAATCACGCTTCATCTTTAGTAGTGAATGCGAGTCCGCCTTTAATTTGATAAAACAAAAACTTATCTCTTCACCAATATTAGTGACCCCTAATTGGTCCCTTCCATTCGAAATAATGTGCGACGCTAGTGATATTGCCTTAGGTGCCGTTCTTGGCCAACGCGTAGAAAAACATTTTCATCCTATTTATTACGCTAGCAAGACGCTCACTTCCGCACAAGTAAATTACACGACAACGGAAAATGAACTCTTAGCCGTCGTTTTCGCTTTCAATAAGTTTCGCTCGTATATAACGCTATCTAAAGTTATCGTTTTTACCGATCACTCCGCGCTTAAATATTTATTAGCTAAAAATGATGCGAAGCCCCGCCTTCTTCGATGGATTCTCCTCCTACAAGAGTTTGATTTGGAGATCCGAGATAAGCGGGGAGCGGAAAATCTAGCGGCGGACCACCTCTCCCGTTTAGAAAATCCGGGTGCGGAAGCGCTCGTCGAATCTGAAATAAATGACAGATTCCCCGAGGAACGCCTTCTTGCCATTAATAAATCCTCGTCATCTTCGCCTTGGTTCGCAGATTTTGCAAATTTTTTAGTAGCGCGGGTCCTTCCAAAAGAATTTTCCAGTCATCAAAAGAAGAAATTCTTTTCTGACTTGAAAAATTTCTTTTGGGAGGACCCATTTCTTTTTCGTATCTGGGCGGACCAAGCGGTTCGACGATGCGTTGCGGGTGTGGAGTGCTTATAAATTCTTAAGCACTGCCACGAGGGTCCAGCCGGTGGGCATTATCAAGCCAACCGGACCGCTCGGAAGGCGCTCGAGGCGGGCTACTTTTGGCCCACTCTCTTCAAAGACGCGCATAATTTTGTGCGCGCATGCGATAGCTGTCAGCGGTCGGGTAACATCTCTCGTCGCGACGAGATGCCCCAAAACATGTTTTTAGAGTGCGAAGTCTTCGATTTGTGGGGCATAGATTTTGTTGGCCCCCTACCTCCGTCTTTCAAAAATATGTATATTTTAGTGGCGGTCGACTACGTATCAAGGTGGGCGGAAGCGCAAGCTCTCCCCACCAACGATGCGCGAGTCGTCGTTACATTTCTTAAAAAATTATTTTCTCGCTTCGGCACGCCTCGCGCAATTGTTAGTGATAGGGGAACGCATTTCTGTAACGCTCTTATGGCTAAGACGTTAGCTAAATATGGAGTCACGCACAAGCTTGCCACCCCCTACCACCCGCAAACAAGTGGCCAAGTCGAGGTAGTAAATCGAGAGATTAAGCGAATTTTAGAAAAAACTGTTTCACTAAATAGGAAAGATTGGTCTGTTAAACTCGATGATGCGTTGTGGCCGTATCGGACGGCATACAAAACCGCTATTGGATGTACGCCGTTCCGGTTAGTCTACGGCAAAGCGTGCCATTTACCCGTAGAATTAGAACATCGCGCACTTTGGGCTTTAAAACTCTTAAACCTCGACTCCAACTTAGCCGCTCAGAATAGAAAACTGCAACTAAACGAGCTCGATGAATGGCATGCGAACGCTTACGAGAGCAATAAATTCTATAAGGAGCGCTCTAAGTTATATCACGATCGAAAAATCAAGTCCCAAAAATTATTTTCTCCGGGCGATCTTGTCCTTCTTTATAATTCACGTCTTAGGCTTTTTCCAGGTAAATTAAAATCTAGATGGTCCGGTCCCTTTCTAGTTGAAGAAGTTTTTCCATATGGAACCGTACTAGTCTCCCACCCGGACAAAGGTTCTTTTAAAGTAAACGGTCATCGGTTAAAGTCTTACATCGCGGGCGACCCAGTGATCGATTTTAGCGAAACCATAACTTTCCTCCACCTAATAAACCCGCCAAAATAGTCAAGCTACACGACTATAAACAAAGCGCTCCTGGGAGGCACCCCTCGCTTATCTTTTTCGCTCTTTCCTTATTACCTTTGCTGTTTTTTTTCTAATAAACGCAGGGTTTCTGATCGGCCTTCCCCACCGCGTTTCAGGGAAGCTTCTACCCCCTTCCCTTTCTTTTCTTTGTACATATTGTCTTTCCTTTCTGTTCCGCATACTTACGATACAACATTGGGGACAATGTTGGACTTAAGTATGGGGGTATTTTCGTGCTTTACTTTCTGCACTTCAATTTTTCTGCATCTCAAAAAAAAGAAAAATACAAAAAAATACATATAACAACAAAACAAAAACAAAAAAATTAAAAAACATCTTAAAATGAAACAAAAAAATTTAAATGAAAAAACAAAAAAAATTTAAATGAAAAAACAAAAAAAAAAATTTAAATGAAAAAACAAAAATCCAAAAAATTTTCTTTTTGTTTTGTTCTCTTTCTCTTTTCCAAAAACTCAAAAAACAAAACAAAAAAATTTTTTTATTTAGTTTCACTTTGTATATATTTTTTGTATTTTTTCTCTCTCCCCCTTCCTCATTCTTATACAAACCTTTTCTTTTTCTCCCTTATTTTTGTACATATTATGAAATTCTCTTAAAAAAAATACAAAAAAAAAAAAGATAATAGTTCAAAAAAATTTTCAAAAAAAAAATTGAGAAAAACAAAAATACAAAAAAGATAATAAATGAAAAACAAACAAAAAAAATGATAACAAAAACTATAAAAATAAAAAAAAAATGTTTTGAAATAAATAAATTAAATATTCCATACTTAACTTTTCTGCTATCCAAAAATTCTGTCCTGAGTTTATTTATATGTGAATACTATTAATTCTCTGTTTGCTATCCGTTTGTTAATTATTGATTGAAACATTTAAATAGCCGGGGTTAAGTTTTAAAGAATTCTTTATGCTTTGTTAAAAATAGCAAACTCGTTTTAGGCACTACTTCTAATTTTTCATTGATAGGAGCACGTATATTATGTTAGGAAATAACGACTATAGAATTCAATTATACTTACTTTTAGCTTTCTGAAAAAAATTGGGACGTACAAATTATTAAGGTTGCTCTCAAAAATTTTTAGATTACAATCTAGTTTTCCTTTCTCCCCTTACTTTTCATGACCTACTTGGCATGAAAAATTTTATCCTTAAAAGATCTTATGTCAATGGGAACAAGATTTTGTTCCGTAAACATAGGCACCCAATAATTTTAAAAGATTATATAGGGAGTAAGAGGATAAAATTCATTACTCCTACAAATATACATTGGGTTAATTTTTCTTATGAAGTTGAAAAACAAAAATCATTTTAGGAAAATAAGATTTTGTTTTCCTAATAATCCAAAAGAAAAAAAATGGAGGTTCGAGAAAAAATTACCTCACCTCAAATATCAAAACCCTCTTCATAAACCACACCACCCCCTTAGCCAATTACACGATTCTAGAATTAATTCAAAAATCTTTTTGAGAGCATAATTAGTAAATTGTATTATTTCCGGTAGCACTCGTATAAGCTAGAGTTCTTATAATTCCAAACTATTTTCGTTAACCTAACCATTACAAATGTTGTCTTCTATTTGATTACATCAAGAAGTCTTTTGGCCAAAACTTTTGCGCTATTTAAATCATCTACATAATTTTAGGACTTAACTCTTACACCCCGTATATTTATTTCGATCTCTCTTATAATTGATTAAGCGATAGCCAAAACTTAGAGTTTTTTTTATTCCTTATAAATTCACCTCAAACTTTTGCTCTGGAATAGCAAAAGCCTAAGTATGGGGGTATTTGATGAACTGTAAATATGCGTATTTTTATGCACATTAATTTAGTCATTTTCGTCATTTTTACTTATTTTTGTTCAATAAAATGCTCCTATTCTTGTAAATTTTCTTCTAACTTGTTTTATTTGATTTTGCAGAAAAATTCCAAAATCTGCCAAAATTGGGCAGTACACGCCCGTGACACTTTGGTCACGCCCGTGACCGGGCCGTGACATTGCATTTCCCGTGAAATTACAAAATTTCTGAAGTTAAAGCTTGACACGCCTGGCGACACGCCCGTGTCACCCGACACGGGGCGTGACCCAAGCCCGTGTCCTCTCCTCTCGACGAATTCCGCTCGACGATCGTCGAGTGTCGACACCAACAGTCACGCCCAGTGTCACGCCCGTGACCGAGGGCGTGACCCAATTTCAGCTCAACGATTTCGACTCGACACTTTTCGCTCGACATTCGTCGAGTGTCGACCCCAACTGTCACGCCCATAGTCACACCCGTGACATGGGGCGTGACCTTTCCAGCTGGCCCGACAAGATGCTGCCGAGGACATTTGACGCAACCCGCGCCCGGTTCTACCTCCCCGTCACGCCCAGAGTCACGCCCGTGACCTGGGGCGTGACTGCTGCGAACTCAGCCCGAAGTCAACTTTGCTGTCCAATCGCCGGCCGCCTTCATGAATAGTACTGTCACGCCCCCCCTACACGCCCGTGACCGAGGGCGTGTACTTAGAAAATTTTTCCTATAAATAGCCCAGTTCTGTAAGGTCCAAGGGTTCAGATTTTTGGGCCAAGTTAGTGTCTTTTTGTGGGCTGCATCCGTGATTTTCAAAGCTATGTAAGGAGATTTCTCCCTTTTTTTTATTTCATTTCTTGTTTTGTTTTAGCTTTAGCCCTTGTAATAGCTTGTAATAGTTCCTAAAAATCAATAAAATGTTAGTTTTTCTCTTCATATTTAGCTTTGGAATGAACACTTGTGCCCACTTTCCTTCTCATTTTTATCCTTGGTTTTATCTTTGTTCTTCATTTAGTTCTTCTTTTATGAAAAGTGTGTGTGTGTGTGTATGAGTGTAACATGCTTACTTTACATGTTTTTTTTACTTGTTTTCATGCTTAGGGATGATAGGTTTTCCTCTTTACATGCCTTTAGTTTTTCTTTTTCTTCGTGATAGGTTTCCTTCTCATTTTCTTGCTTAGGGATGATAGGTTTTCTCCTTTTTCACCTTGTCTTTTTCTTGAAAGTGATAGGATTTCATTCTTAAGAATTCATAAATGAGGTTTGAAAAGTGATATTGTTCCTCTTTTTTTTTACTTAGTTTTTCTTTTAGGATTGTAAAACATCTTTTGTTCTTTTCATTCTCTCTTCACCTTTTTTACTACTTTTATAAATTCTTAAGAATGAAAAAGTTTGAATTTTAATTTTTGAGCACTTTTGATTTTGACTTTATTTTGTAAAACTTTTTGCTCATTCTCTTTTTGTTTGTTCTTTTTATGTGTTTTGGGTAAGTTTTAGGAGTAGAAATCTTGTTATTTTAATTTTTAGGTAACTTTAATTTTTCTTTGTTATTAGTGTGTGTGAGTGTATGAGAATAAACTTTCTTTTGTTCTTCTTAAATTTTCATGTTGAGTGTGTGAGTGTAGGTGTATAATTTTTATGCTTTGTTCAAATTATGTAGAGTGTGTGAGTGTAGGTGTATAATTTTCATGCTTTGTTTTAATGCTTTCTTTTAATGCCTTGTTCAATTTTGTAGAGTGTGTGAGTGTAGGTGTTAGCTTTATTGCTTTCTTGAATTTCATATGTAGTGTGTGTGTTTGTGTGCATTTATTTCCGCCTACTCGTTAAGAGTTAAATGACGCATCGTTTTTTCATTTTCAGTCCTACTCATTCGAGTAGGACTTGTAATTTTTCTTTCTTTATTTTTCCGCCTACTCACTTGAGTTAAATGGCCGGACTTTATAGCCCTGTAATCGCATTTATTTTCTCCTACTCATTTGAGTAGGACTCGCTTTCATTTCAGTCCTACTCGTTTGAGTAGGACTTGCAATTTTCAGCCTTTATTTACCGCCCCCACTCGTTTGAGTGGGACTCGCAAATTATGAATATGCAAATTTCTTTTATGTGTAACTTAGTTTCTTTTTAATTTATAATTTGGAGTGTGCGTGAGTTCTTATTTTAGTTAACTTTTTAGCTTTCTAAATTTTGTTATTTTTCTTGTGTCCCTTTCTTATAAACGTTCAGTGTTTAATTTCGAACTCGCGCCTCACTAAATTATAA
Source organism: Platanthera guangdongensis (assembly GCA_039583875.1). Lineage (NCBI taxonomy): Eukaryota > Viridiplantae > Streptophyta > Magnoliopsida > Asparagales > Orchidaceae > Platanthera > Platanthera guangdongensis. Next base: position 74,368,183 of record CM077160.1, on the reverse strand, counting down.
GCCGTCCCCATACCGATGTGTGGCTAATCGCTATTAGCCTCGGCATCGAAGAGCATTGGGATATTTAAAATGATTTATAATAATTGAAGCTCTTTATTTTCATTTTAATTTAAGCACTTAGGGTTTACCCCGGGTTTATGACGCGTAGGACCACATATCGATGTGTGGGCCCTATTTCCGTAGTCCATATGCTAGCTAGCCGAGAGGACGTGCATATGGACCGATCACCCCTGGGTAAATAGAGTTGTGTGCATCCCCTCGAGAGAGGACTAGCGTAATTCTACCGGATTGGGTTCCCCACCCAATAGCGGGGTTCTTAGCGTAAAGCGGGCGTTAAGAGGAATCCTTCGTCGGACTAACGTTCGGTCGAATAGTCTTAACGTTTAGTTGAGCGATATCCCTATAGCTAGGTGAGCTCACATTTGTGGAACCTCCACGGCCAAGTTGCCTTATTATTAATTTGAAAACTAAGTCTTTTTATTATTAAAAATTGTTTTAGTATTAATCCGATTCGATGCCGAGCGTTAACCCTTCATCGAATATTTTCTAAATCGTTTTTTTTCGCTCCTTTGCTTTTCCGTCTTTTATTAAGTAAAAAAATCCACCTTTCTTTCAGTAAAATAATAGTCCTCCCGGAAGAGTAAGAATAGTCAACGCGACCCCGAGAACAATACGACCTCGGTATTCTCCCGAATATCGAGTACTACTTGCGATAGGTGCACTTGCCTACCCGAGCGAGCCCGCGGCGATCGACTCACCGAACCAACCACAGTAAGAGTCTGTTCGCGGGCGCATCACTAACGGCTATCTTAGAGATAAAGAATCAATTCATTCTTTTCAGATCTAAGGAATAAAAGAGGATTTCATTCTACTACTCCTAACAATTACACACAGAAAGAGAATAGTCACAGACAGACACACAAACAGAATTCATTTAGAACACTCACCACTAAAGGAGATCAACATACAAAAAAGAAGATTTTCTAGATCTTTTTTGACTCAAGTGTTCAGAGGCTTCATCCATCAAGACTCCAGACACTACACATTTCAGCAACTGCTGGAATCATCCTTTGTTGGAGATCTCATCTACTGAAGACCTATCACCCTAGTGCAAAGCTTCTTTTCCTGAACAACTTCCAGATCTCGGGGGGAGCTTTGACAACATCATCCACTAGTCTTCTCTTTGATTGATGACAGATAAAAACATCTCACCTCTTTTTTTTTCTGCTGTAAAAGGGTTTCTCAAAACTCCCTTCAAAAGTTTTGTGCTGGTTTCTGAGACCTTGTCAAAACTCAGTGGTGGCAAGACACCTGATCAAAAAATCTAGTTTGGTTTTTGAGCACCTTATCAAAAGCTCATTGGTGCCCAGGACACCTGATAAACTCATCCTGCAGTGGATTCCTACCTAGGGTGGTAGAAGAGTGGATGTACCCAGATTGATTGGGGAACCACTATAGCTCCTTGTGTCTTCTGGTTGCTATATTTTGTTTGCTGTGTGCTGTGTTTTTATTTCTTGCTTTCATAATTTTTATTTACTGCAAGCACCTTACACATATATTTAAATTAAGTCTTCCACTGCAAAATAATTTTTAACTTGAAAATTATTTTAATATACTCTATTCACCCCCCCCTCTAGAGTTAAGGTAGATCTTATCCCCACTTTCAGAATGAGCTTGACCTTCGTCGTCAACCCTTTGCTAATCGGTACTTTATCGACCGCAATCACATGCGAAGGCTCTTGCACCACCTTCCGCAACAATGATATGTGGAATACATCATGTAGACCACTCAGTTCTACTGATAGCTTTAATCGATAAGAAGCCTCGCCAATACGCTCCAGAACCTCAAACGGTCCAAGGTACCTCGGGCTTAGCTTCTTCAAGCATCGTACCCGTGATACACCCTTGAACGGCTTAATCTTCAAATACATCCAGTCGCCAACAGCGAACTCCACGTTCCAATGCTTGGCATTATAGTACTTAGCTTGCCGGTCCTGAGCGATTAGCAATCGTTCGCGAATGGTTCGTAACAACGAGGTTGTATCTTCAACTTCCTTCCGCTTGTACAGCTTCGAATCACCCATTTCCAACCATGACAACGGTGTGCGACATCTCCTACCATAAAGGGACTCGAAGGGCAGCATTTGAATGCTCGCTTGGTAGCTGTTGTTATAAGCAAATTCCACCAAGTACAGGTGATCTTCCTACTGCTTCCCGAAATCCAAGACACACATGCAATGTTGATGCATGAAAACAGACAGGGAGTCGAGCACCACTAGCTAACGGTTCGAGCACTGAGGGAAGGAAGGGAAAAGAGGAGACTGTAGAATAGTCATTTATTAGCGGTTGTAGCTGAGGGACAGAAAGAAAGGCCGCTGACAGCGGCAATAGCAGAGTTTGCCCGTCGCGGCTTAAATGTCACTCCTACGACGGGCTTTCCTTTTATTCAAAGCAAAGCGGTTACAAGAAGTAAAGAAGAGGTGAAGCCGGCCGGACTACAAGCCGCAAAGCACTAGACTTGAGACCACAGCTCTTAACAAGCGAGCGCCTGGATACGACTCAGCGTGCTTTGGGGAGTGCACCCTCCCCCTATTTATAGGCTCGGGGGCCTGCCAAAACAGGCAGGGCTAAAGTTACCAGCTGCCCGGGGTACAGGAGAACCGGGCAGAGGTGAGGGAAAGCAAATGAGCAGAAAAGGAGAAAGGAGAGAAACCGCGCGGCCTGGCGGATTCCTCCTGGCGAGCTGACGGCCTGGTTCCTGGGCCTTGACGTTGAGCAGGGTCGGCGTTAGCGGCGGCCTGACATGGTGACCGCCCAGCTTCACTGACGACAAGCCGACTTGACGTGGGCAGACTCTAGAAGGCACAGGCCGGCCGGTCTCTGACGACCGGTCAGCTTCACATGCTTGGCAGCTAGAAGAACCAGGACGCCCGGTCTGGAAAGATGTGAAAACTGGTCGCAGATTCCGGTCTTAACATAATCCCCGCACGTTTTTAAGTTTCAGAAAAACTTCGAAAATATAGAACTAAGTCGGAGACCGCGACTGCCTTTAATGCATCGGTGTCTATAAAATCCCTTGACCCCTGTCATTCTTCAAGATCTCTGCCAAGCCACGGGTCGCTACTTGCCACTTGCGGTCAGAATTCTTCAACCCGATGCGGTATTCCACAAGATGGTCGTCATGTCGTCGATGTTAGCCCGCGACAAGAAATCGACTGAAAAGAAGAAAAACAGGAGCCAAAAATCGGATGACATTGGCCGACAACTCGCGAAAAAGGACGAGAAGCCGGTTACCCCAGCGGCTTCTGATTATGAAAAGAGGCCGACGCAGACTGTCGGTGAATCTTCACAGGCCACGTCCAATCCTGAAGCGGTTTTTAAGGTTTCTCCACCACAAACCGGAACTGCCAAATCTTTTGAGGTAACCTGCTCTCCATCGAGTGAAGTGTTCTTAAAAATAGGCGAGCCGGAGGAGAAAAGCATTGAATCTGGCAAGCCGCGCGAATTGTAGTCCAAGGTCGACCTAGTTGTTGTGGATGACAACGAGCCGGATAAGATGTTGGAGGCCGCACGGATTTTGGCTGAAAATAACAAGCGGACAGTAATGGTAGTCGGCTCCTTGAAATGGCAGAAGAAAAGGAGTGAGACCCTTGAAGAAAGGATGAAGAGGAAAATGCGGAAGATGCAGGCTGGAAATCGGAATGTTTCCATAAAGACCGGAGCGGATAGTCTACAACATAGGCCGCACGAGAAAGTGGTACCCGAGATTCCGTCTATACCAGAACCCAAACCGAATGAGTCAGAGGAGACATCCATGGCTAGCAAGACGATTAGTGACATCCTCTAAATCATGGAGACCGTGCAGCAGCAGGATGAGCTATTATCGACCCCAGCGGCTTCTGAAGAGGTTGACTGCCCCGAAGTCGAAGTCACTGGGGAGAAGCTTGGCGGGCCGGCTTCTGCGATTTCTGAAAGAGACGAGAAATTGAAACTTCGAGAGAAGATGGAGGATATGAAGAAGTAGATCGCTGGGAAGCCGATGGCGACCGCACTTCCTCTTCTGCAAGGTAATCATGGGGAAGTTAAGCGAATTGTTAACTTCTACAAGTTGTGGTCAAGGAAGAAGGGGGCGAACACAATTTTAAATCTGCTGCCTAGCTTTTTCTTGACCATGGCTCAACTGAAAAAACGAGCTAAAGAAGCCGAACGGCTATGGAAAGAAAAGCTAAAGCAGATAGGCCCCGAGCGACTCAGGCGGACAGTGTTTTGATTCCATACCACGGCTTATGAAGTAGATAAATGCCAAATCGGCGGTTTTATCCTACCAATTTCCTTGCAAGAAGGTCGCAATTATCCGGCTGAACCTAACTGCAGTTTATCTTCTGCAGGTGAACTGTAGACTGCGATGAAGCCGGGCTACTTGACATCCTTCTTGTCTATGCTGTCGCCGCCTCCGCCAAATGTTAGCGACAAAGAGATGGCCGACTTCCAGAAGGAGGACGATACATTGCAGGCGGCTGTGAGCGTACATGCCGAAGCCCTGTGGATTAAGGACGAAGAAAAGAGGGTTGCCCAGGAGGCCGCCGAGAAAAGGATCCAAGAGTTGCAAACCACCCTCGAGCAAGAGACCACAAGGCCACAGTCCGCACTGGAACAAGAGACCACAAAGTTGCAGTCCGCGCTGAAGGCCGTGGAGGGGAAAATAGTAGATATCTAGGCCGCCTTGGAGCAGGAGAGGGCAGAGAAGCAGGATATGCAAGCGCAAGTGCTGATGGCCGGACGGCTTGAGAGAGAGAAGAGATTCAATGCCCTAATGGAAAAGACCAAGGCCCGTCAACGGAGGCCGAATGAGACCAGCGGCTTGCACCAGCAGCTTTTGGGAAGTTGTCGGAAACAGGTCGCTCGGCTTCTAGTGGGGCTTCAAAGCCACCAGAGGTCGCGGTGGTCGGGCAGCCCGCAGAATCTAGTGGGCTAGAAGCTGGGGCTCAACTAATGGTTCCATTCGCCATAGTAGAGCGCGACACCGTGCGGGTCCACCGATCTCTGCACTCACTTCACAATCTGGTTAGCCAAGTGTATATTGAGATTGTAAGAACCGGTGACCAGGTCGTGCGAATAGGGCGAGAGGGACAGGAGGGTGATAGGCAGGGCTGAGCGACTTGAGAGAGATAAGCCGCGCGAATAATTTGAACATTATGTTGTAAAATATTTTTATACTGGATGCTGGACAATCTGATGGTTGTAAACTGTTGTATGTTTATTATGCTGCGAACTGTTTGTGGCTTATGCGGTTTGTATTTATGATCACCATATATGTGCATTATTCTGGAATATCTAAAGTATAGGAACTTAACCGCGCGGTCTGGCAAACAGAACGCTGGCTTGATAGCATGCGGTTTACATCCTTTGCCCCGAAGATATTAAAAAGTACAGGAACATGACTTCGCGGACTGACGGACTAAACTACGGTTTAGTCTTTGCACTAGTCTGTATTTTCTGCAGGTTGAGGTCGCGCGGCCAGATGGCTAGCCACAATTTGACGTTGATTATTGTTCCTCCAATGGTGTTCTATAAATAGAGATGACTCCGGAGATTTCATCACAAGACAAACAAGATGCGGGCTAAGTCCAAGTCGATGCGGTCTGACAAGGCCACCGCGGTCAGGACTGATACGGCCTCTGCATTCCACTCAGCAGCTCACAAAGAATGTCGGCTGACAAAAGCCGAGCTAGATGACTTTGTAGAGAAGCATATGTAGGGGAGCCCTCTAGTCGCGCGACTTCCACTGCAAGACGAGTGAATTAACACTTCCAACGCAAACAGATGGCCATCCTCATTGACCATTTTGACTGCGGTTTCCGCTTCCCGATCATGATGGAGGTCGTGGCGATCTTCGACCATTATGGCGTTGTGCCCTGACAACTGCCACCAAACTCAATAGCTGTCATCTATAGCTTTATCTCGTACTTGAGGTCGGAAAGAGTCTGATTCTCCATGAAGCTCTTCCGAGAGTGCTTCTCGGTGCGGTCTATCCCGGACTCCGGGACTAGGATCTTCCGGGGGCACTTATACTTCGGCTGTAGGGGGATGAAGGTCGTCAACCTGGCAAATAAGATCCCCAACTGGTCGGAGCGGTTTCTCATCTTTGAGGGAAACCTGTGGTTACTGTCGGTCAACCCGCAAATCCGGAATGAGGCCGCCTTTGGCAGCAGCGGCCTGGACTGCATGGAGAAGGAGATACACGACTTCTTCAAGGGCACGCGGCTTAATGTAAACCATTGCATCCCATTTCTGCCATCCTTGGAAGGAATGGAGGCGGAGGACAGTAAGTTACACACCGGATGAACTAATCTTTTAGTCGCACGGCCTGTGAACTGACTTTTACTTTGTCTTTACAGCTGCAGTGGCGGTCCCGCTAAACAAGCCACTGAGGCCTGGCGGCCTGATGCTCAAACAAAGAGAGAAGCGCACCAGGAGGGCCAAACCGCAGCGTGTTGAAGAAGTGGAGGAGTCGGCCTCCTCCGACGAGTTAATGTTGCGAGGAATGGGCAGCGGCCTGAAGGACGTCCATGGAAACCCCGCTATGCTATGTAGTCCGGACGGCGAATCTGTGAAGGTCTCCACCGCCCTCCCCTACTAGGGGAGGGGAAACGTAAGCCACAACGCAAATGTGGTTGGCTCCGCATTGTACGGCAAGCACAACTTGAAGGCGCTGCGCCGAGTTCCCACGGACGACCTGTCGCGATTAGCCGTGCAGGTCGGGGGAAGGAACTTCATTACGAGCCACATCATGGGTCTTGCCTACAAGCAATTAATGAAATACAAGAGCGGCCTGGAGAGGCGGTTAGAGGAAAAAGAATAAAACAAACAATTGAAGGAAAGGAAAGCGGTAAGTTATCACCTGATACTCGTGTGGTTACAATTATGAAACCGCGCGGTCTAACCTTTCACTTCTTTTCCAGGCGATGTACGACCAGGCCAACCCGACCTTCCAAGATAACATCTTCCCTCAAGTCATCCAGTGGATTGATGGAGCGCTTAATCGCCTCCGCGACCTTGGCGGCTTAGCGGCCGGCTTCACCGATTTTACCTGTCCCGACATATACCCCACCTTGAAAAAGGAGGTGGTCGCAGTCTACAGGAAGATCAAAGGCAAGGGCAAGGTCGGAAAGGAAGACGGCAAAGAGGAGGAAGACGACGAGGAAGTGGGTGGCCAGGGAAGTCGGAGAGAAGGCGCTTCATCTGAGACCGGCGGTCAGGGCTCGGAGACCGCGCGGACAGATCCGGCGACTTCTGGCGGCTCGACAGCTAGCAGCAGTTGGTACTCTGAATATTCCATCGACATCGAGGGTGGCAATGATTCAAGTTCTGCTGCGGCTAAAAAACTCAAGCCGGCCGATTAGGAACTTTTTTATTTTTTACTTATATTTTTGAGATTTTTTGGGAAATTGGCGGTATGATTTTTGTAAACCGCGCGGTTATGTTTTGTAAACCTTTATGAAATAGAAATGAAGGAAAACTTTACCTTTGTGTGTAGCTTACTTTATTTCTCATTTTTCTTACTCGCATAAGTCCCGCGTGGTCTCAGTGTAACTTCTGATTTAATAGATAGTTAACATATAAACCGGTCTGAGGCCATACTACGCTTCAATGAAGTTATCCGCAAGAGAGAGAGAGAGATATTCCTACGGCTTACTTGAGAATACATATTGAGGATAAGCCGCGCGGCTAACATTGTAACTACCAAAAGTCTTAATGAAGAAATATTATTATCTGCCTAGAAGAAAGAAATTCTCGCAACTTATTGAAAATAAACAATGACAATAGGTCGCGTGGCTAACATCTTAGCCGCCAAAAAGCCTTAATAATGAAATATACTTTTGCTGCTCGAGCAAACTCTGATGCAAATCGTGCTTTTCATGCTAGAGACTTAAAGGTAGAGACAAATAATATGCGTCTTCTGATATGATCATGCAAGCCGGTAATCAAAGATACTTTAAGCATGTTTAGCCGGCAAATAAGTCGCACGTTGAAGCCGAATAAGATAAAACCAGGCCCAGAGTTAACTGACAGAAGTAAGTCGGCCGGGTTCTCGAATATTTAAGAAATTAACCGGCAGATAGGCACATAGAAGCCGAATATTGTAAGCCGGAATAAGTATCCGTGCGGTCTGTGTATTGAATTATAGAAATTGGCACAGTCCGCTTAATAAAACCGCAAGATAGTGGATAGGCTCGTGTTGTCCTGCAAAAATAGATGGAGCTATGGGCTTATGTGTCGATGTGGGCAGGTGTAAGACCCCATTTTTTTTTCTTTCTCGCCACCGGGGTCTTATGCCCAGAACCGCCGCTTTGCGGTGACCCTTCATGCCTTGAAGCGACATCACCACAAAACGCCGTTTCTGCCGGCCAATTCGATCGCAGCATAGTAACAAAATTAGAGTAACAACATGCGCAGCACAACTCTAAGTTAAAAGTCCACAGAAATATCACATCAAGTAAAAATATCTCCACAATGGGAGAGTCCACAAAACCAAGCACTGTAAATAAGGGCTTATGCCCGATACATCAATTCCTCACTACAAGATCTCTCATGAGGAAATAAAGTAAAAACTACTAGAGTAAGGGCCTCACGGTCCCAGCTGTCTGAACTCCTGTGCTAGACTGCCCTATCTCCAAGCGTGTCAACCTCTGGGGCTGCTCCTCCAGTCTGGGCTCCGCGATCCCCTAAATGATGTGGTTCGAAAACCGTTAGTCTAAAAGACTAAGTCCTATCATCCCCCAACCCTTCCCCCCGTGGCTCCTAGACACCGAGCGGAGAGGAAGAAAGGGAGGACTTGAAAGTGGAGAGTATATCAAATGCAGGTGACGGTGGACTTAAATCTAGCAATTTATATAGTAACTAATCATATATGTAAACAAGTAAAGTAAAGTGACCTTAACTTATATGGGTACATATAAGCAAGGGGTCTTTTGCAAGGCTCTCATCGTATAAAGAGTCCCATACCAATTTATACGTTGGGGTGTCGGTTATTAACAGCAATATATATATATGTAAAAGAAAATTAACCTTAATTTATAAACTTGCCCACACAAGCTTATAGACCAAGGGGTCGTTTTGCAGGGCCTAATGTATAAGTGTCCCATACCACTTATATTTTAGGTGTCGAAGGTTAAATGAATCGCTTATGCTATGACATGCAAGTGGGTATGATGGATCAAGCAAGTGCAACACACACACCCGACTCTGTGCACACAGACCTTTAGTTCCCCCTTTCTGGAGCCTCACCTCCCAGGATACCTCCGTAGTGGCAGACGGAAGCGGTGGGTTGGGCCTCGCCCACCTCTAAACCAGTATAGCACTACTGGTCAGACCTATCGTACGCCTCAATGCTGGTGCACAAGCGGACTCCTGCGTACTCTTGCCGGCTGGCGCACCGGACTTCTGTTGGCGAAGTGCTATCACAACACTTGCCGAGTCAACGGATTGGTGTCTGTGCTAAGATCCTCCAATACCGGAGACCCACCACCTTAATATCATTCCTTTTATGCACATGCAAGTTTAGCGTAATCAAAACCCGAGCCGAATCTCCCCGGACCAACACGTCCGTCACAAACAATCAAGCCGAAGCTCCCCGGACCAACATCCCGTGCCATCAGTGTCTGTGAAATGTGCAACCCTAATTACTAAGTTACTCTTTTCAGCTTGTTAAACAATTTACGTTAACCCAGGACTGCCCCCGGTATTCCCTGTGAAGGGCTCTCAAGGGGCACTAGGAACTGTGTTGGGATTACGCCCAGCGTTCCCTTTCGCAAGGTACTTATTTTATTATTGGTTGATTCCTCTTACCCATTATTTTCTCATATTTCGATATGCTAATCCTAGGGTGATTTGACTCCAACTCTCCTTGGGTAGGACGATCTTTCGTCGGACCCGAACGCCTTTAAACCCTAGACAAAACCACTCCTCTACTCACTCATCTTCCAAAGGTGCAGCCCATTCCACTTGTTCTTGCAGCAAACCATCAAGACCCATCATACGTGCCCTAATTCACATCCAAATGAAATCCTGCAGTTTTGCTATATGCAGACCACTTAAGCTACATGATGTACTCACTAGGTGATACTCTAAATTCTCCTCCAATAACTCTACAAATTTTACCAGAGGTCTATTATGATAAATATAGTCTAATTTCAGAAAATTTATATTTTTCCTAATTAATCTACTATTTATTGAATTTTCCTCAACAGCTAGGCCATAGTCAATTTGAACATGAACCATATGATTTGCTAAGGTAATGGCCTCCTAAAATTTTTATCCACTAAATAACAGAGAAATATTATTGGTTGCCAATGATCATAATTTTCCATATAGTTCTTGACCCCTAAAAGATTTATTGAAAATAATTCCCAAGATCAAATATAATGAAGGAAGTGCAACAAATATGTCTCCAATAAATGTATGTAAAAATTACTAGGGCTTCATAAGGAACTAGAAACATCATGATGAAGAAATTAAAATTTTTCAGACCATCTAAATGTCATTATTAAATTTACCAAAGTTCCATAGAATTAAATAATTAAAGAAGCAACTACTAAATATAATTCTTCAAAAATTTCATAAGCATTTACAGAGATGGGTACCATTATTACAAGCCCCTTTGCTAAGTTTCATCAGATTTAATCAAGTATAATTATCTCCAAAAATTCCTAAGTGGAAATTGTAAAACATGACTTTGTGAATAAAGTACCAAACCTATTCATCCAAAATTTATTATAAAATTTCCACAGATGTAAATACCCTAAACAACTACCCATTCAAAAACTCAGCCCTTTTCAGAAGGTTTTGGTATTAGAACTTATGATTTCAAGCTAGTGCCCTAAACTAGGGTTATAGATTTAAGGGGTTTAAATTCTTCCAAATGCCCTAAAATTTTAACCACAGGACCATAGTAAACCCTATGGACATCTGTCCCAAGTTTCAAGCCCATCCAAGGTCTTTTGACCCCAAATTCCTCAAACCCTAGAACTTTACCCTAAAGGCCTACCCTAAAATTCTAGGGCTACCCTAGTCCAAAACCACTCCAAACTTCATAAGTGAGTTGTAACAAGTCAAAGTATATCAGTGGCCAAAAATTTTAGCCTCTGATGAGGGAATTTGGCCACTCAACCATCAAATAGTGGTTTTTGACCAAAATACCCTTATAGGGTCATATATAGGGTGGGTAAATTACCTATCCTAAACATCTCCAAATGAGCTAAAGTTTTAACCCTATACCTATCATGACATCTAAGGCCACCCACCAAAATTTGGGGGAGTTTTAAATTAATTAGGTCACATAATTAAATTAATCATGATTTATTAAATTTTTCTAAAAACTATAGAACAATGTTCTCCAAAAATTCTAAATCTTGGACAGGTTCTAGATATGCCTAAGACCTTCTCACTGCCCAAATTTCAACTTGTTTGGACAAGGAATGAAGTGTGGGCACCAAAATTAATTTCTGTTTAGGTCTAGGTATAGGTCCTACCAAAAAGGGTACCCTGGTCTAACCAGTGGCCAAAAAGGGTCCAAACAATTTTTGCTACAAACTAGACACCCTAAGCTACAATTTTCATGTTGGGCAGATTTCCATTCAGGTCCCTAAGTATTTTTAAAAATTAAATACATTAAATACAATCAGTGTGACAGAAATGAAATGTTTCTTATTTAATTCCTATAGTAATCTAATCTGATGCCGCACGAATCTTGGCGCAGATCGACGGCATCTGGTCATCGTCCCCGATGAGCCAACGGCCAGGATTGCTCCTTCCTGCGCCGACTTCAAACGTCTGCCGCCGGCCACCCCCTTCCCCCCCCGGCCGCCACCGCCACCATCCCTCCGTTGAGGTGGTGGCTACCGCCAGACGGCGGCACAGCCGCCGGAGGGGCGGATTCCGGCGATCCAACAAGAATTTTCTCTCGGCCGAAAGCCATGAATTTCCTGAATTGGATCGGGCTCAATTGAGCCCGAACCTCAGCCCTAATGGAACCTAAGATCTACCCATGAGAAAAGAGGAGGAGGAGGACCTTGTTGGCGGCCTGGAGACGAGCGATCTGCGGGTTGACATGGTGGTGGCGCCGCCGATCGGATTTCTGCAACCTCCCAGTAAACTCGCCGGATTTCTTCAGTTAAGGATTGGGAAATCCTCCCCCAAGCTCACTGGTGGTGTTTAAATCATCAGAGGGGGAGAAGAATGGGAGAAAACTGCCATGGCCATCATGGCCATTAAAGGCTTGTCTCGGCCATGATGGTGGAGGCTGTAACTGCCCCTTGACAGCCAGGAAAACGGCTGGAAACTCCTCCCCTTCACTGGAGGAGATGAATGCTGCCATCAATGGGACCATTGGCCTTTCCTTGGCCAATCTCCTCCTTCAACTCTCTTCCCCCTTTTCTCTCTCCTCCATTAGTGTGGGATGAAGCTTTCTCCTCTTTCCTAGTCACCAAAACTGACCATGCTGACTCCCCAGCCTATTGGCAGCCCTTTCCACCCATAATATTTCATTATGTTGTGGTTAACTCAAAAGGAAAAGGGTTGAGCTTGGGTTGACTCATTTAGGCTAATTTGACCTAACTCTAGCATAGGGTTGACCTTGGTCAACATGACCATTTGAGTTGACCCCAATGGGTCCTTGGTGACCTATTGGACTCCCTTAAGGTCTAGGAAGGGTTATGTAGGGTTACCCTGCACTTTGGAGGTCACATACCCTTGGTAAGGGTACTTTGACCAGATTAGGAGCTTGAGTTGACTTGGGTCAACCTGGCCTCTAGGGCTGACCCCAATGTGTCCTTAGAGACCCATTGACCTCACTTTAGGTAGGAGGGCATAGGTGGGGTCCTCTAGGTTAGGAGTAGGTCAATTAGCCCTATGTAGGCTAGTTTGACCCATTTAGGGCTAGGGTTGACCTTGGTCAATTGAGCCTCTTTGTTTGACCCCAATGGGTCCTTATGGCTCTAATGGGCCTCCAAAGGCATTAGGGGTGTTGTGGTTGGGTTTTGGGGTCAAGGTGTAGCCCATGGTCATCCTACACCATGGTTCAGAGTTCCACTATTTGCAGACCATGGTGATCCCCCACCTTCTGTCCCCTATCTCTTGACCCATTACTGGCTTCCTAGGGTTTGTCATGACCTAGTCATGGCCAAAACCATTCTTAGGGGTCTAGTTGGAAATGGGATGTTACAGCAGGTGCGTGTGGCAGTGCTTTCCACACAAAGAACACATAAGCAGGATTAAAATTCTTAATATCCACGACCGATGTCAAGCGGGACAAGTACCTAATGTCTCGATAGATGTCAAGCGGGACAAGTACGTAATGCCTGCGACTGATGTCAAGTGGAATTTCCACTACACATCTGCGACTGATGTCAAGCGGGATGTGGAGGGCTTAAGAATAAAAGGCATTTTACCCCCATATGCATGTATATTAATATCGAAAGTAAAGCTGAGAAATAAGCTTCAAATGGAAGATAATGCTTGTTTTTTTGTTACGGATGTGGCAAAAGGATATATGCTTGAAGCTTGACTATGCCACATTAATACCAATTACCAAGGGGACTCTATATATTATTCCGACCTTAAGCATTTTTATCATAGAGAAAAAGGAAGTCCCTACTTGAACCATTGAGTAAGCCAAAGAAGAATGCTTTAGAAAGTCACTGAATGATATAGTCTTGTAGCTTCCCAGCTCTTGTAAGTTGATCAGCTAACTCTCGGAAAGCCAAGCAATCTTCTATCTGATGACCAACATCTTTATGATACTTACAAAAAAAGCTCCTCATGGCGATATTTGAATTTTGACTTCGTACGTCAAGGCCTTTTGAACTCAGGCATTTCTTGAAGAATCATTAGAAGGTCCTCCATAGGAATTTTAAATTTAACATATATATCTGAACCCTTTTTACGCTTTAGAGTTTTTGGACCCGAAGAGGTGGTTCGATGTGCTTTTACAAGCTCAGATAATACATTCTGCTGAAGAGGTAATGTAGGCCTGTCCTGAGAAGGAGAGGAGATTTGCAATTTTTTATTTGTGAGACATCCTGGGAGGAAATAAATTGCTGATCACCAGAAGTCCCCTGAGGTTTTTAGTCATCTGATTCAAAAATAAGATATAACCTTTATTTGCTTCTTCTCCTATTATACACAAATTAACGATTTCAATAAGCTCTCCATAAGTTTTGGGGTCCTTTATGGTGAGCTTAAATTTCAGAGGGCCTTCCCAAAGTTCATTCATGAAAGCATATAAGTAATAATCTTGATGATGCTAACAACATCCAGAACTTCCTTTTGGAATCGTTCAAAGAAATCAGGATTAGACTCGTCAATTCTCTGTTTCATTCGGAAGAGAGCTCCAGCATTTCTTTTTTCGCTTCTTATAAGTAGTAAACCTTGAAATGAAATTGACTTCGAAGATCCTTAAAACTGGTGATCGATCGAGGTGGCAAACTATAGAACCATTCCCTTGCAATATCATCAAAAGATATAATAAGAAGTTTGCATTTACTCCATTTGACACCTTTCTTAGTGAAATAGTCGATTCAAAGGCTTGTAAATGAGAAACGGATCATCACATCCGGAATATTTTGGGAGATGCGGTACTCTAAAATCATCGAGACATTATCCCAAAGAATCCGGTCAATGAATGGAGACGGGACTTCCTCTTCTTCTTTATAAGGAGGTTCTCTTGCAATAAATTTTGCGCATGTTCAACCCAACTCCGAGAGAATTTTCTATCATTGCCAAGGGCCCCATCATTAAAATATGAACAATCTTGCACTTCCGAGAGATCAGCAGTAGTTGCCATGGAATTAGATTCACTCTGTCCCTTTATAGATTCATTTTGAAAGGAAGAAAATAACCAAACTTTTCTCAGAGACCACTGACTAGTGAGGCTTGATCTGGCAGTTAGACAATAGGAAAGCCGATAGGAAGACCGGCAGAAATGCTGGGCGGGTAGAATGACAGGTTCTACAGTGCGGTAGGCAGGCTGAAAACCTTATCAGGCAAAGTCGCGGCTGGGGCCGGACGTCTCGAGTTGTAAGAGCGGTCTGACCCACTAAACTGCTGATTTCATCGACTAATCGAGATCTGAACGCCGCGTGTTAACTGTTGATGCACGAAAATGGACAGGGATTCGGGTGCCACCAGCTAACGGTTCGAGCTCTGTGGAAAGAAAGGAAAAGAGGAGACTGTCGAATAGTCGTTTACTAGCGGTTGTTGCTGAGGGACAGAAAGAGAGGACGCTGGCAGCGGCAACAGTAGAGTTCGCCCGCCGCGGCTTAAATGCCACTGCTGCGACGGGCTTTCCTTTTATTAAAAGCAAAGAGGTTACAAGAATGAAAGAAGAGGTGAAGCCGGCCGGACTGCAAGCCGCAAAACGCTAGACTTGAGACCGCAGCTCTTAACAAGCGAGCTCCTGGATACGAGTCAGCGTGCTATGGGGAGTGCACCCTCCCCCTATTTATATGCTCGAGGGCCTGTCCAAACGGGTCGGGCCAAAGTTACCGGCTGCCCGAGGTACAAGAGAACCGGGGAGAGGTGAGGGGAAGCAAATGAGATGAAAAGGAGAAAGGAGGGAAGCCACACGGCCTGGCAGATTCCTCCTGGCGAGCTGACAGCCTCGGTCCTGAGCCTTGGCATTGATCATGGTCGGTGCTTGGGGCAGCCTAACATGGAGACCGCCCGGCTTAGCTGACGACAAGCCGACTTAACGTGGGCGGCGGCTAGAAGGCACAGGTCGGCTGGTCTCTGACGACCGGTTGGCTTGACATTCTTGGTGGCTAGAAGAACCAGGCCGCCCGGGCTGGAAATCTGTGCGAACTGGTCGTGGATTACGGGATTAACATGCGAAACATGTCTTCCATCATCCTGTTGACTCTCTCGGTCTAGCGATCCGTCTGCCGATGAAAGGTCATGCTGAAACTCGGCTTGGTTCCCAACAGCTGTTGCACCAACTTCCAGTCATTGGACGCGAACCTCCCATCTCGGTCACTCACGATGCTGTGGGCACATAGTGAAGCCGCACATTTGTTATCCACATAGAGTTTTGCAACTTTCTCCACATAATCATCCTTCCTATGCGTAATGAATTGTGACACTTTCCTCAAACGATCTACGATCACCCAGATGGTGTCGTTTCCATTCTGCGACCTTGGCAAACCATACACACAGTACATTGTAATATTGTCGAACTTCCAACTCCGGAATAGGCAAGGACTTCAAGAAACCTCCAGGCCTCTGGCACTCCGCCTTCACTAAGGCGCATGTTTGACACTTCGCCACATAAAGTGCCACATCCTTCTTTAGTCCTCGCCACCAGAACAACTTTTTCATATCACGGTACATCTTCGTGCTCCCTGGGTAAATCGAGTACTTGGTATGATGAGCCTCGTACATCAATTCCACCTGCAGTTTGCCCACATTTGGGACGCACAGACGACTATCCTTCCATAACAATTCATCCACAACATCAAATTGGGAATTTGACCCATCCAAAGCTAAGACCATGATTTGCTTCAAGTGGCCATCCAAATCCAGAGCCTGCTGAATCCGATCAACCAGGTCATACTGAACATCTGTCCAGTTCAATTGCGCTTCGGCACTAGTCTGCTCGTCAACACAAGAGATCTCTAATGCCTCCAACTCCCGAATTAAATGCTCTTCATGAACCGATAACCAGTTAGCTTGCATAGGGGCCCGGCAACTCAACGCGTCCGCAACCGCATTGCCTTTCCCATGCAAATAATGAATCTTGAATGTGTAGTCCCCCAGAAACTCCATCAATCTCCGTTGTCGCATGTTTTGATCCTTTTGATCCAACAAGTACTTCAGGCTCTTATGGTCGGTATAGTTATCGACCTTCACCCCGTACAGTTAATGCCTCCACAGCTTTAGGGCAAATATCACGCCGCTAACTCCAAGTCATGGACCGGATAATTCCTCTCATGCACCTTCAGCTGACGCGAGTCATAAGCTATCACACTTCCATGCTGCAGTAGACCACAACCCAATCCACTGCCCGAAGCATCATTGTAGATCTCAAAGCCTTTGGTCCCACTCGTCAAACTTAAAACAGGTGTCGTGGTCAACCGACTTTTCAACTCTTCGAAAGCTAGTGCGCACTCAGGCGTCCAAACAAACTTCTGCTCTTTCCTCGTTAGAGTCGTGAGGGGTACTGCTATCCGCGAGAAGTTCTCCACGAAGCGCCTGTAATAGCCAGCAAACCCCAGAAAACTCCGGACTTCCGCTACCGTAGACAGCACAGGCCACTCCCGTATAGCAACTATCTTCATCGGATCCACCGCAATTACCTCTCCACTATATGACCAAGGAACGCTACTAAGGACAACCAAAAATCGCATTTGGAGAAATTGACGTACAGTTGGTTCCTCCTCACCGTCTCCAACACCAGATGCAGATACTTAAAGTGATCCTCCTCACTCTACGAGTACACCAATATATCATCGATAAAGACGATCACAAAGTGGTCCAGGTACTATCTGAAAGTTATGTTCATCAGATCCATGAACACTGATGGCGCACTAGTCAGCCCAAACGGCATGACGGTAAACTCATACTGCACGTATCTCATGCAGAAAGCTATCTTGGGGATATCACTTTCTCTTATCCTCAGGTGATAATATCCGGATTTAAGATCCAATTTCGGTACACCGATAACCCGACTAACTGATCGAATAGATAATCAATCCTTGGGATCGGGTACTTGTTCTTCTCTGTCAACTTGTTCAGCTCTCGATAATCGATACAGAGTCGCAAGCTTCCGTCCTTCTTCTTCACAAAAAGGACTGGTGCGCTCCAAGGCGACGAACTTGGACGCACATAACCCTATTCCAACAGCTCTTTAGGTTGAACCTTCAGTTCCGCCATCTCCTTAGGCGGTAACCGATACGAAGAGCGTGACACAGGTTTGGCACCTGACACTAGATCAATAGTGAAGTCTATCTCCCGCTGGGGTGGGGCTTTAGGGAGATCGCCAGGGAACACATCAGGATACTCGGATACCACTGGAATGCTGTCAAGGCAGGCTTAGGCTTCGAAGCCTCCACTAGCGTGAAAAATAACTTTGGCACCCACACAAAAAAACAAAAACGAAGACCGCTCACCCCCCCCTCCTTAACCACCTGAAGAGCAGACCATCCAACGTCTTGCTCGACCCTTTCAAGCCTGCAAATGTCGTCTCATGACTAATTCCCAACTTGACCTCCTTGGATTGTAATCAATGTATATTTGTTGCTCGAGGCCAATCCATACCAAAAATCCACGTCAATCCACTACGCAAGTAACGACGCTTAA